>OY720457.1:31261514-31653514 GCA_963082715.1 Harpalus rubripes
TTATTGTTATTGTTATTGTTATTGTTATTGTTATTGTTATTGTTATTGTTATTGTTATTGTTATTGTTATTGTTATTGTTATTGTTATTGTTATTGTTATTGTTATTGTTATTGTTATTGTTATTGTTATTGTTATTGTTATTGTTATTGTTATTGTTATTGTTATTGTTATTGTTATTGTTATTGTTATTGTTATTGTTATTGTTATTGTTATTGTTATTGTTATTGTTATTGTTATTGTTATTGTTATTGTTATTGTTATTGTTATTGTTATTGTTATTGTTATTGTTATTTTATTGTTATTGTTATTGTTATTGTTATTGTTATTGTTATTGTTATTGTTATTGTTATTGTTATTGTTATTGTTATTGTTATTGTTATTGTTATTGTTATTGTTATTGTTATTGTTATTGTTATTGTTATTGTTATTGTTATTGTTATTGTTATTGTTATTGTTATTGTTATTGTTATTGTTATTGTTATTGTTATTGTTATTGTTATTGTTATTGTTATTGTTATTGTTATTGTTATTGTTATTGTTATTGTTATTGTTATTGTTTATTGTTATTGTTATTGTTATTGTTATTGTTATTGTTATTGTTATTGTTATTGTTATTGTTATTGTTATTGTTATTGTTATTGTTATTGTTATTGTTATTGTTATTGTTATTGTTATTGTTATTGTTATTGTTATTGTTATTGTTATTGTTATTGTTATTGTTTGTTATTGTTATTGTTATTGTTATTGTTATTGTTATTGTTATTGTTATTGTTATTGTTATTGTTATTGTTATTGTTATTGTTATTGTTATTGTTATTGTTATTGTTATTGTTATTGTTATTGTTATTGTTATTGTTATTGTTATTGTTATTGTTATTGTTATTGTTATTGTTATTGTTATTGTTATTGTTATTGTTATTGTTATTGTTATTGTTATTGTTATTGTTATTGTTTGTATTGTTATTGTATTGTTATTGTTATTGTTATTGTTATTGTTATTGTTATTGTTATTGTTATTGTTATTGTTATTGTTATTGTTATTGTTATTGTTATTGTTATTGTTATTGTTATTGTTATTGTTATTGTTATTGTTATTGTTATTGTTATTGTTTATTGTTATTGTTATTGTTATTGTTATTGTTATTGTTATTGTTATTGTTATTGTTATTGTTATTGTTATTGTTATTGTTATTGTTATTGTTATTGTTATTGTTATTGTTATTGTTATTGTTATTGTTATTGTTATTGTTATTGTTATTGTTATTGTTTTGTATTGTTATTGTTATTGTTATTGTATTGTTATTGTTATTGTTATTGTTATTGTTATTGTTATTGTTATTGTTATTGTTTTGTTATTGTTATTGTTATTGTTATTGTTATTGTTATTGTTATTGTTATTGTTATTGTTATTGTTATTGTTATTGTTATTGTTATTGTTATTGTTATTGTATTGTTATTGTTATTGTTATTGTTATTGTTATTGTTATTGTTATTGTTATTGTTATTGTTATTGTTATTGTTATTGTTTTGTTATTGTTATTGTTATTGTTATTGTTATTGTTATTGTTATTGTTATTGTTATTGTTATTGTTATTGTATTGTTATTGTTATTGTTATTGTTATTGTTATTGTTATTGTTATTGTTATTGTTATTGTTATTGTTATTGTTATTGTTATTGTTATTGTTATTGTTATTGTTATTGTTATTGTTATTGTTATTGTTATTGTTATTGTTATTGTTATTGTTATTGTTATTGTTATTGTTATTGTTATTGTTATTGTTATTGTTATTGTTATTGTTATTGTTATTGTTATTGTTATTGTTATTGTTATTGTTATTGTTATTGTTATTGTTATTGTTATTGTTATTGTTATTGTTATTGTTATTGTTATTGTTATTGTTATTGTTATTGTTATTGTTATTGTTATTGTTATTGTTATTGTTATTGTTATTGTTATTGTTATTGTTATTGTTATTGTTATTGTTATTGTTATTGTTATTGTTATTGTTATTGTTATTGTTATTGTTATTGTTATTGTTATTGTTATTGTTATTGTTATTGTTATTGTTATTGTATTGTTATTGTTATTGTTATTGTTATTGTTATTGTTATTGTTATTGTTATTGTTATTGTTATTGTTATTGTTATTGTTATTGTTATTGTTATTGTTATTGTTATTGTTATTGTTATTGTTATTGTTATTGTTATTGTTATTGTTATTGTTATTGTTATTGTTATTGTTATTGTTATTGTTATTGTTATTGTTATTGTTATTGTTATTGTTATTGTTATTGTTATTGTTATTGTTATTGTTATTGTTATTGTTATTGTTATTGTTATTGTTATTGTTATTGTTATTGTTATTGTTATTGTTATTGTTATTGTTATTGTTATTGTTATTGTTATTGTTATTGTTATTGTTATTGTTATTGTTATTGTTATTGTTATTGTTATTGTTATTGTTATTGTTATTGTTATTGTTATTGTTATTGTTATTGTTATTGTTATTGTTATTGTTATTGTTATTGTTATTGTTATTGTTATTGTTATTGTTATGTTATTGTTATTGTTATTGTTATTGTTATTGTTATTGTTATTGTTATTGTTATTGTTATTGTTATTGTTATTGTTATTGTTATTGTTATTGTTATTGTTATTGTTATTGTTATTGTTATTGTTATTGTTATTGTTATTGTTATTGTTATTGTTATTGTTATTGTTATTGTTATTGTTATTGTTATTGTTATTGTTATTGTTATTGTTATTGTTATTGTTATTGTTATTGTTATTGTTATTGTTATTGTTATTGTTATTGTTATTGTTATTGTATTGTTATTGTTATTGTTATTGTTATTGTTATTGTTATTGTTATTGTTATTGTTATTGTTATTGTTATTGTTATTGTTATTGTTATTGTTATTGTTATTGTTATTGTTATTGTTATTGTTATTGTTATTGTTATTGTTATTGTTATTGTTATTGTTATTGTTATTGTTATTGTTATTGTTATTGTTATTGTTATTGTTATTGTTATTGTTATTGTTATTGTTATTGTTATTGTTATTGTTATTGTTATTGTTATTGTTATTGTTATTGTTATTGTTATTGTTATTGTTATTGTTATTGTTATTGTTATTGTTATTGTTATTGTTATTGTTATTGTTATTGTTATTGTTATTGTTATTGTTATTGTTATTGTTATTGTTATTGTTATTGTTATTGTTATTGTTATTGTTATTGTTATTGTTATTGTTATTGTTATTGTTATTGTTATTGTTATTGTTATTGTTATTGTTATTGTTATTGTTATTGTTATTGTTATTGTTATTGTTATTGTTATTGTTATTGTTATTGTTATTGTTATTGTTATTGTTATTGTTATTGTTTTGTTATTGTTATTGTTATTGTTATTGTTATTGTTATTGTTATTGTTATTGTTATTGTTATTGTTATTGTTATTGTTATTGTTATTGTTATTGTTATTGTTATTGTTATTGTTATTGTTATTGTTATTGTTATTGTTATTGTTATTGTTATTGTTATTGTTATTGTTATTGTTATTGTTATTGTTATTGTTATTGTTATTGTTATTGTTATTGTTATTGTTATTGTTATTGTTATTGTTATTGTTATTGTTATTGTTATTGTTATTGTTATTGTTATTGTTATTGTTATTGTTATTGTTATTGTTATTGTTATTGTTATTGTTATTGTTATTGTTATTGTTATTGTTATTGTTATTGTTATTGTTATTGTTATTGTTATTGTTATTGTTATTGTTATTGTTATTGTTATTGTTATTGTTATTGTTATTGTTATTGTTATTGTTATTGTTATTGTTATTGTTATTGTTATTGTTATTGTTATTGTTATTGTTATTGTTATTGTTATTGTTATTGTTATTGTTATTGTTATTGTTATTGTTATTGTTATTGTTATTGTTATTGTTATTGTTATTGTTATTGTTATTGTTATTGTTATTGTTATTGTTATTGTTATTGTTATTGTTATTGTTATTGTTATTGTTATTGTTATTGTTATTGTTATTGTTATTGTTATTGTTATTGTTATTGTTATTGTTATTGTTATTGTTATTGTTATTGTTATTGTTATTGTTATTGTTATTGTTATTGTTATTGTTATTGTTATTGTTATTGTTATTGTTATTGTTATTGTTATTGTTATTGTTATTGTTATTGTTATTGTTATTGTTATTGTTATTGTTATTGTTATTGTTATTGTTATTGTTATTGTTATTGTTATTGTTATTGTTATTGTTATTGTTATTGTTATTGTTATTGTTATTGTTATTGTTATTGTTATTGTTATTGTTATTGTTATTGTTATTGTTATTGTTATTGTTATTGTTATTGTTATTGTTATTGTTATTGTTATTGTTATTGTTATTGTTATTGTTATTGTTATTGTTATTGTTATTGTTATTGTTATTGTTATTGTTATTGTTATTGTTATTGTTATTGTTATTGTTATTGTTATTGTTATTGTTATTGTTATTGTTATTGTTATTGTTATTGTTATTGTTATTGTTATTGTTATTGTTATTGTTATTGTTATTGTTATTGTTATTGTTATTGTTATTGTTATTGTTATTGTTATTGTTATTGTTATTGTTATTGTTATTGTTATTGTTATTGTTATTGTTATTGTTATTGTTATTGTTATTGTTTTGTTATTGTTATTGTTATTGTTATTGTTATTGTTATTGTTATTGTTATTGTTATTGTTATTGTTATTGTTATTGTTATTGTTATTGTTATTGTTATTGTTATTGTTATTGTTATTGTTATTGTTATTGTTATTGTTATTGTTATTGTTATTGTTATTGTTATTGTTATTGTTATTGTTATTGTTATTGTTATTGTTATGTTATTGTTATTGTTATTGTTATTGTTATTGTTATTGTTATTGTTATTGTTATTGTTATTGTTATTGTTATTGTTATTGTTATTGTTATTGTTATTGTTATTGTTATTGTTATTGTTATTGTTATTGTTATTGTTATTGTTATTGTTATTGTTATTGTTATTGTTATTGTTATGTTATTGTTATTGTTATTGTTATTGTTATTGTTATTGTTATTGTTATTGTTATGTTATTGTTATTGTTATTGTTATTGTTATTGTTATTGTTATTGTTATTGTTATTGTTATTGTTATTGTTATTGTTATTGTTATTGTTATTGTTATTGTTATTGTTATTGTTATTGTTATTGTTATTGTTATTGTTATTGTTATTGTTATTGTTATTGTTATTGTTATTGTTATTGTTATTGTTATTGTTATTGTTATTGTTATTGTTATTGTTATTGTTATTGTTATTGTTATTGTTATTGTTATTGTTATTGTTATTGTTATTGTTATTGTTATTGTTATTGTTATTGTTATTGTTATTGTTATTGTTATTGTTATTGTTATTGTTATTGTTATTGTTATTGTTATTGTTATTGTTATTGTTATTGTTATTGTTATTGTTATTGTTATTGTTATTGTTATTGTTATTGTTATTGTTATTGTTATTGTTATGTTATTGTTATTGTTATTGTTATTGTTATTGTTATTGTTATTGTTATTGTTATTGTTATTGTTATTGTTATTGTTATTGTTATTGTTATTGTTATTGTTATTGTTATTGTTATTGTTATTGTTATTGTTATTGTTATTGTTATTGTTATTGTTATTGTTATTGTTATTGTTATTGTTATTGTTATTGTTATTGTTATTGTTATTGTTATTGTTATTGTTATTGTTATTGTTATTGTTATTGTTATTGTTATTGTTATTGTTATTGTTATTGTTATTGTTATTGTTATTGTTATTGTTATTGTTATTGTTATTGTTATTGTTATTGTTATTGTTATTGTTATTGTTATTGTTATTGTTATTGTTATTGTTATTGTTATTGTTATTGTTATTGTTATTGTTATTGTTATTGTTATTGTTATTGTTATTGTTATTGTTATTGTTATTGTTATTGTTATTGTTATTGTTATTGTTATTGTTATTGTTATTGTTATTGTTATTGTTATTGTTATTGTTATTGTTATTGTTATTGTTATTGTTATTGTTATTGTTATTGTTATTGTTATTGTTATTGTTATTGTTATTGTTATTGTTATTGTTATTGTTATTGTTATTGTTATTGTTATTGTTATTGTTATTGTTATTGTTATTGTTATTGTTATTGTTATTGTTATTGTTATTGTTATTGTTATTGTTATTGTTATTGTTATTGTTATTGTTATTGTTATTGTTATTGTTATTGTTATTGTTATTGTTATTGTTATTGTTATTGTTATTGTTATTGTTATTGTTATGTTATTGTTATTGTTATTGTTATTGTTATTGTTATTGTTATTGTTATTGTTATTGTTATTGTTATTGTTATTGTTATTGTTATTGTTATTGTTATTGTTATTGTTATTGTTATTGTTATTGTTATTGTTATTGTTATTGTTATTGTTATTGTTATTGTTATTGTTATTGTTATTGTTATTGTTATTGTTATTGTTATTGTTATTGTTATTGTTATTGTTATTGTTATTGTTATTGTTATTGTTATTGTTATTGTTATTGTTATTGTTATTGTTATTGTTATTGTTATTGTTATTGTTATTGTTATTGTTATTGTTATTGTTATTGTTATTGTTATTGTTATTGTTATTGTTATTGTTATTGTTATTGTTATTGTTATTGTTATTGTTATTGTTATTGTTATTGTTATTGTTATTGTTATTGTTATTGTTATTGTTATTGTTATTGTTATTGTTATTGTTATTGTTATTGTTATTGTTATTGTTATTGTTATTGTTATTGTTATTGTTATTGTTATTGTTATTGTATTGTTATTGTTATTGTTATTGTTATTGTTATTGTTATTGTTATTGTTATTGTTATTGTTATTGTTATGTTATTGTTATTGTTATTGTTATTGTTATTGTTATTGTTATTGTTATTGTTATTGTTATTGTTATTGTTATTGTTATTGTTATTGTTATTGTTATTGTTATTGTTATTGTTATTGTTATTGTTATTGTTATTGTTATTGTTATTGTTATTGTTATTGTTATTGTTATTGTTATTGTTATTGTTATTGTTATTGTTATTGTTATTGTTATTGTTATTGTTATTGTTATTGTTATTGTTATTGTTATTGTTATTGTTATTGTTATTGTTATTGTTATTGTTATTGTTATTGTTATTGTTATTGTTATTGTTATTGTTATTGTTATTGTTATTGTTATTGTTATTGTTATTGTTATTGTTATTGTTATTGTTATTGTTATTGTTATTGTTATTGTTATTGTTATTGTTATTGTTATTGTTATTTATTGTTATTGTTATTGTTATTGTTATTGTTATTGTTATTGTTATTGTTATTGTTATTGTTATTGTTATTGTTATTGTTATGTTATTGTTATTGTTATTGTTATTGTTATTGTTATTGTTATTGTTATTGTTATTGTTATTGTTATTGTTATTGTTATTGTTATTGTTATTGTTATTGTTATTGTTATTGTTATTGTTATTGTTATTGTTATTGTTATTGTTATTGTTATTGTTATTGTTATTGTTATTGTTATTGTTATTGTTATTGTTATTGTTATTGTTATTGTTATTGTTATTGTTATTGTTATTGTTATTGTTATTGTTATTGTTATTGTTATTGTTATTGTTATTGTTATTGTTATTGTTATTGTTATTGTTATTGTTATTGTTATTGTTATTGTTATTGTTATTGTTATTGTTATTGTTATTGTTATTGTTATTGTTATTGTTATTGTTATTGTTATTGTTATTGTTATTGTTATTGTTATTGTTATTGTTATTGTTATTGTTATTGTTATTGTTATTGTTATTGTTATTGTTATTGTTATTGTTATTGTTATTATTGTTATTGTTATTGTTATTGTTATTGTTATTGTTATTGTTATTGTTATTGTTATTGTTATTGTTATTGTTATTGTTATTGTTATTGTTATTGTTATTGTTATTGTTATTGTTATTGTATTGTTATTGTTATTGTTATTGTTATTGTTATTGTTATTGTTATTGTTATTGTTATTGTTATTGTTATTGTTATTGTTATTGTTATTGTTATTGTTATTGTTATTGTTATTGTTATTGTTATTGTTATTGTTATTGTTATTGTTATTGTTATTGTTATTGTTATTGTTATTGTTATTGTTATTGTTATTGTTATTGTTATTGTTATTGTTATTGTTATTGTTATTGTTATTGTTATTGTTATTGTTATTGTTATTGTTATTGTTATTGTTATTGTTATTGTTATTGTTATTGTTATTGTTATTGTTATTGTTATTGTTATTGTTATTGTTATTGTTATTGTTATTGTTATTGTTATTGTTATTGTTATTGTTATTGTTATTGTTATTGTTATTGTTATTGTTATTGTTATTGTTATTGTTATTGTTATTGTTATTGTTATTGTTATTGTTATTGTTATTGTTATTGTTATTGTTATTGTTATTGTTATTGTTATTGTTATTGTTATTGTTATTGTTATTGTTATTGTTATTGTTATTGTTATTGTTATTGTTATTGTTATTGTTATTGTTATTGTTATTGTTATTGTTATTGTTATTGTTATTGTTATTGTTATTGTTATTGTTATTGTTATTGTTATTGTTATTGTTATTGTTATTGTTATTGTTATTGTTATTGTTATTGTTATTGTTATGTATTGTTATTGTTATTGTTATTGTTATTGTTATTGTTATTGTTATTGTTATTGTTATTGTTATTGTTATTGTTATTGTTATTGTTATTGTTATTGTTATTGTTATTGTTATTGTTATTGTTATTGTTATTGTTATGTTATTGTTATTGTTATTGTTATTGTTATTGTTATTGTTATTGTTATTGTTATTGTTATTGTTATTGTTATTGTTATTGTTATTGTTATTGTTATTGTTATTGTTATTGTTATTGTTATTGTTATTGTTATTGTTATTGTTATTGTTATGTATTGTTATTGTTATTGTTATTGTTATTGTTATTGTTATTGTTATTGTTATGTATTGTTATTGTTATTGTTATGTATTGTTATTGTTATTGTTATTGTTATTGTTATTGTTATTGTTATTGTTATTGTTATTGTTATTGTTATTGTTATTGTTATTGTTATTGTTATTGTTATTGTTATTGTTATTGTTATTGTTATTGTTATTGTTATTGTTATTGTTATTGTTATTGTTATTGTTATTGTTATTGTTATTGTTATTGTTATTGTTATTGTTATTGTTATTGTTATGTTATTGTTATTGTTATTGTTATTGTTATTGTTATTGTTATTGTTATTGTTATTGTTATTGTTATTGTTATTGTTATTGTTATTGTTATTGTTATTGTTATTGTTATTGTTATTGTTATTGTTATTGTTATTGTTATTGTTATTGTTATTGTTATTGTTATTGTTATTGTTATTGTTATTGTTATTGTTATTGTTATTGTTATTGTTATTGTTATTGTTATTGTTATTGTTATTGTTATTGTTATTGTTATTGTTATTGTTATTGTTATTGTTATTGTTATGTTATTGTTATTGTTATTGTTATTGTTATTGTTATTGTTATTTGTTATTGTTATTGTTATTGTTATTGTTATTGTTATTGTTATTGTTATTGTTATTGTTATTGTTATTGTTATTGTTATTGTTATTGTTATTGTTATTGTTATGTTATTGTTATTGTTATTGTTATTGTTATTGTTATTGTTATTGTTATTGTTATTGTTATTGTTATTGTTATTGTTATTGTTATTGTTATTGTTATTGTTATTGTTATTGTTATTGTTATTGTTATTGTTATTGTTATTGTTATTGTTATTGTTATTGTTATTGTTATTGTTATTGTTATTGTTATTGTTATTGTTATTGTTATTGTTATTGTTATTGTTATTGTTATTGTTATTGTTATTGTTATTGTTATTGTTATTGTTATTGTATTGTTATTGTTATTGTTATTGTTATTGTTATTGTTATTGTTATTGTTATTGTTATTGTTATTGTTATTGTTATTGTTATTGTTATTGTTATTGTTATTGTTATTGTTATTGTTATTGTTATTGTTATTGTTATTGTTATTGTTATTGTTATTGTTATTGTTATTGTTATTGTTATTGTTATTGTTATTGTTATTGTTATTGTTATTGTTATTGTTATTGTTATTGTTATTGTTATTGTTATTGTTATTGTTATTGTTATTGTTATTGTTATTGTTATTGTTATTGTTATTGTTATTGTTATTGTTATTGTTATTGTTATTGTTATTGTTATTGTTATTGTTATTGTTATTGTTATTGTTATTGTTATTGTTATTGTTATTGTTATTGTTATTGTTATTGTTATTGTTATTGTTATTGTTATTGTTATTGTTATTGTTATTGTTATTGTTATTGTTATTGTTATTGTTATTGTTATTGTTATTGTTATTGTTATTGTTATTGTTATTGTTATTGTTATTGTTATTGTTATTGTTATTGTTATTGTTATTGTTATTGTTATTGTTATTGTTATTGTTATTGTTATTGTTATTGTTATTGTTATTGTTATTGTTATTGTTATTTGTTATTGTTATTGTTATTGTTATTGTTATTGTTATTGTTATTGTTATTGTTATTGTTATTGTTATTGTTATTGTTATTGTTATTGTTATTGTTATTGTTATTGTTATTGTTATTGTTATTGTTATTGTTATTGTTATTGTTATTGTTATTGTTATTGTTATTGTTATTGTATTGTTATTGTTATTGTTATTGTTATTGTTATTGTTATTGTTATTGTTATTGTTATTGTTATTGTTATTGTTATTGTTATTGTTATTGTTATTGTTATTGTTATTGTTATTGTTATTGTTATTGTTATTGTTATTGTTATTGTTATTGTTATTGTTATTGTTATTGTTATTGTTATTGTTATTGTTATTGTTATTGTTATTGTTATTGTTATTGTTATTGTTATTGTTATTGTTATTGTTATTGTTATTGTTATTGTTATTGTTATTGTTATTGTTATTGTTATTGTTATTGTTATTGTTATTGTTATTGTTATTGTTATTGTTATTGTTATGTTATTGTTATTGTTATTGTTATTGTTATTGTTATTGTTATTGTTATTGTTATTGTTATTGTTATTGTTATTGTTATTGTTATTGTTATTGTTATTGTTATTGTTATTTTATGTTATTGTTATTGTTATTGTTATTGTTATTGTTATTGTTATTGTTATTGTTATTGTTATTGTTATTGTTATTGTTATTGTTATTGTTATTGTTATTGTTATTGTTATTGTTATTGTTATTGTTATTGTTATTGTTATTGTTATTGTTATTGTTATTGTTATTGTTATTGTTATTGTTATTGTTATTGTTATTGTTATTGTTATTGTTATTGTTATTGTTATTGTTATTGTTATTGTTATTGTTATTGTTATTGTTATTGTTATTGTTAGCATGCACTTATTTTTAAAAATGCCACCCAATATCTACTTCGGTGATTTCTACCTGCCCGTCATTAACTACTTTTGGTGGGCTTCTACTTCGACAGTTACGGTAGATCCATCTGCTTCATTTGGCGACTCTAAACTTTGCGCTCTGCTAAATTCCGGTACTCTAACCGTACGACTGTTTTCACGATCGACATGATTACTTTTTTGCGGTGTATACACGAAATCAAACTTTGTCATACCATCTACACGCGGAACTGGTCTACTGACATTTTCTAAAACTTTAAAATTTGACTCCTAGTACAATTTTAATCGGTTAACATTAGGTACCCACCTTTTCCTTTTTACTCAACCCAGGTTTCACTACCTCGTTGCGTAAAAAGACAAAATCTCCATTTCGAAGATTGCGCTCTGCTGCTTTTTTGTACTGAGCCTGATTTCTATTCTGAGCCTTATTAATTCGCTCTTTAACAACTTGATAAGCATCTTTCAGCCTATCCTCGATATTTTTGCTATAATCAGTCCCATTCTCCCTCTCTAATGGAGCTAAATAATAATCTCACGGAGTCTCAAACACCCGGCTATACATCAATAAAAACGGAGTTTTACCCGTCGAATTGTGAACTGAAATTCTGATGGCCGTTAATACAATTGGAAACTTCAAGTCCCAGTACTTGTGATCGCTGCTGATATAATGTGACATAGTGTCTGAAAAGTTCTATGAAACCGCTCAATACCAACGTTTCCCAACGGGTGATACAAAGTTGTTTATAATTTGTTAATGCCAAATGTCTCGCAGACACTCTTTAATAATTTGGATGGAAAATTTGTCTCTCTGTCAATAGCTGCTTAGGTGCACCATGCCGTGCAATTATCTGCGTGATAAACGCATTAGCGACTGTCTCCGCTTTGTCATCAAGTAGTGCAATTGCCTCTGGGTAAAAGCATCCATAAACGTCAAAATATATTTATTGCCTCTACAGGTTCTCTCAAACGGACCTACTATATCCATGGCCGTACGCTCAAACGGCTTATTAAGTTCATTGAACTTGTTTCTGCAAGGGGACTGGCCTGTGATGGGGTGATGTCTTCCTTTGGTAACACAACAAACACCAAACACAATAATTTCTTACCCATATCTTTCCAAAAGAACTTCTTTTAAATCATATGCCCTGCATGTGGTAAGTCATGATGCGATCTCAATATTTTATTAATTATACTAGCATCTCTTAATTTATAAATTACGTCATCTCTATCTTCATAAAATTGACCAAATTTATATACCTTCACTTTTAACAAATTTTGGATTTCCGCATCTTTATCTTGTTCTTTACTTATGAAGTCCCGGTTTCATGGGCTCATATTCATTCACTCCCTCAACTTTATATCTATCAGTACGCAACAAGTGTTTCAAATTGAAATCTCTATCCTGCACTTACGCAACTAAATAATCGGGTTCGGCAGAACCACATATGTCAATCTTGACATCTTCGAAACCAACAATGGTTTTAGCAGGTATAACTAAATTCTCATCAGTTACATTCATGAGCTTTACCGGTACGTCGGTTTCCTTGCTCCTCGCTACAACTCTAGCAGCTATTACACCTTGAACACTAAGTTATACAGGCTCGGTTAAAATACTCCCAGCTTTTCCAAGAACAATACTCCTCTCCGCCAAGCAGACAGCTTCATATCTATGAGGTATCGTAAAACTTTCTTTGATACGGACCGACTGTATCTTACTACCTACCACAGCAGCATCACTTTCTCTTTCCAACTCTTGAGGATTGCTTGGAGTTTGCATACTACTGCCTGAACCTTGCAAACGGGCTATATTATGCTCTATCTGCGCAATTTTCTCGAACTGAACCTTTTTCAATATACTTTTTGGAGCGCTTTGACTTTTACGTAACAAAAATAATTCGACTCAAATTTTCGGTCTTTTTCTACCCTATTTAACTCAGCGCTATCGTCCTCTCCAGCGGCTTTACTACCTGCTGTTTCCTTCTTAATTTTACAACCCGGACTAGCTAGTTTATTTGAATTATCACATTCTTTGTCTAACTTGGATTGGCATATACCTACAGCTTTTTTACAATTTTTATTACTTTTCTCGGTATTACTCTGAACAACTATTTCATTTTCGCGATTCCCTTTGCGACTTTCGATTTTTAAATTACCGTGAGTGACTTCATTACTTTGCACGTTATTTCTACCGGTTAGCCGTTCGCGGTTTGGCTCGCGACGTTGGTCCTATATAATCCCGTGAGTTACACAATTGTCACTTGTAGCTTTATTACTATTAACAGGAAATTTCTTATCACAAAAAGAACTTAACGTACGTTTTGTTTCAGGGTTATTCGCGGTATGAGTTGCTGAAAAAGGAGTAATATTGCTCTGTATTGGAACACGAAGTTCCTCATTTTTGGCTATATTCGCTCTGTCACTCAGGTTGGAACGAGATTCGAGATCGTTATGATTCGTTTGTATCTTTAGACACCACAAAGTTATGGAAGATAACATACTGGCACCCAACTACAGCTAGTTCCTTCCCAGAAATACCCACAAAGTTCTGGATTGTACAATGGGAAATACATGCTGTCCCTCAATAACGTATCGCTTAACAAAACTAACACTTGCACCGGTGTCAATAAGACTACCAAACCGTTTACCATTAATAACCAACTCTACTTTGCTCAGCACTTTACTAGCACTGGCACTACTAGGGAAAGTTGATACAACTTCGGCTGATCGCGATACTTAGTTATGGCCGCCAGTTTCGGAACTAACATCGACGGCCTAACTTAGATTAAATTATCCTTTTTGAAATTAACCCTTTGATCTTTATTATTCTTCGGCGTACTACCCGATGAAAGCACTAGTTGACACTTATTTAGAGTGCGTCCGCGTTTCTTACAACGTTTGCACACAATACTATCCCGACAATCTTTTGCTATATGCCCATACTTTTGACATTTCAAAGAAAATTATTTTTATTGTCTCTACTTGTACTAAATAATTTTTCAATTGATTCCGTCAAATAAGAATCATGTCTACTGGTACTCGTAGTGATTGAAATTTAGCGGTAATTTTACATTAAAATTACTTACCGGTAATTTTTCGGAAAAATTAGAAATAGGTAAGTAAAATAAATTAATATTTATATAAGTTGATCAGCAACAAACAAATTTTATTTTTTATTGTTCTAGAAACAGATACATGATGTATTTATATATTTCATATCAAAGTAGCTATACAAAAATAATAAGTATAAAACTTAATAGATATTATATCCAATATAAGAAAAGAACCATTCACTTCTTATAATGGGGTAAAGGTACACATCATTAACCAACCTAGAAGTTCATTTCAGATTCTGCAGTATAGTCACACATTTCTGTTGTACTTGTACTATTTTATACATAAATGATTTGTTTAATTATGTTAACAATGATTGCTTCTTAACAGTTTTTGCAGATGATACATCAGTGGTTGTTTCTCATAAAGATCAGAACTGCTTGGAAGAAAAATATAATGAAATCATGCAAAATTTATCGAATTGGTTCAATATAAATAGTTTATATCTCAATGCTGCTAAAACAAATTTTGTACAATTTCATACCTACCAAAAAACTGAAAATCACAATATTGATTTATCAGTAAATAATTAACCTATTTCTAAAGAGGAAAATACAACATTTTTGTGAATGGTTGTTGACGAAAACGTTAATTGGAAAGCTCATTGTGATGTAGTTGTTACCAAGTTAAACTCAGACTATGCTATGGTATTGAATTTTGGGGTTCATCAGTTTCAGCAAAAAAAGTTTTCATCTCCCAGAAGAGAATTGTTAGATGCATACTAAATGTTTCATACAATGTATCCTGTAAGCCTTTACTTAAAAAATTTAAAATATTACCTGTTTCATCTTGTTATATTTACCAACTTTGTATATTAATTTATAAAAATAAACATAAATTTAATAATGATAGTAACATTTATAGCTACAACACCAGGCAGAAGGACTTAATTAGAATGCCTCACAGACGTCTGGACATTGGAAGAAAATCTCCGGAATACAAAGGTGCACTTTTTTTCAATCTCTTGCCGGAGCACATTAAAATAAGTAATTCCCTAAATAATTTTAAAACTAAATAATTTTTTTTTAATTTAAAACTGTTTTTATAGTAAACAAGTATATCTATCCCATAGTCAAGGGTATTTATTTTATTCTTATAATGTCACATGTACCAACTTCTTTTGGATGTTTTTTTTTATAATGTTTTTATAATTATCACTTAAGCTATCTTCTTCCATTTCTTCTATATTTTCTTTTCTTTTGTCTTCATCTTCTTTCTATTGAGTTTCAATGTTTTTTCGTCCTGGTGTTTTAAAATTGTTTCACATACAAAAGTTTTCCTGCCCTTTCATTGGTCAAACGATTTCTCTTGCAGTATGAATTAAACTGTGCATACTAAAAGAACGTTCTGTAGCTGCAGATGAAGGAGGTACTTCAGGAAAATGTAATTAAATTAGAAAACAAAGTAAAAATTTAGTATACATAAATTAACTTTTACCTAATATAATAACTGCAACAATAGACAGTTTAATTTGTGAACATAACCCTCACCACCACTGAATGCTGTCCATTTATTTGGACATTGACCACAAAAATTCTAACTTAAAGTATCCTTGCCTCGAAAGGTAGTCTACTAATTCCTTTATTATAGAAATGTTATCAATTTTATAATTATGTCGATTATCTTTCTCGAGTGCTTTTTGTAATTTAGATCCAATTTTATAAATAAATTCCATTCCTTCGATATCCTGTTCCGAAGTTAACTCCTTCCCTACATATTTGCAATCTAAAATATTAGCCGCGTAATATATGGCATTAAGTGCCATTGTTTTTTTTTGCGAAACGTCTTTTTAATCTTGTTTCGTTCACGGAGATACTTTCAAATTATTCGTAAAATAATTTTCGATTTCATTGATTGACTGAACAACAGTACTAAGTTTTGGTGAATCTGCTTCTAAAACTGTTATCCATTTAGATATAACTTTAAATAAATCTATAAAATTTTCAATCCTTGTCCAGAAAACTTCATCGGTTAAAATTCTAGATTTTGTCATTATTTATAACGTCAGCAATATTAGTAAAAATCACTAGTTCTTGCAACGGTCATTTATTTATACTTTTAAAGTAAATTAAAGTTGATTCCCATCGAGTTTTAACTGGAAGTTTTAACGAAGTTTTGGATCCTTTTAATTTTAACGTAGCTGTTAAAATTTGACAGTATTTAATATGTTTTAATATTGCCTTTGCTTGATTTCCAATGATCAAACATATAGCCGGTAATAGCTAACACTCAAACAATTAGAAGCGCAGACGCAAAAACTACAATTCAAGCTATCGTTAATTCTAATGACAGTAAACATAAACAAAATGGAGACGTAAACAACAAATCTTCTCGGAAAGGTAAAAATCACCATAACCTTAACAATCCTATCCGCCAGAATGAACCTAAGGAGTGTAACATTGAGTCAAAGGAGGATAATGCAGAGCCTTTAAAACAAAAAACGCAACATAAACAAAAACATAAAACTGTGTTTGGCACAAAAGAAGCCTGTTCATCTCAAAATGTGGCTTTAAAATCAGTTCCAAAACGGTCATATATTCATATTTCTAGATTAGATCCTGCAATAATGGAAGAAGATGTGTAAAATTATTTAAAAGATATGTTTCTTGAAGTTAAAGTGGAAAAATTAAGTTCTAAATTTCCCCAGGAGTATTCATCATTTAAGGTTGCTGTATATGATACAAATTTTGAAGCAGCTATGAATCCAGAAATTTGGTCCTCCGGAGTTTGCATAAAACGTTTTTTTCATTTAACGAAGAAGATCCTCCAATCAACTTAATAAGAGAGAAAACATGTCAAACCGCAAATGAGGAGAATATATCATCAATCTCTATTTTTTACCATAATGTGCGATCATTAAGAAATAAAATTGAAGAACTAGAAATCTTTTTCAGTGTACATAAATGTGATTTTCTATGTCTCACGGAACATTGGCTTCAAAGATATGAAGAAAATGTATATAATATAAACAATTTTTCTCTTGCAACAGCTTTTTATCGTCAGCAACACATTCATGGTGGTGTAGCAATTTTTAAAAAAACTGACAATTTGTGAAGAAATTAAATTTATTCATAAATTTAATATTGAATTTGTTTTTGAATGCTGTGGAGTTAAGTACACTACAGACGATAATGTATGTAATATTATTTTAACTGTTTATAGGTGCTCTAAAGGTAAAGTAAATGAATTTCTAAAGCAATTCAATAGGGGATTCCGATTAAGTGAATTTTAAGCGCCCCGTTGCGGTAATTTTATGAACTATGTGGACAAACATAACTGTCAATGTCATCGTGCTGTCAAATTAACCAGTTAACTTCGTTGTGAAATTTAAAAATATGGGTATTAGATGCGCGTATGGCCTCTGTAAGAGTGATTCCAGATATAAACATAAAAAATATATGAGAGGAGTTAATTTTATCCCATTTCCCAAGCCTCACGAAAATATAAAAAAATGTAAACTATGGGTGCGAGCATGCGGACGACAAAATTTTACTATTCAAAATATTAGTCGGCACACATACATATGTACGAAGCATTTTGTTGGAAGAAATGGACCTACAAGTAATAATCCACATCCCATTACTGAAACAAGAAAGGTACAAATGACATAAATTATTTCCTCAATAAATTTTATAGAAACACGTATGTTTTTAGGCTAATAAATTGTTCGAAAGAAGCAAATGTTTCCAAAGAAAGCAATTACGATATGAATGTTTGTCAGAAGAAGACGATCTTGAAAGTTCAACAGCTGAAGATACTATTACAGACATTACAATAAATTCGACATTCCAAAACAAGAATACCGTCACTGACACCAACATTACATTGAATTCAACATTCCATAATATGAATGCCGAAACTAATACCGATATTTCAATATATTCGTCACCGGAAATCAATAATACCGACACTAACGATACAACATTTTTTGGATGCCAGAAAACAGACACCGATTACGACAAAGCAGCTGTTTCGTCATCTCAGGACAAAAGTACTGACGTGTCAAGTAATTTTTCATTCACAAACATTTCAACAAATTCGACATATGAAGACAAAGAAGTACAAACGAAAAATCCAGCTACCTGTGAAGAAAGTTGTCAAACTTTGTCGCCGAATTATGTTAAAAATTTGTTTGGTAAAATAAAGCAATCTCGTGACGAAGTTCAAAATACTTTCACAAAAATGTCGTATAAAATTTTGTCGCGAGACTTAAAAAGATTTAAATATTTTACAGGACTCAGTGTTAAAAATTTTAATGCGTTGTATGAGTTTTTAAATCCGGACAAAATCCCTCCCCTAAAAATAAAGTATCACACGTCAACTCCTGAGAAGTGTAGAAAAAGTCGTTTGACTAAAAAAGACAAATTTGTAATGTTGTTATTAAGACTACGACGCGGTTATTCATTTGAAGAACTAAGTTATTTTTTTAATAGTTCCGTTTCACATTGCGCCGAGATTGTATATTCATGGATCCAGTTTGTGTATCACGAATTAGTCGTATTGAAACCTACTATGTTTGTAGAAAGAAAGAGAAAAAAATCTGGGCCTTACAAATATTTCAAAAATCTACGGGCAATCCTTGATTGTACAGAAATATTTATTGAAATGTCTGATAATTTCTCGCAACAAGGAAACACTTTTTCAAATTATAAGCAACATACTACTGTAAAATTTTTAGTTGGTATTTGCGCAGACGGTGCAATTATTTATGTTAGCGATGGTTTTGAAGGTGCAACATCTGACCGCAAAATTTTTGAAGAATGTGATATCTCCAATTTCTTAAAGCAAGGGGACTATTTAATGGTTGATAGAGGATTCAACATGGATGACATTTTAGATCCTTTAGGAGTCAAAATTATAAGACCTCCGTTTTTAAATGGACGAGCTCAACTTTCTTCGCAGAATGAAATACTAACAAGACAGATAGCGAAAGCAAGAATATATGTAGAACACGTTATGCGTAAAATTAAGGAATTCAAAATATTTTCACGTGTAATTTCTAATAATCTATTACCTGTTTTGTCTCAAATGTTTTTTATTGTATGTTGTTTAGTGAATTTCTCGAAACCTTATATTAGTAATAATGACGAATAATAGATTTCGTATAATATAATTAATTATAAAATGTATTTGAAATAAATATGCAGATTATTTGCAAATATAATTATTTATTTAAAAGGTCCTTTCGATTTAATATACGAATATGAACATAAAACAAAATAACATTTCTTCTAAAATTACAGCATCTTTGTAAAAATATATAAAAAATAAAGAAAATTCCAACATTACATACAGTAGTGTAAAAAAACAAAAAAAGTTTTCCCACAATCACAGTAATACTTAACGTAAATAAAAAATACGAACAAAATAACATTTCTTCTAAAACTACATCTTACAATTAAATAGTCTTGTAAAATCACAGCGAATTGTCCGTTTTCTATAATCACAGTGTTTACAAACAAAATAACAAAAGTATATTGTCGTCTAAGTGGCAACACCGGCTATCTCATATTTTGAACGAGTTATCAACCCATTTCTTATTCAAAGTTTCACAAGAATCTGATTGGGCAGCTCAGTTTTCCGATCTGGACACAAAGAAGTGCATGAATTGCAAATATTACAGTAGTTGCTAATTAAAATTGATTTTTCGCAAAATTTTGAATAATAAATAATTGACAACTCGTTTGGCCAAAAAATGAGGTAGCCGGTCTTAATAATTAGGCGACGATATGCAATATAAAAAATAAAAAAATTACAGTCCACAGTCTCTTAAAATCACATCACTATAATGACACATATAGTATAAAAACAAGTAGAAAAATATCAATCTCCATACAAATATTCCGTCTAATTTCCAGCTATTTCTGTAGGTTCTAGCTGGCGAGGTACTTTCATGCAAAAATATTCTGGAAGTATGAGTTCTTCGTGCTTTTTAACTAATTTTATTACTAAATCATTGAAAAAAGATTCGTTAAATGGTATACTTAGTATCAGCATGGATTTTGATGACCACACGACAAAATCACAAAACTTAAAATTTAAAATCCCCATAGACAGCTGTATCTGATAATAATATTCATGATTCGGTTTTAATTCCATATTACCATTCGCATCCCGTCGTAAACAATAATTTGTTTTTTGTGATGAAGTTAGATTTTCCAAATCATAAACAAATTTATTTTCAAATATATAAGGGCATTTTATTTCAAGTAATCCTTTAACACCATTTTTAATTATAATTCCATCAGGACTACAGCCTAACTGTGGATATTCTTTCGAAATCCAAAGACCAGTTTCTTCAACTGATCCATTTGGATCAATTAATTTCAAACACTTTTCGTATTCAGAACGCGCTACAATTTCGTTATTTCTGCCATAATTTATGCTGGCAGAATTAAATGTTTTTCCATAAAAATGGGAGGCTAAGAAATTTGCTTTAGCGCTCTTTTTTTTTAATGTTAACAATTTCTTTGAAACTGATGCTGTAATTAAATACTTACGCCATCGTTTCCATTTTGTTGTGTTTTGCTTGTTTGTTATCATTATTGGATTATTATTTTGAGTATTTGCAAAATCTATTAAATTTTTCACAAAACTTTGCACCTGAATACGAATAATTTCAATTTCTTCCAAATCATAGGAAAATTCTTTGTAATGAAACATTAAAATTTTATTCCATAGCGTATCCATTTCTATGTTTGACAAAAAAGTATTTACTTTATTGGTTACATCAATCGATTCTCGATGTTTACTTCGTGGATCAAAAACTATTCTTTTTTGCCTACTTCTTACATTACTGTAATTAACATCAATAATTGATTTAGGATTTTTTTTCCGACAACCTTGTCCCCATTGGCAAGGTTTACTTGTAGAAGTTTGTGCCGCGTATCCATTTTTTTCCACATACTTCCAGAGGAAAAGCAAAAGTGCAGCAACATGACTGCATCTTCCCATAGCAGATTGTTTGCAATTACAGGTCGCTCCTTTTATACCTCCCGAAATTATTAAAATTTGTATAACTACGTCGTACATAATTTGTTTCATGGACGCGTGAACTTTTGCTTTTACTGTATATACTTTTAAATCTTTGGAATCCATTAAAGTAAGGACGCTGTTACTTATAATGTATTGTTCCGCTCTCCTAAATGGATTATCTGTAACCACATCAACCGGGATGGTTTCGTAGAAGTAGTGGTATACGTGTCCATAATTAAAAAGGTCTGGTATGTTTTGGGATGGAAAATAGCCCCACTTTATATTTTTACCAACATCCACTCGCGTATTACTTGATACTGATGCAGAGACCCATTTACCACCATCAATACTCGGTAATACATTATTAGTGCGTCCTGCATTCATACAATTTTGAATTCTGAGAACGTATAAACATTTTGAGTTAGTAAAAATACATAGCACAACAAACCCGAACTAACCTTAAAATAAGATCGCTCTTTTTTCCGCCTTTTTTTAGACCACGGCACTCTAACCATCTTCTTAGTTCATTCAGTGAATGATCTTGAATATTTTCCTTTTTGAGTTTCGCCCCTGGCACTAACTCTTCACGTAAAAAATTCATTTTTTGCACTAAGCAGACACATGTCAACAAAAATAATGTCAGTTTGTCCACATAGTTTAAGATTTCACCGCAGATGGCGCACTTTGTGACGTCACGATCGGAAACCCCTATTCCTGTTTATCATCATTGTTTGATTATTATAAAAAATTTAATTTATTTGTAGTTGGCGATTACAATATTAACATTCATATTGATAATACTGACACAAAATTGTTTTTAGACTTAATGGCTGCATACAACTTATATCCCACTATAAATGAGGTTACAAGAGTCACACCTAATGGTGGATCGTGTATAGATAATATTTATACGAATATAAAAGAGAATTTTAATGCCAAAGTAGTTAAGTTTCAAATAGCAGAACACTTCTCTTTAAATATTACCTATACAGTAAATAAAACATTCACTAATCAATCTTTAAATTTAAATCGCTTATTCAGTAAGTCGAATGTAGATATGTTTATATTTTATTCTTCTTGTGAAAATTGGGAGGATATTTATAAGGCAATGGGTGCTAATTTCAAATTTGATATATTTTTAAATACTTTTTTATATCATTTTAATGTCTGTTTTAAAAAAACTCAATACAAATCAAGAAAAAACACTTGGATAACAAAGGATGTAATAAGACAGTCTAATCATGTATCGTTACAGTATTATAATAAATGCAAAAATAATTATAAAAAATCTATATTACAGATAAAAAGAAATCATAATACCCAGCTTATTGAAAAATCTATAAATAGTACAAAATGTATATGGAATATTATTAACGAAAATGTTTCTAAGAAAAATTATGCAAATAATAACTCTCAGGAGATTAGATGTGATAGTGTGGTTGCAAATTGTCCATCTGATGTAGCTAATTTATTTAATAATTACTTTATAAACATAGCCCCTGATACTGCCGATAATGCGATTAATAATTCTAATATAAATTATCCTACTATAGAAAGTAACTATAATAGTATTTTCTTAACTCCTACAACTGAGGAAGAAGTAAGTTCGATTATCTTGTCGTTAAATAGCTCATCTGCTGCAGGTTTGGATGAAATCCCTGTTAAACTTTTGAAACAATGTCTAGAAGTGTATATTACTCCTTTAACGCATTGTTTAAACAGTTCACTGGAAGATGGTATATTTCCAGATGCACTTAAGTATGTAAAAGTTATAGCTCTTTATAAGAAAGGCGAAAAAGGTAACGTTATGAATTATAGGCTTATAAGTATAGTCTCGGCTTTCCATAAAATATATGAGAAAGTTCTTTTAGTTAGAATTTTATCTTTTCTTCAGAAAAATAAAATTTTAATTAACGAACAATTTGGTTTTAGGAAAAATAGTAATACAACTATTGCGTTAGTAGATATTATAAATAATATATATGAAAATTTAGAATCAGGTAACACAATCACTGGCCTATTCCTGGATTTAACTAAAGCTTTTGACTGTGTAAGGCATGACCAATTAATTCATATTATCATTATATGGCTTTCGTGGTAAATCAGAGCAATGGCTAACATCTTATCTCAAAAACAGAAAGCAGCTTGTTTCTTACAATAATGTGCAGCCTGAGTATAAAATTATAAAGAATGGGGTACCACAAGGAAGTATCCTTGGGCCCATTCTATTTATTTTATACATAAATAATATAAAGAATTGGAATAAAAATGTATAATAAACTTCCACAGGAAATAAAAAGTATAAATTGTAATAAATCATTTAAACTTAAATTGAAATATTTTTTTATCGAAAAATGTTATTATAGTGTTGACGAATTTTTTAATGATGTATGAGCAATATTTTGTAATTATATTTATTGTACTTCTTATTGGTTGTTTACAAACTTGTAAGTATTTCATTTATTACATTTCTTTGACGTGCTATATTTCATGTATATTGATCAACTGGCAAAAATAAATATTATTATTATTATTATTATTATTATATATATACAGGGTGTAAATGAAATAAGTGCATTAAGTTTAACCAGTAATACAACTCGCCGAGAGCAACAATATTTCTTAATAACTTTTTCTCGAAATCGCATATTTTTTTAGCATTTTTACCACCCCGTGAATTGACGAGTCATTCCAAATATTTTTGTGATAATTGAATGCAGTAGCAATAGCTTTGAAAAATTTTGTTTTAGCAATTGACAGTCCTATTAATTGTTCCAATTAAATTTTGATATTAGTAATAAATTTGTTTATAAGGTAAAATTCTGTCAAAATGCGAGTACACAGACATTGTAATTACTTACCTATGGTTTATTTATTTATTTTTTTTATTCGTATCTGTACTACATTTTACTAGACATCACGGTTGACATATAGACAGTGTCATGGAGTTGTCAGCGCATTTACACGGAGCGTTTCCAAATCATCACCAAATCATTCTGTTCTTAATATTCGCACATTTGTTAATCTTGTACATCTTTATCACATCACAATACGGAGTGTCACATATGACAATTTTAAAAAAGCAACAGATATCCATAATATGTGCAAAAAGTTCTATGATTTCAGCACATAACAGACTCCAATTTTGGGAATGGCTCATAATGTTCATTAATGAGACTGAATTTACTTGGGAAGGTGTATTTATTATGCACAATACACATCTCGACAGACGAAACTGCTGTAAAAATTTTCATTAAAAAATGTTCTGGGCGGGAATAATAAATGGACGACTAATTATTGGTACTCATGTACCTCTTTTAAATGGACAAAAGTTTGTACTTACATTTTTTGAATAACGTATTTAAACTATTATGATTTGTCGACGATAAATAATCGTCTCATAACCTAACAACTATGCTTTTGCTCTTCCTCGTCCCTCCTTGTCTTCCTCTATTCACACCATTCATAGGTGATTAAAAGCCTGGTTCAATACACAACTGTATAATTTTGTTATCCAAAATTTAAATTTATTTATTTTAAAAATTGTACTATTACGTATTAATAATAATGTTATTTCCCTTGATCCGTTTATTAATTACTGTGACTGTAAGTGTAACCGATAACCGACAATTTTTGAGCTGTTTGTATCTTACTTGAATACGGCAACAGCACTTTGTTCTCCATGAGCGGGTAACGAAATATGCAGCAAATCTTTAAAGTATTTTAACTCAAAATCTAAAAGTTATTAAGAAATATTGTTCCTCTCATCGAGTTACATTACTGGTTAAATTTAATGCACTTATTTCATTTACACCCTGTATATATATATATATATATATATATATATATATATATATATATATATACCGTGTGTCTGTCGTAAAGGTGTACATACGAGATTAACATGGGAAATCAGTTTTTTGCAATTTCCTGCTCGCCTAATTATTTTAAGCAAAAACGCGTCAAATAAAAGTTTCAGGGCATAAAATTCTGCATCTAAATCAATAAACAGAAATAACTTTACATGCTTTGTAACGACAGAAATTAATTATGTAAATGTCGAAAATTACTTTGAAAATATCGGCAGCCATGGAATTGAACAAAAAATAAATAAATGCTTGACGTTTTATTTGTCACAACGTAAGTTAACTTATTTGACGCTTCTGACAATTTGATAAAACGTCAAGTATTTATTTATTTTTTGTTCAATTCCATGTCTGTCGATATTTTCAACGTAATTTTCGAAATTTTCATATTTCATTTCTGTCGTTACAAAGCATGTAAAGGTAATTCTGTTTATTGATTTAGATGCAGAATTTTATGCCCTGAAACTTTTATTTGACGCGTTTTTGTTTAAAATAATTAGGCGAGCAGGAAATTGCAAAAAACTGATTTCCCATGTTAATCTCCTATGTACACCTTTAAGACAGACACACGGTATATATATATATATATATATATATATATATATATATATATATATATCTAAGCATTTGTACACCACTGGTGTAGGAGTATTAATAATAAAATTAATTATTCCTTCATTTCTAGTATTTGACCATCCATCACACTGCAAACTTAGTAGAAATGCCTCTTGTATATTTATTTCTACTTGCAGTTTTACACGGTGATACTCCGCATCCAACAATTTGTTAGATATTGCAAACCGGAACGGAAGTTCTAAGGAAGGTCTTATTGTCTTCAAAGCAGCACGCCAATATTCATTTTTTCGAATAAACCTAAACTTGAACATGAAGAGTAAACTGCTTTAGCAAGAAGCTCCCAGATTTTGTCCTTAATTAAAAAAAATTAATTTTGTTCTTGTACGTGGTTTGTTTATGTACTTACTTTCTCAGCTTCTGAGGGTTCAAGATCGACAAAATTAAGTAGTGATCCACATGATGAAGTAGATTTTGAAAGAGGGGGTGGTGAAGGAGATAAACTGCCACTAGTACTACTAGTATTGTCTTGATCTGCTTCACCAATATTACTTTCCTTCTTCTATAGTTTAGGATTATTAATACAAATATCTTTTGGAGCGTTTGTATACTTATTGATATGTTTTCGCATTCTAGTTGCATTTAACTTGTAACTCTCTCCACAAAATTTACAACAATATACTTGTTTGTTATTGACTGTTTTCATAGTATAATATTTTCGCACTTCCGATTTTACTCGAACCATGATTTAAATTGCTAATTAACATAAAACACTAAACACATACAAATGTTGTTATTGCACTTGGTTTTATACTAAACTGAATGAAAATGGTTGATGTTTAACACGTAAATGCGACGACGGTGCGGTTGCGTCAGTTACTGCATTCAGCCGCTGTTAGCCGATGGCCAACAGATGGCGTAAGTGTAGCATAAGAGTGGTAAGATAATTTTGGTCCGTAACTTTACCATAAATTACCGGTACTCAAATCACTAGGTACTCGCACTAGCTCTTTCATTGGCAACTCTATTTACAAAATCTGCTTCATCAGGACGCAACATTTTAAACACGGTCTCTGATCTCTTTGCGATTTCTACCGCTTTCTCGAACGTTCTTGGGTTTTCATACAACACGTCCCATAGCAAACGTGGTAATATTCTCGTCACGAAAAATTCTTTTATTTATGACATACAGTAATTATTCATGTTTCTGAAAATGCAATTGTTACTTTGATTCAGATTACATTTTATGCTATTAATATTTTCAAAGCACGAGTGATTCTTAATATTCAACAGTAATATTAGTACTATATGTTCTAAACGGTAGGATACAGGAAGACATACCTGGTAAGCCCACTTTTATAAATCGTTTAGGCAGTAGTACAATAGATCTTACTTGGGCCAATATTAAAGGCATTGACTCTGTAAAAAAAAACTAGATATCATACCTACACTGAATAGCTCAGGCCACTCCATTTGCGTAACCACCGTAAACTTTAAACAAACCCGTCCGAAAAATCCTGAACGTAATGTTAAGTTCTCATACGCCATTAATTTTAAATACAATGCTTTGCTACACGACAGCTATGTCAAACATTTAAAGAATTCGAAGCAAATATACTTTAGTAGTCAAATCGCTAATTGAGTTAGTAATAATGAGACATCAGCAATTAAAACAGCAGCATGTCAAGCAAGTATTATGAAAGTTACAAAAAATAGCAGACCCAAACAAGACACAGAAAAGGAAGCCTGAGTTTAATAAAACTTGGATGGATTTTAACCCTCGAGCAGGCGCGCTGGCGCACTGAGTGCGCCAATGCGATTTGTTTCACTATAAAACCGTTATTAGTCATAATAGGTCTGCAGTACTTTAGCTATTCCTTCATTATATCTTTGGAGTTAGACGAAAGTGCTTCTACGATTTTTAGAGTGAAAGTGTCCTGTGGAATAAATAAAATTTTGTAACTGTGTAACAACTGGCGCACAAAGTGCGCCGCGCGACCGGTCATGTAAGTATATTTTTCATTTATATTTGCAAGGTTTTTCATTTGTTTCTTTGGAATAATAATAATTATGTAATATTCTGTGCAATTATTTATAATCTGATTACTTTTTAAATTCCATATTTTCCTTTTTAGTAAGAAAAAAACATATTTTATTTTATAATAATTTTGTTTTAGGGCTAGAAAATATCTAACAGATGATGAGTTATTCAAAATTCTTCATGAAGAATCTGAAGATGAAGAACAGCCAATTGAAGCTGACGATGAAAATGAAGATGAATCTGAAAATGAGGAAGTCGTGAATCATAGCGACCATAACACCGA
Organism: Harpalus rubripes; assembly: GCA_963082715.1. Taxonomy (NCBI): domain Eukaryota; kingdom Metazoa; phylum Arthropoda; class Insecta; order Coleoptera; family Carabidae; genus Harpalus; species Harpalus rubripes. Next base: position 31,289,875 of record OY720457.1, read on the forward strand.
TTCCGAGCAAGAATATGCTAGTGATCAAAACTCGGAAGTTCAATCTGTTGATGAGTCTAATTACTTTTTTGGACGAGATAAAAAAACAAAGTGGTATAAAAATAATGTGTCATCAAAATCTAAAGTAAAAAAGAAGAATTTACTTAAAATTTTGCCAGGGCCAAAAGCAATCGCCAGAGGAGTTACATCAGAACTTTCAGCGTTTGATAAAATTATTGACGCTGATATGATTGAAACTGTTGTGAATTATACAAATCAGTATATTGAAATGAAGAGAAATGCTGTTAGTTATCAAAGAGCTCGAGATGTAAAACAAACCACGAAAAATGAAATAATAGCATTGCTTGGATTATTGTACTTTATAGGTGTCAAAAAGGGAAATCACACGAATGTTGAAGAGCTTTGGGATGCCAATAGTGGATTTGCAATATTGAGACAAGTAATGTCTTATAAAAGATTTTTATTTCTTTTACGGTCCATTCGATTTGATGACCGGAATACAAGAGAAGAACGAAAAAAGAGTGACAAATTGGCTGCCATAAGAGACATTTTTGATAAATTTGTTACTAACTGTAAAAATACATACTCATTAGGGGAGTATGTTACAATTGACGAAAAATTAGAAGCGTTTAGAGGACGTTGCAGTTTCATACAGTATATACCGAACAAGCCGGCTAAGTATGGCATAAAAATGTTTGTTTTATGTGATACAAAAACACATTACACTAGTAACGTAGAAATTTATTGCGGTCAGCAACCTGATGGACCGTACAGATTGCAAAATACACCCTCAGAAATTGTCAAAAGACTCGTTGAACCAATAAAAGGCTCAAATAGAAATCTCACGACCGACAACTGGTATACGAGTATTCCTCTGTCACAAACATTACTAAAAGATTATAAAATAACACTATTAGGAACTATTAAAAAAAATAAACGAGAATTACCAACAGAATTTCTACCACAAAAAAATAGGGAAGAAAAATCTTCATTATTCGGTTTTCAAAAGGACACGGTACTTGTATCCTATGTACCTAAAAAAAATAAGTCGGTAATTTTATTATCAACAATGCATGATTCAGGAGATATTGACGAGGATACTAAAAAACCTGAGATAATTCTAGATTACAACGCAACTAAAGGTGGAGTTGATACAATAGACCAAATGTGTGGAACATATTCTGTAAAAAGAATTACAAAAAGATGGCCTTAAGTAATATTTTTCTCTATTATGGACTTGAGTGCCATAAATGCTCGAGTGTTGTATCAGTCAAATGAAAATAATCCGAAATTAAAAAGGAGAATATTTTTGACAAATCTGTCAATAACTCTAATGAAACCTTTCTTAGCCGAAAGAGCGACAATACTTTCACTTCCCATAGATATAAAATCTTCATTAGCAAAATACAGAACGGATATAGAAGAACCCAAGGAAGAAGAACCTGACCGAAAACGAAAAGGACGCTGCGAGACTTGTGGACGTTCTAAAAATGTAAACACTACAATCAGATGTGACGGGTGTAAAACATTTGTTTGCAAAAAACATGCAACAATAAAAACTTTATGCGAAAAATGCAGTAAAATAAATGATACTGATACTGATTGTGTTTAGTTTGTTTATTTTTATTTTTCATTGTTTAATTTTTATTTGATTTTTGTTAAATTATTAACTTAATGTAAGACTACGTTAAGATCAATAAACTATAAAAGATAATCTTAATTTTTTTTATTATATTACAAACTATAAGGTAATATATCGCTTGGCGCACTCTATGCGCCGCGCGTCCTGTCATGTCATGGATATAGGCGCGCCCGGTTGAGGGTTAAGCGTAGAGCTAATAAAAACTTAAAAGACTTCGGGAAACTTAAAAAAGCACTCAAGGAAAGCAAAGAAAATTATGAACAAGTTACTCAACTACTCTCAAATGTCAAAGAGAACACTCAATTCTGGAAGATAGTCAGAGATCTCAGTTATGTAAAATATAAAGATAATAAAGTTGAAATAACTGGGAAGAATTTCTTCAACAAATCTACACTGCAATTAACAAGGTACAGAAAAGTTGAGGATTGCCAGCACCTATTTCTAGACTCCTCCTTTACGTTAGAAGAAGTCAATTATAGTATTGATAAAGCAAAAACCGGAAAAGCCCTACGAAGCGATGGAATCAATAATGATTTTTATAAAAATCTCCCTATGCACTACATGCAACATCTCTTTAACAGCATCTTAGACCAAGAAAAAATCCCTGAAGAATGGACAAAAACCCAACTATGCATGATACATAAAAAAGGGAATCCTGAAGATCCAATGAACTACAGAGAAATAGCTTTGGTGAATTCAGTAGCCAAAATTTTTACACAAATTCTAAACAACAGGCTGCAAGAATGGATAGAACAAATCATATACTAAACGAATTCCAATCCGGCTTTAGAAAGAACAGGGGTACCACGGACAATATTTTTTCGTTAACTTCTATCATTCTCCTTCAAATGAGGTTAAAATGAAATAATACATTTGCCATATTTGTGGATATGAAACGTGCCTTCTACTCCTTAAACCACCAAATAATGTGGTCAAAATTGTATGAAAATGGTATAAGTTCTAAATAAATAAATTAAATAAGTATATCATCACGGCTTATTACCCATTGCTGGGTGTGCCAATCTGCTTTGTACACAGATATCGGTAATGATGAAATATTTTCACTGTGCGGGCGCTTACCAGGCGACACCTCACGGACACTCATTGTTAGCATGGAGAGTGCACCACAGATATATGGCGTCGGTCCGGATCAAACCCGGTTCCCCAAATAAGCTCTAAGACGATAAGAATTATACAAAACATGTAGAGTAAAGCAGAAGTATGTGAAAAAAAACAAAAATTGCTCCTTCAGATATATACGCTTAAATGAAGGAGTTCTTCAGGGCGTAACTTTAAGCCCTTTAATATTTGCGATATACATTAATCACATTGAAACATTCTTCAGAGAAAAAGGAGCTAAAGGACTCAATATAGATGATAAAAATTAATTGTGTATCCTAGCGTACGCAGACGACATAGTCATACTATGCAGTTCTCCTGTTGGTCTGCAGCGTGGTCTGCAGTGAAAACAGAAAATAAGGCTATTCTGTGACTCAATCATTATCATTTATCGATCATTATCAAGGTAGTGATCGATTGCAATTCAAATTGGGATTCTGTAAGTCACTTGATCATTAAAATTGGTTAATGATAGTCGATAACACAATGAAATTTATCGATCAGTAATATACTGTCGTTATCATATTATGATCGATAACAAATGTCAAAATCAGATAAAGGTATTAGTTAGAATTATATATCGCCAGTACTTTCAATGCAAGATACATAATTGAATTGCAATCAATCATTTTACAGTTATAGTTTTCAATACAACAATGCCAGAGAAATGAGAAATATGCGTTTGGAAGGATATTTCTTTTACTTTTTTCTACTAAATATTAATAATACATCAGAAGAATATCGGTGAAAAAAAAATATAAAATCACTTTCAAAATTTCACCGTAGTTTTTAAATGAATAAAATATATATGATAGTAAATCATAATTATTCTCCGCAAAATACAACATAATAATCCTCTGGAGGATTAACTTGTGCAGAGTATTCTTGAGCAATAATAAAAATATCATTTGTTGTAATCAATAAAAAATAATAGTATTAAGGGGCTCAATAGAACAATGTGCCTATATAATTATTTAAAACTAAAAAAAAAATTATATTACTCCTATTATATTACTCCTCTTAAATTAGGTACTGTTTTCCGTTTCTGGAAAATTTTAGGTACGTATACAGAGAATTTATTTTAACGTGCAACATATGGTCAATCACTTCCATGGTTACTACACACTACTGTCAAAAAATGACAGCAATGTAATATTTGTCCATTTTAAAATGCAACATACACAAATTTGTAGTTATGTATTTTCATTACTAATTTCCAATAAATTAGCCTATATACTATTAACAAAAATCAAAACTTCAATGTAGCACATCTTAACAAACTTTGGCTTACAAAAATTCATAATTTTAATGTAGTAAATGTTTAAAAATACCTCCATTCACACTGAGACAATATCCTAGTCGCTCGAAGAAAGAATTGACACTATTTGTGATGTGTTCTGGAGGTATCTCCTGTACTGCAATACTATTTATAATGTTGCATTTTAAATTGGACAAATATTACATTGCTGTCATTTTTTGACAGTAGTATGTAACCATGGAAGTGATAAACCGTATGTTGCATTTTAAAATAAATTCTCATACGTAATATAACAAGTGATATGATTATCATCGATGATTTTCTCGAGTGAAACCGAGTTGCAGATTTCACGAGTCCGAAGGACGAGTGAAATGTGCTGCTTCGGTTTCACGAGCAATATCTTCTATTATTAATCATAACACGAGCTTATATTTAATGAGAGAATATAATGATTTTTTGTGACACATTGTGTGTGCTGCTAACCTAACTTATAATATATTGTATTACAACATGGTTAATCTGACAATTGCCTTATTATTTTCATCGTTGTTGATATTAACCCAACGATTATCGCACATTTTTATAGTCAAAATTAACTGTCAATGTCAAATAAAGAAAAGCAATCCCTTAGTAACGAATATAAATAAGGCGATTATTTGTTTGTTTTTTATCATCGCTGTGATAGACATGTAACTAGGAAGATTCTGAATGTTGATTGGCGGAAAACATGTCACGTGACTCATGAATTATATTCTCTGTATTATATACGCTTGTACCGTAACGCTCGAGGCGACGCCAATCGGTCGAAAATGTAATATTTGAGCTGACAGAAATATGTGTATTCAATAGGATTTACGTGTTATTTAAACTTTAAAAGATTTTATCATCGATAATGATTACTTGGTTCAGTAGAAATAATTAAGATAAAAGGAAGGTGAGTATGCTGCGCTCAAAATTTATCAAATTTTGAAAGTAAAAACCCAGAATTATGAACTTTGATTAGTTGAATAATATATTAATAAGTAATTTTAATATAAGAAATATTACTTTTATCACTTAAATATTTTAATAAATAAAGAAATAAATAGTAAATAAACTTGAAATTATAATAATTCAGTCTTATCCAGAGTTTAATTTAGACTTTTATGGGCCCTAAGCAAAAAATATTTTTCAGGCCATCATCAAACAACTAGGACATATAATTTTACAAGACAATGTAGATAAATACATCATAAATTAAATAGCATTAGAATTAAAGAAATATTTTCTTTATTGTAATCAAAGTTACTTTGTTGTAATTATATAAGTATTCCTTTATTGTAATCAAATAAAATTCTTTCTTTTAAGAAAACAGGGGCTTTAATCAGATGTATGTACAGGGTGTAAATCGAAAAGTGAAACATAGGAGTTTAACATGGGAAATTAATTTTTCTTTGCGCAAACGTTACCTAATTATTTTATGCAAAAATACTTCAAATAAAAGTTATAGAGATTTAAATGCAGCATATAAATCATGTGAAACGATTATTTTATCTCTTCATATAAACGTAAAAATTAATTACAAATTTACAGTTTTTATGAGCATTTTGTCTAAACAGCCATGGATATAAGACAAAACCAAATACGTTGTTTTTTGTCATAAATCCATGGCTGCTTAGACAAAAAGTTCATAAAAACTGTAACTTTGTAATTAATTTTTACGTTTGTATGAAGAGATAAAATAATCATTTCACATTATTTAGATGCTGCATTTAAATCTCTATAACTATTATTTAAAGTATTTTTGCATAAAATAATTAGGTAACGTTTGCACAAAGAAAAATTGATTTCCCATGTTAAACTCCTATGTTTCACTTTTCGATTTACACCCTGTACATATATTCAGTAAATTATCTACATAGGTATACATCCTTGATATACATATATGTTCATATGCCACGATTAAATTTAAAAAAACATACAGTAACGATACAATTATTTTAATAATTTTTCTGTGTGATTAGTCGTTTCCTGAAGCAAAAAGACACATATTCACTATTATCTCCAGCCATATGATACACATTAGATATGTGCATGTGTCCCGATTAAACTATAGTTTTATAAAAACAAAACTATTATCAATATTTGTATTATTAGTCATGTTCATTATTGAAATCAAATTTTCTTTATTGGGAAACATATATTTTGTAACAGTTATTTCGTCGATTCAAAATTAAAAAGTTTGTCTTTTGGGAATTACAGGCCCTAGGCAAAGCCAGTATAGTTTCCTTGACCTAAATTAGGTCCTGTTCTTATCTCAAATTTGACAAAATTGCACTGATGTTTCCTTCTTATCAGCCATACATGATTCTTGCATCTTTCTTCACCTAACATATTTTAAAATTAATTATTATTTGAACTACTAATATCTACATTATCTTACCTTAATTTCGACATTATAAAAATATTTTAATGTGCTTTATTGCCAAGAGCTCCTAAAGTTTCTCTTAAAACAGCACCTTAATTTTCGCGAATTATTTTTTCCTTGACTCAAGAAACTTCATAGCTTTCCACTAATTTTTTACCTTTACTTTTACTTTTATTTCGAAAAACATTCAAGTTTACAGCTTGAAAACCACAAGTAATTGTAACTGACATTTTCCGGATTTTGACAGTGATCAGCTCAAAGATGCTTATCGCTTCCAGTAGTCGGCGCTGCAGTCGCTTAAAAAGGAACGGTACAAGCGTATATTGTTAAAACAATTTTTTTTTCGCAATGAGGTGTTGCACGGTTTTTTTTTCTTTGCTTTAATCAAAAGAATAAGAAAAAATATTTAGCCCCTATTTTTTATTTTTTTCCTATTATTCTTTATTCATGAGAAAAATGTTTTTTAAATTATAATGTTTGAATTTCCGCTTCCCCTTTCGCCTGATGACGTCAGAATAAACCTAACCAATGAGGGTGTGGCTTACATTTGCCACCGACGGAATTTAAACGAGTGACAGTCATGACATCTGTCAACTACTACTGATTTTTACCTCTCGCTAAGAGAGGTATTGTATTCATGCTAAAAATCGCATATCCAGATTTTAGTGAATAAGCACGTTTTAAGGTCCCTAGAATCCGATTATAACATTTTTACGATGATGTCCGTATGTATGTGTGTGTGTGTGTGTGTGTGTGGATGTGTGTGTGTGTGTGTGTGTGTGTGTGTGTGTGTGTGTGTGTGTGTGTGTGTGTGTGGATGTTGGATTCACCATAACTCAAATACTATAAGACTTAAGACATTTTTAATTACGGATTCCTCAATCTAACAATAATGGGAAGAGTCGAGTCAGTTTTGGTAACAATTGGACAACCGGAAGTAGTAGTTACAAGAAAAAAATCATCTAAATATTATTTATCGAAAATTTATGTAAATACTTATATTAAAGAACGTTAAATTCTTTATTCGATAAATATAAATTCATTATTATATCTTCTATAGATTCAGAGATAAAGAAATGCATAAAAATAATTTTATGTAAAAATTCTTAGATCAAACTACTTCAAGGCAAGAAATTCAAATGTTTGTAATTCACACATAAATGTCACTGTCAAAAATATTTGTATGCCATTGTCAAAAATATTCGTACATCATTATGAAGATTATGAAAATAAATAAAAGTCAACAAAGCAAAATAATATACGTAAAAAAGAAAATAAAAGGAATTTGCGAAAAAATGACGAATAAAAGAAAAAGAATAGGAAAGTAGGAAAAAAATTCAGGATATTGAATATAAAAAAAATGTATGTATTGTACATAATTTGGCTAAAGTTTCGAATAGGGTCCAAGCTCAAAATGCATTTAAATGACTACATATCGGTACATTACCCTTCTGTTCCATAAAATAAACCAAAATTAGGGCTCGGAAGCAAGGATTTGTGATGATTTGATGAGGTTTTGTAGTAAAATGTATCGTTGCTTGTCATGCCTGTCACACTGAAAATATAAATGCGTCGTTACTTGTTATGCCTGTCACACTGAAAAAATAAACGAATATTTCAAGGTATTTGTAATTATATAGCCTTGTGTAAGCAGGTAATTAATAAATAAATAATATATTCATAATTTCAAGTATTTTTTTACCTATTTTCTGCAATTTGAATTATTTGTCAACAAACAGGGTTATTTTATTCTTGTATGCAGTGCTGCCAATAGTAGGTTGATGAATATCTGAATTTGATTCAGCAAAAGTCACTAGAAATCATTAACTTTAGAAAATCATTTATGCATTTAATTATTTTGGAGGGAAATGGAGAAGGGAACATTTATATTTAAAATATTTTAATAAAAAAATACTTCGGATTATTCATGTCAGGTCGGTAGAGTAGAATACAATATTACCATCATAGGAAAAATTAAGACAGATGTACAATATTTCAAGATGGTGGCTGGGTCCAGATACAGAAGTTTTATCTAGAAAATATATTCATAATTATAAGCATTTTTTACGTTCTTCTCGTAGTTTGAAGTAATTACAGATGTGTACACATATATTTACAACAAATTTCAAAAAAATTATTATAACAAAAGTGACATTGTTGCTAGGCAATCGGGTTACAAGGTAAGATAATTGACAAATTATAAATAAACAAGTTTGTTTTGCATTTCTTCACCATTTCGTGTTTGTGAATCACATCCACAATGGCTGTAAACATAATTTCGCTGTATAAGTTGTGTGAAGATAAATTTTCTCTTCTGCAGAAGCTGCAACAAGAGTGGAATTTAATCCCGCGTAACATGCAGTGCCGTAAGTGTGGGGGCAACCTAACGTTGTGCGAGGACAGTTCTCGCATTGATGGCTGGAGATGGAGATGTCGTCGCAAGTCCGTCCAAAAGAAGCAAAAGTGTAAGAGCTGTGATTATGCGGTAAGTTTTAGAACGGGCACTTTTTTTGCCCGTTCTAAACTACCCATTTTCAAGGTTCTAGCCTTTGTGAACCTTTGGGTTGGCAACGCGACGCTTCTCTTAATCCAAGAGCAGTTGGAGCTGGGCCACGTTACGTGTGTGGACTGGGCTTCTTTCTGTCGCGAGGTATTGCTGACACATTTTGTGGAAAGAAAAACGAAGCTAGGAGGACCAGGTATATTTCTTAATTTAATTATTTCATTATCATCATCTTAAATTTCTGCATAATATTTCAGGACAAGTAGTCGAGATCGACGAGTCCAAGTTCGGAAAGCGAAAATACCACAGGGGCCGACGTGTCGATGGCCAGTGGGTATTTGGCGGATACGAGCGAGGAACTGGCAGAATTTTCATGGTTCCGGTTGACGATCGGTATGTACAAAATTTTGAATTATACGAACACGATCGCAGCGCGAAAAATTAAATAAAAAATATAAATGGAATAGCGATCGTGTTCGAAGGCGCGCGCGCGCGCGCCTTCGAACACGATCGCAGCGCGAAAAATTAAATAAAAAATAGTCTTATAAAATTTCATAAATGGAATAGCGATCGTGTTCGAAGGTTAAACAGAACTGAAGAGTTCTTTCGTTTAGCGGGAGCGACGTATGATGCTACTCTTCCTGTCCCGGAGGAGGAAGTAGTAAACGACATAGATGTGGAAGACTTAGATTTCTAAGTTTGTCATATCTGTTTGTTTTCTTTTCATACTTGTCCTTTGTTCTACTGCTTTATTGTGGATTAGGGCTCCTGGCGTACCACGTTAAAAAAACGCACTAATGTATTCTACCTCATGGGTAGTGTGGAAACGAGTACAATGTTTAATTAAAAATATGTAATTCGATTATTGTTGTTATTAAAATACATACACATAAATGAATGATCTATGAACTTTGTATAAATTTATTTTGTTTTACCCTTCTGTAGTAAATATATTATGTAAATTATATTTTAAATGAAGTGTATTATTGTAGTAGTTATCTTAAAAATTCAAATTTCGCGCGATGTTTATGAAGACAGCTGCATTGTCCGCATGTTCCTGGTCATGTCGGTAAGGCAGGTTTGAAATGTTACGACTTCCGTTGCTACGTCAGAAATGTGAAAGTGGGAACAAATTAGGGATTTTTACACAATTGACAGGGATAATTTATATGAGCCATTTGGCAACACTGCTATTTAGTAATCTGTGATAAATTCAGTGTACTGTCTGTCAAATGTGGTTTTGTATTAATTTTTCTTGCTTTTTTCAGTGTTATTTGTTGTGTGTCTAAAATATTGTTTGCCTATAATATGACGACTGTGGATTTTTAAGGTCAGTGACAAATTTAAGTCTATTTAATTTGCTAATCTTTGATAGTAATTTGCATAACACATCCAAAGAGTTTAACTTGTCAAAAACTCAAATTTTTGTTAAAAAAACCTATTAAAACATGTTTCCGAGCTCTAATTTTATGTTTTTATATGATATTTTACATAAAAGAATAGAGTCCAATAAAAAAATGCATTTTAAAGCTGGACCCTATTCGAAACTCCGCCCCATAATTTATATTAAAATAATTATTTTGTAGTGAGACATGAATATATGTATTTGTATTTAAAAATATTTTTCGTTTTATGCGTACAACCAGGTAAAATATCTGGCGACAGGTTATGTGTTGGCCACATCAGATTTTTGTATTTGGAAATAATCAAACATGGTTGTAAAAAAGTGTTTTGTGCAGTGTGCCCAAATAGAACTGATAATAGGGAAACATAAAACATAGTGCCTCAAAACGAAGAATGAAATGGTTGTCGCAAGTAAAGATAAAAACATAAAATCAAAACTTCTTTGTTGTGAAGATCATTTTGATGTAAATATAAATATTTTTATAATTAAATAAGAACTATTGAATACATTTATTCTTTTAGCTGGAAAATGATGCATTCAGGCTACGATTTCTTATACCGGCTAATCTTTGCACTATTGGACCATAAGAGAGATTGATAAATCCAGGATAAAATATTATTAAACGGTATTGCTGGAGGCCACTACTGACGATAATGTCAATCTCCAACTGAAGATGATCTATTCCAAACAATGTGTCGCTGGAATATGTTTTATATATGTTTTAATAATATTGTATTCTATATGTTCCTGACACGAAATAAATCCAAAAGACAAAATAGAAAATAAACTGTGTGTGTGTGTGTGTGTGTGTGTGTCATAAAGTGTCAGGTGTCAACTAAAATGGAAAAAAGAGAGAACGGGGGAAAATTACTCAGAAATAGACAAAGAATACATGTTGGAGATAAATAAATGTAAAAATAATATATGGGATTAAATTTATAATAAATTTAATTTAATTTATGTTGACATGTCTCATATGTATTTTACACAATAAAATTTACTTCCTCGAACATCGGTGGAGTAATTTATTCTGTAGATTTACTTAGCTAGTATATTTATTCTTGTTTTAACGAAAATCTCTGGAATAAACTATTTTACTTTAGGAGTAAATTTTACTTTGCTAGTGCTTTACTTATCCATCTTTTATAATACTGGGCATGAAACTATGAAATATAACGCTATAATATAATAATAAATAACTAAGAACTACTCTAAAGAACCAAAAATCACGCTGCACTATAAGTCAGACCTTATGTCACATAGTTGTCATTAAAGCTATCATTGACGTTTATGTATGATACATTTGTTTTTTTTTCATCATCTTTCCAGTTGTGTGAGTGAATAATTAAAGAATTGAAATACTTATTGGTAAAAGACTGCTAAGTTCATATGAGCGCGAAATGCCTAAATTTGTCAAATAAATGACAAAGAAAATGATTGTAGTTATAAAATATGAAAATTAAGACAATCAATTTCTTGATCACTAAAAATAAACGATTGTCGTTAATTTAACGATCGATAATGATAAAATTACAGAATAGCAACAAATATTATAGGAATATTACAGCCAAAACTTATTAATTGTAAATACGAATAAAACTAAGATCTTACGATTTTATAAAGAACGCAAAAAACGAAGCTCTAGAAGAGGTTCACCTACTTGGTTACGAAATTTAATACATCCGCGAAGTTCCCAGAAGCATTCAGGCAAGCAAAGAACAAAGCAAATACCCCAATGGGTAAAGTTAATTATATATTAAGCAGAGGGAAATCGAAAACATGGCTGGAAAAAAATATATAAATCCATTATAATAGCAACAGCAATGTATAGTGTTGGAAGCTGAGGGCTAAGATACATCGACGATTTGGAAACAATCCAAACAAAATTCATAAAAAGCTTGTTACATTGCCCCAGAAGCGCACCAGAATAAGGTAAGGACAGAAACCAGAATGGAGCACATACAAATTGTGATCTTCAAAGGAGCTCAATTATAGTGGAGAAAGATAATAAACATGGAAGATAACAGACTGCCAAAAATACACTTTAATCGCCTTTCAAAGTTAAACCATTATGAATATAATAAAGTTGAATTTAACTAAAAATAGCAACTAAACATGATTCTAGATAATATTGGCCAAGACTTATGGGATACCTAGAATATACACAGAGGAAAAAAAATGACATTGTTCAAATTTATAGTACAACATTAAAACAAACCCACATTCAAAAACTAGAATTTTCTACTTACAACGAGTTTTATAAAATAATAATAAATGACTTTATGGTAATAGTAATAGTAATAGTAATAGTAATAGTAATAGTAATAGTAATAGTAATAGTAATAGTAATAGTAATAGTAATAGTAATAGTAATAGTAATAGTAATAGTAATAGTAATAGTAATAGTAATAGTAATAGTAATAGTAATAGTAATAGTAATAGTAATAGTAATAGTAATAGTAATAGTAATAGTAATAGTAATAGTAATAGTAATAGTAATAGTAATAGTAATAGTAATAGTAATAGTAATAGTAATAGTAATAGTAATAGTAATAGTAATAGTAATAGTAATAGTAATAGTAATAGTAATAGTAATAGTAATAGTAATAGTAATAGTAATAGTAATAGTAATAGTAATAGTAATAGTAATAGTAATAGTAATAGTAATAGTAATAGTAATAGTAATAGTAATAGTAATAGTAATAGTAATAGTAATAGTAATAGTAATAGTAATAGTAATAGTAATAGTAATAGTAATAGTAATAGTAATAGTAATAGTAATAGTAATAGTAATAGTAATAGTAATAGTAATAGTAATAGTAATAGTAATAGTAATAGTAATAGTAATAGTAATAGTAATAGTAATAGTAATAGTAATAGTAATAGTAATAGTAATAGTAATAGTAATAGTAATAGTAATAGTAATAGTAATAGTAATAGTAATAGTAATAGTAATAGTAATAGTAATAGTAATAGTAATAGTAATAGTAATAGTAATAGTAATAGTAATAGTAATAGTAATAGTAATAGTAATAGTAATAGTAATAGTAATAGTAATAGTAATAGTAATAGTAATAGTAATAGTAATAGTAATAGTAATAGTAATAGTAATAGTAATAGTAATAGTAATAGTAATAGTAATAGTAATAGTAATAGTAATAGTAATAGTAATAGTAATAGTAATAGTAATAGTAATAGTAATAGTAATAGTAATAGTAATAGTAATAGTAATAGTAATAGTAATAGTAATAGTAATAGTAATAGTAATAGTAATAGTAATAGTAATAGTAATAGTAATAGTAATAGTAATAGTAATAGTAATAGTAATAGTAATAGTAATAGTAATAGTAATAGTAATAGTAATAGTAATAGTAATAGTAATAGTAATAGTAATAGTAATAGTAATAGTAATAGTAATAGTAATAGTAATAGTAATAGTAATAGTAATAGTAATAGTAATAGTAATAGTAATAGTAATAGTAATAGTAATAGTAATAGTAATAGTAATAGTAATAGTAATAGTAATAGTAATAGTAATAGTAATAGTAATAGTAATAGTAATAGTAATAGTAATAGTAATAGTAATAGTAATAGTAATAGTAATAGTAATAGTAATAGTAATAGTAATAGTAATAGTAATAGTAATAGTAATAGTAATAGTAATAGTAATAGTAATAGTAATAGTAATAGTAATAGTAATAGTAATAGTAATAGTAATAGTAATAGTAATAGTAATAGTAATAGTAATAGTAATAGTAATAGTAATAGTAATAGTAATAGTAATAGTAATAGTAATAGTAATAGTAATAGTAATAGTAATAGTAATAGTAATAGTAATAGTAATAGTAATAGTAATAGTAATAGTAATAGTAATAGTAATAGTAATAGTAATAGTAATAGTAATAGTAATAGTAATAGTAATAGTAATAGTAATAGTAATAGTAATAGTAATAGTAATAGTAATAGTAATAGTAATAGTAATAGTAATAGTAATAGTAATAGTAATAGTAATAGTAATAGTAATAGTAATAGTAATAGTAATAGTAATAGTAATAGTAATAGTAATAGTAATAGTAATAGTAATAGTAATAGTAATAGTAATAGTAATAGTAATAGTAATAGTAATAGTAATAGTAATAGTAATAGTAATAGTAATAGTAATAGTAATAGTAATAGTAATAGTAATAGTAATAGTAATAGTAATAGTAATAGTAATAGTAATAGTAATAGTAATAGTAATAGTAATAGTAATAGTAATAGTAATAGTAATAGTAATAGTAATAGTAATAGTAATAGTAATAGTAATAGTAATAGTAATAGTAATAGTAATAGTAATAGTAATAGTAATAGTAATAGTAATAGTAATAGTAATAGTAATAGTAATAGTAATAGTAATAGTAATAGTAATAGTAATAGTAATAGTAATAGTAATAGTAATAGTAATAGTAATAGTAATAGTAATAGTAATAGTAATAGTAATAGTAATAGTAATAGTAATAGTAATAGTAATAGTAATAGTAATAGTAATAGTAATAGTAATAGTAATAGTAATAGTAATAGTAATAGTAATAGTAATAGTAATAGTAATAGTAATAGTAATAGTAATAGTAATAGTAATAGTAATAGTAATAGTAATAGTAATAGTAATAGTAATAGTAATAGTAATAGTAATAGTAATAGTAATAGTAATAGTAATAGTAATAGTAATAGTAATAGTAATAGTAATAGTAATAGTAATAGTAATAGTAATAGTAATAGTAATAGTAATAGTAATAGTAATAGTAATAGTAATAGTAATAGTAATAGTAATAGTAATAGTAATAGTAATAGTAATAGTAATAGTAATAGTAATAGTAATAGTAATAGTAATAGTAATAGTAATAGTAATAGTAATAGTAATAGTAATAGTAATAGTAATAGTAATAGTAATAGTAATAGTAATAGTAATAGTAATAGTAATAGTAATAGTAATAGTAATAGTAATAGTAATAGTAATAGTAATAGTAATAGTAATAGTAATAGTAATAGTAATAGTAATAGTAATAGTAATAGTAATAGTAATAGTAATAGTAATAGTAATAGTAATAGTAATAGTAATAGTAATGGTAATAGTAATAGTAATAGTAATAGTAATGGTAATGGTAATGGTAATGGTAGTGGTAGTGGTAGTGGTAGTGGTAGTGGTAATGGTAATGGTAATGGTAATGGTAATGGTAATAGTAATAGTAGTAGTAGTAATTAGTAATTAGTAATTAGTAATAGTAATAATAATAAATAATAATAATAAATAATAATAATAAATAATAATAATAATATTCAACAGTATAAGTAAAAATGAAAAAATGTTAATAGGTTAAAAATAACGATAAAAAACGTTCATGACTTTCCCATATGAGAAGTTTCTGATTAAAATACAGTAAAAAGAGAAAGTACAAATGAGTAGCATACTCATACAGAGTCTCAAAATGTTGGTGGAAATAGTACCAGAATTATTAGTAAAAATGTGTCTGATGAGCTGCGCTTTCAAAGGTCTCTAAAGAGGGCATCCAGCCAGGCAAAGAGTTTACGTCATAAATATATTACCAGAAAAAATGAAGTCATGTGTTGATAAGTTTACATGAGCATAAATGGATTGAAATATAATTTGCGGGTTGCCTCCATGAATCTAAATCATTGTTACATAAAAAAAAATTATTGTACATCGTTTACGATCACTTGAGCTTCACGTCATTGATATCTGAACCAGAGACAACTATCTAAAGAGATATTGGAAAGACTTATTAGTGGCTTTGTAAGAAAGTGCTTGGTTATAAGGGGTTAACGGAGCGTGGGGAAAATAGTTCGTTGCGTATTCAGAGCGTACCAATGTTACAAAAATGCCTAAGACTTAACATAGAAGGCAATGAAAAAAATGAAATAATGGAAAATATAAATGTCAAACTGAAAAATTTAAAAACTGGCATGACATGCATAGTTTTTGATTCTACGTTATTCAAATTTTTATGTTATAAACATACAGAGAACTCGTAAGGTATCTTATGAACAATAGAAAGTTTTGTTCGAATATCGATATGAATATATACGAGACGCATTTATCAATGTTATAGCTTCTTCACACATACGACAGCGATAACTAGAAAATAAGACACTGGACTTAAACTGAGTCAGTCAAGCAAGCTCAGGCATTAGAAATGGCTCAGATTCATTCAGAACGGTATACAAAGTAAATTATGCAAATGCAGTTAAATATTCCCAAACAGTAGAATTAAATTTTCAAGAAAAAAGTGAAATAAATATCGTCTCTGCAGCATCAAATAAGCCTAAAAGAAACAGTTATTTCTGTAGAGGTGACAGACATTTTCGCATTAAATGTCCTGCACGAGAAGCTACTTGCAATAGATGCCAAAAGAAAGAACATTATGCGAGAGTATGTCGATCAACAATATCCACATACAAATTTAGCTCAACAATTGCCTCGGTTGTCATTTCTAGTAATAATGCCGGTTTACATGTGCTACAAAAGGCTATAGTCAGAGCTGAAGTAAACGGAATTACATCTAATTGCCTGATAGATACTAGAAGTTCTATAAGCTTTAATTATTTTGATTTCATTGTACGAAATAAAATAAGACTTTATAAAGAAACTGGCCAACTATCAATAACTACAACCTCTTTAACATCTAAAGTAGAAGAATTAAAGCTTTTGTGATACAAATATCTAAATTTTAAATTAACTGTACTTCGGGAATTATTATTCACGGATATTCTAATCGGCCATCATCTTATGAAGAAGCATACTAATGTAGAATTGGATTTCGGTACGCAGAAACCATCTCTTTCCGAGATTACTTATTAATTTAACTACAGACTGCAAACCAATAACTGCCAAATCGAGACGTTATTCAGACAATGATATCGACTTTATAAAAAAGAAAGGAAGTAAACTTCTTAATGAAAGGATTATTAAAGAGAGTCCTTCTTCTTTGCGAGCTCAGGTTCTAGTTGTTGCAAACGGATTTCATAATAAACGATTTGTTATCTACTATTCACAGACTATAAATAGATTTACTCTTTTAGATGCTTCCCCTCTTCCAAATATTAATGGTTTAGTAAACAAAGTTGCTTTGTATAGTATATTCAGTACTATTGATCTAAAAAGCGCCTATCATCATATACCGATACACGAAGATGAAAAACAGTATACTGAATTTGAAGCTCTGGGTCAACTGTTTCAATTTAATAGAATTCCTTTCGGTGTTACCAATGGGATCGCGTGTTTTCAGCGTGTAGTACTAAAAAATTATGGTTTAGTAATAAATAAAGAAAAATGTCAATTTCAAAGTCATTATCAAACTGCTCGGTCACTTAGTATCACACAAAATTATACAAGGTCCAGACCGACTAAAGCCTTTACTTGATTTACCTGTATCACACAACTCTACTTCTTTGAAACGAGCACTAGGATTATTCGCTCACTGTTCTAAATAGATACCTAGGTTTTTATACAAATTTCGCTTTCTAATAGAGAGTGATTAATATCCTTTATTTAAGAAGGCTGTTGAAGATTTTGAAAACTTGAAAAATAATATTAGTAATTCACTTATTACAACTACTGATAACAACATTCCTTTAAAAGTAGAAACTGATGCTTCAAATGCAGCTGTGGCTCAATATTAAGTTAAGCTGGACGACCAGTTGCATTCTTTTCACTAATTTTGTCTTACTCCGAGAAATTACATTCATGAATTGAAAAAGAAGCAGCAGCGATAGTAGAAGCCTTCAAAAAAATTGAAAATCATTTCTTGTTGGAAAAACATTCCAACTTATTACAGACCACCAAGCTCTTTCATTCATATTTAATAAAAAACATGCCAGTAAAATTAAAAACGACCAAATCATGAGATGGCGATTGGAACTAGCTCTTTTTCAATATGACATAATTTGTCGTCCTGGTAAAGAGAAATGTTACAGCAGACGCACTCTCAAGATTCTGCTATGCTTCAGTCGATACTAATAAATTATTTAATCTGCATCAGACACTCTGTCATCCTGAAGTAAGAAAAATGTATCATTGGATTCGTAGTAAAAACCTGACTTATACTATCGACGATGTTAAGAAAATGACTTCCGCTTGCCCTGTATATGCTAAGGTAAAACCAAGATTTTATAAACTGCAAGGACGCCTTTTAAAGGCAACTTCTCCATTCGAAAGACTTAATGTCGAGTTTAAGGGACCTCTTCCTACTAAATCTAGAAATCGTTATCTTCTCACAATAGTAGGTAAGTATTCTCGCTTTCATTTTGCTTACCCTTGTTCGAATTTAAGTTCAGTAACCGTTATAAAATGTTTTACTCAGTTATTTTCCATATTTGGAGCTCCAGCCTTTATTCATACTGAGAGAGGTTCATCTTTTCTTTCTCAAGAAGTTACAACCTCCATTCTAACGCAGTAGCTACTAGTAGAACTACGCTATATAATCTCCAAGAAAATGGCCAAATAGAAAAATTAAATGGAATAATATGGAAAACCATCAATCTATCTTTGAAGACTCATAACCTGTGACTTGCAGATTAGGACAACGTTCTAGCAGAATCACTTCATTTTATCAGATCTTTATTATGTACTGCTACTAATTGTACACCACATTAAGAGATTTTTGAGGCACAGAAGGAAAACAGCGAATGGGGACGCAATACCTTCTTGGCTTAATACTACTGGTCCAGTATTTTTGAAGCAAATCCGCATTATGCCTTAATACGACGCAAAGATGGCACAGAATCCACTGTATCACTAAGACATTTATCTCCGAGGGGGGGGGGGGGAGAAAGATCTATTTTCATCGGAAAACACGCTAAAGCCACTGTTTGAAGAGCAAATCACTACAGAAGCAAATATAAACACAAATGAAGATTCTACAGAAGCTAACGAAATTCACAGTGAAGATTCTATTGGAATTAGGTTATGATTCGTAATAAACTCTTGGTTTTACTAATTAACAGTTTTTTTATTTAAATGAATTTATCTTTGACAACAGCATAGCATGACATCACATGAAGCTGTGCTAGTAACTTTATCATACAGACTACTTGAGACATCTAGTGGTAAAAGTCATAAACTAACGCCCTTTCTCAATATCAAGTATTTTTTTTATTATTATTATTAACTTGAAATTGTAATACTTATATAACAAAATAAACTAAATTATTTAAAATACACACAGAAATGCAGGAATTACAGATTAACAAGTTTTACATCATGTATAATAATTTTCTAAATATCTTAAATTTTTCATAACATAGTGGTTTAGTAAATGTATCTGCTACACTTTTCTCGGATGGTACAAATTCTATGTTAACAATGTCTTTTATGAAATGCACCTTAATGTCTATATGTTTAGATATCCTTGTGTTTTCATAGTTTTTTATTATTGCAACTGCACTTTGACTGCCTATTTTTAACACAGTTTTCACTTCACAACCAGCAAAGTCTTTAGCAAGTCCCTTTAAATATAGTAATTCTGCTGCACAGGTTGCTGACGCAACATATTCTGATTCGGCACTGGATAGAGACACTAATTGCTGTTTTTTCGAACACCATGAAACTAAGTTTCCGCAATAGTAAACAGCCATGCCACTAACACTCTTTCTGTCGCCTTTATCACTACCCCAATCGGAGTCACTATACGCGATTAGGTTTTCTTCCAGAGAGTTTTGTTTAAATGTTAAACACAAATGTTCAGTATCCTCCACATATTTTAAGATCCGTTTTGCGGCTTTCCACACTTGAGTTGTGGGTTTATCAAGATATCTACCCAAATAAGATGTGCTAAAACATATATCGGATCTTGATATCGTAGCTAAATTGCTTAAGCTTCCTACTATTTCTCTGTAAGGTATATTTGATAGTATTTTTTTCTGTAGTATCTGCCTGAAAATTGTTTTCCATGGGAGTTCTAAGATCCTTGCAATCGGACCGATTATTTTTTTTCAAAATTTTGTCTATCAGTTCACATTGCGATATTTGAATAGTATTCTCATTCATATTGATTTCTGCTCCAAGAATTTTTTTTATTTCATCAAGATCTTTGGCATTAAATTCCAGTTTCATTTGAGTAAACAGTTTTTCAATTTTCTCTACATTTCCGGAGATGAAGACGTTATCTACAAAAAGAACTAACCAAATATTTTTGCCAACGTATAAACACACGTCATTTAGTGATCTTGTAAGCTCTTGTTTCATTGCAAACTCATTGAAACTTTCGTTCCAACATTTCGGTGATTCACGTAAACCATATAATGCTTTGTTTACTCTTAATGTTTTGGTTTCTGAATACTTTTTGATATTTGTGTCAAATCCTTCGGAAATTTTTATAAACACATCATTATCCAAATTTCCGTTTAAGAATGCGGTTGGAACATCTAATTGTCTGATTTTCCATTTATTGTGTAAGACATGTGCTAATGTCATTTTTATTGTTGGCATTTTTGGCACAGGAGCATATACATTTGCAGTTGATTCCTCTTGGTAACCTTTTGCCACTAATCTGGCCTTTTTGGTTCCATCTGATTTAGTCCGAAACACCCATTTTGTGTCAATAGCTTTGCAATCCTTAGGTAAATCAGTAATAGTAAAAGTATAAAATTTCTCTAATGATTCAATTTCGTTTTTAATAGCCTCCTTCCAATCTTGTGATTTTATGGCTTGCTCATAATTTTTAGGATCTTCATCCTGAGATGACAGTAAACAGCTTCATATCTTGAAGGAATTTTGACATCTCTTTCCTGTAGTTTTTCTATTTTTATTACATTGTTCTTCAGTCTGAATATCTTCATTTTCCTTTTCTCCTTCTTTTTCTTCTTCTTTTTTAACGTCATGTTCTTCTTCTTTTTGAAATTAGTGTTGTTGGTTGTTACTTTCGTTTAAAGATTTTTGTTGTGAACCTTCATTTAATTTCATATATTCAAATTTGTAGTCTGACTCATCAAACGTAACATCACGTGAAATAACCATCTCATTTGTTTTGTGATTCTAGAGTCTGTAGCCAGATCCTGAATAAACAACCATTCTCATTTCTTCCGCTCTTGGTTCCAGTTTACTACCTTTTGGGAGTTTTAAAACCCATGCTTTGCAGCCAAAAATTTTCAAATTATTTAAATTGTATTTTTCTAAATATATTTCAGCCAGAATTCCTCCTTTTAAGGCTTTTGTTGGTAATCTGTTTATTTGATAAACGGCACAGCGAATAGCTTCTCCCCAAAGTTGCTTAGGTAATCCTGTGTCAACAAACATGCATCTTGTCAAGAATAGTTCTATTTAACCTTTCAGATACCCTATTCTGCTGTGGTGTATATTTACAAGTGAATGTTGTCTAATACCATTAGCTGCACAAAATTTCTTGAAATTGTTTGACGAGAATTCGCCACCATTATCAGTCCTTATTCTTGAAACAGATATTTTTGATGCTTTCAATTCTTGTACATAATTGATCAATATATCTTCAGCTTCTGATTTATTTTTCAACAGATAAATTGAGCTAAAATGTGAGTAGTCATTAGTAATTATTGTTATATAATATCTCTCACCGGTTTCGGCGGGTGTAGCTGTTGGACTCCAAACATCACTGTGTAATAGTTCTCCTATTCGTTTTGAACGAAATTTAGTGTCGTTTTTAAAAGGCACACGGCTAGCTTTTCCTTCTTTACATGACTTGCATACTTCTTGATAATGTGGTAGGTTTAATAATTGTAGACCTCTTCTATTTGTGACCTAGTCGTAGATGCCACAGATTGTCTTCTATATTTGCTGACATACTTGTTGTTGATGATTCATTTACTTGAAATTCAACAAAATAAAGTCCTCTTTCAAGTTTGCACGTTATTTTATTTTCATTCGTTACAATTTTGGCGCCTTCAGTTTCAAATATGGTACGAAACCCTGCTTTATTTTTTGTACAGATAGAAAATTGTGATATAGGTTATTCACAATTAGTGCTTCAATCTTTATTTTTAAGTTGCAGTCTCTATGAATAATATTTACTTCTAAAATGCCTTTCTTTTTTGCATTCATCGTCTCTCCATTTGCAATTTTTATATTCACAGGATAAATTTTATTTACATTGCACATAAACTTTTCTGTATTTTCACTTACTAAGTGTTGAGTTGCGCCCGAATCAAGGATAAACTTTATGTTTTCGGTTTCATCTTTGTGAGTTGTCGACATTGCCACAAAGAAAATTTCTTTATGTGCAACTTTTACTTTTCTTTCTTCATATCTATTATTTTCTTGATATTTATGACTTTTTCCTTTGTAATCACCTCTATAAACTTTTCTTGACTTTGGACATTTTGCGATTAAATGATCTTTACTTCCACAGTGGTAACATTTTGGTTTTTCTTTGCCCATAAATGTACATTCGGTGTTTCTAGTATCCGTATTTGATGTCGTGTTCTTCACTTTTAATTCGGCATCTATACTCTGTACGCCGAACAGATAGAGTAGATACTCCTCCCACAAATGTGCGCGAAATTGAAATACAGTATTTCTATTGGTAAGCCAGTTTTACACTGATTGACGAACTCGACAGCTGAGATCGGTAACAACGGAAACTGCTATAAATAACCGGCAAACCGCATAACCTCCATAACATTTTTTTGGCATTTGGGTTGGTGTTTACGAGTTTGTACTTTGTTTATTATTTCTATCGGTAATTTCCGTAATTACAATTTACTGTGACAATTTACAGTATAAAAGGTATGTTATATAAATTATACGTAATATTATAATTGTATATTTATGAAACCACGTGCTTTTTAAAGGTTAATATATTTGGTTTTGATTTGATAGTTAAGTCTTATTAATTATGGACCAAACGCAGTCTTGTCTCCATCAAAAAAACGGCGAGCGAAGCATTTTACGGTTGAAGACAAGGAGCGAATCTTGAACTTTTTCAAAGTTTGCTGTGAACAAAACCACAACAACAACAAGACAGAAAATGTTGCATTCACTGCAAAAGCAGCAGGTAATGCAATGATTTTTATATCATTACATGAATATAAACCTCCAGCTATTATAATGCCTAATTACAGGAATATGTGTTGCAAGTGTTCACAAAATTCTACGTGAGTACAATAAAGAACATAGATTGGATCCACCAAAAGTATACTGCCGAAAAAGAGCAGTTTTGGACAACATCGATGACCTAACCAAGAGTAAACTTCGACGTTTGGTTCATTCTTTTTTTGAAAGAAACGAACCGCCTACTCTCAATAAAATTATGGCCGCATTACATGAAGATGAAGACATGCCTCATTTAAAACGAACTACATTAAGTTTAGTGTTAAAAGAAATTGGATTTAAGTAAGAATTTTGTAAATAACTAAAGTACAATTAACTTATTTGTACATACATAAAATCGCGCATCTCCCACTTAGTGGGTTAGCACAAACACGAGACAATAATAATAATAATCATAACAATAATAATTACAACAATCACAAAAATAATCACTCAGTCATCAACAACATACACAATAATATTTATGAAACAATCATTCTTCGCCACATTCCTGTCCAAGCACACTTCTTTCACCTCGGCCACGTTCATAATCGTATTCATACATGTTCGTCTTCTCTTCCCACTCGGAAACTTTCTTTTAGCACCTTGTCAATCACGTCCATCCACTTACACACTGGACGGCCACGCAATCGAACACCCTCTACTTCACCTAAATATATACGCTTTACAAGTCGTTCATTCTTCATTCTCTCCACATGACCAAACCATCCCAACTGACTTACTCCAACTCTCTTAACAACATTCTTCCTAACCATACATTCTTTATACATCAAATTATTCCTTACGCGATCCCGTCTTACATATCCACATACACCACGTAAATACCTCATTTCCACGGCAGTCACTTTTCTTTCCATTTGTACAATGTTATAATAATAATTACTTTCAAATAGATTCTGCAAAAGGTCACGCAACAGTGTTCTCAAAGAAAAGAGCGAGATAGTTGTGTGGAGACGACGTTACCTCCGTGAAATTAGGAGATACAGACAAGAAGGAAGGAAAATATATTTTTTAGACGAAACCTGGATCAACGCTGGCCATACCGTAAGTAAGGTATGGAAAGACACTACAATACTGACTGCACGACAAGCGTTTATAAATGGTGTCACAACGGGTTTGAAAGACCCATCTGGGAAAGGAAGCCGCCTTATTATCCTTCATATTGGCTCGGAGGATGGATTTGTTGAGGGTGGTTTGCTATGTTTTCAATCTAAGAAGATAGGCGACTACCATGAGGAGATGACAGCTGATGTTTTCGAAAAATGGTTCAAGGAAATACTTGGACGGTTGGATGCAAATTCCGTTATAGTGATGGACAACGCATCCTATCACAGTAGGAAATTGGAGAAGATCCCAAATTCTGGCACAAAAAAAGGTGACATTCAAGCATGGTTAACCAGTAAATCAATAGTTTATGGGCAAGACATGATCAAAGACGAGCTACTTGCACTCGTCAAGGGAGCTGGTGTTATTCCGAAATTCGTTGTGGATGAAATGGCAATAGAACAACATCGAACTGTCCTTCGATTACCCCCATATCATTGCGAGCTAAACCCGATAGAGCTGATATGGGGGCAAATAAAAGGTGAGGTTGCCAGAAATAATTTAACATTCAAAATGAAAGATGTTTTGCCGATATTTAATCAAGCTACTGCGAATGTTACACCAGACAACTGGAGACATGCAATAAGGCACGCTGTTAGTGAAGAAGAAAAAATGTGGCAGCTCGATATTATGATAGAAATGCAAGTGGAACCCCTTATTATTCATTTGGGGAGTGATTCGTCCTCATCTTCATCAGACTCCGAACCAGAAGATTAACATTTGAAATATATTGTTATTATTATGTTAAATATCAATAAATATTTCTTTTGTACCTACTGTTTTCTTTTAAATTACATAATGGCATTATGTCATATACCCTATCAAGGCATAAATAAACCAAATCTTTCATTTCTACTTTAAATTTCTTTTAAAATTATATATCATTATGTCATCGTATAATAAATATATAATGTTTTATTTTAACTTCATAATTATTTTGAAATTATATATCATGAAGTTATATATGAATAAATAGATACATACATATAGCCCGATTCACAAAAAAAGTTAAGCTAATTTTTGGATTAGCGAATTTTTGGATTAGTGAATTTTACTCTACTTCTGATAGTTTATTTCTTAAAATGTAGTTTAATCTAATCCAAGTAACTACCTTTTTTGATAATATGATGAAGATTAAATTTTACATGCCAGGGAAGAATAGAATTCACTAATCCAAAAATTCGCTAATCCAAAAATTAGCTTAACTTTTTTTGTGAATCGGGCTGGTAATGTTTAAATTTTACTTATATTCATTTCAAATAAAACTATTCAATTCTTCAGCATTGTTAAATTTTTTTGCTTGTAAAGCTGACTTCTGCGCACATCGTACTGCGCAGTTTAGGTTCTGCCCATTTATTTAATTACTCTATCTGTTGGGCGTACAGAGTATAGCAGTTTGCCTTTAACTAAGTCTAATGTGAGTGTTACTGTTGAAGTTTCTAACACGGTTATTACTGTTTCAAATTTTTCTGATAGTGTCAATAACAGATGACATACCTTATCATCTTCTTCTAAGTTTATACCAGTTGCTTCCAAATCTCTTATTAGGCTGTCAAATTTCATAAAATGATCCTGGAGATTTTTGTCTTCGCATTTCAATGTCAATAACTGGCGTCTTATGTATAATTTTGACAAAGTACTTTTTCTTTCGAATATTTTCTTAAATAAAGTTATCATATCATTTGACGTTTTAGAATCTTTTACATATTTTATATGTCTGTCAGATATACATTGTACAATTTCAGATTTAGCTCTAGTATCTTTGGATAAATAAGATTCTTTTTATTCCCTGTCAGCGCTTGCACTTTTTCTTCACTTAAATGAAATAACGCAGCATGTTTACATCACTTTTCATCTAAAATGCAGCTTACTCTGAATAACCAGTTTAAAAAGTTTCCATCGGATAATAGAGGAAGATTGCTGTTTGTATTACTTGCAGCTGCCATTTTTCTATTGGAAAACAATGACCTTTTTAATTTACAAAATACTTTTTGTCTTTACACACTCTCACCACAACTGGGCCCATAACCTTTTGGAATTGGGTTATTATTAGTAATAAACTCTTGGTTTTACTAATTATTTTATTTAAATTAATTTATCTTTGACAACAGCATAGCATGACATCACATGAAGCTCTGCTTAGTAACTTTATACTTGAGACATCTAGTGGTGAAAGTCATAAACTCTAACAGATTTTTCACCGACACCAAACAATTCACGTATTCAGTTTCCTACCACTACTAACGATAAAATTAAGGTGAAATGATACCCCCGATTAATTTGTTTCTACGCCGAGGCGAGCGCTAGTAGTCACTGAGATGAATAACTATGGCTGAGTCGATAAAGTAGAAATTTTTGTACATTTACTAGGCTCCATCTATTCGATAATAGTCATACTTTGTTCCAAATCACAAACCTAAAAGTAAAAATATGTGTGGCAATATTTTCAAATTTATTAACGAACGTATAAAGATAGTTTATTTGTACGAGTTGAAATATTAATAATATATTCCAAAAATAACGTTTTTTGGGAAGCGTAATGATAGACTGGAAAATAAAAAACAATTTTTAAAAAAATTTAATATTATATTCCTATTACCTACATAATATTTTTTTCAGTTCAGCATGATCCACTATTCTTCGATATTGTAAAACGCATATTTTATAAGAAAGTTTTTAATAATACTTTTGAATGTTTTTTATTCTTTTATTCATATTTATTACTTTTTCGGGTAGTTTATTATACAAATCTAAATTCAATGTACATTTCATGGACTTTTGTTGCCTGTAAGCAGGCAGAGCTGGGCAAAGTACCGGAAGTAGTACTTGAAGTACAAGTACTTTTTAGTTTCTAAAGTACTTGAAAGTACCAAGTATTTAAAAAAGTACTTGTAAATTTGGGTGCAAGTACTTTTTCAGATAATTGATATTTTTCTGATTATATGGTCCATATAAAAGGTGATTGTTGACAAAAATTTCAATATGCGATATTTATTTGGTTATTTAAAACAAGAGTTCCTCGCTGGGACTGCCGTATCACCTAGCGATCTCATGACGTAAAATTGACGTCATATAATCGCCATGCGATGCGAGAAGCTGTACCGAGATGTTAGAATGACGTCATTTTTACGTAATGCGATCGCCAGGCGATACGCAAAGTCCTAGCACTATGTAGTTAGGTAATACAAACATTTATGTATATGCAATATGCGCAGATTAGAATTTATTTATGCCAAAAAATTTGCAAATATATCTTTACTTTCATGTTATCTCTGAAAATATATTTATTAATGAAATTCACATAACACCACACCTCTGCAAAAGAAACACTGACAGACAAACAAAGTAATTCAAGTACATTTAAAGTAATTCAAATAAAATAAAAATAAAATAAATATATCATCACGGCTTATTACCCATTGCTGGGTGTGCCAATCTGCTTTGTAAGCAGATATCGGTAATGATGATGACATATTTGTACCGTGCGGGCGCTTACCAGGCGTCACCTCTCGGGCACTCATTGCTGGCGTGGAGAGTGCACCACAGGGGTCAATTTTGTGCCATTTAAAATTGGAAATAATTGGCGTCGGTCGGGATCGAACCCGATTCCCCAGATTCTCGACCTGACACTCAGGCACGCGGCCACGAGACCCCGTAAAGTAATTCAAGTACATTTAAAATACTTCAAGTACATTTAAAGTACTTCAAGTATTTTTCCAAGTACTAAGTACCAAGTACATGTGAATAGATTTACTTTGTCAAGTACAAAGTACTATAAATAGAAAGTACTTCAAGTACAGTACTTGAAGTACTCAAAGTACTTGCGAGCCTAATAAAGTACTTTTCTTGCAAGTATTGCCCAGCTCTGTAAGCAGGTTTTGCGCAATGAGGTTGCAGATCTAATATTATAACAGTGGCATAGTGGCAATTTCCATTTTAAATGAAATTTAATTTGGATGTATGTCATATAGTGAGTTTACAAGATGGTAGAGTGGAAATACCCAAATTTTTAAAGCCTTGTTTAATGTTTAATGTACAATGATTTCTATACAATTGGCGACGCCTATCTTGTAACTTGTAATATCAAGATGATAAATATGTTTTGTCTTTTTACCTCCCGCTGCCCTTGGTAAGGGAGGTATAGGGATCGTGCTAAAAATCGCATATCGAGATTTTGGTAAATGAGTACGTTTTAAGGTCCCTAGAATCCAATTTTAACATTTTCACGATGATGTCTGTATGTGTATGTGTGTGTGGATCCTCCACTCTTAACTCAAATACTATTATTCAGAAAATTTTGAAACCTTGTATTTTGAACTTTTCCTGTAATGGAAAGAGCCCATTAGATTTTGGTGAAAATCGAATAAGCGGAAATGGCATTTTACTAGAAGCTCAAAATAGTTTTACTTCGAAAAATACCTTGAAATGTTATTTTTTCGAGATTAATTTTATTATAAAAATTAAAGATTATTAAATGTTCTATAGATTTGCATCAATACTTTTTCTATATATTTTATGGATAAATTTAAAAAAAATTATCTATAATTTAAATCCAGAGCATACGCTTTAAACAAACAAAACGCAGTCATTCAAATGTATGTAACTGACAGATAAATATCACTATCAAAGAACTAATCATTTCAAAATAATATTAGTAACGTTTTAAAAAGAAAAAGTAAATAGAAAAATAGAAAAGGAATGTTTAGAGCAACGCCACTAAGGTATGGATGTGTGTGAATGTGAACCTACTGTGTAATTGTGATTTAATCCTGGAGAGGGGGGTTAAAAAAGGGTAGTTACTTGGATTAAAATAGACTATATTTTAAGAAAAAAACTGTCAAAATTAGAGTAAAATTCGCTAATCTAAAAATAAGGATTAACTTAATTAATCTTTTTTTTTACTCGGGCTGTAAATGGCGGGAGGTATTGTGTTGGCCACACCAGATTTTTACTTTATAAAAATGTAACGTTTTATATATTTGAGTGAAGTGTAAAAATCAAAGAATGAGCCTGTTTCACATTTTTCAAAAAGTACTTTAAATTAAAGTTTATGCAATATTTTTCTTGGTAAAATTTTTTATTTTAATATTTTGTTATTTTCGTAAATAATTAAATAAATAGATTGGTGCCAAAAATAGCCATAAAAACAACCTCCCACTCCTGTCACGTCATAGCACTTACATTACGTCATTCACAGCCAATAGGAAAACAGTTTGTTCATCGCCTACGTTTTTAAATAAATAAAAGTAGGCGATGTATGTACTTTGAAGTCATATTCCGTTTCAGATCGGGCAACTCTTTCAAAATATTATACAAATTTCAAAAATTAATTATTTCGTGATAATTTCAAATTTGAGGCCATTTCAAGAATGATTTCTTTATAAATTTAATAATTAGAAGGCATATAAAAATTCTTGCAACAGCCCTATTATTATAATTAAAATAAATGTTTATTAAAACAATAAATAAATAAATATTAAAAGATAATAACAATGACGATTACTATGGTTAAACAAATATTAAATACTAATTTAAGACTAAGAATACTATTAAATGCTTAAACACTGATTATTTATTTGAACAATATTTATTTCACTTATGTTCACCACTCGTCGACTATTTGTTTATATCAGACTGTCGAATGCCTTTTCTGACGGGGTTTATTTACTCCGGTGACGTTGTTCTCGAATATACTCGAATATTCCACGAGATTAAAACATCGAATACAATAGACTACATCACCGAGATAGTTAAACAGGTTGGGAGACGTTTGTTTACGCAGTTAGGTCGCTCGCGCGATTATGTCATCGCTAAACTTAGACTCCAGCTTAGCGCTGGTGCCGGCGACCGCTTCCCGTTACAATAATAAATATTAACTTTAGAAACCTAGTTTATAAAATGGTACAAGCTACAAGAGAAAATATACTTTATCAACCCCCAAAAGCGCGTATTTGGAAAAGAAAAGCATACAATCAAACAACAGCGCAATACACGTCTGCACCTACAACCGCCCGCCTGACCGATCCTCACCCGTCACCGCCGCTCAAATCGTGGTCATAGGACAAGAATGTACGGTTATCCCCTTTCTTTCTGATGTCACAGCGGTAGGGTAACTTTGCGCTGTGAGATAAAATTCAAGTTGTACTTAAACAAAAATCGATGTTGTATAAATGTCGGATCAAATATATATTTTAAACATAGATATTTACAAATTATATGCACTGATTTCCGACTTTTCACTCTTGAAAATAATATAAACTATAATATGCTCTCATATTTTACGATTAGTAAAAGAACAACAATGTAGGTACCTATACTACACAAAAATCTATATTTTATTAAAAATTAAATGTAACCACTGAATTTAAAACACATTGAATCCCAGAAATAAATATTTTGATAACCATTTCCCTTTTAGTTCATTTATTTACACGCTTAGTTATCGTGGAAGTATTTTCGTCAAAGTAGGGTAGACGTAGACATCAATTAAACTGTGACGACACATGTAAGTAAAGAAAGCCAAATATCGATTTTTCTTAATCATCGATGTATCGTGCGCATCCCTAGTTGCACTATCGTGATCGAATGGTTTCGTTTGTGTGTTATATATTCTTGCAATTTTTATTATATTTATTATAAAATAAATAATTCTATTCCATATAGATACATAAACTCTTCTACCGTTATTTTAGGGTTTGTCTCTATTATCGAGCACAATTATTGTTTGTTTGTTTCTTTCGTTTTTCGTTTTATCTTAGTTTTCTGTACGTTCTCGTACTAGCCTTTTCTTGATTTTTGTTGATTGTTATTAATTGGTTAAAAATTGAAGAGAATTGTAAAAATGGTTTATAATGCTGAGTGCTAATATGCAAAAGTATGGCCAAATTTGCCATTGTTTTCAAATTTCCACGCGATGGTGAGATGCGAAAAAAACAGATAAATGCAATACATCGATGATATTTTAATATTACAATATCCTCGTTAGAAAACGTTTAAAATTGACGGATGACGTAATACTATATTTACAAATCAGACATATTAATTTATCAAAACAACGAAAGAAAAAAATCCAGACATTCCCCGTGACAATATACCTACAGAATGTTATGTAAGTTCATAGTTTGATAAAGAGAATTGAATGGGTATAATCCTATAATCTGAAATATATTCTGTATATATACCAGCTCCTTATTAAAGTAAATCTAATTATTTGGCTATAACTATCTATTTTCCTCCCAGTTTAGCTGTCCTCACGATCCTACCATGGCGCCGTCACGTATCCCTTCCCCAAATTTTTAATTATAATTGTTTTCTCATAAACTACAAATAATTAATCGATTGAAAAAAAATACGGGTATTTATTTTTTTGTCAAGAAACATTATATGTATGTAAAAACCAAAAATCAATATTAAAAATCTGATGTGGCCAACACATAACCTCTCGCCAGATATTTTACCTGGTTGTACGCATAAAACGAAAAATATTTTTAAATACAAATACATATATTCATGTCTCACTACAAAATAATTCTCACATATATTTGCAAAATCTATGGGATATTTTAAAATAAATTATGTACAATACATACATTTTCTTTATATTCAATATCCAAATTTTCTTTTTCTACTTTCCTTTTCTTTTTCTTTATATTCGTCATTTTTTCGCAAATTCCTTTTAAATTCTTTTTTACGTATATTCTTTTGCGTTTTTGACTTTTTTTTATTTTCATAATCTTCATAATAATGTACAAATATTTTTGACAGAGGCATACAAATATTTTTGACAGTGACATTTATGTGTCAATTACAAACATTTGAATTTCTTGCCTTGTAGTAGTTTGATCTGAGATTTTTTACATCAAATTATTTTATATGCCTTTCTTTATCTCTAAATCTATAGAAGATATAATAATGAATTTATATTTATCGAATAAAGAATTTAACGTTCTTTAATATAAGTATTTACATAAATTTTCGATAAATAATATTTAGATGATTTTTTTCTTGTAACTACTACTTCCGGTTGTCCAATTGTTACCAAAACTGACTCGACTCTTCCCATTATTGTTAGATTGAGGAATCCGTAGTTAAAAATGTCTTAAGTCTCATAGTATTTGAGATATAGTGAATCCAACATCCACACACACACACACACATACACACACACATACGGACATCTTCGTAAAAATGTTATAATCGGATTCTAGGGACCTTAAAACGTGCTTATTCATTAAAATCTGGATATGCGATTTTTAGCATGAATACAATACCTCTCTTAGCGAGAGGTAAAAAAGCAGTATATAAAATTTCTATTTTATTTATTTTGTTACAATCTACAAAAGAAAATGCACTATTTGGAATCGAAAACCATACAATCATACAAAATAGAGGCAAGGACAAAACTTCGTCCATCGCCCATACAGTCGCCCGCCTGGCCGCTCATCCCTTGTCCGTAACACAATGCACACGCACAGTTCCTACCCACTGTTTCTAGTTACGTGTTACGTGACAGCCAGGCCAGGTAGCTTATCGCTCGCTAGTTTAGCTTGGCTCTTGCCGTGCGCTGTACTGGTTGTACCCCGCCATACCCGTAACCCGTACATGAAGCCACAGATTCAAAACACTACATACTACATAGTGTTTTGAATCTGTGATATAACTTTACTTGCTTACCTGTTACCTCAGAAATTCATTGCTATGAGAAAGATGATCAACACTTTCATTATTATTATCAATAGAGAAAGAATTACTTAATATCTTATTTTAAATTAAACATAAATGTGCTTGTATACATTTTTCCCTTCAATCTGTTTTATTGCTTATTTTGTCGCCTACCCTGTTCTCTGACCCACAAGTCGTCACTATTGCTATATTTACAAAACAACTTTATTATTTAAATTTGCATTTTATCCACGAATAGATAGAACACAAAATTCGTAATCGAATAAGGTATTTTCCAAAAGGATATTTTTACTTTCCCAACGTCCGATTTTTTTTTTGCAACATACAAGCGCTTGGCGCTCCCGTTCCTACAGAATACCAGAATATTGTCATTCGCCTCTCGCTGTAACGTCACGAAGTAGGAAGTAAGCATAAACAAGCCTATACCTACAATAATTAATAAAAATTTATATTTTAATGAAAATGATATTGGGAACTATAATTTTTTTGTATTTGTAGGAACAATAACAATACCAATTTCTTTGATTTTTTTTTTTAAAATTACTTCGTATTTTTAAATAAAATATCGGCGTATAAATTTAATATATAAAGCTAAATTAAACGCATGTAGTTGTTATTCACTTCAATTTTTCAATTTTCCACGGAGTCACCGATTGCCTTATAGTTTATCTATCCACCGCTAGGTCTACTCATAGCGCCACTGACATACTTCATGAAAATATTTACCGATTTTGATTTAATTACAAATATCTTCTGTATTAAACGATCAATATTTAAAATACTTACCTGAAAAATGTAGAAATGTGTACAGTACGTAACAGTAATTTATTTTTAGAAATAACACTTCACACACTTAAGAAAAAAAATAAAATTAAACATTTTATTTTTTTTAAATATGTTCTCGAAGTTTAATTTTCGATTTTTTTTTATATGTTATGTATAACAATATTCTTCAAAACATATTAAAGTATGAACAAAATTGTAGGTTTAGTATAGAAGAAAAGCATTAAAATGTGTGAAAAAAGTAGGTTTTTTGGATTTTTAAAATTGTTCCCGAAGGTCGTTTTTCTTAATTTTCACATATTTTATTCCTTATCCTGTTATAAATGTTTAGTGCAAATTTAATCAAAAAAATACGTTTTGAACTGGAGATATTTTAAAAATAATATTTAAAATATTATTTTGGGTTAATAAATAAATACAAATATTATTGAAACTATTTTATTTTCATGACAAATTGTTCCTTCTTTATTTGTGTATAGAAAAAAATCATATTATATTACACAATTTTAAATAAAAAATGAAAAACTATTTTACTAAGTTTGAATTTCGCGCGCTGGGGTATCATTTCACCTTAAGAACGTTGTAACAGAGCACTTATGTTTTCGATGAGAAAGAAAACCTCCTAGCCATTTAAATGATTACATTCTACATATTAATGCATTATTCTTCTTCCTTGTTTATTACTTTAATTTTATGTTTACTCCCTTGTTTTTTATGAAGATGGGGAGAATGTAGTGATGCAGTAACTTTCTAGATTCTAGCTTTCCTGTTTTGACATATATAATGTTTTAATATGCTACGTTGTTGCTACATATCAATAAAATATGTATTGACGTTTTCAACTAATAAAAACCTTATTAGGTATCAATCTAGTTTCATTACAACCACACTTGCGATATTGAAGACAACGCTGGTTCAAATTCCACTCTTGCAACTAGACGCACTGGATTTTTACGATGTTGTTTTTCATTGTACCAAAAGTAATAGGTCTCGGTTGAGCCACTGAACTCAATATATACTACTGGAATGCGCCGTCAGCTTTATATTATGCAAACAGAAAAAGCATGACATGGGATTTTTCCGTCTTTGTTTTATGCATCCTGTGTTAAAAAATTATTTTCATTAACAAATGTCAAATAGTTAATGTCCTTAGTGCACTTTTAATACTGTAATTATTATTCTTATTGTCGACATAAGGAATATTACCTCCATTTTCTCTTGTATTGCAGTCCAAACGGTTGAAAACATTATTTATTTAAAAAATCTAAAAACATCTTATAAATAAATACCTACATTTTATAGGTATAGTAAAATAGCTGCAAGTGAAAGTAGTGATTGTTATTTCTGCAAAGAAATTATCAATTTAAATGATAAATTATCAGTTAAGTGCGACGGGAAATGTGGAAATTATTTTCACATAGCTTGTGCATCTTTAAAAAATCTGATGTGGCCAGCACATTACCTTCCGTCAATTCTATGTATTTTGTACAAATTTCATACGGAAAGTTCCTTGCTAAATTAAATATTCTACTTCATGTACATTCCCTTCCGGCAGTTGCATGTATTTTATGCAAATTTCATACAGAAAATTATTATTTTGTGACGTTTTCTATATACAGTGTAATGTATCTGCAGAAATAAAAGATTTATTATTATTATTATTTCTTGTACATTACCTTAAAGCAGTTGTATGTATTTTATACAAATTCCATACAGAAAGCAAAAGATCCTATATTTCCAGTAAAATTATAAGACACTATGTCAATTTCACTTGACACTGACATCTTTCAATCAGAATTTTCTTAATATAGTAACTGT
This sequence comes from Harpalus rubripes, assembly GCA_963082715.1. NCBI lineage: Eukaryota > Metazoa > Arthropoda > Insecta > Coleoptera > Carabidae > Harpalus > Harpalus rubripes. The sequence continues at coordinate 31,325,671 of OY720457.1, forward strand.
TTCCATAGCTATGGCTACTTTATGAAATTTAATTTCTTTATAATTTTTTACCTCTATATCCATTTAATTACTACGTTTACATGCAGTTTTGAAAATGGTTTCAGTTTTTACTCAAAATTATGCAAAACTGTTTACATGCAGTTTTCAAAACAAGTTTAAAAATTGATTTGAAATCAGTTTCGGCGCATGCGCATTAAGCTGATGTAAGTGACAGATCCTCTTCACTCCAAATACTTCGTTTTGCTATTATTCCAATTATTTTCTATACTTTGTACCACTACGCACTAAAACTACACAACTGTCAGTATATTTGAAGGTTAGTAACACAAAGCGACAGAAATGTTATGCTCTGTACGCATGCGCAGTATCGAAACTGAATTTTAAGTGTTTACATGAGTAGTTTTGAAACTAGTTTTCAAGTCCAACCCATGAATTTTAGTTTTGGTTTGAGATAATTCAAAACCGTTTTGATACTGTATACATGGCGTTTTCAAAACTAAAAACGTTTTAAAAACGGTTTCAAAACTGCATGTAAACTCAGTAATTATTAAGTATAAAATGCAATCAAATCGTATAGAGAATAAAATATTCTTTAATATTTATAATAACATCAAATGTGAAAAAAATATATTTAACATAGTTTTTTCAAGAAAAACTGTTAAAATCTTCAAATGATGGTACTTCCGGTTGACCAATTGTAACCAAAATCTAATCAGCTCTTCATATGGATGTAACGAAGAAGTATACGAAAAAATTATAATTTTTGTAACTGTAGTATTAAAGTTATCGCAGACGAAAATTTTGTTACACACACACACACACACACACACACATCCACACACACACACACATCCACACACACGCACACACACACACACACATACAGACATCATCGTAAAAATAGTAAATTCGTATTCTAGGGACCCTAAAACGTACTTATTGATTAAAAACTCATCATCGAATTTTTTGACCAAAGACAATACCTTCCTTACCTAAAGGTGACGGAAGGTAAAAAGAGTGAATCAACCCTAATTTCAAGTAATCAACAAATATGGTTTTGTGGGACATGCATCCAAATTGTAAACAAAATTATGGATATTGAAAATCAAATCGAGAACTACAAGAAATGCTCAAAAATTGCTATGAGTTAATAAAAGAACAGGGAAGTACTATAAATAATATGAATCATGAAATTATCCATTTGAAATCACAAATAAAAAATATAAATGATAATCTTTAAGGGTGCGTTTGAATCAAGCGGGTTGCATACCAATATTTTACCATTTTATTTACATAATTTCAAGAAATTGGGACAAAATACAAAGATAAGAATTTTTTTCCCGAAAAGTTAATTTTTCCCCTAAGACCTAAGTAGCATTGCTTAAAAATATAATTAAAATGTAATAAAACTTTTAATGAAAAGTGGTATTCTATATTATTAATTAATAAGAAAAATTATACAGTATCTAAATAATAATTTATCATTTTGAAATATGTACAATTTATTCAAATACTTTTTTTACATTTTTTGAATATATGTATAGAAAATACATGTAAAAGTACGCAGTTAACCCTCACAACATTTGCTAAAATAGTTCAGCCACTATTCACTAGGAGTTTTTCGTGTAAGTAAGAAAAAGTAAAATAGATGGTGCATCAAGAATTTAGTCACTCAATGGTCAAAGGAGTGCGTTCTGAATTTTAATTACTCATGTTTCGCTTTCGGCTTTCGGGTTTTGGTGTCAGTTGTCATTACTCTGTAGTGTCGTAATAAATATCATTATTTTCGATTAAAATAATATCGTTCAATAAAATCTTTCAATAGAAGATGTCAATGTTTATTGCCCAAGTATGATTATTTTCTAAAATATCAAAATAAAACACAAACATAAAGAGGGATTAAAATCGCATATTCTAGAAGTGTTTAGAATACAACAGATAGCAGGTAATAAAATTGAACTTGTAAATATCCAGCCTACAGTTATAATGGTTATACCTACTTTAATCCCGGATTACCCCGGACATCTATAAACAGTTCACTTTCATTTTTATGAATAGGCTAAAAGGCTAATATCCTTTCATTCAGTCAACCAGTCTTAGCATATTTGTGTAAAATTCGCAGTAAGTAGGTACCGACAATTTTCAACGAATGAGAATTAATAATTTACATTATTTCTTTGTACACTAATATCTATCTGCTGTTATTTTTCTAGAGGCACGTCCTTCGACTTAGTATTGGAGTAACAGGACTTTTTCTTATTTACTTATATAGAAAACTGTATATTAGTAATTGAAAATCCACTCGAGTATTGTCATTAAATTGATTGCTGAAGAGGAAAATTTCATGTTGGGTGGGCACTTGGTGAAATATATTTATTTAAAAAAGTCTTTGCATACACGTCAGCATCCCTTGCATAAGGGTGACCTTGGTTATATCCAGGCTTCAAAATTTCCATTTTCTGTAGTTTTCAAGCATTTCTACATTCCGACATGTGTTTTTCAAGTCTTTACGATTTTATGAGTACTGATGTATTTGAAGTAAAAGGCAAAGTTCAATTCCTGGGTGAAATACCAAAACTATGAATTTTTTTTTGAACACTGTTTTTGAAGCGAAATCAACTGTCTCAAAGGGGCTGATTTATTTTCATCATCAAATAACAATATTATTACAAAATAATGTTTTATTCTTATTATAATGAAAAACTATCGTTGTTAATTTGTATCGTATACTTATATTCCAGGTTGTGGAATCAAGGTTTATATTTTAGAATATTCAATTATAATTTTAATTAGCTTCGTTTTGTTATTCCTCAGAAATAAACATAATGCCATCACGTATTTAAAAGATGCTATTGAACGATAGTTTTTTGGATATGAATTTTAATTGAAAATAAAGATGTTTATTATAATACAAAACGCTATGATTTAAAAAATTTGTTTAGCAAATTGCAATATCTATATTCGCATAAAACATTTTAAGCTTTTCAAACATGTAGTTTAAAAAACATGATCCGATAGCACAAATCTTTAGGTCTCTTGTAAAAAATGAGAGGTAAATAATCCCAAATTTTTATGATACCAGCACAGTGATACTAGACGATGCTATCTCTTTCTAAAAGGCCTTAATCGTTGCATTTGATGGTTAGCATATGTTTGTATTCAAGATGTGCACAGAATTAGTAGTTCCGTAAAGAAAAGAAAGTTAACAAAATAGTATTTTATATCGTCTTCTTCTCCATATCCCTGATACCCATAATCGAGTGTGGGATTTCCTTTTCTTCAGGTGGTTTTTTTATATCAATTAATAATAATAATAATAATAATAATAATAATAATAATAATAATAATAATAATAATAATAATAATAATTATCTTTCTTTTTATATTTGGATAATTAGAAATATTTATTTATGATATAATATATATTACAAGTGACAGTTTATTTTGTGAGAAGGAAGTTTGGAACACGACGCGAAGAGAAGTGGTCCAAACACGTATATATCATACACTATATTTTCTACAAACACTACTTTTTCATTTAAATTTGTATATCTAATAATTTTTCGACATATGCCAAAATTGACGATTTGTTGTTCCACTAAAATATGAAAATATGGAATACAAAATACATAAGGTAGCAATTGATTAAATTGAACTTTAAATAATTATTAAAATGAAATAAAAAGTTTAAACGAAAAGTGTGATATTCTATATTATGAATTAACATGAAAATTATGCAGCCCTCGTCCTCTAGAATAATTTATTTATAATTTTTGAAATATGTATGTAAATAACGTACGTACAATTTACGCACATGGCTTTTGTAAATATGGGAAAAATATAAAAACACTCATAAGAGCGATAGTGATTTTAACTATACAAGCATAAAATAGTACATATTAATTCCTCTATCGGAAGTAGTTCAATGTTCAAAACTTCTGGTTTGCAAGAAATTTATAGCAACTTTTAATTTTCATATTATCTATTTTTACTAAATGTCTATTAATTCTCCAAATAGGATTTGCTGCATAAACTATCCCCATTTAAAATAAATCATATAAATAATAAAAATAAATCCATTAATAAATTATAAATTTATAGTAGTTTTTATTTCCACTGCACCAAATTCCAGAAAAATTCCCAACACAGGAAGAAGCAATTTCATAAAAATACCTACAGTGTAAAAGATTAGAAATTCTGAGAATTCATTCGCCTGAAGGTCTAAACCTACATCAGTGTAACAAAATATGTAAGGAGTAGGTAGTGCTGTTTCTGAAAACTGCCATTTACTACCAATTGTACAACTAATATTATGAACTGTATGTGCTGACATCTTTGTGTGATTTTTGTTTTCTCGTGTACTATTTTGTAATACAACTAGCGCCACCTATTGGGCTTTAGATGCCCTGGATCAAGAGTGCGTTTGAATCAAGCGGGTTGCATACCAATATTTTACCATTTTGTGTACATAATTTCAAGAAATTGGGACAAGATACGAAGATAATGTTTTTTTATTTGAAAAGTTAATTTTTTTTCCTAAGACCTAATTAGCATTTCTTAAAAATATAGTTAAAATAAAATACAACTTTTAAGGAAAAGTGGTAATGTATATTATTAATTAATAAGAAAAGTTATACAGTATCTAGATAATAATTTATCATTTTGATATATATACAATTTATTCATATAGTTTTTATAGATTTTTGAAAAATATGTATAAAAAAAAACATGTAAAAGTACGCAGATAACCCTCACAACACTGGCCAAAGTAGTTCAGCCACTAATCACTAGGAGTATTTCGTGTAAGTAAGAAAACGTAAAATAGATGGTGTATGAAGAATTTGGGCTCTCAATGGTCAAAGGAGTGGGGGTGGTTTTTCAATTTTAAATTACTCATGCTTCGATTTCGGATTTCGATGTCATTTGTCATTAGCTACTCTCTAGTGTCGTGACGTTTGTGTGTGATTATTTTTGCATATTATTTTTTGAAAAACTTACTCCAGTTATTAATATGGGGTTCATGGTAAAAAACGTGGGAGCCGCACTATTAAACGTAATAAACAGGCAAGAAGTCAAAAAATACGCCGTAAAATTGAAAAATTAAATAAAAACGAAGAAGTGTAAGTAAGATAAAACTGTTTAAGGATTATTCAACATAAATGTAATTGTTTTATAGCAATACATCTGCTCCAGTGTTAAACATTGTTGACAATGTGCAGATTAACATTGATAAAAATAATGACCAAGAAGTTTTTCCTCTTTGTCAAAATATTATACAAGAACAAGAAAATACAAAATTTTCTTCATCGACTCCTAAAATACAACATTCAACAAATTCTACTTTTGAGCAAAATATTTCGTTTATATCAGAAGAAGAATACAACAGGTAAAAAATTAAAATTCATTTATTTGAAACTAATAAAAGTTAATTTTATATTTAATTATATTTTAGTTTTAAAAATTTGACACTGCCTATCGAATACGTATTACCGGAATCCGAAGAGACTGTAATAAACGGTAATAGAATAGTAGAATTGCAGTATGTTCTAAGCCGTACACTAGATATTCAGTACAAACATAGTAAAGAATGCACATACGGAAAACTTCGAATAACATACGAAGATCAAAGAGGAATGGGATTATTAAGTAAAATATTTTTCAAGTGTACTTTCTGTGATAAAGAATATGTTGTGTACTGAAAATCCTAATTATAAGACATCACATATAAGTACGGGTAAGTGTAAGAATTGTATTTTTTTGTATTTTTTTTAAATGTTTGTTTATGAAATCACTCACAGGTGCTGTATGGGGAACATTAGCGTCAGGAAATACCGCGAACCACCTGAATGAATTATTGAGCGCCATAAATATTCCTGAATTTACTTACAATCAATTTCACAAAATAGAATTATCTTTGGGAGAGGTACTGTTTTAATTTTATAATTTAATATAGTATTATTAAAACCATTCATTTATTTTATATTATAAATGTTTCTACAGGGTTGGAAGGATGTAGTAAGTGCTGATATGAAATCTGCTGGTGAAGAGGAATTGTTGTATGCTACACAAAATAAGAACTTAGACAAAGACGGAGTTCCATGCATAAAAGTATATATATAGATGGGGGCTGGAGCAAGAGATCTTACGGAAATAACTATAATGCATTATCTGGAGTGGTATTTTTTTTTATTATTTAACTTATTAGAAAATATTTTTTTGTAACATTTAATTGTCATCAAAATTATTATAAATTACTGAAATAATATTTGATTTCAGGCAGTTATTATTGGATACCATATTAAAAGTAAGTTCACTAATATAACAAAACTAATGTTTATAAATTTATATATTTTTTAGGTGTATTAGACAGGGTGATAGGAAAAGCTCATAAATTGATCGAAAATGAGACAAATAACGCAGCTGAATGTTATATGGCAGTGCTAACCAAATTTAACTGCGGTAAAAGACTAAATCTCATTCAGAGATGTTCATACGAAACCCGCACAAATATTGCTGCACTGTCCTACAAACTAACATTTTTGTTTTATGTAATATATGAAGGTCCAGAATGGTCAACACATTCATGGAAAAAAAATTATTAAAAAAAAGTCCTGGAGGAAATTTTAAAAAATATGTTGCAAAACAAAAGAGATTAAAAGTATCAAGAAGGAGACTTTCGTTTTCAGAACCAACTAAAATTAAAGAAAATATTAAAAAATGTAAGAATGCGGATTATGGCAAATTTGCAATTGAAGCTGATTTAACTGCTGAAGAAATGGAATCGGAGTGTAAGAGAAAATTAAGAGCTCAATGTTACGGAGGAAGACCGATGAAATATAGCGGAACGTACAGTTGGACAGATTCAAAATGAGGAATACTTACGATACAGGGCAAATTGATTAACTGCCTCATTATTTGGGAAAGTCGTTAAAAGAAAAGATTGTACACCATGCGATGCCCTTGTGAAGTTAATATTAAAAGATCAATATGTAGAATATCCAGAAGCTGGAGCAATTAAATTCGGAAAGAGACACGAGGCAACGGCAGTAAAAATGTTTGTTGATTTAAAAAGAAGTAAAAACATTAATATATCAGTTAAAAATTTCGGTTTATATATCGACAAACAAAATTGTTTCTTAGGTGCTTCGCCAGATGGTAAAAATTTATTTTCTTATAATTTAAATATTTCTATAACTTTTTCTTTTCAGGTATAACTGACTCTGGAGATTTATTGGAGGTAAAATGTTTATACAATTTGGCTCAAAAGAATTTGTGTGTATGGGATGCAACGAAAGATAAAAAAATAAAAACTAAGTTGTGCCTGGAATCATATGGGGACGCAATTAAGTTGAAGAGGACGCACACTATTTTTATCAGGTAGATATATAAATATTTATTATTTAAAATTATTAAATACTAATTTATTTATTATTTTATTTCAGATTCAAGGACAATTAAATATATGCGAGAAAGAAAAATGTTACTTTATTATATATACTAGTCCTGAAACAGAAATTTATATTGAAGAAATATACATAGACCGAGAAATGTGGCAAAATTCCATTTTACCAAAGTTGTCACGATTTTACATGGAATGTATTTTGCTGGAAATTGTCGAAGGAAGGAGATTGAAAACACTAAAATGCCGGGATGCCAAGTATATTACTGATGCCATTGAAGCGAAAAAACAAAGGGATCAGTTATTAATTTCCAAACGAACAAAGAGGAATTAATAATAATACTGCAGCGACCATATTTTATTTATTTATTTTTTTTGGAGATATTAAATTGCATCATTGTTTTTATAATTAATTGACATTCTCATTGTTTGATTTTATATTTGTTTTGTTGCAATAGTTCTCAAACATCCAGGTCTCTTTTGAAACATTTTCTGCCGTAGTTGCATGATTACACAGCCACAATACAAGTTTCAATGATATTGTAGTTATGATGATGTATCCCATGTATATTGTAAATAAATGTATATACTTGTAACTGCGTCATATCATTTCTCTTCCTATTTCTTGCTAAAGTGCCAAATCAAAAATATACATACATATATATATATATATATATATATATATATATATATATATATATATATATATATATATATATATATATATATATTCAATTGATCGTTTCAAAATGATAACTTATTATCTAGAGGACTATGTATATAATTTTCATGTTAATTCATAATATAAAATATCTTTAAAAAGGAAGATAATTATATTCTTATTAATTGATATTGATATGAAATATTTTCTCCAGGGAACTAAGAATTTTACATGTCTTGAATTGGTCGTTGTCTTGATCAGGGCCGTTCCTAGCGAGCGTGCAATGCGTGCCCCGCACGCAAGCGGCCAAAAGGTGGGGCGGCCGTCGTTACGTTGAACATATAGATATCATAACATAAAAATACAATATGTGCGAGAATATATACACCGATTTTTCTCACTTGACCCTCACCTAATAGTTTGATGTTCGTATGAATCAAATTGTATTGGTGGTGATGGAAACGTGATTACCAGCAGATCTCAAACAGTCATAGATTAGCCATGGTTATACTTATAGACGGGGAGCCCAGCTATCAAAAGTCACGTGATAAGGTACAAAAGGTTTCACCTTGAGGTAAGGTGCGGATTGGCTCCCCATATAAAAATAATCGTGTCTTACAAGTCGGATTGGGGGCTTTACGCCATTTTGGGTAGCATCTCATGAATAAAGTATTATAAATAGTAAAAATGGTTTTTTTCGTGTAGTTATCATTTAGGGGCGGCGAATTATATATTTGTACGAAGCGGCAGTACCCCTAGGAACGGCCCTATTCTTGAATACAAACACGCTAACCATCATCAACGATTACGAGCTTACGACTTTTTAGAGAGAGATAGCATTATCTAGTAATGGTGTGTATCATAAAAATTTGGGATTTTTCACCTCTCATTCTAGTGACCTATTGTATAAGGAGTGTTTAGGAGGATAACAACACTGTTTAATACGAACATTGATATTACAATTTGCAAAATACTTCCCGATGATTATTTTGCAGTTTGCTATAGGTATTATACGTTTAGATTTTCTAAACAATAGCATTTTATATTATAATAAACATCATTATTTTCAATTCAAATATATCGTTGAATAACATCTTTTTACCTTCCGTCACCTTTAGGTAAGGAAGGTATTGTCTTTGGTCAAAAAATTCGATGATGAGTTTTTAATCAATAAGCACGTTTTAGGGTCCCTAGAATACGAATTTACTATTTTTACGATGATGTCTGTATGTGTGTGTGTGTGTGTGTGTGTGTGTGTGTGTGTGTGTGTGTGTGTGTGTGTGTGTGTGTGTGTGTGTGTGTGTGGGTTGTGTGTGTGTGTGTGGATGTGTGTGTGTGGATGTGTGTGTGTGTGTGTGTGTGTAACAAAATTTTCGTCTGCGATAACTCTAATACTACAGTTACAAAAATTATAATTTTTTCATGTACTTCTTCGTTACATCCATATGAAGAGCTGATTAGATTTTGGTTACAATTGGTCAACCGGAAATACCATAATTTGAAGATTTTAACAGTTTTTCTTGAAGAAACTATGTTAAATATAATTTTTTCACATTTGATGTTATTATAAATATTAAAGAGTATTTTATTCTCTATACGATTTGACTGCATATTATACTTAATATTAAATGGATATAGAGTTAAAAATTATAAAGAAATTAAATTTCATAAAGTAGCCATAGCTATGGAAACAGCTACTACATTAAGAAAATTCTGATTGAAAGATGTCAGTGTCAAGTGAAATTGACATAGTGTTTGTCTTATAATTTTTACTGGAAATATAGGATCTTTTGCTTTCTGTATGGAATTTGTATAAAATACATACAACTGCTTTAAGGTAATGTACAAGAAATAATAATAATAAATCTTTTATTTCTGCAGATACATTACACTGTATATAGAAAACGTCACAAAATAATAATTTTCTGTATGAAATTTGCATAAAATACATGCAACTGCGGGAAGGTAATGTACAAGAAATAGAAGATTTAATTTAGCAAGGAACTTTCCGTATGAAATTTGTACAAAATACATAGAACTGACGGAAGGTAATGTGCTGGCCACATCAGATTTTTTATATTTTGCGTTCATAATGAAGTCATTACGATACGCAATTGCGTATCGTAATGACCTTCATTTCGATACGCAATTTTTTGTTTTAGACGGTTGGTACTAGATGACCTTTCTTTAACCCATTTTTACCTAATTTATATTTAGTTAATTGACAATTCATTTTAATAATATAATGTCGAAATTATTATTATTTTTTTTATTTAGGGAAGATTATTTACATGAGAATGTACAAATGGTTACAAATAAAATCACAAATTGAGTAAGTAAATGTTATTGTAGAAGGCGAAAATATTAAAAATAGTATGAAGAACTCATTTTATAAGACTTTCTTTCGCACTTGTCAATTAGAAAACTCGCTAACGCTCGTTTTCTAAATTTTGACGCGTGCGACCAATACATGTCTTATAAAACACGTTCTTTCATATACTATTAAATATAATATAAAAAGAACAAAATAAAACACAAACATAAATAAGGATTAAAATTTAACTTATGAATGACCAGCCTACAGTTGTAAAGGTTATACCTGCTTTAATCCCTGATTATCCCGGACATCAATAAATAGTTCACTTTCATTTGTATGAATAGGGTAAAAGGCTAATATGCTTTCATTCTCTACCTGTTTTAGTATTTTGGTGTAAAATTCGCAGTAAGTAGGTATAATTTTTAGGCAGAGGAGTCACGTCATCAAACTTTCTAACTAGATAATGACGTATAATGACGTCACGAAAATAGTAGATTTACATGGTACACTAATTTAATTTTAGAAAATAATTGTATTTACCTGCGATGCTATTTATGTGATCAAGTTAATTTATTTAATAGTCGAATAATAATTGAATATTATTGTAAAATTTAATATATTTCCAATTTATGGTATTGAAAATTCGGTGTAGGGCACACCGAGTCGGGTTTCAGAAGGAATATGGGGAATAAATGAAGCACTTGATAAAAAATAAGAAAATTAATGTTAAATGACATTAGAGACAAAACGAAAATCACAACTGAACACAGAAAGAAATGAACAGTCAGTACAGTAGTGTACAGAGGTTATGAATAAATAAAAAAACAAAGAAACACAACTCGAAAAACAGTTACTGTTTGTATTAAAAAATACAGATTTGATACGCAACAAGGCAACAGTAATGGAATTCTGAGAAAACACAACAAACAACGTAGACAAAAATGTTAATTATACGAAATAGTAACAAATAACTAATGACAGTCGACGGTTGACAATTCCGGGAAAAACATGTCATGTAAACGTTTAAATATTGAAATCCAATAGTACCAACATGTGGTGAAAAAATGAACTACAATTATTTTAAATAAATTAAAACTCATTCAAAACATTATGTTCGACTTTAAAATAATTGTAAATTTAATTAAAATGTACTTTACTTATAGTATGCAAAAAATAGTATTTATTTTCTTCGTTTTCCTAAACATATACATCACTCAGCCAATACTACAGTGATTTTTCATTCTGTAATGAAATGATGACGTGACTCCTCTGCCTAAAAATTTTTACTATACCGACAATTTTCAATGAATGAGATATGAATGAGAATTAGTAATATACATTATTTCTTTGTATGCTAATATCTGCTGTAATTTTTCTAGAAACACGACTTATTATTGAAGTAACAGGATTTTTCCTTATTTACTTATATAGACAATTGTATATTAGTAATTGAAAATAAAATCTAGTATTGTCATTAATTTTGGTTACAGAAGAGAAAATTTCATGTTGGGCACTTGGTAAAATATATTTATTTAAAGAAAATCTTTTCATATTTGCCAGAATCCGTTGAAAAAGGGTGACCTTGGTTATATCCACTATCCATGCTTCAAAATTTTCACTTTCTGTGTTTTCCGAGCATTTCTACATTCCAACATGTGTTTTCAAATCTTTACGATTTTATGAGTACCCAGATGTATTTGAAGTAAAAGGCGAAGTTTCATGGGGTCAAATACCAAAACTATGAATTCTTTCTGAACACTGTTTTTGAGGCGAAATCATCAGTCTCAAAGTCTACAATTTTTTTAATTGTACAAAGTGATTTATTTTCATCATCAAGTAACAATATTACTTCAAAATAATATTTTATTCTTATTATAATGAGAAACTATCGTGGTTTATTTATATCGTATATATTGCTACTTATATTTCAGATTGTGGAATCAAGGATTAGATTTTAGAATATTCAATTATAATTCTAATTATCCTCGTTTCGTTATTCCTCACAAATAAACATAATGTCATCTTGTATTTGAAAGTCGTCTAGATTTTGGGTAAAATTGAACAACCGGAAGTGATACTTTACTTGAAACATATAACAGTTTTTAATGAAAAATTATATTAAAATATAATCCAAAACTTTTCAATTTTAGTATTTAAGATTTTCATATTAACAGGAACAACATATTAAATATAAATAAATATATCATCACGGCTTATTATACCCATTTTTGGGACAAACTGGCTGCTTTGTACACAGATATCGGTAATGATGATATATTTGCACCGTGCGAGGGCTTACCAGGCGTCACCTCACAGGCATCAGGCATTCATTGCACAACATATTAGATTCTGGCTAAAATTAATAATAAACATGAAGTGATACTTTACTTGAAGCTCTGAACAGATTTTCGTGAAAAATATATTATGATATATTCAAAAACTTTTTAAATTTTATATTTAAGACTTTTATATAAAAGGGAACAACATATTATATTTTCGCTAAAATTGGTAAACCGGAAGTGATACTTTACTTGAAGCTCTGAAAATCTGAACAGATTTTCGTGAAAAATATGGCATTTAAGACTTTTAGATTAATGAGAACACAATATTAGATTTTTTCAAATTAATAAACCGGAAATGATATTTTACTTGAAGCTCTGAACAGATTTTCGTGAAAAATGTTTTATGATTATACCAAAATTTTTAAAATTTGGTATTTAAAACTTTTATATTAATGAAAAGGACATATTGTATTTTTTCGGAAGTAATACTTTACTTAAAGCTCATTGCTATTTTAAACATGGAATTGACGGGAGGTTATGTGCGGGCTACATCAGATTTTTTCATTTAAATTTGTATATCTAATAATTTTTTGACATATGCCAAAATTGTCGATTTGTTGTTCCATTTATCCTTGCCAAGTCAAAATATGGAATACAAAATACAAAAGGTAGCAATTGATAAAATTGAACTTATATATAATTGTTAAAATGAAATGAAAAGTTTAACGAAAAGTGTAATATTCTATTATGAATTAACATAAAGCCCTTGCCCTCTAGAATAATTTATCATTTATAATTTTTGAAATATTTATGTAAATAATGTATGTAGAATTTACGCATATGGCTTTTGTAAAAATTTTGTAAACATGGGGACAAATATAAAAATAATGATAACAGCGATTGCGATTTTAACTATATAAAGTAGTAGTAGTTCAATATTCAAAACTTCTGGTTTTCAAAAAATTGATAGCAACTTTTAATTTCCATATTATGTATTTTTAATAAAAGACTATTAACTCCCCATATAGGACATGCTGCATAAACTATCCCTATTTTAAAAAATTTATATAAATAATAATAAAAAAAAAACGGGATGTTCTATTTATAAATTTATAGTATTCTTTATTTTTACTACATAATCATTCCCAAAACAGGGAGAAGAACTTCCCTCAAAATACCTACAGTGTAAAAAATTAGAAATTCTGAGAATTTATTCGCCTGAAGGTCTGAACCTACGTCTGTGAAACAAAATTTCTAAGTAGTACTGTTTCTGAAAACTGCCATCTAATACCAAATACACAACTAATATTATAAACTGTATGTGCTGACATCTTTGTGTGATTTTTGTTTTCTCGTGTATTATTTTGTAATACAACTAGCACCACCTATTGGGCTTTACATGCCCTGCATCATCGAAACGCACCCTTAAATCCACGGACTAAGACAACTAGGACTGGGAACTCGCATTATAAAATTGACTAATAAGTGTCACTAATGTTGCGCTGGTTGCTGTCGATAGCGATGCTTCATTACTGTGGTGTGCATACGTAGCTACCACGTTACGTAGAGGTTTTTGCGAACTAATTCTTAAACTTTTTATGAAATACGCGCCACGTAAGTATATTATTATAAAATGTACCACCTTATATTCAAATTGTTTTTCTTTTAAGTAAAAAAACACCTATTTTATGAAACTTGATGCTTTTAAATTGTAGGTTAGACTTTACTTAGCTTTAATACTTTTTCTATACGTTTACGTTGTATTTTTCACATATCATAAATATAATAGGTATTATTATCATTATAAATATATTTTTAGTGTAATGAGCTCAAAAAATTATAAACGTCGTACCTGTTTTGTACTGAACTGTAACACAGGATACAGAAGCTGCATAGAAAAATAGTCTTTTTCTTCAAGCGTATTATAATATTCATATTATGCTACTGTACACACACTATAGAAGTTATTCATTGTCTTACTAGTACAAAAATGTTGTTATTGTTGTACTAGTAAAAAAATGTTAGTGTCTTAGTTCACCGCTGGCGGCGGCAGTTGTCACAGCAACACACATTATATTGAAAATTGTTATTTGACAGTTGTATCGTTTTTGTTTTGTAGTGTACACAGCCAGTCTTGGCTGAAATTGCAAATACTACAATTAAAAAATTCCAAAAGAATGTCAAAATTCTTTGAAACACTTGAAGAAAAAAAAGTATGTCATTCGGAATAGAACGCCCTTTTTGTGTCTTATCCAGCTTGCCTAGCCTCGGCTAGCGCCTCGGCCGCAATAGCTGGGTTCAACACAAAAAGTGTAAGTGATGTAATAAGTAATGAAATAATTTGTATGTTTTTACATTATTTACATATTTGTATGCATTTAGATTAAAGTACCATGCACTAGACCTAAATTAAAACTTGAAGCTGTCCCTACTATATTCCCAGACTGCCCAAAATATTTATCAAAAAGAACATCAAAAAAAAAAGAAGAATAATAGAAAAGCATGAACTAGAGCCAGAGCGGAAGAGATCAAAGTTAAAGCCAATTGAATAAATGGATATTTGACCAGTGCTAAATACATCGGAAAAAATATTGAAAATATATCTATAGAAAACAAAAGATTTAACGAATTATATGAACGTAAAATTATGTTAAAACTACTAGCTGCAAAATGGGTTATTGTACCTTCAGAAAATCAAGTAGATAGACCAGTTATCATAACTAGCGAAATGCTTGTGTATAATAACGAACCTGTAGCACGGAAACAAATTTTTTGGATGAAGCATTGCATTTCTCATATTTCTTCAGTAATAAATCTATAAATAAAGATACAGTTGAAAAACTATTTTGTTTGTCATCATTGCCGAATTTAGATTATGTAACTAAATTAGAAGAAAAAGTAAGTAATTTTGTTAATCTAAAACCATGTATTATGTATTACAAAAATACTTTTGTCAATAAACCAGAAGTTAACTTAACAAACAATAAATCGAGGATACCTAGTGTATCCCAACGCACACATTTACAAATTAATAAGTAAAATAGAATATTATTTTGCAGAAAATATTAATTCCTCTTCAGATATATAGAATACATTACTATATATTGTAGAAAATCATACTTTTAGTTTCCCATGTAATCTTCATAAGTATGATGTTGTTTCATATATATTGCATTATTATTTAAATATTCGTTTACTACAATATTGTAAAGAAGAGAATATGAAACAACAATCACTTTGCAAAGAGATAAAAAAATTATCAAAATTGCAGAATACGTGTTGTATTTTTATAAATAAAACATGATATTAAAACTAACATTTTTTTTCATTTATGTCTAGAAAATAATTTTAGGTATCTAAAAAATAAAGTTATTGCATTTTGATGGTTTCTCAGAAATTTTACGAGTGTATAATCTGTCTAATTTACTTCTCTATAATATCACTAAAGATATATTAAAATTATATTCTTTAATATGTGTTAATATCATTGTAACATCAGAATCGCATTTGGTATATCTTATTTAGCAACAATAATATTTTTAATAATTAACTAATAAACTGGTAGTATAGGATACGTACAATTAAAGCACCGCTGTTGTCAGCAACCCGCACAAACTCATGACATAGTTTGGTCAAAACGGGCTGCTCGCTTGCATAGCGAGTCCACAGTCCTAGTTGTCTTAGTCCGTGCTTAAATCCAAGTAAAACTGTCAAACATCTTGAAGAACTACCGCAAAAACCAGTTGCGGCGGGAACTCTGCTGCCGACAGGCAATGAAGTAAATATTAAAATTACGGATAAAGTGTCAGATGGCACTACAGGTATAAAAACACAAAGCAAAACAAATCTAAATACAACAATAAAATTAAGATCTCATTCAACAGCAAATGATATCAATGATAAAAATAAAAAAAGCTATTGAACACGATAATAATGTTAATAATTCCCGAACATTGTTAATAGAAGATAATAATGACGGCTTCAGTGAAGTATTAGGCAAGAGGGGAAAAGCCAGGCGTAGGAGTCAAATAGACCATATTACTATCTCAATGCGCATGCTCAGAATGCACCAATCATATGCTTGGGAGTACAGCGAAAATGAAACCAATGTTATCTTATGGGAAAAATTGTATTTTTAAAGCAAAATATTATTTTATGTAGACGTAAATGAACGATAATTTTTTTCTTGCAAGTTTCATTTCATGTTTAACTACTGGATTCTGCCCTTATAATATTTAAATAATCAATAAGATAAACATTAAAATTAAAAAATTTTAAGCGACTGTTTACTCTTCTGTCACTGACAGATAACCCCAAACTAATGTTTAGTATTTGTGATTCTTTTGTAAAGTGCTAAATATATATTTTTTAATTATGCCTGTTTACTATTGTTGCTTTTCGGATTGTGATTTGAATCCATTAATTAAAAAGGAATATCTTTTCATATTTTTCCTAAAAATAGTACAGAGAAAATAAGTTAGTATTGCCAACTTAATTGGAAAAATTAAAAAATAGTTTGTCACCCTGGCACGCTTTTTTCATTTCATAAATCTGCCGGCAGAGGCGCTATAGTTACGAATATGGTAGGGTACCTTTATAACCAGGGTATGGCCATGGCGTGGCTCACGTTTCGTCCGCCATTACCGGGACATCGGTTATATGTGTTGTTCTTGCGCAAATTATTATGTATTTTCGTGTATATTTGTTTTATTTTAATGAAAAACACATTTAATTATCATTTTAATATGTATTTAAAGTGTAAGTAATATATTTTATTTTATTTACTTGTGTAGTTTGTTAAGATACCCACCACGATTACTGACATATTGAAAACAACTATAAATAACCAATATTAAGCACAATCATATAAATTTTAAAAGGTAAGTTTAGAATATACAATTATTATGTAAATAAGAACTACAGATATTAAATTAGATGTGATAATAACAATCCATGTCATATATTCAACATAACCTCTAAAGGTATGTCTTAATAATAATTGTGTATCTCTTAAATTAATTAATTTTTATTACCTTTATAAATTCACAGTGTGATAATTTAATATTCTTTTATAATATAATATCACATTTATTACAAATAAATAGAGAAATGAAATACCGACAATGGCGGCGATCCTGGCCCATGGCCATACCCTGGTTATAAAGGTACCCTAGAATATGGTCCATTACAACTGGTACTGGTACAACAAACTTAAAACTAAGCGCTGTACCGAAACAACACCATCACTTCATCTCCCGTCTATCCCCGACAACTACAGCAACTGACATTGAAGATCATCTAAAAAGCTTAAATATTAAACAGTGCGCTGTTCTACAGCTAACGACCAAGTACAATACATACAATTCATTTAAAGTAACTCTTCCAGAAGATTACAGTGCTATCGTGAGTGACGCTGCAAACTGGCCAATGGGAACTTTGTTAAATATTATTCAGTAAGAGGCGAGTTTCCTCAGAAAAGCCAGCCAGACATCAGAACACATCTCAAGGAAAACTGTGATAGCTACTAAATCTGGAAATATTGTCTGTGCTAATGACTCTAGCTTGAAAATTTTTCATGTAAATATGCGAAGTCTAAGAAATAAACGTGAGGAATTAGATGTTATACTATCCAAATATTGTCCAGATTTCTTATGTCTGACCGAGCATTGGTTGTCAACGAATGAAATATTATGTAATAAAATAAGTAATTATAAATTAGTAAGTCATTTTTGCAGAATAAATATGAGCTGTGGGGGTGCAGCAATATTCTGTAAAGAAATTTACTCCAGCCAAGAACTTTGTTTAAATGTTGAATGTAAAGAACAAGATTTTGAATATTGCTGCACAAACTGCAAAGTTCAAAACAAAATTTTTATTGTAATGTGTGTATATAGATCTCCATCAGGTAACACCCATTTTTCTTCGAGAAACTATCAGATATTTTTCATATAGCATGTAAATCAAACAACCCAATATTTCTCTGTGGCGACCTAAACATAAATGGCATGATTCACTCAGATGATTATGCCATATTATGCGACATACTAGAATCTTATGGATTGAAATCTTGTGTCAAGGGATATACTCGGGTAAGTGGAAATTCTCGATCACAGTTAGATTATATATTTTCTAATATCACTGACTGTTGTATAATGGGCTCAGTTGAGACATCAACAATCTCTGATCATTTTGCACAGCTAGTCACTATTCCGGGACTTTTAAAAACAAAAAGTTATACGTATATTCATAAGAGAATATTTTTTTAGTACTGCAAAGAATGAATATTTTTTGTATTTATTAAGCAGTGAAACCTGGTCTGAAGTATATAAAACAACAGATATCAATGATAAATATAATGTTTTCTTTAATATTTTAAAATATTATTTTAACAGTGCATTTTCGCTACAAACAATAAAAACAAAAAACAGCAATAATTCCCCGAAATGGACAAATTCTGATATAAAACAAGCTTCTGTCAATTTACATGATCTTTCACTACTATATAGATCAACTAAGTCCAATAATTGCGAAATTTTACAATGAAAAAAGCAACAATATAAGAAACTATTACAGAACACTAAACGTAATTACAACGATTTGCAAATACTAAACAGTAAAAATAAAATAAAAACTGCCTGAAATATTATTAAAAATAAAGTAAATGAAAATTCTTTAAATACTTAGATTGAATTATGTGACGATAAAGGTAATACACAAACTGATACCGCGCAAATTGCGATGTTTAACGATTATTTTGTAACATGTCAAGTAAACAATAACAGTAATGTGAAAACATGTACTAGTACTTATTTTAAGCAAAATATGTTTCTTTTGCCAACAGAAAAATATGAAGTAGAATCCATTGTTCTTGCTCTTTCCCCAAAAACTTCATCTGGTTATGATGAGATCTCATGTTTTCTGCTACGCTCAATAATGCCCTATATATCTGAACCTTTATGCGATATAACTAACACATCATTTATTACCGGTAAATTTTCCGACAATTTAAAAATAGTCAAAGTGATACCCGTATATAAAAACAAAGGCAGTCGAACAAATATTACGAGTTGTCGACCAATATCACTGTTACCAAGTATTAGCTAAGTCCTACAAAAAGCAATGCATGTCCGAATTATATCTTTTTTTAATAAAAATAACATCTTGTCTTCCACTCAATTTGGGTTTGTCCCAAATAAATGCACTGAAGATGCAATTTATAAAACAATAACTAATATATTAAACTGTCTCGATAAAAAATAAAATGTTGCAACTATATTTTTTGATCTCAGTAAGTCTTTCGATGTACTAAAGCATGACACATTAATAGACAAATTACAAAATATTGGCATAAGAGGTATACCCCTTTCGTGGTTTGAATCCTACTTGGAAGATCGTTCTCAATATGTGTCCTTGCATGGAGAAGTAAACAATTCAAAAATATCTGTAGAATCAAATACAAGAAAAATTAAACAGGTCGTACCGCGAGGCTCTGTTTTGGGACCCCTCTTATTCATTTTGTATACAAATGACTTAAATAGTCACATACATTGCAAGTCTCTATGTCAGTTTGCAGACGATACGTCCAGCATCCTAAGTGCTAAGACAAGTATCGAACTCTCGGAACAGTGTACAAGTGCAGTTACTCAAATGACAGATTGGTGTTGTCACAACGGTCTAGTTCTAAACCACTCTAAAACTGGAATACTTGTATTTAATACCAAACCTGATGCTAAAGAGAGCCTATTAGTAAAATTTAATAATAAATCGATTCCTCCCTCAGAACATACTACTTCGCACATGTCTACAGTAGATTAAGATATGGCATAATTTTCTGGGGCGGATCCAAGGAAGCGAATAAATTATTTGTATTACAAAAAAGAATAGTTCGTTGTATGGTACATGCTTCTGCTAGAACTCATTGTAAACCTATTTTCATAGAATTGCACATCTTGACAGTTGTTTATATGTATATATTTGAGCTTGTCGTTTGTGTACGAAAAAATCAACATCTCTTTGTTAAAAATCAAGATAACTACTCTAATATGATAACAAGAGGAAAACTAGATCTCTGTTATCCAACACACAGACTTGAAATGTATAGGAAAGGTGCACATTATAGTGCTATTGGAATGTACAATAATCTGCAATTAAATATAAAGAACATTGAAAATAATAAAAAAAATTATTACAACTTTAAAACAATATTTAATTGAAAAACGTTATTATGATATAAGTGAATATTTAAATGTCTAATTTTGTAAAATATTTCTTATTGTGACGTAGTCTTTGTAAGTAACAATTACTGTTGTATGTTGTATACTTCTATATAGCAATAAATATATTATTATTATTATTATTATTATTATTATTATTATTATTATTATTATTATTATTATTATTATTATTATTATTATTATTATTACTATTATTATTATTAAATTTTCTATATCTGATTTTTGCATTCTTCTCTATTTTTCATCTCATTTATATTTGCTATATTAGATTTTTGTACTCCTCTCTATTTTTGCAGTTATATGTATATGCTACTGTGCATGTATGTATGTATACGTATACATGAGTATGTATATATATTTATTTATTATAAAATATTTTATGGGTATGGAATTTATCTTTCATGTATGTAATATTTTTAGGACTATAAATAAATTTTAAATAAGCGATATTCGTTGTCATTTTCGTATATTTGTATATTTATTTATGTATTACTTTTGAGCATTATTTGGGCTAATAACCCCAACAGTTGATGCCCTAACCTACTTAAAATAATAATAATAATAATAATAATAATTATTATTATTATTATTATTATATTATTAAGGCATTGGTGATCCAGAGTTTGTTTTTTTAATAAAAAAACGGACGTTTCGAACACTAGTGGTTCATCATCAGCATATTACAAAATATAATGTAAAAAGTAGTCATTGTTTGATAACAATTTGTCAAAAAAATTCAGTTAAAAATATAGTTCTGCAGGTACACCCATAAGTTTAAGATGAGTATTCATCAAGTTGTATTACGGATTAAATATTTTTATATTTTCAACTGAATTTTTTTTTACAAATTGTTTTCAAACAATGACTACTTTTTACATTAAATTTTGTAAATTAGTTTTGTTTCGTATATGATATACTTAACAGCTCGAAACGTCAAAAATTCATAATTTTCAATTATTTAGTAAATAAAAAGTTACTTATAGTTGTTATATAGATTATAAAGACAAAATGAAATAAATAATATACCTGCTTTACATATTGCTATTGTAAACTTGGCTTGCGTTCAGACCAATCAGAAAGCTGGAATCGTAAGCCCTATCTTACTCCTAAGTCTATTCTTATCTGAAATATAGTATATAGACTACAATATTAAGTAATATGGAATCAGAATTACCAAAAATAAAAAATATAATCAAAGGTCATTTTACAAAAATTAACCAAATTTTACTTAATAATAATAATTCCAGATGTAATTATTTGTATTAATGGTTTCAAATACATAATAATAGAAAAACCAATAAAATACCGTTAATAAAATAAATTTAAAAATATAGAAAAAATTTAAAAAATCCCTAAACAATGCCGTAAACTCTTTGACCTATAATTCTGTAACGAAAAGTTTCCGAACATACCTTCATATAACAATTTTTACTTAATATGACTTCCCCAATATATGGTTTTATTTTGGCATACTCTTAATGAACTTAAATTTAGTTACCAACTAAACTTTAATCGTAGGTTATTTTTTATTAAACCGACACGTAGAAAAACTGAAAAGTGAAATATCAGAAGGATACATACGTATAAATTAATTTATTCAAAATTTTCAATGAAAATATTTTTTCTGAAACCGGCGCGAATAAAATGCGGCGAGAAAGTTGAATTTTCCTGACTAGTTACGAAAACTTTTAAACGTTTTACGTAAAATGTTATTGACAATTAATATGTATAGTCTTGTTCTGTTCATTGGATATATTAATCCCAGAATGTTTAACGGAACCTCGTCGCAATTATTTGTTTCGCAAGCCATTGCAATTGAATAGAAACGCACGCACCAAAAACGCAAAACTGACAGTAATTTAGTGATTTTCGTTTATTTATTAAATTTTTCTGTCACCCTAGAAACGAAGAGAATCGCAATACTAGATACTTACAGAAAATGAAACTAAAATATATTTAAAAATTAATTTTTATTATAATCAAAAGTTTCAGAAAAAATTAATACATGACTCGTCAGTAATATATCTGTAGTTGACTCGGAGCAGTAAAATACTCCGCACGAAGTGCCTCGTATTTCAATATGGCTCCTCGTCATTAATGTACCATTTTTATGACTCTTATGTAAATAATTATTGTCGAGTAATATTTATTTAAAAAAATTAATATCAAATGTACGTAAACGCATATTAAATATGTATGGAAATGACGTTTTATTAACAAGTAGGAAGCAAAGTATTCACAACGACAAATGAAATATAAATCGTTAATTACGTACATCGTGTCTTTTGTTTCTTTTGTCATGTCTTCCCGATTTTCGTCGATATGGAATAGATAATTACTTACAAGAGGATTTTTTTTACTTTGAAGTTTATAAAGTTTTGAATATTAAACTCAGAATAAGTTTCTGCATTCATTCAAGTGATTAATTATTTATTGATGTCATTTTTGCTTTATTTGTAAATTTAATATGAGGTACAATTATCTCGAAGTATAATAGAGATACTATTAATTGTTTCAAAGTTTTATGTACTTTCTTTCAAGGGATTTTAAAAAAAGAAACTTTTCTTTTAACAGTGCTTCAATGGTTTAAATCCTGCTATTAACTACTACGATGCAAAAATGTCTAGATTTTCTGATATATGACATTTTTCATCAAGTATTCCTTTCTTTTAAAGGTTGAGAGAATGATTTGTTTTTCTTAATCACTCGTGCTGGGTAAAATAAAACATTGCCGTGGTATAGATTTTGAAAGAAAAGAAAACGGTGAAATATTAGTAAGTCAGAATAGTAGGTTGTGGTTGTACAACAAGAGTGGATATGATGTCCATACCACATGAGGATGAAGTTTGAGCACGACACCGTAGGCGGAGTGTTCAATCATCCGAAGGCGATATGGACATTCCACTTGAGTTGTACAGCATAATTTTTCTACGACTAACGAAAAGAAGGAAAATACGAACTATATAAATTGAAAATTTATTGAACATTATTAAATAATGTCATTTTATGTACTTGTTGTCCTAGGCATTATAATGACATTTGTTATTAAAATAATAATTTATTTTCTAAGTATACAATATTTTTACCTACTACTTACGATTTTTTATTGTTTAATCTAAAAAATAACCTTGACTTGGCAACGTGACTTTTTATACCGTTCTGATTCCTATTTTTATACGTTCTTTTTCAATACTTACAGCTAATTCATATTATAATTCTGTTAATTGTTATTAAATTATACAAATCTCTTTTTACACCGAAAATATTTCCTTCTAAATGAAAACATTGAAATATCTAATGTGACATTTGTATCGTTCTTCTTCTTAATCTTGTAATAAATGAAAATACAGTTGCTTAGGTTACACGACTTACGAGATTTTTTATTCGTGGATTTCATTTATATATACTTATATTATATTATATCCGTTCACTCCGTTCAGTTAACTATACTTGGAATAATAATAATACCTCTATATTATCCAATTAAACAACAAGATCAACACAACTTTAACATCTAAATCACAACCAAATCTATACAAAATTCTTAAAAATAACACACCCAAAACAGAAAATCTAGAAAAAGGTGGCATATATAAAATAGATTGCAACGACTGCAATAATTCATATATCGGTCTAACCAGAAGAAACATTAAAATTAGATTCAACGAACACCTTAAAAACAACCCATCTTCTGCAATGGGCACACACTTATTAAATACAAACCATAAAATTACTACAGAAAATATACACCTTTTACACACCGAAACAAAATTACAAAATCTCATTTTATTAGAAAAATATGAAATATTAAAACATTTAAAAGATAAACACATTTTACTCAATGAAAACGTAATTTTTCCAGAGCAACATATTTTCAAAAGTTTACCGCCATTTATTAACTAAATAAAAAATACAATAATTTCCTAAATTTATAACTAAATTTCCGGCTTCTTGCCACAAAAATCTCATGAGTCCCATCTCTCTGGCTCAATGAAGACGTATAAAAAAACATCTTTGTTATATTAATTTAAATTCAACAAGTTTTACAAATTTGACGATGTCTATTTCATCGAACTAATACTTCAAGACGGTTAGTACAATTTTTTATATATATTTCATTTTTTAAAATTAATTTTTTTCTAATTTTATGATTGTCACGTTCACTTAACCTAAAAATTTTCAAAAATATCTCCAATCTTACATTATTAACAGAATCCAATGTCGCTTTTCAGCCCTATATTTAATAAACTCATTTTATATTAAAAATTATATAAACTGATATATTTTTATAATATATATATATATATATAATATATATTTACTAAATAATTGAAAATTATGAATTTTTGACTTTTCAAAAAACTTTAATTTTTTTCCAATTTTGCATTTTTATATTACATACTTTAAATGATATAACACCATGTAAACTATTGTAAACTTTATTTTCAGCTGTAGGCCTGAAGATGTCTTATAAGACGAAATCGATAGCCACATAGCATTATTTTATGAAATAAAATATTTTATAAAACTTCAGAATTCTTTTCCTTAATCCTATCTACGTCAAACTGCACCTATCTTCCCATCACTATTTTCTTACGTGAAACGAAGTATAGCATTACCTACATAACCATTCTGCAGATTGTGAAGAAATGATAAGTTTTTTAAGATGGAATGGAAATTTGGAATGTCATCATGTAAACCTGTAAAAACACCAATAGAGCACATGCACGAACATAATCTCAAATTCTGCTTGGAGGACAAGCAAACCACCGGATCTGTCAAAGCCTTAGTGTTATTTGTTGATATGAAACTTGAAAATACAATAATTTGATTATAAAAATCCTTTAAAAAGAATAATACATGTGATGTTATAGTATAAATTGACTGTAATATTTTTGTAAGAATATAAGTATAATGACATTCTATTTATTTTCAGATTCCTGAACTTAGTGATTACTTTTATAAACTAAGTAACGAGAAACAACTCCGTTATTTGGAAGAAATTATACCTTTAAGTGGAGTGGATCCTTATACGTTGAAACCTTGTGATTTATCAAAAGTTAAAGCAAGGTACCGATTTTAACTAAAAATAACATTACACAATATCTGCTTATACAGCTAAGCTCATTCTCACAGGAGGAAATGAAAGCCTACAAAAGCTTGGATGCTTTTATAAAAGTGGCGTATGGATGGGTGAAAAATGTACAGTTTAAATATTTTCACGAATCAATTGTGGTTATTATTGAAACGACTGTCGAAATAAAATGATTTTATTTTATAATTTTCAGGTATTACATTCTCAACGTTTACATAAAACACCTCTTCGATCATGGGTGATACTGCAAAATGAGAATATTGTATTTGCTCATTGCACATGTGTAGCAGATCTGGGAGAAACTTGTTCCCATGCAGCAGCAATTTTATTTGCTTTAATAACGCAAAATGAATCTGTGACTGACGTGCTGGCCTACTGGACAAAGCCATCAGGAAGTACTAAAAATGAGCAATATAAAACTGTCGAAGCTATGGACTGGAGAACTCTACAAAATATTTTGAATAATAAGACTAAAAATTTAAAAAAAATAGCTGACTGAAGGAAAATGACGAAGAAGCTGCATTAATGAAAGTTGTATTTCCGTTCTGCGATGCTTACACAAACGATAAATTAAGCCATTAAGTACTCTTTTCGTTGAAAAATTTTATTCTAAAAGCTTGCCGGAGATACTTAATTATTGTAAGACAATAGATATTAAAAAAAACTGAAGAAGAGTGTAAATTTATCGAAAATGCAACAAGAAGACAGTCCAAATCGAAAGAATGGTTTGAACAAAGAAGTAGTAGAATAACTGCTTCTAATTTTTGCCGGACAAGTATTACCAAACCACCATTATCATTAATAAAAAAAAATTGCTATCCATTAAAGTATAGTTTTTAAACAGCAGCAACAATATGGCTGTGAACATGAAAAAGAAACAGCTCTAATTATTATTTTACACAGCGTAAAGATAATCACAAGAACTTAAAAATGGGGGATAGTGGTTTAATAATTCATTCAATTTATCCATATTTCGGAGCATCTCCAGATAAAATAATTTCTTGTACGTGCTGCGGAAAGGGATGTTTAGAAATAAAATGTCCTTACTTGTCTGCGCGACAGTTCTTTAGAAGAAGTACCTGGAAGTAAATTATGTTTTGCAGCGGAAACCAAAGAACTCGATGAGAACCATACGTATTTCTATTAAGTGCAGATGCAAATGGCTCTTACTAAAACTTAATACACAGATTTTGTTGTTTGGGGAAAGAAAAATGTAATAGTACAAAGAATATAATTTTCTGAACGTTGCTGGTTGAGCCAAAGTGAAAAAGCTAAATCATTTTTTAATCAGTTTCTCGCTTTTTCACCCAGAAAAGTGATAAGTAATGTTATTTAATATTCAATATTATATTATGTATTTCAAGAATTTTTTTTTATAAATATTTGATGATAGAAAAATAATCCAGTATGATCCTTCAGTTCAGTAAATGTTATCTATAAACAAATTTTCATGAACATAAATTTTGAAAAAAATGTTATAAGAAACAATTTCAAAGAAGTGAATCTAATATAGTAATATAATCACTTACATGCAATATATTTCTACAAAAAATTAAAATGTAATTAAACATGTTTCAATAATACAAAATCATAAATATAAAGGTATGTATATAATAATTCTGAAATGGTACTTCGACATAATTTGACTAATGCGATGCGCTTCAAAGTACCATTTCAGAATTATTATATACATACCGTATGATGCATACGGTAACTATTTTATCTATAGGTTACTCAATTTAAGTGTTTCACTATTGCTATCTCGAGAACCGTAAGAGATACGAAGTCGGTTAAATTAGCAAACAAATCCTATATTATAAGACTATTAAAATGAACATTACAAAAATTTTTTTCAAGCAGTGGTTCTCAAAATACAGAATTCAACTTTTTAATTTTAAATGAGAACCTACTTTTTTATTCGCCTATTCGATTCAGATGTTTTTCTGAATACAACGATATAATACGTTTATACCCTTACATAACGAAAAAAACAAGAAAAATGTAAAAGAAAAACTATTTTCATATTTATTTCTACATGTAATCAGAGTGCAATGACAAAAACAATTGAATATTTTGTTTTCATCATTGTTTGGGCGATTTAGATGCTTCAAAAAATATAAAAATTGTTCAAAATTATTGCCATGCTGATTTATACATAATTCCAGTCTTTTGAACATATTACTTCTTACTTTTCTTAAATTTCGGCTGTCTATGTGGGAAATAATATTTTCGATTGCATTTTTTAAATGCTGAATATCTGGATAGATAGTTTTGTAGACTTCATCTTTAACATACCCCATAAAAAAAGTCCAGAGGATTAAGGTCTGGTGATCTTGCGGGCCACGGAATAGGACCATAAGTACCAATCCACCGATTTGGAAACCGTTCGTTTATGTAATTCCTAACTTGATACGAATTGTGAGCTGGTGCACCACCTTGCTGGAAATAAATGTTTCCCAACTCAGCCACTGGCATGTCTTCCAAAATAATACCCAGCATATTTTGAATTAAATTCAGGTATCTGTTACCACTCAATGTACCTTCGTACATGTGTACGTAAATATTATTACTGAAAATGGCACACCAAACATTTATATTAAATTGGAACTGGAAACCTCTCTCGTAGAGCAACAGGATTTTGTCGGTTTCAGCAGTGTGTTTTTTTCTGTTTGACATAACATTATTAGAAAAATTGGTTTCGTCAGTCCAAATAATTGATTTTAAGATATCTGGATCCTCATTTATGAATGAAATACAAAATTCTAATCTTCGCTCACGATCACAAGGATGTAAATGGTGAATTTTAATCATTTTGAATGGTCTGTATTTATGTTTCTTTAAAATTCTATGGATCGTGCCCACACTTAAATTACACACAGCGGCAAACATTCTAACTGAAGCTGTTGGATTAGCTTCAAAATATGCTAATATATTTACCTCAGCTTCTTGATCTTGTACGCTAACTCGCTTCGATACGAATGCATCCGTATTAGCGCGCAGTGCTAATTCTAATTTTCTAAAATACTGACGACAAGGAATATTTTTTTTGCATTTTTCTCGTTTTTTACCTTCCGTCACCTTTGGGTAAGGTATTTTCTTTAGTCAAAAAATTCGGTGGTGAGTTTTTGATGAATAAGCACGTTTTAGGGTCCCTAGAATACGATTTTACTATTTTTACGATGATGTCTGTATGTGTGTGTGTGTGTGTGTGTGTGTGTGTGTGTGTGTGTGTGTGTGTGTGCGCGTGTGTGTGTGCGCGTGTGTGTGTATGTCTGTGTGTGTGTATGTATGGGTGTCTGTGTGTGTGTGTCTGTAACAAAATTTTCGTCTACGATAACTTCCATACTACAATACTAAAAATTATAATTCTTTCGTATTTCTCTTCGTTACATCCATGTGAAGAGCTGATTAGATTTTGGTTAGAATTGGAAACCGAAAGTACCCTCATTTGAAGATTTTAATAGTTTTTCTTGAAAAAACTATGTTAAATATCATTTTTTCACATTTAATGTTATTATAAATATTAAAGAATATTTTATACTCTATAGGATTTGACTGCATTTTATACTTAATATTAAATGGATATAGAGTTAAAAAATTATAAAGAAATTAAATTTCATAGTAGTAGTAGCTATAGCTATGGAAACAGCTACTATATTAAGAAAATTTTGATTGAATGATGTCAGTGTCAAGTGAAATTGACATAGTGTGTTTGACTTATAATTTTACTGGAAATATAGGATCTTTTGCTATAAATGTTCTATATGGAATTTGCATAAAATACATGCTACTGCCGGAAGGTAAAGTACAAGAAATATAATCTTTAGCAAAGAACTTTCTCTATGAAATTTGTACAAAATACACAGAACTGACGGAAGGTAATGTGCTGGCCACATCAGATTTTTTCGTTATGTAACAGTATAAACATTTTATATCGTTGTATTCAGAACGCTGAATCGAATAGGCGAATAAAAAAAGTAGGTTCTCATTTAAAATTAAAAAGTTGAATTATGTATTTTGAGACACACTGGTTGAAATTTTTTTTGTAATGCTCATTTTAATAGTCTTGTAATATAGAAATTGTTTGCTAATTTAACCGACTTCGTATCTCTTACGGTTCTCGAGATAGCAATAGTGAAACACTTAAATTGAACGCCCTGTATACAAGCATAATCTTCGTTTTCATATTTGTTTGATAAAAATTAAACTTAAATCTTTATGTAAAATTGAATATTTTTGGCGTAAAAATTTATTATTCTTTCTACATGTATTCTAACGTTTGATAATTGTCGCGTATTTTCAACTTCTTTGGGATATAGTTGTTTGTGTCCTTTCAAAAAAACTTGAAATATTTAACTCAGCCTGTTTTGATTTAACTGCTTCATAAATTAAAAAACCTCGATCAGCTAAAATTAAATCTCCTGGTTCCAATGTAGTTAGAATTCCACAGTCTTTTTTATGAATTTGTCGCTACATCGTCCTCCATATGCTTTAGATATGTGGGCCAATTCCTATTAGAAATTTAATAGTATTGTGGTGTTTAGAATTTGACCACGTATTCGCCTGAATCTGTAAATTTGATGATTTTTCAATGAAGACTTCTAAACAATCTATTTTTTATTGTCAAAATCAATTTGAAACATTGAGGCATTGTTTTTTTGACAATATTTCGCGTCGGCCATATTATAATAGACTGCATTTTTGCGTACATAATTTCTAAGCAGTAAGAAATGCATCTAGAGGCAGTGAACCCAGATACATTAAACTGGTATGCTAAATAAGTAAATGATCGAATGCATCCGTATTAGCGCGCAGTGCTAATAATTCTAATTTTCTAAAATACTGACGACAAGGAACTCGCCGCTCAGGATAACGTTCCCTATACATATTCTTTGCAGCAACTGAATTTTTCAGAGATAATATGGAAACTTCGTACATATTAATTTTTTCTTCGTGCGTAAGATTCATTTTAACCCAAAAGAAAACAAAAAAAATCATAAACGAACTACTTTGTTATGTGATACAAAACAAAATATTCAATTGTTTTTCTCATGGCACTCTGATTACATGTAGAAATAAATATGAAAATATTTTTTTTTGCATTTTTCTCGTTTTTTACCTTCCGTCACCTTTAGGTAAGGAAGGTATTTTCTTTAGTCAAAAAATTCGTTGGTGAGTTTTTGATAAATAAGCACGTTTTAGGGTCCCTAGAATACGATTTTACTATTTTTACGATGATGTGTGTGTGTGTGTGTGTGTGTGTGTATGTAAGTGTGTGTGTGTGTGTGTGTGTGTGTGTGTCTGTGTGTGTATATGTATGGGTGTCTCTGTGTGTGTGTCTGTAACAAAATTTTCGTCTACGATAACTTCCATACTACAATACTAAAAATTATAATTCTTTCGTAATTCTCTTCGTTACATCCATGTGAAGAGCTGATTAGATTTTGGTTAGAATTGGAAACCGAAAGTACCCTCATTTGAAGATTTTAACAGTTTTTCTTGAAAAAACTATGTTAAATATCATTTTTTCACATTTAATGTTATTATAAATATTAAAGAATATTTTATACTCTATAGGATTTGACTGCATTTTATACTTAATATTAAATGGATATAGAGTTAAAAAATTATAAAGAAATTAAATTTCATAAAGTAGCTATAGCTATGGAAACAGCTACTATATTAAGAAAATTTTGATTGAATGATGTCAGTGTCAAGTGAAATTGACATAGTGTGTTTGTCTTATAATTTTACTGGAAATATAGGATCTTTTGCTATAAATGTTCTATATGGAATTTGCATAAAATACATGCAACTGCCGGAAGGTAAAGTACAAGAAATATAATCTTTAGCAAAGAACTTTCTCTATGCAATTTGTACAAAATACACAGAACTGACGGAAGGTAATGTGCTAGCCACATCAGATTTTTTCGTTATGTAAGAGTATAAACATTTTATATCGTTGTATTCAGAACGCTGAATCGAATAGGCGAATAAAAAAAGTAGGTTCTCATTTAAAATTAAAAAGTTGAATTATGTATTTTGAGACCCACTGGTTGAAATTTTTTTTGTAATGCTCGTTTGAATAGTCTTATAATATAGAAATTGTTTGCTAATTTAACCGACTTCGTATCTCTTACGGTTCTCGAGATAGCAATAGTGAAACACTTAAATTGAACGGCCTGTATACAAGCATAATCTTCGTTTTCATATTCTTTTGTTTGATAAAATTTAAACTTAAATCTTTATGTAAAATTGAATATTTTTGGCGTAAAAATTTATTATTCTTTCTACATGTATTCTAACGTTTGATAATTGTCGCGTATTTTCAACTTCTTTGGGATATAGTTGTTTGTGTCCTTTCAAAAAAACTTGAAATATTTAACTCAGCCTGTTTTGATTTAACTGCTTCATAAATTAAAAAACCTCGATCAGTTAAAACTAAATCTCCTGGTTCCAATGTAGTTAGAATTCCACAGTCTTTTTTATGAATTTGTTGCTACATCGTCCTCCATATGCTTTAGATATGTGGGCCAATTCCTATTAGAAATTTAATAGTATTGTGGTGTTTAGAATTTTACCACGTATTCGCCTGAATCAGTAAATTTGATGATTTTTCAATGAAGACTTCTAAACAATCTATTTTTATTGTCAAAATCAATTTGAAACATTGAGGCATTGTTTTTTTTGAGAATATTTCTCGTCGGCCATATTATGATAGATTGCATTTTTGCGTACATAATTTCTAAGCAGTAAGAAATGTATCTAGAGGCAGTGAACCCAGATACATTAAACTGGTATGCTAAATAAGTAAATGATAAGTTTAAACGTAATCTCATCAGAATTAAAATAAATTCCTGGAAAGAACTGAGAGGTGCTTGAAGTGTTAGGAAAGGCTGAATTTTTAAATAGTGCGGTTTTAAGGAATGGCATTCCGGAACACATTTTATTTGTGTTTTCGTTGGTTTTGGTGAAAATTTCATTTATTTCTTAAATGATCTAATATTGCATTCATGTTGTTTTTTACTCATTTATAGTAAATTTATGTCATTATTTTAACAAGAACCTACAAACATTATACTTAACCTTATTTCTATAAAAGTATACAATGTCTGAAAATTCCTCTAAGATTTTATTGTATAATCAAACATAAGAAGTGTTTACAATCATCACAAATAAATATAAATTTAAATCCTTGCTGAATTTTTGAAATATCGTCTAAAATTCTAATGTTACTTCTTACAGAGTTTAAGAAACTATAGTCGTTGTGACGTCACAAAATTAGTGCAATATTAGGTCACCTGATAGAGTTTGCTCAACTTGAATTGCGTATATCCTTCTTTTCTACTACCTTAACAGACACAGAAAAGATACAGCACCTTTGGAAGAGAACTCCTCGCTATACTCTTAGCAATAAAAAAATTAGACACTACTTAGAAGGAAAAGAATTGTTTGTACTCACTGACCACAAGCCTATAACTTTCATTTCAAAAATATTTCACAACAACGATTATTCTCCACACGAAACGCGGCAATTAGACTTTATCCTCCAATTTACAAATGACATACGTTACATCTCTGGCAAATATAACCCAGTAGCAGATTCTCTCTTAAGAAATTCTATCGAATCGCTTTATTAACACGAACATATTAATTATAGCGAAATGGCGAAAGCACAAATAAACGACAGCAAAGTAAAAAATCTGAAAGAAAACAAAAACACAAATTTAATATTTATTAACCTTTCATGACCAAATTCTAACCTAAAATTATGCTGTGACATTTCAACACAAAATTATAGACCTTCCATACATGAAAAATTGCAAAATATGATATTCAATCACTTTCATTCATTCTCACATCCTGGTATCAGAACTACAGCCAAATTAATTTCCTCCAAATGTATATAGAAAATCATGAACAGAGATATAACCTGTGGATATAACTACCAAAACTAAACAGTGTTTACAATGTCAACGCGCAAAAGCTACTAAATATACAAAATTCCCTATTTCAAATTTCTACAATCCAAAATAACGGTTCTACTCAATACATATCGATATTGTTAAATTACCACTGTCAGAAGGGCATTCGCTCATTCTAACTTGTATTGACCGATTCACAAGCTGGCCAGAAGCAATACACCTAAAAGTTTGCACCTCTGAATCGGTCGCAAAGGCTCTGGTAACCGGTTGGATATCTAGGTTTGGCATACCAGCTACAATCACAACCGACAAAGGTCAACAATTCAACTCATCTCTATTCCAAAATCTACTAAACTTATTAGGAACACATCATATCCAAACTACAGCTTATCACCTTCAGTCAAACGGAATCCTAGAACGATTCTACAATAAAAAAAATTAATTGCAGTTCAGCTGAACTAGTCTACGGAACCAACATCAAACTACCAGAAGAATTCATTCCTAAATACTTAAGCACACTTAAATCCGCAATCCGAAAACTACAACCAATCATTTCACGTAACCAAACGTCAACACATACTTACATTCCACCCGATTTATTTAGAACTTCTCATGTTTTCGTTAAAAACAATTCAGTCGGGCCGATTCTGAAACCACCTTTCGTCGGCCTATTCAAAGTAATAAAAAGGTACAGTAAATTTTTCAAAATATTAATAAATGATAGGTTAGAAACCGTATTGATCGATCGTATAAAACCAGCTTACACTGAACAAACAAACCCTACCCCTGGAATTTGACAACCTAGATGACACTTCTGCCATCGCTGTCTTTTGTTTCATTAGTAGCCTACTCTTTCCTTATATTTTATTTGAAATGAAATGAATGAAAAATAAAAAGGATTTGGTATTGAACAAAAAAAATTAATCTGAAAAATCAGGTATGCTGTTTTAGATTTACTTGTAAACATGTTACCTAGTTACCATAGCTCATTATGGAACTCTAATGGAATAATTATGGTCCTTGGCCTATACTGAAAGACATTAGAGTGCTCAAATTGAGGCCTATAACGTTGTCACTATGACACGGCAGAATATAAACAAATGTAAGTTAACTCAAATTACACAGAACTGAAAATAATAACAGTTCTATTGATCTAATGCGTAAAGAAACATAGGAAAGTATAAGAGACAAAGATCATTAATTATATTGTTCTGTAATAGAAATGTTTAAATTAGTGCTGCTTTATAGAGGTCAGCTTCTCTCAGTTAGCATACCCTGGTATTTCACTATATCGGACCTGGATATCATCCTCATAGCTCATACACGGCAACTGCTGCAGAAAGTGTCTCAAACGAGATCTGGACAACTTCCTCATAGTCCACACTTGGTGATACTACAACTACAGCAGTAAATGTCTCAAAAGATACCTAGACATCGTCCTCATAGCAAGCTAGGCTCACACCACTAGACGATGCCAGAACAAACAAACACCATTCCACAACAGAGTAGCAAATAAGCTAAAATGAATAAATAATATTTAACCAGGGACTTGGTGCACGGAGGTTGTGTTAAATGAATTATTGGTTACGTGGCGAACAGAACGTTGGTTACTTAGTAACAGGAAAGTAAAGACTTGGGGAAAGGAATCTGGCCATTCACGCAGGAATGATAAAACTCTATGGAAGAAGGTATGGGTTTTGTCCTGATAGCCAGGACAACCACCTACGCAGAAATGGTAAAACTCAATGGAAGAAGGAGTGGGTTCTGTCCAGATAGCTAGAACGGCCACCCACGCAGGAATGATAAAACTCTATGGAAGAAGGAATGGGGTTTGTCCGGATAGCCACGACGACCATCCACGCAGGAAAGTTGAAACTTTATGGAAGAAGAAATGGGTTCTGTCCGGATAGCCAGGACGGCCACCCACGCAGGAATGTTAAAACTCTATGGAAGAAGGAATGGGTTCTGTCCGGATAGCCAGGACGGTTACCCACGCAGGAATAGTAAAACTCTTTGGAAGAAGGAATGGGTTCTGTCCGGATAACCAGGACGGCCACCCACGCAGGAATGATAGAACTCTGTGGAAGAAGGAATGGGTTCTGTCCAGATAGGCAGGATGGCCACATACACAGAAATGTTCAAATTCTATGGAGGAAGGTACAGGTTCAGTCCGTATAGCCAGGATGGCCACCCTCGCAGAAATGATAAAACTCTTTAGTAGATAATTGTAAAGAAATGGAAAGCGAGACAAGGCTGTTCAAATAGACGTGGAGGAAACATTGTAGTGGAATTTGCCTGTCGAATCTAGCCAACTCTGACAAAGAGACAGGATTGCAATAGGTAAGTCTTGTTGTGAAAATTTGTCTGTCGAATCACTTGTTGTGAAAATGGTATATGAATGAGACGAGGTCTCACGACCAAGGAAGCCGGAGAGGTTACCCATCTACTGAACGCGGCCAGAGACCGAACCAGATCTCGCTGGTAGAAGATATGTATGTGTAAAAACAGGTACCAGGTACCTGGGGAACTTGGTG
The DNA here is from genome assembly GCA_963082715.1 of Harpalus rubripes. NCBI lineage: Eukaryota > Metazoa > Arthropoda > Insecta > Coleoptera > Carabidae > Harpalus > Harpalus rubripes. The sequence continues at coordinate 31,362,118 of OY720457.1, forward strand.
TAAAATAATTAATAGGAATCGATACCTTGGGGCGTCCAGCTGGACGTGGTGGAATCGCTGGTGGAGGAATTTACTTGTCGGAACTTGCCGACTCTGGTGGAGAGGCCTGATTGCACTAGCTGGGCTCTGTTGTGAAGAGGGTATATGAGTGAGACTAGGTCTCAAAACCAGGGAAGCTAGAGAGGTTACCCAACTACTGAACGCAGCCAGAGGCCAAACCAACTCTTAAAGGAAGATCTCGATGTTAGGAGAAGATGTCTAGGTGATGGTGGTAGGTTCTCACAGACTTCTGGATTCTAACAAGTTATAAAATTGACTATCCCGAGGCACACTCTGCTCCATGCTTATATTCGCAATCCCCACTACTGTCTCAACAGTGGAATAATCAAACAAATACGTTGTAAAGAAATCGTCTCCATAAGCGACATTAAATTCACCAAAAATGGGAGCGCAAAACCTTATAATTCCCCGCTTCTACGACTAATATTCACAAATAATGAACATCTGCAGTTCTGGGAATTTAACATTATTTCACCCTCTATGGTGACGCGTCCAGCCACGAGCAGGTAGCCTAGCCTTGAATTCACCCTCTGTTGGGGTGTGCTCGGATACTGAGCAGGTAGACTAGCCTTGTACTGATCTATGCCAGTGCGCGCGAACACCAATAATATAAAATCAAACAATGGACAACAAATAATTATAAAACAATTTTGCAAATAAATATCTGCAAAACGAAAAGAAAAGTTAAGAAATAATAAAGTTGGGTCATTACAATATTTAATTGTAAATATTATTCCACTGTGGTCTTTCTACTGTGGTAAATGTATTCTTGATTTCTGATAAATAATTTAAAGAAATCAATCATTATTACAGATGTCATCTGCCAAAGTCAAGCAATTCAAGTATTTAACATTTTGTGTTTTTGCTCGTGGCACTCTGTAAAAAATAGCTTAAATTTATAACTTTTTTGCCTCTCATTCGCAAACGATACTCATGTAAACAATAATTTTGTTCTTATTAAATGCAGAATTTTATTCGGAACACTTTTTGTGCTTACACTTTTGTTTTAAAATTAATAGGGCGGAAATTACATGCATATATTTTTTTATTGTATTTTCTATGATCCATAAAAAGTAGAGACTCGAAATATGCAATATTATTAAAATTGATTAATAATCTTTTCGTGCTGCTTGTATTTAAGTATGTATTGCAACCATAGTTACAGTAGTCTGTGGTTACATATTTTATCAGGCATACAGTAATTAAAAACACATTAACTGGCGCCAGTTCAGACTGGCCTTTGGCAATTTGTTGTTGTGGAATTTTGTTTATTAATATAAATGTTATTTATAGTCAAGAATGGAAAATTTTTGGTTTTGCATCAGAGTTCAGGGTTAGTCTTCGATTTGACAATTTATTTTTAAATGTAGTAAACTAATGACTATGTCATTACAGATACTTAAATTGCATTGTGGATATTTTCTAATGATAAGAAAATTTGTGTGCGATACCTAAGTTAATAAATGTAAGTTTTATATTAACTTCAATTACGAGGTAATATTTTTTGGAAACATATTTTTAGATTCACTTACCCTTGGATATGCCGCTTTCTCCAATAATGTATATATATAATAAAATATTCTTCTGCTAACGAAATATGTTCTAAAATATTCTTGTGATATGTCAGTCGTAGTTTAAGAGTTAGAGTGTTAGTACTGTTAAGTAAAATATGTTTAATTTAGTTTTTCATAAATATTGGTTTATTTTGTATTCCAAGGTTGGCAACGTTGTTGTATTATTTTCGGTATGCAGATATATTCAGGTTGATGCTAGTAGTTGAACACGAGATGAAGTGTGAGTTTTTGGTGGAAGAATAAAACTTCTTGTAGTGTTTTTCCTACAAAATAACTTCTTTGTTTCTTACCATTCACAATCCATACTCAAGTGATTGATTAAATTCAACAGGTTATGGGCCCAGTGTCGCGAGTGGGAATTGAATAAGAACAAAGAACTTTACGTGAGTGTTGTCTAGTGGTGGTAGAAGCGCGCGGGAAATCGAAAGTTAGGTTACGTGACGTGCAGCTCAGGAACCATGGACATTCTCAAGCAATTTCATCTGCAGAAGTTCAACGGGAAAAACTTTCAATTATGGAAGTATCAGATGGAAATAATTTTTCAAGCAGAGCCAGGTATGAAAGATTTAATAAGCGGAACCACGACACGTCCAGCGGCAACGGATGCGGCAGGGAGGGCAGCGTGGGATACCTTGAATGCGAAAGCAATGCTACTTATTTCGTCAGGGATGGAGTTAGAGCAACTCCAGACGGTTGTAACATGTGAAACAGCTCCGGTAATGTGGGCTCGTCTGAAGACGATACATGAACAAAGGTCATCAGTGAATAAAGTTGCTTTAAAACAACAATTTTTCAGCTACAACATGGCGGAATCAGACACGATCGCCCAACATGTAAGTAAAGTTGAAGAGCTGGCACAGGCGCTAGCAAATGTTGGCGAACCGGTAAAGGAGGTCGACAAGATGGCAAAACTGCTCGGGGGTTTGCCATATAAATACAATGCTTTTGTGACAGCTTGGGACTCATACGATGAAACCAAGCAAACTTTCGATAATTTGACAGCACGATTGTTGAAAGAGGAATAAAGGCTGACGCAAACAGAGGATATGGCAACTGCATTCGCGGCAGTAAATATCAGAGGCAAAAGAACTGCATCGTCAGCACCGAGGTCAGCACCTAAGAAGAGTGAATCGCAAAACCGCGTCAAGGATAAACGACATATCGAGTGTTTTTACTGCAAGAAAAAGGGACACTACAAAGCAGACTGTCTATTACGGTTAGCAAAACAAAAACAACTCGGTAATGAGAGACATGATATAGCAATGTGCATTAAAACGAAAAATCTGTCTGCTACAAACAGTGAAGAAGACTGGTTGGCGGATAGTGCAGCTTCTAAGCACATGTCTCATCGGCGGGAGTGGTTCACGGTATTTAATAAATGTGCGGATGACAGTTGGGTGCAAATAGGTGACAATTCACGGTTGAAAGTCGAAGGGTGCGGTTCAGTTCGCGTTCGGGCATTAGTGAATGGTATATGGGAACCAAGAACTCTCGAAAATGTACTATTTGTTCCGGAGTTAAAGAAAAATTTACTGTCAATCGGTGTGCTAACTAGTAAAAATTTAAAGGCTCTTTTTGTTAATGACAAATTGGAAGTTCACAGTTCACAAGTGATTGCGGTTGGTATCAGACAGAAAAATCAGTGTTATAAAATGTTGTTTTAACCGGAAACAACCCAAGAGGTGGCTAACGTGACAGTGGGAGACTCGGCTATATTGTGGCACGAGAGGATGGGGCACATTAGCTTCCATACACTGAAGGAAATGGCTGACGGTGGACTTATTCCTGGACTCAAGATAAATACTCTTGACGGATTATTTTGTGAAATGTGTCAATTTGGGAAACTCCATCGACGACCATTTCAGAAGAACGCACAAGAAAGGGCAGCAAAACCAGGTGAATCCGTGCACATGGATTTGTGTGGAAAGATGACACATCCATCAATCGGTGGTGCGAACTACTTCATACTGTTCAAGGACGATTGTACTTTCTATAGGACAGTATACTTTATTAAACATAAAAGCGATGCGTACGCGAAGTTCCTCGAGTATAAAAAGTTAGTGGAAACTCAAACGTCGAATAAAATTAAACGTGTTCGGAGTGATAACGGTCTCGAGTTTCGGAATGAACAGTTCACGCGGTTGTTGAAAGACAATGGTATAATTCATGAGTTTACTGCTCCTTACACAGCGGAGCAAAACGGAAGAATCGAAAGAGAAAACCGTTCTATCGTGGAAAGTGCCAGAACGATGTTGATTGCAGCAAATCTTCAACCAGAACTATGGGCAGAAGCAGTCAATACCAGCGTATACATTTTGAATCGGAAGCCACGCAGTCTCGATAAGAAGATACCATATGAACTATGGACCAGAAAAACTGTTGATTTGAAGCACATGCGTAAATTTGGCAGTGAAGGTTATACTCATGTCCCAAAACAATTCAGAACGAAGTTTGAGGCCAAGGCAAAGAAAATGGTTCTGGTCGGATATGATAACGACAGTGTGAACTATCGTTTGGTTGATCTGAAAACTGGGAAAATAACAGTAACGCGTGACGTAAATTTCAATGAAAACACGCAGTGCATTGAGTTTAATAACAATGATGTTGAGGACACATTCACAGTTTATTTTAAAAATGAAGCTCTGGAAGCAGAGCAGGAGCAAGAAGAACAAGACAATGAACAGGACGACGTCGAAATCATCGAGGATGCTGCAGCTGGTCAGAACAGCGGCGGAAACGAAGAAAGAAATCCAGTGGCAGATGGGCGACAGTTACGTGACAGAAGAAACATCCGTCGACCATCACGGTATATTGGGTATATTACTGATGAAGAGTGTGATTTCGTGTGCTCAGCAATAGTCAACGAAGAACCACAAACCTTTGATGAAGCGATGGCCAGAGAAGATACGGAACAATGGCGGCAAGCGATGACAGAAGAAATAGAGTCACTCAAAGCTAATAATACGTGGACTTTACAACCATTACCAGAGGATCGACAAGCCATCGGCTGCAAGTGGGTCTATAAAATCAAAAGGCGTATCGATGGATCCGTCGAGCGTTATAAAGCAAGGTTGTGCGCTAAAGGCTTTACACAGAAAAAGGGCATCGACTACGGAGAGACCTTCTCACCGGTAGTCAGGTATGATTCTGTACGTTTGCTTTTAGCCTTAGCAGCAGTCAACGACTGGGAGATGCAGCAGTTTGATGTTAAAACGGCATTTCTCCATGGCGACCTTGAGGAGAATTTATTTATGAGGCAGCCAGAAGGGTTTACCAGCAACAATCCAGAGTTAGTATGCAAATTAAATAAAAGCTTGTATGGCTTGAAACAGGCGCCTCACTGTTGGAATGAGAAGTTTAAGAGATTTCTCAGTAACTTTAACTTCACACAGCTCGAATCCGACAGAAGCGTCTACAAGGCAGTCTACGATGGTGTTACGGTCTATCTCGCTCTTTACGTCGACGATGGGCTCATCATGTTAGAAAATGGTGAGGCTATTCAGAAAATTTTGAAAGAACTGGGTTCGTTGATGGAAATTACAGTAAGTAATCCAGAGTGTTTCGTTGGGCTAGAAATAAAACGAAACAGAGAAGAGAAAACAATGTTTATTTGTCAGAAGAGCTACATTGACAGAGTGTTGGAGAAATTCAACATGAACAACTGCAGACCTAATGCAGTTCCAGCAGATCCAACTGCAGCTTTAACAAGTATGCAAGACAAGCAGGATCATGAAGATATTGAAGAAAGAAAAATTCCATATCGTGAAGCTGTTGGCAGCCTGATGTTTGCTGCAGTTGTGTCACGTCCTGACATAATGTTTGCAGTGGGGCAAGTCAGCAGATACCTGAACAATCCAAGCAAATCACACTGGATAGCAGTGAAAAGGATATTAAGATATCTACAAGGAAGCAGAGATGTCGGTATACTCTACAGTGGTCAGTGTGACGACCTGAAGGTCTACAGCGACGCAGACTTCGCAGGTGATCAAGATACAAGAAGGTCAACGTCGGGGTACGTTAGCGTGTTTGCCTACGGACCTGTGTCATGGTGCTCACAAAGACAAAAGTGTGTGGCACGATCAACTACCGAGGCGGAGTATGTTGCAGCATCCAGCGCAGCGCAAGAGATCATGTGGCTAAGGGCTTTTCTCAACGAGACCGAAAGAGGAGCAACATCACCGACGAAGTTGTTGATCGACAACCAAAGTGCTTTGAATTTAGTGAAAAATTCGGAGCATCATAAGCTGACCAAACACATAGACGTAAAATACCACTACATCCGTCAGCTAGTGGAAAATCGTGAAATCGAAACAGTGTATGTGCCATCTAGCGAGCAATTGGCAGACTTTTTAACAAAACCATTGTCGCGTGAAAAATTTAATGTTAATTGCGATATGTTGTCAATTTGTTCATGCTTGAGTTATGAGAAAACTGTAAATTAAAAGTGGGAGTGTTAAGTAAAATATGTTTAATTTAGTTTTTCATAAATATTGGTTTATTTTGTATTCCAAGGTTGGCAACGTTGTTGTATTATTTTCGGTATGTAGATATATTCAGGTTGATGCTAGTAGTTGAACACGAGATGAAGTGTGAGTTTTTGGTGGAAGAATAAAACTTCTTGTAGTGTTTTTCCTACAAAATAACTTCTTTGTTTCTTACCATTCACAATCCATACTCAAGTGATTGATTAAATTCAACAAGTACCATATTTGGTAGCATTTTATTAACATGAAGTTTCCAAAACATTTTCATTTTGGCCCAGGAAAAGAATTAAACCGTGGTAAACCTGTGGCTAGAGATGATGAAATCGCAGACGCATATATATATATATATATATATATATATATATATATATATATATATATATATATATATATATATATATATATATATATATATGTTATTTTTTGTCTAGATCCCTTAATCATTTTAACCAATGTAAAATACACATTAATCGCCTTAGTAGATAAAATATCTTATAAAATATAACTTTCTAGCTAGTACTATTTAAAACAATGTTTGAAAACCGATTCTTTGACCGCACTCTACTGTTATTTTGTAACAGATAAAATATATGTATTTTAATATTTATTTACACACGTACAAACGTTTTATTTTCACAGATGATAATGGATAAACCAGAATTATTAATTTTTGCCTCTTGCTAAGAGATGTATTGAAATCATGCTAAAAATCGCATATCCAGATTTATGTGAATAAGCACGTTTTTAGGTCTCTAGAATCCGATTATAACATTTTTACGATGATGTGTGTGTGTCTGCGAGTGTGTGCGTGTGTGTGTGTGTGTGTGTGTGTGTGTGTGTGTGTGTGTGCGTGTGTATGTCTAATTATATTTATTTATTTATTTATTTATTTATTTATTTATTTATTTATTTATTTATTTATTTATTTATTTATTTATTTATTTATTTATTTATTTATTTATTTATTTATTTATTTATTTATTTATTTATTTATTTATTTATTTATTTATTTATTTATTTATTTATTTATTTATTTATTTATTTATTTATTTATTTATTTATTTATTTATTTATTTATTTATTTATTTATTTATTTATTTATTTATTTATTTATTTATTTATTTATTTATTTATTTATTTATTTATTTATTTATTTATTTATTTATTTATTTATTTATTTATTTATTTATTTATTTATTTATTTATTTATTTATTTATTTATTTATTTATTTATTTATTTATTTATAAATAAATATATCATCACGGCTTATTACCCATTGCTGGGTGTGCCAATTATTGTATCGTACTAATAAAAAATCTTTTAAATTACATAGTCATATAACATGAGCCATAAAAGTCAAGAGTGTGGGTGAGCAGTTGGGTGGGCATGTTGCGTAGGCAGTTTGGGTGGGCATGTTGCGTGGGCAGTTTGAGTGAGCATGTTGCGTAAGCATGTTGCGTGGGCAGTTTGGATGGGCATGTTGCGTGGGCAGTTTGAGTGGGCATGTTGCGTGGGCAGTTTGAGTGTACATGTTGCGTGGGCAGTTTGGGTGGGCATGATGCGTGGGCAGTTTGGGTGGGCATGTTGCGTGGGCAGTTTGGGTGGGCATGTTGCGTGGGCAGTTTGGGTAGGCATGTTGCGTGGGAATTTTGGGTGGGCATGTTGCGTGGGCAGTTTGGGTGAGCATGTTGCGTAGGCAATTTGGGTGGGCATGATGCGTGGGCTATTTGGGTGGGCATATTGCGTGGGCAATTTGGGTGGGCATGTTGCGTGGGCATGTTGCGTGGGCAGTTTGAGTGGGCATGTTGCGTGGGCATCATAAAACGCTATCGGCGGAGCCCTAAGGAAAACTCGGTGAAGCCGAGGTTACACTAGTCTATAATACTAAATGAGTAGATTCACTATCTCACTATAGTTTCTTTAATCAAGACGATCGCAAAGCTTTGAACACCTCTACAGCCTGAATGGGTTGAGCAATTATCGTGAAATTTGCACCAAGTTGTAGGAAATGATTGTCTTGAGGGCCCTCGTAATAAGCAAAATTTCTGTAGGATGCATAGTTTTTGAGAAAAAATTATTAAAATTGAAAATTGGGATAGAAACAGTACTTGTCACAGTAACGATCACAGTTTTCCTTGAAAATTTAAGACGAAGAACGCCATGTTTGACATGTCATTTCGAACCTTTAAATGGAAATATTTATGAAATGAAGACAATTTGAAAGAAGTTTAATTCATAGTCATAAATTTTGAGAATGGGCAACTATATCCGCACAGGTAAAAAAGTCCTAAAACATATAAATTAAAAATTATAATTTTTTACGGTTCATATGTACTTGGACAGTATTGCTAAATATGTCATAAGTAACTAGGTAAAAAACAAATATTCCTAACTAAACTATTGTGAAGTCCGTACACAAATGTGTACTTTCCACACCGCAAAATATGAAAAAAATGACCGTAGATGATAAGGCGGTGGCCGACAAAAATATTTTAAATTTGCGGTGAATGTAATGTTTTAATATTTCGTGCACCAAACTATAGTTTTTAATAAAAATTAGTATAGAAGATAAATACTGCACCAGGAATACATTTTTGAAGTAGTAAATGATATATTTTAACCATGTTCGAGGTAATGGACCTTTTCAATTTAACGGCTATCTCTTTATATCGCTGCAAATAGTAAGAAAATGGCGCGAACAACTGCTAGTTGGGTTGTCAAACGACACGTTAAAAATATTGCAATCATTAAAATACCTGTCTTTTTAGTGAAAATTTGCATCGTTAGACATTTTAACTTCAATAAAACTTTTGTAACTTATTCCGATAAGATTTTTTAGTTATCTGAGATATTCTCACATTTTACGACTAAATTTTTTAGAAACAAATGTCATAGATTTAAGTTGTTCTTACTATGCGCAGATCCCCATTGCGCATATCTTCTATCTCTTTAAATTGAAAAGGTTCATTTAGAATAAAACACAAATTTTATGACTATATCTTTATTATTATATTCTGTGTTGTAGATAATAAAAGTAAATAAAAAAGAGTAAACAGTATATGTAGAATTTAGTTTTTAAGTAAAAATATCTGTAAATTTAACCATGAGTGAGTTCAATATACTATTTTTAATCAGCCAAGTGCCAGGTATTTTAAGTCTGTACACGAAAAACGCGGGACAATGTATTAGACTTACTTACAAAGATTATACCGGGTGTCTTAGGCCGACCGAGACATGGGCGATTAACATGTAAAATTAGTTAATTGTGAATAGTATCTCCCCAGTGCAAGATATTAAGATGAAATTTTGCATGTTTATCCGGGGATACTATTTCTATGGATTTCAATTCAAATCAGTCAATTTACAAGTGTAATATTAGAATAAATTAAGAAAAATTGTAGAAGTACCATGAATGTTATTCATATCTTGAAAATAATAGTATCTAAGCAACAGCTCTGATAGAGTAGGGGTAACGTGCGCGCTTCACAATTTAGAGAGTCGGGTTCGAAACCAACCGACAGCAATATTTATTTTTTAATTTTTTTTTCAAAATGATTTTTATTATTAGTATGTTTTTAATCTTTTATTAATATTTAATTTAATAAAGTGGATACATTGTACGTAACAAGATTTATTTATTTAAAAAATATTAAATCGTACCTACTAATTACAACATTAAAATTTAAAAATTATAATAAATATTCAAAATGGCCGCCGTTTTGCGCTAAGCAAAATCCGAGACGATCGTAACATTGCTGTCTCACGTTGCTTAGCTGTCGATTAGAAATAAGCCTACATTCATTCCTTATTGCCGCTTTCAGGTCTTCTAAAGTGGTCAATTCATAATGGCCGTAAATTTTTGATTTTAAATGACCCCAAAGTAAAAAATCTAAGGGGCTTAGATCAGGAGACCTTGCCGGCCAATTAATTGGTCCATTTAAACCAATCCAAGAATCTGGAAATGAATTGTCCAAATATTCTTTGACAATTTGCACGTTATGCGCTGGACACCCATCCTGTTGAAACCATATCCTCTCCATATTTAATTCTGTAAGTCTAGGCCCAACTACTGTTTCCAATAAATCTAAATATTTTGGACCGTTCAATGTCCCTTCAATAAAATATGGTCCAATAATGTGTGATCCCAAAATTCCCGCCCAAACATTAACCTTCTGGGGATATTGTGTTCTTGATAAATTTTGAAGAGTTGGTTTATCTTTTGACCAGTGGCGAAAGTTTTGCACATTCGGTTCGTTATGAAGAGTAAATGTGCATTCATCGGTATAACAGAGGGAATACAAAAAGTTTCTGTTTTCATTGGCTTTATCCATAATTGTTTCACAATAAGTTGCTCTTCTTTCTTCGTCGCCGTCTCGCAATTCTTGATGGTTACCTAATTTGTAACTTCTAAATCCATTTTTCTTAAGTATTCTAGCAATTTTTGTTCTACTTATTCCACATTCCATTTGTAAACTTCTTAAACTAATAGTAGGCTCCACTTCAACCCGCGCAATTATTATTTCTTCAAATTCATTTTCAATTGGTTGTATTTCCTGCTTTGTGTGATTAGCAACACACCCAGTTTCTTCAAATCTTTTAATAATACGCCTTACACGGGATTTATTAACTACTTTTTCTGGATTTTCGGCAGAAAATACATCAGCAGTTTGCTGTAGGCTATTACCAATGCGAAATAATTTCACAATACGAATTTTATCTTTTGTAGTTAAATCCATATTATTTAAATAACACTAGCAACAAATAAAGATAGTACAATACAAATCTGCATTTGACGTTTGATTATTCAAATCAAATGTTCTCGTTTTTTTGTTTTCGTCAGGGCTAACTATAATTTGAAGAAATTTAATTTATAATAAACCAATAAAGCAAATAATAAAATATTTTTTAAATAAATAAATCTTGTTACGTACAATGTATCCACTTTATTAAATTAAATATTAATAAAATATTAAAAACATATTAATAATAAAAATTATTTTGAAAAGAAAAAATTAAAAAATAAATATTGCTGTCGGTTGGTTTCGAACCCGACTCTCTAAATTGTGAAGCGCGCACGTTACCCCTACTCTATCAGAGCTGTTGCTTAGATACTATTATTTTCAAGATATGAATAACATTCATGGCACTTCTACAATTTTTCTTAATTTATTCTAATATTACACTTGTAAATTGACTGATTTGAATTGAAATCCATAGAAATAGTATCCCCGGATAAGCATGCAAAATTTCATCTTAATATCTTGCACTGGGGAGATACTATTCACAATTAACTAATTTTACATGTTAATCGCCCATGTGTCGGTCGGCCTAAGACACCCGGTATAACAAAGGTAAGTGATCACTGAATAACTTATTGAATAGCAATACAATATTTAAATAATTCATGGAATTAACAAAATTTAAAATGTTTCCTTTAAAATCTTGTGATTCAAAAACAATGTACTTGACATATTTATCATGTAAAATGTCTTGATTACAATAATGCTTTATAAAATTATAATCACAACACAGCATTTATACAAAAAAAAACAATAATATAAGAGCTCATTCGTATTTCAACCCCATACATCACCATTTTTGTACTAATTTGAAGATATTTCAAACATTTGATTAGTTATGGGCACCCAAAATGCATGTACCCTTGATTAGTTTCGGCTTAAAATGTGAGATTAAAATTGATTCAATGTCACGATTTCTGGTGCAAATAGCGTGTTTATTCTTAAAAAATGAATTCTAGAGGGTTGATTTGTATATTTCCTGTACAAAAGTGGTTAAATATCGGATTAAAACACCTCACGCCGGGGTTTAAAAATATGGGTAGAATTGTGTATATATTCAAAATTTGGTAGCTTTACCTTTATTTTTTAGTTTTACTTTCCCCATTTTAAAATTATGAATTTTTGAAAACAGGGCTAACATTGAAAATCAAATATCTGTATTGACTAACAAATATATCAACTGTTACTTTGACAGGGATGTTTAAAAATTCATAAATCAAAAGCGGGAAAAGATATTCCAAATCTGTTTACACGAATACACAGGCGAATGATTGAATTATATTTTTAATGGATTGGATAAAGGGTGCAAATTTGTAAACGGAATAAATATTAATGAAATAAAAATTAAATATGTGTTTACCGCTTAGCCGTTTGTTCAAAAAGTACTTTATTTGGTATAAAAAGCATCTGGACTCTGATTTTGTAACTTTGAATTCTACTACAGATTGAAATCTATCAGTTTTCAATTAATAAACAAACAAGAAAACAGTGAACTTAGCAAACAACCTTCGAAATCTGACAAATATTACCAAAATAGCAAACCAACCAAATCACCCATGTTTCAACCATATCTTTAATCCTCTGTCCCCAATAACATCTTAGGCGTTTTTTGGCGTTGAACCAGTTTCGTAACGTTTTCAAAACTATTTCGTACATGACGTCATATATGTGGGGATCGCTAAAATACTGTGTTTTGGACTAATGACGAATAAATTTAAATATGACAAATGTAAATTAGGTGTTTGAGTGAGTTTGAATTTGTGGTGTACATAAAAACTATTCAAAACTGATTGAAAACCGATTCCTTGACCAGACTCTACTGTTATTTCCTAACAGAAAAATACACGTATTTTAATATTTATTTATACACGTACAAACGTTTTATTTTCACAGATAATAATGGATAACCCAGAATTATTAATTTTTACCTCTTGCTTGAATCCGATTATAAGATTTTTACGATGATGCGCGTGTGTGTGTGTGTGTGTGTATGTGTGTGTATGTGTGTGTGTGTGTGTGTGTGTGTGTGTGTGTGTGAGAGAGAGAGAGAGAGAGAATGTGCGTGCGTGCGTACTATAAGACAAGGTATTTTTAACTATGGATTCCTCAAACTAACAATAATGGGAAGAGTTGATTAAGTTTTGGTAACAATTGGACAATCGGAAGTAGTAGTTACAAGAAAAAAATCATCCAAATATTATTTATCAAAAATTTATGTAAATACACTTATGTTAATGAACATTAAATTCTTTATTCGATAAATATAAATTCATTATTATATCTTATACAGATTTAGAGATAAAGAATGCATATAAAATAATTTGATGTAATAAATCTCGGATCAAACTACTTCAAGGCAAGAAATTCAAATGTTTGTAATTGACACATAAATGTCACTGTCAAAAATATTTGTATGCCACTGTCAAAAATATTTGTACATCATTATGAAAATAAAAAAAGTCAACAACGCAAAAGAATCTACGTAAAAAATAATATAGAAGGAATTTGCGAAAAATTGAATAAAAAGAAAAAGAAAAGGAAAGTAGAAAAAGAAAATTTCAGGATATTGAATTTAAAGAAAATGTAAATAAATTAAACAATAGTTATAAGAAGCAAAAAAAGCTCGCAAAAAAGAGACCACTCAAAAATTAATGTTTTCTATAGAAGAATATGATGAGAAAATCGCTGGTACCTGCCTAAAATTTAGATACGGTAAACTGTGTTAAGTAAGTGGGTGGCTGGTTGGCATGTTGCGTGGGCAGTTTGGGTGGACACGTTGCATGGACAATATGAGTGGGCAGTTTGGGTGAGCATGTTGCGTGAGCAGTTTGGGTGGGCATTTTGCGTTGGCAGTTTGAGTGGGCATGCTGCGTGGGCAGTTTAATAATAATAATAATAATAATAATAATAATAATAATAATAATAATAATAATAATAATAATTTATTCTTTCCGAGACAATACAGTATGGAAACGTCAGGTACAATTATTGTATACACATAATCAACAGTACATATTTGAACACAAAATACAGCATCATAAAATTATGTGTTAAAAAATTCATCAATGGTGTAGTAAGCTTCATTAATTAACAGAGTTTTCAGTTTATTTTTAAATGATAGCATCGCGTTACAATTTTCAATCTCTGGTGATAGATGATTGTAGATACGAAGTCCCATTATGTCAGGAGAATTTCTTTTCACATTAAAATTACATGATGGGATGCGGAAATCATTTATATATCTCGTATAGAAGCTATGATCATGAGTTTCGTATTTATTTTTATTTCTGTGTATAAAAATGACAAGTTCAAGAATATATAAACTAGTCACCGTTAAAATATTGTATTTAATAAATAGTGGTTTACAGCTGGTTCGCTCTATAAAACCAGATGACATATTCGATATTGACCGCGGTTTTCAGATGTCTGATTTGAAAGCAAATTGAATTCAGTGTTGATAATATATTCTGTAGATGATCAATTCCGCTTAAAATTTCATTTATGGTAAATCCAAGGAATTTACCTTTGGAAACTTTATTAAGTTGGAAATTGTCAATTTTAATTTCAATTTCTAAGTTCTTTTTATTTTGTGGTGTTCGAAATTGAATAAAGTTAGTTTTACTTAGATTTAAGTGAAGAGAATTATTATTGAACCAGTTTGATAATTTATTAATGTTTTCATTAAAGACAGTATGAAAGTTATTAGGGCTGTTTGGTATGATAATTGAGTTTAAGTGGGCCGGTTGCGTAGACAGTTTGAGTGGGTATGTTGCGTAAGCAGTTTCAGTGGGCATGTTGTGTGGGCAATTTTGGTGGTCAGGACAGAATTCAAACAATTTGAAAGACAGTTAGCGTTAGCACTTTGGGTTTAAAATGTGCCTAGACGGATTAGGTCTACGTATATACTATTCTAAAACACTATCGGCGGGGCCCTAGGGGAAGATTTTGCTAGTCCTTATCCTATTTCGCTAGTTTAATACTAATTAGGTAAAAGATATTTCCAGGTATATGAATGCTATAAGTTATATGGTTGTGAATGTAGGCAAATGTTTAAAGATATAAGATGTTGACAGCCATAAATAATTGAAATTTTATCAATATTATAAATTTTAAAAGATATATACATAATGAGTTTCTAATATTTTCTTAAAGAAAGTAAAAAAATGATAAATAAATATGAATATTTATTAATTTTATTTAATTATTATAAGTTTACATGCTACATATGCTTATAGTTTTTATAATATTCTAATATCATATCGTATTAAACATAACAAAACAAAATAATTTTATAAACAGTATCTTAATTTAAGTATTAAATTTTTACACATTATGCTATATGAAATAAAATAACAAATCGTTGATCTACTTCAGATACCAAACCCACAATTATTATTAATAAGGATCATTCCCATCGATTTTTTTCGGTAAACATTCAACATACTCTACTCCTCTTATTGTACTAAATAAATTTTGCCAAGTTCTACAATGCCAAGAAATTTTTCCAAAATTATTATAAAGTACCACTCATGTTAACAATACAAACTAATTATCACAAGAAAATTAATAAGAGGACTAGAGTTTGTTAAAAGTTTACCAATAAAAATCGATGGAAATGATCCTCATTAATAATAATTGTGGATTTGATGTCTGAAGCAGATCAACGATTTGTTATTTTATTTCATATAGCATAATGCATAAAAATTTAATATTTAAATAAGATACTGTTTATAAAATTATTTTGTATTGTTATGTTAAACACGATGACATTAGTGAAGTTATTTTTAAAAACAATTCATTAGCTAAGCACTTAAAATTTCAAAGTCTATATACATTAATTCCATGTAATAAATTAATTGAACAATAATGACCACGAACAGAAGTAGAAGAATCTTGTAACTACCTAATTTTGACGGTCCCATGAGAATTTTATAACTACTTGTTAACGTTGCATACTTTTGTAAATATACATATTTACAATCAACAATTTTATTTTATTTATGAACGATAGAAAAATTAAACTTTCTATGAACATAGTTTTGGACAAATCGAAGGCTTTTGTTTTGTTTTGGTAATGACTGGGTCTATTAGCGAAATTCTTAGGAACGATGTGATGTCAGTAGCGTTATCAATTGGAACAATACAGCTGACATGTTGCTTGTAAAATTCCCTTGTGATAATTAGTTTGTGTATATGTATTGAAGTACAGATTTTATATAACTACAAAAATACGAGTAAGGTACATTTTTCTGACAACTAATGCATATTTAGTTAAAATAAATTCAACAATTACATTTCAATGAAAAACGATAGAAAATTGATACAAAATATACTTACGGTGAAACATATTCTTTAAACACTTTCTTTCAAAATATTTGTCACTCATTTAAAACCAATTAGTAATTAGAACATTTCAATATAACATTTGGTAATACTTTACATATTAATACCATACATACACACATTTTTTCGAAATTTATTTTATAATTTCAAATAAGGTTGGAATACTATAAGTTTAATTAGTAATGCGTACATTTTACGAAATATTAGTTCATACTGTTTTGAGAGTACACAGTTTTGAAATTAGACAAACGTTTTATCAGCTGATAATTTTGTTTTACCAGCTAACATCGTTTACAAATTTCAATAACAATTTTTGTCTATAGACTACCTATCAAGCAGTAGAAAATCATATTTTGTTAAAGAATTTCTAACACACATAAAATACTTTTATGTAATTACTACAGAAGTAAATTTTTCAATATTTAAAGAGAGCTTACTAGCTAGAAAGTTATATTTTATAAGATATTTTATCTACTAAGGCGATTAATGTGTATTTTACATTGGTTAAAATGATTAAGGGATCTAGACAAAAAATAACATATATATATATATATATATATATATATATATATATATATATATATATATATATATATATATATAGGTAGTCTATAGACAAAAATTGTTATTGAAATTTGTAAACGATGTTAGCTGGTAAAACAAAATTATCAGCTGATAAAACGTTTGTCTAATTTCAAAACTGTGTACTCTCAAAACAGTATGAACTAATATTTCGTAAAATGTACGCATTACTAATTAAACTTATAGTATTCCAACCTTATTTGAAATTATAGAATAAATTTCGAAAAAATGTGTGTATGTATGGTATTAATATGTAAAGTATTACCAAATGTTATATTGAAATGTTCTAATTACTAATTGGTTTTAAATGAGTGACAAATATTTTGAAAGAAAGTGTTTAAAGAATATGTTTCACTGTAAGTATATTTTGTATCAATTTTCTATCGTTTTTCATTGAAATGTAATTGTTGAATTTATTTTAACTAAATATGCATTAGTTGTCAGAAAAATGTACCTTACTCGTATTTTTGTAGTTATATAAAATCTGTACTTCAATACATATACACAAACTAATTATCACAAGGGAATTTTACAAGCAACATGTCAGCTGTATTGTTCCAATTGATAACGCTACTGACATCACATCGTTCCTAAGAATTTCGCTAATAGACCCAGTCATTACCAAAACAAAACAAAAGCCTTCGACTTGTCCAAAACTATGTTCATAGAAAGTTTAATTTTTCTATCGTTCATAAATAAAATAAAATTGTTGATTGTAAATATGTATATTTACAAAAGTATGCAACGTTAACAAGTAGTTATAAAATTCTCATGGGACCGTCAAAATTAGGTAGTTACAAGATTCTTCTACTTCTGTTCGTGGTCATTATTGTTCAATTAATTTATTACATGGAATTAATGTATATAGACTTTGAAATTTTAAGTGCTTAGCTAATGAATTGTTTTTAAAAATAACTTCACTAATGTCATCGTGTTTAACATAACAATACAAAATAATTTTATAGACAGTATCTTATTTAAATATTAAATTTTTATGCATTATGCTATATGAAATAAAATAACAAATCGTTGATCTGCTTCAGACATCAAATCCACAATTATTATTAATGAGGATCATTTCCATCGATTTTTATTGGTAAACTTTTAACAAACTCTAGTCCTCTTATTAATTTTCTTGTGATAATTAGTTTGTATTGTTAACATGAGTGGTACTTTATAATAATTTTGGAAAAATTTCTTGGCATTGTAGAACTTGGCAAAATTTATTTAGTACAATAAGAGGAGTAGAGTATGTTGAATGTTTACCGAAAAAATCGATGGGAATGATCCTCATTAATAATAATTGTGGGTTTGGTATCTGAAGTAGATCAACGATTTGTTATTTTATTTCATATAGCATAATGTGTAAAAATTTAATACTTAAATTAAGATACTGTTTATAAAATTATTTTGTTTTGTTATGTTTAATACGATATGATATTAGAATATTATAAAAACTATAAGCATATGTAGCATGTAAACTTATAATAATTAAATAAAATTAATAAATATTCATATTTATTTATCATTTTTTTACTTTCTTTAAGAAAATATTAGAAACTCATTATGTATATATCTTTTAAAATTTATAATATTGATAAAATTTCAATTATTTATGGCTGTCAACATCTTATATCTTTAAACATTTGCCTACATTCACAACCATATAACTTATAGCATTCATATACCTGGAAATATCTTTTACCTAATTAGTATTAAACTAGCGAAATAGGATAAGGACTAGCAAAATCTTCCCCTAGGGCCCCGCCGATAGTGTTTTAGAATAGTATATACGTAGACCTAATCCGTCTAGGCACATTTTAAACCCAAAGTGCTAACGCTAACTGTCTTTCAAATTGTTTGAATTCTGTCCTGACCACCAAAATTGCCCACACAACATGCCCACTGAAACTGCTTACGCAACATACCCACTCAAACTGTCTACGCAACCGGCCCACTTAAACTCAATTATCATACCAAACAGCCCTAATAACTTTCATACTGTCTTTAATGAAAACATTAATAAATTATCAAACTGGTTCAATAATAATTCTCTTCACTTAAATCTAAGTAAAACTAACTTTATTCAATTTCGAACACCACAAAATAAAAAGAACTTAGAAATTGAAATTAAAATTGACAATTTCCAACTTAATAAAGTTTCCAAAGGTAAATTCCTTGGATTTACCATAAATGAAATTTTAAGCGGAATTGATCATCTACAGAATATATTATCAACACTGAATTCAATTTGCTTTCAAATCAGACATCTGAAAACCGCGGTCAATATCGAATATGTCATCTGGTTTTATAGAGCGAACCAGCTGTAAACCACTATTTATTAAATACAATATTTTAACGGTGACTAGTTTATATATTCTTGAACTTGTCATTTTTATACACAGAAATAAAAATAAATACGAAACTCATGATCATAGCTTCTATACGAGATATATAAATGATTTCCGCATCCCATCATGTAATTTTAATGTGAAAAGAAATTCTCCTGACATAATGGGACTTCGTATCTACAATCATCTATCACCAGAGATTGAAAATTGTAACGCGATGCTATCATTTAAAAATAAACTGAAAACTCTGTTAATTAATGAAGCTTACTACACCATTGATGAATTTTTTAACACATAATTTTATGATGCTGTATTTTGTGTTCAAATATGTACTGTTGATTATGTGTATACAATAATTGTACCTGACGTTTCCATACTGTATTGTCTCGGAAAGAATAAATTATTATTATTATTATTATTATTATTATTATTATTATTATTAAACTGCCCACGCAGCATGCCCACCCAAACTGCCAACGCAAAATGCCCACCCAAACTGCTCACGCAACATGCTCACCCAAACTGCCCACTCATATTGTCCATGCAACGTGTCCACCCAAACTGCCCACGCAACATGCCAACCAGCCACCCACTTACTTAACACAGTTTACCGTATCTAAATTTTAGGCAGGTACCAGCGATTTTCTCATCATATTCTTCTATAGAAAACATTAATTTTTGAGTGGTCTCTTTTTTGCGAGCTTTTTTTGCTTCTTATAACTATTGTTTAATTTATTTACATTTTCTTTAAATTCAATATCCTGAAATTTTCTTTTTCTACTTTCCTTTTCTTTTTCTTTTTATTCAATTTTTCGCAAATTCCTTCTATATTATTTTTTACGTAGATTCTTTTGCGTTGTTGACTTTTTTTATTTTCATAATGATGTACAAATATTTTTGACAGTGGCATACAAATATTTTTGACAGTGACATTTATGTGTCAATTACAAACATTTGAATTTCTTGCCTTGAAGTAGTTTGATCCGAGATTTATTACATCAAATTATTTTATATGCATTCTTTATCTCTAAATCTGTATAAGATATAATAATGAATTTATATTTATCGAATAAAGAATTTAATGTTCATTAACATAAGTGTATTTACATAAATTTTTGATAAATAATATTTGGATGATTTTTTTCTTGTAACTACTACTTCCGGTTGTCCAATTGTTACCAAAACTTAATCAACTCTTCCCATTATTGTTAGTTTGAGGAATCCATAGTTAAAAATACCTTGTCTTATAGTACGCACGTACGCACATTCTCTCTCTCTCTCTCTCTCACACACACACACACACACACACACACACACACATACACACACATACACACACACACACACGCGCATCATCGTAAAAATCTTATAATCGGATTCAAGCAAGAGGTAAAAATTAATAATTCTGGGTTATCCATTATTATCTGTGAAAATAAAACGTTTGTACGTGTATAAATAAATATTAAAATACGTGTATTTTATCTGTTAGAAAATAACAGTAGAGTCTGGTCAAGGAATCGGTTTTCAATCAGTTTTGAATAGTTTTTATGTACACCACAAATTCAAACTCACTCAAACACCTAATTTACATTTGTCATATTTAAATTTATTCGTCATTAGTCCAAAACACAGTATTTTAGCGATCCCCACATATATGACGTCATGTACGAAATAGTTTTGAAAACGTTACGAAACTGGTTCAACGCCAAAAAACGCCTAAGATGTTATTGGGGACAGAGGATTAGATATGGTTGAAACATGGGTGATTTGGTTGGTTTGCTATTTTGGTAATATTTGTCAGATTTCGAAGGTTGTTTGCTAAGTTCACTGTTTTCTTGTTTGTTTATTAATTGAAAACTGATAGATTTCAATCTGTAGTAGAATTCAAAGTTACAAAATCAGAGTCCAGATGCTTTTTATACCAAAATATAGTACTTTTTGAACAAACGGCTAAGTGGTAAACACATATTTAATTTTTATTTCATTAATATTTATTCCGTTTACAAATTTGCACCCTTTATCCAATCCATTAAAAATATAATTCAATCATTCGCCTGTGTATTCGTGTAAACAGATTTGGAATATCTTTTCCCGCTTTTGATTTATGAATTTTTAAACATCCCTGTCAAAGTAACAGTTGATATATTTGTTAGTCAATACAGATATTTGATTTTCAATGTTAGCCCTGTTTTTAAAAATTCATAATTTTAAAATGGGGAAAGTAAAACTAAAAAATAAAGGTAAAGCTACCAAATTTTGTATATATACACAATTCTACCCATATTTTTAAACCCCGGCGTGAGGTGTTTTAATCCGATATTTAACCACTTTTGTACAGGAAATATACAAATCAACCCTCTAGAATTCATTTTTTAAGAATAAACACGCTATTTGCACTAGAAATCGTGACATTGAATCAATTTTAATCTCACATTTTAAGCCGAAACTAATCAAGGGTACATGCATTTTGGGTGCCCATAACTAATCAAATGTTTGAAATATCTTCAAATTAGTACAAAAATGGTGATGTATGGGGTTGAAATACGAATGAGCTCTTATATTATTGTTTTTTTTTTGTATAAATGCTGTGTTGTGATTATAATTTTATAAAGCATTATTGTAATCAAGACATTTTACATGATAAATATGTAAAGTACATTGTTTTTGAATCACAAGATTTTAAAGGAAACATTTTAAATTTTGTTAATTCCATGAATTATTTAAATATTGTATTGCTATTCAATAAGTTATTCAGTGATCACTTACCTTTGTTATACCGGGTGTCTTAGGCCGACCGACACATGGGCGATTAACATGTAAAATTAGTTAATTGTGAATAGTATCTCCCCAGTGCAAGATATTAAGATGAAATTTTGCATGCTTATCCGGGGATACTATTTCTATGGATTTCAATTCAAATCAGTCAATTTACAAGTGTAATATTAGAATAAATTAAGAAAAATTGTAGAAGTACCATGAATGTTATTCATATCTTGAAAATAATAGTATCTAAGCAACAGCTCTGATAGAGTAGGGGTAACGTGCGCGCTTCACAATTTAGAGAGTCGGGTTCGAAACCAACCGACAGCAATATTTATTTTTTAATTTTTTCTTTTCAAAATAATTTTTATTATTAATATGTTTTTAATATTTTATTAATATTTAATTTAATAAAGTGGATACATTGTACGTAACAAGATTTATTTATTTAAAAAATATTTTATTATTTGCTTTATTGGTTTATTATAAATTAAATTTCTTCAAATTATAGTTAGCCCTGACGAAAACAAAAAAACGAGAACATTTGATTTGAATAATCAAACGTCAAATGCAGATTTGTATTGTACTATCTTTATTTGTTGCTAGTGTTATTTAAATAATATGGATTTAACTACAAAAGATAAAATTCGTATTGTGAAATTATTTCGCATTGGTAATAGCCTACAGCAAACTGCTGATGTATTTTCTGCCGAAAATCCAGAAAAAGTAGTTAATAAATCCCGTGTAAGGCGTATTATTAAAAGATTTGAAGAAACTGGGTGTGTTGCTAATCACACAAAGCAGGAAATACAACCAATTGAAAATGAATTTGAAGAAATAATAATTGCGCGGGTTGAAGTGGAGCCTACTATTAGTTTAAGAAGTTTACAAATGGAATGTGGAATAAGTAGAACAAAAATTGCTAGAATACTTAAGAAAAATGGATTTAGAAGTTACAAATTAGGTAACCATCAAGAATTGCGAGACGGCGACGAAGAAAGAAGAGCAACTTATTGTGAAACAATTATGGATAAAGCCAATGAAAACAGAAACTTTTTGTATTCCCTCTGTTATACCGATGAATGCACATTTACTCTTCATAACGAACCGAATGTGCAAAACTTTCGCCACTGGTCAAAAGATAAACCAACTCTTCAAAATTTATCAAGAACACAATATCCCCAGAAGGTTAATGTTTGGGCGGGAATTTTGGGATCACACATTATTGGACCATATTTTATTGAAGGGACATTGAACGGTCCAAAATATTTAGATTTATTGGAAACAGTAGTTGGGCCTAGACTTACAGAATTAAATATGGAGAGGATATGGTTTCAACAGGATGGGTGTCCAGCGCATAACGTGCAAATTGTCAAAGAATATTTGGACAATTCATTTCCAGATTCTTGGATTGGTTTAAATGGACCAATTAATTGGCCGGCAAGGTCTCCTGATCTAAGCCCCTTAGATTTTTTACTTTGGGGTCATTTAAAATCAAAAATTTACGGCCATTATGAATTGACCACTTTAGAAGACCTGAAAGCGGCAATAAGGAATGAATGTAGGCTTATTTCTAATCGACAGCTAAGCAACGTGAGACAGCAATGTTACGATCGTCTCGGATTTTGCTTAGCGCAAAACGGCGGCCATTTTGAATATTTATTATAATTTTTAAATTTTAATGTTGTAATTAGTAGGTACGATTTAATATTTTTTAAATAAATAAATCTTGTTACGTACAATGTATCCACTTTATTAAATTAAATATTAATAAAAGATTAAAAACATACTAATAATAAAAATCATTTTGAAAAAAAAATTAAAAAATAAATATTGCTGTCGGTTGGTTTCGAACCCGACTCTCTAAATTGTGAAGCGCGCACGTTACCCCTACTCTATCAGAGCTGTTGCTTAGATACTATTATTTTCAAGATATGAATAACATTCATGGTACTTCTACAATTTTTCTTAATTTATTCTAATATTACACTTGTAAATTGACTGATTTGAATTGAAATCCATAGAAATAGTATCCCCGGATAAACATGCAAAATTTCATCTTAATATCTTGCACTGGGGAGATACTATTCACAATTAACTAATTTTACATGTTAATCGCCCATGTCTCGGTCGGCCTAAGACACCCGGTATAATCTTTGTAAGTAAGTCTAATACATTGTCCCGCGTTTTTCGTGTACAGACTTAAAATACCTGGCACTTGGCTGATTAAAAATAGTATATTGAACTCACTCATGGTTAAATTTACAGATATTTTTACTTAAAAACTAAATTCTACATATACTGTTTACTCTTTTTTATTTACTTTTATTATCTACAACACAGAATATAATAATAAAGATATAGTCATAAAATTTGTGTTTTATTCTAAATGAACCTTTTCAATTTAAAGAGATAGAAGATATGCGCAATGGGGATCTGCGCATAGTAAGAACAACTTAAATCTATGACATTTGTTTCTAAAAAATTTAGTCGTAAAATGTGAGAATATCTCAGATAACTAAAAAATCTTATCGGAATAAGTTACAAAAGTTTTATTGAAGTTAAAATGTCTAACGATGCAAATTTTCACTAAAAAGACAGGTATTTTAATGATTGCAATATTTTTAACGTGTCGTTTGACAACCCAACTAGCAGTTGTTCGCGCCATTTTCTTACTATTTGCAGCGATATAAAGAGATAGCCGTTAAATTGAAAAGGTCCATTACCTCGAACATGGTTAAAATATATCATTTACTACTTCAAAAATGTATTCCTGGTGCAGTATTTATCTTCTATACTAATTTTTATTAAAAACTATAGTTTGGTGCACGAAATATTAAAACATTACATTCACCGCAAATTTAAAATATTTTTGTCGGCCACCGCCTTATCATCTACGGTCATTTTTTTCATATTTTGCGGTGTGGAAAGTACACATTTGTGTACGGACTTCACAATAGTTTAGTTAGGAATATTTGTTTTTTACCTAGTTACTTATGACATATTTAGCAATACTGTCCAAGTACATATGAACCGTAAAAAATTATAATTTTTAATTTATATGTTTTAGGACTTTTTTACCTGTGCGGATATAGTTGCCCATTCTCAAAATTTATGACTATGAATTAAACTTCTTTCAAATTGTCTTCATTTCATAAATATTTCCATTTAAAGGTTCGAAATGACATGTCAAACATGGCGTTCTTCGTCTTAAATTTTCAAGGAAAACTGTGATCGTTACTGTGACAAGTACTGTTTCTATCCCAATTTTCAATTTTAATAATTTTTTCTCAAAAACTATGCATCCTACAGAAATTTTGCTTATTACGAGGGCCCTCAAGACAATCATTTCCTACAACTTGGTGCAAATTTCACGATAATTGCTCAACCCATTCAGGCTGTAGAGGTGTTCAAAGCTTTGCGATCGTCTTGATTAAAGAAACTATAGTGAGATAGTGAATCTACTCATTTAGTATTATAGACTAGTGTAACCTCGGCTTCACCGAGTTTTCCTTAGGGCTCCGCCGATAGCGTTTTATGATGCCCACGCAACATGCCCACTCAAACTGCCCACGCAACATGCCCACCCAAATAGCCCACGCAACATGCCCACCCAAATTGCCCACGCAATATGCCCACCCAAATAGCCCACGCATCATGCCCACCCAAATTGCCTACGCAACATGCTCACCCAAACTGCCCACGCAACATGCCCACCCAAAATTCCCACGCAACATGCCTACCCAAACTGCCCACGCAACATGCCCACCCAAACTGCCCACGCAACATGCCCACCTAAACTGCCCACGCATCATGCCCACCCAAACTGCCCACGCAACATGTACACTCAAACTGCCCACGCAACATGCCCACTCAAACTGCCCACGCAACATGCGCACCCAAACTGTCCACGCAACATGCCCATCCAAACTGCCCACGCAACATGCTTACGCAACATGCTCACTCAAACTGCCCACGCAACATGCCCACCCAAACTGCCTACGCAACATGCCCACCCAACTGCTCACCCACACTCTTGACTTTTATGGCTCATGTTATATATATATTCCCACGCAACATGCCTACCCAAACTGCCCACGCAACATGCCCACCCAAACTGCCCACGCAACATGCCCACCTAAACTGCCCACGCATCATGCCCACCCAAACTGCCCACGCAACATGTACACTCAAACTGCCCACGCAACATGCCCACTCAAACTGCCCACGCAACATGCGCACCCAAACTGTCCACGCAACATGCCCATCCAAACTGCCCACGCAACATGCTTACGCAACATGCTCACTCAAACTGCCCACGCAACATGCCCACCCAAACTGCCTACGCAACATGCCCACCCAACTGCTCACCCACACTCTTGACTTTTATGGCTCATGTTATATATATATTCCCACGCAACATGCCTACCCAAACTGCCCACGCAACATGCCCACCCAAACTGCCCACGCAACATGCCCACCTAAACTGCCCACGCATCATGCCCACCCAAACTGCCCACGCAACATGTACACTCAAACTGCCCACGCAACATGCCCACTCAAACTGCCCACGCAACATGCGCACCCAAACTGTCCACGCAACATGCCCATCCAAACTGCCCACGCAACATGCTTACGCAACATGCTCACTCAAACTGCCCACGCAACATGCCCACCCAAACTGCCTACGCAACATGCCCACCCAACTGCTCACCCACACTCTTGACTTTTATGGCTCATGTTATATGACTATGTAATTTAAAAGATTTTTTATTAGTACGATACAATAATTGGCACACCCAGCAATGGGTAATAAGCCGTGATGATATATTTATTTATTTATAAATAAATAAATAAATAAATAAATAAATAAATAAATAAATAAATAAATAAATAAATAAATAAATAAATAAATAAATTAATAAATAAATAAATAAATAAATAAATAAATAAATAAATAAATAAATAAATAAATAAATAAATAAATAAATAAATAAATAAATAAATAAATAAATAAATAAATAAATAAATAAATAAATAAATAAATAAATAAATAAATAAATAAATAAATAAATAAATAAATAAATAAATAAATAAATAAATAAATAAATAAATAAATAAATAAATAAATAAATAAATAAATAAATAAATAAATAAATAAATAAATAAATAAATAAATAAATAAATAAATATAATTAGACATACACACGCACACACACACACACAAGCACACACTCGCAGACACACACACACACATCATCGTAAAAATGTTATAATCGGATTCTAGAGACCTAAAAACGTGCTTATTCACTTAAATCTGGATATGCGATTTTTAGCATGATTTCAATACATCTCTTAGCAAGAGGCAAAAATTAATAATTCTGGTTTATCTATTATCATCTGTGAAAATAAAACGTTTGTACGTGTGTAAATAAATATTAAAATACATATATTTTATCTGTTACAAAATAACAGTAGAGTGCGGTCAAAGAATCGGTTTTCAAACATTGTTTTAAATAGTATTTATGTACACCACAAATTCAAAGTCACTCAAACGGTTTATTTACATTTGTCAGATTTAAATTCATACGTCATTAGTTCAAAACACAGTATTTTAGCGATCCCTACATTTATGACGTCATATACGAAATAGTTTTGAAAACGCTACGAAACTGGTTCAACGCCGAAAAACGCCTAAGATGTTGTTGGGGACAGATAATTAAAGATATGGTTGAAACATGGCTGATTTGGTTGGCCTGCTATTTTGGTAATATATGTCAGATTTCGAAAGTCGCTGGTAAAGTTCACTGTTTTCTTGTTTGTTTATTAATTGAAAACTGTTAGATTTGAATCTATAGTAGATTTCAGACTTATAAAATCAGAGTCCAGATGCTTTTTATACCAAAATATAGTACTTTTTGAACAAACGGCTAAGCGGTAAACACATATTTAATTTTTATTTCATTAATATTTATTCCGTTTACAAATTTGCACCCTTTATCCAATCCATTAAAAATTTTTCTCAAATATAATTCAATCAATCCCCTGTGTATTCGTCTAAACAGATTTGGAATATCTTTTCCCGTTATTGAATTCTGAATTTTTAACCACCCCTGTCAAAGTAACAGTTGATATATTTGTTAATCAATACAGATATTTGATTTTCAACGTTAGTCCTGTTTTTAAAAATTCATAATTTCAAAATGGGGAAAGTAAAATTAAAAAATAAAGGTGAAGCTACCAAATTTTGAATATTTACATAATTTAACTCATATTTTTAAACCCCGGCGTGAGGTGTTTTTAATCCGATATTTAACCACTTTTATACCGGAAATATACAAATCAACCCTCTAAAATTCATTTTTGTAAGAACAAACACTATACTTGCAACAGAAATCGTGTGATTAAAACATTACATTCACCGCAAATTTAAAATATTTTTGTCGGCCACCGGCTTATCATCTTCGGTAATTTTTTTCACATTTTGCGGTGTGGAAAATACACACTTCTGTACGGGCTTCACATTAGTCTAGTTAGGAATATTTGTTTTTTATCTAGGTACTTATGACATATTTGGCAAAACTGTCAAAGTACATATGAACCGTCAAATTTTATACTTTTTAATTATAATGGTTAAGGCTTTTTTACCTGTGCGGATATAGTTGCCCATTCTCAAAATTTATGATTATAAATTAAACTTCTTTGAAATTGTCCTCATTTCATAAATAATTCTATTTAAAGGTTCAATATGACATGTCAAACATGGCGTTCTTCGTCTTAAATTTTACAAGGAACACTGTGATCTAACTGTGACTTATTGTTTTAATTTAAATTTTCAACATTTAATAATTTTTTATTCGAAAACTATGCATCCTACAGAAATTTGTGTTATTACGGGGGCAATCGAGACAATCATTTCCTACAATTTGGTGCAAATTATACGAAAATCGGTTGTTCCATTCAGGCTGTAGAGGTGTTCAAAGGATGGCGATCGGCTTTTTGATTAATTAATCTATAGTGAGTGAATCTATCCTTTTAGTATTAGGACTAGCGAAAACTCGGCTACGCCGAGCTTCCCCTAGGACTCCGCTGATAGTGTTTTAGAATAGCCTATACGTAGACCTAACCCGTTTAGGCACACTTTAAACCCAAAGTGCTAACGCTAACTGTCTTTCAATTTGTTTGAATTCTGTCTTGACCACCAAAACTGCCCACACAACATGCCTACTCAAGCAGACCACGCAACATGCCCAGCCAAATTGCTCATGCAACATGCCCACCCAAATTGACCACGCAACATGCTCACTCAATCTGTCTACGCAACCGGCCCACTTAAACTGCCCACGCATCATGCCCACTCAAACTGCCAACGCAAAATGCCCACCCAAACTGCTCACGCAACATGCCCACCCAAACTGCTCATGCAACATGCCCACTCATATTGTCCAAGCAACGTGTCCACCCAAACTGCCCACGCGACATGCCCACCCAAACTGCCAGTGCGTGTGTGACGATTCATTCGTATCCGATAACTTCAGTCTTATAATTCAAAAAAATACAATTTATTTGACTTCCTTTGTCCATATGCAGACGTGATAAGATCTTGGTTATAATTAATCAACCGGAAGTAGTCATATTTGCAGATTTTAATTGTTTTTCTTGACAAAGTGCTGTTAAATATCGTTTTTACATTTAATGTTATTGTAATCATTATAGAATATTTTATTATCTATATGATTTGATTGCATTTTATGCATCATATTAATTGGATATAGAGTTAAAAAATTATAAAGGAATTAAATTTCATAAAGTAGCCAAACATGCTATAACCATGGAAACAGCTAAGTACTATATAAAGAAAATCCTGCTTCACAGA
Organism: Harpalus rubripes; assembly: GCA_963082715.1. Lineage (NCBI taxonomy): Eukaryota > Metazoa > Arthropoda > Insecta > Coleoptera > Carabidae > Harpalus > Harpalus rubripes. Next base: position 31,391,948 of record OY720457.1, read on the forward strand.
TTTCCGTATCAATGTCTGTACGGAATTTTTATAAAATACATAGAACTGATAGATAATAATGTAGTGAAAATAAAGAATCATTTGCAAGAAGTTTTCTGTATGCAATTTGCACAAAATATTCAGAACTGACGGAAGGTAATGTGCTGGCCACATCAGATTTTTTAAATTCATTTTATGCTTTATAAAATATACAATTTTTCATCACTTATGCCCAATTGCACCGCTGCCACTTAAATTTTAAGCCTGTCTTAAACAAAAATATTTTGTTCGAAATTTTGACAGCTATATTTAACCACTCATTTAACGTTTTGTTTCAATTTTGCCAATTTAAGGAACACTTAAAAATTAATTGTCAGCGATGCAACCGAGCATTAGAATGTCAATACTTTTTTACTAAAAACTTTTTTTTTAAATAATAAACCCTAACATAACCCAATTCACAGAACTCGGGACATTATACTCGTTTTACAGGAAGAATCCGTACCAAACGTGATAGGCTGTTGCGCAGAAAGCAAAACTCTTTCTTTTTCTCTCTTTAATTGCCCGACTTTTTTCTACCTATCTATCCTCTTAATCTGTGCATTTCATAGACCATGACATTTGGCACCACCTATACTAACCTGTCAACCCAAAAACATTTCTTTTTTAAATTTTTTATTAGGGGATGACTAACTTGCTGGAATATCGGGAGATATCCCGGTTTGCTCCTTTTTGAGAACAAACCGGTGAATTTTTACACAGCTGCTGGAATAATTTGGAAACATGTTCTTCACAGTTCTTAATTTAGCTGAAAAACTTTTTTTTCTTGTTAATTTAGCTTGCCCCCAATGGGTATTATCATTATACATAGACATTTACAATGACATATATGATATTATACATACAATTACATTTATAAGTACTGGTATAAATTGATGACCTTTCGAGTACACTTTTTATTTTGTCTTCGTATCTCAATATTCTCTTGGATTTTTTGGAGTTTGTTTGTTATTTGGTTCTTCCAGTGGTTGTTCCAATCATTAAATATTTTATGTTTGATTATGGCTTTGGCATCATTTGTTTTTATAGCTTGGATCGTTCTGAGGGAATCAGAGCATATGGTGCATGATGTTATGGTTTGAAGTTTTTAATATGTTCACAAAACCGTTGTATATTTCATATATTTCGGTTGTAAATATACTGGTTTCGGTAGGTAAATGGGACTTCTTCACTTGGTTCTGAGTTACGAATGTTGTACCCACTTTTATTTATTTTTGAGGCGTCTGTATATGTAAATTTGTTGTCGTTATGGTCTTTTTTGATTATTCTAAAGTGATTTTTGATTATTAAATGATTTGTTTCTTCTTTTTCTGTATTGACTGAGATCTAAATTTATGTTGGGTATTTCAATAGACCATGGTCGGTAGTTTGGAAAGATTATGTTTGTGAATATTAGGTATGCTGTGGTTAATAGTGTTGAGCATTTGAAGGATATGGTTTTGATAAACTGAATGGTTTTGTTTAGAGGCGTTTTTGGCGATACTTTGGTTTGAAACTATTTCGTAGAGTTTCAAAACATTATAATTTGGCGACGCAACGGTGCCGTCAGAGACGAAATTAGTTGAAACACTTTCGTATGTTTTCAAACTGATCCGCTGGGCTGGTTTGAAACAGTTACGAATTATTTCGTAGTAAAGGGGGTAAACGTGAAGAACACGAAACATCGTAAACGTTTCTAAATCATAACTTATTAGTTGAAAAATCTGGTCAGCACATAACCTCTCACCAGATATTTTACCTGGTTGTATGCATAAAACAAAAAATAATTTGAAATACAAATACATATATTCATGTCTCACCACAAAATAATTGTCACATATATTTGCAAAATCTTTGTGATATTTTAATATAAATTATGTACAATAAATTACTAAATACAGTTTACCATATCTAAATTTTAGGCTGGTACCAACGATGTTCGCTTCATATTCTTCTATTGAAAACATTAATTTCTTGCCTTCAAGTAGTTTGATCTGAGATTTATTACATCAAATTATTTATATACATTCTTTATCTCTAAATCTATAGAAGATATAATAATGAATTTATATTTATCGAATAAAGAATTTAACGTTCTTTTATGTAACTAATTACATAAATTTTATATAAATAATATTTAGATGATATTTTTCTTGTAACTACTACTTCTGGTTGTCCAATTGTTACCAAAACTTAATCAATTCTTCCCATTATTGTTAGTTTGAAGAATCCGTATTTAAAAATGTCTTAAGTCTTATATTATTTGAGAAATCGTGGATACAACATTCATACACACACACACACACACACACACACACACACACACACACACACACACGGACATCATCGTAAAAATATTATAATCGGATTCTAGGGACCTTAAAACGTGCTTATTCACTAAAATCTTGATTTTTAGCATGATTTCAATACATCTCTTAGCAAAAGGCAAAAATTAATAATTCTGGGTTATCCATTAATATCTGTGAAAATAAAACGTTTGTACGTGTATAAATAAATATTAAAATACATGTATTTTATCTCTTAGAAAGTAACTGTAGAGTGCGGTCAAGGAATCGGTTTTCAATCACTGTTTTAAACAGTTTTTATGTACACCACAAATTCAAAGTCACTCAAACGCCTTATTTACATTTGTCAGATTTAAATTTATACGTCATTATTTCAAAACACATTATTTTAGCAATCCCCACGTTTATGACGTCATAAACGAAATAGTTTTGAAAACGTTACGAAACTGGTTCAACGCCAAAAAACGCCTAAGATGTTGTTGGGGACAGATAATTAAAGATATGGTTGAAACACGAGTGATTTGGTTGGCCTGCTATTTTAGTAATATATGCCAGATTTCGAAAGTCGCTCGCTAAGTTCACTGTTTCTTGTTTGTTTAATAATTGAAAACTGATAGATTTCAATCTATAGTAGATTTCAGAGTTACAAAATCACAGTCCAGATGCTTTGTATACCAAAATATAGTACTTTTTGAACAAACGGCTAAGCGGTAAACAAATTATATATAATTTTTATTTCATTAATATTTATTCCGTTTACAAATTTGCACCCTTTATCCAATCCATTACAAATTTGTCTGTGTATTCGTCTAAACAGATTTTGAATATCTTTTCCCGTTTTTGAATTATGAATTTTAAACCACCCCTGTCAAAGTAACAGTTGATATATTTGTTAATCAATACAGATATTTGATTTTCAATGTTAGTCCTGTTTTTAAAAATTCATAATTTCAAAATGGGGAAAGTAAAACTAAAAAAAAGGTGAAGCTACCAAATTTTCAATATGTACATAATTCAACCCATATTTTTAAACCCCGGTGTGAGGTGTTTTTAATCCGATATTTAACCACTTTTATACCGGAAATATACAAATCAACCCTCTAAAATTCATTTTTGTAAGAATAAACAATCTACTTACAACAGAAATCGTGAGATTAAAACAATACATTCACCGCAAATTTCAAATATTTTTGTCGGCCACCGGCTTATCATCTTCGGTCATTTTTTTCACATTTTGCGATGTGGAAAATATACTCTTCTGTACGGACTTTACATTAGTCTAGTTAGGAATATTTGTTTTTTACCTTGTTACTTATGATATATTTGGCAACACTGTCCACGTACATATAAACCGTTAAATTTTATAATTTTTAATTAAAATGGTTTAGGCCTTTTTTACCTGTGCGGATATAGTTGCCCATTCTCAAAATTTATGACTATGAATTAAACTTGTTTTAAATTGTCTTCATTTCATAAATATTTCCATTTAAAGGTTCGAAATGACATGTCAAACATGGCGTTCTTCGTCTTAAATATTCAAGGAAAACTGTGATCGTTACTGTGACTTTTATTGTTTTTGTCCCAATTTTCAACATTTAATAATTTTTTACTCGAGAACTATGCATGCTACAGAAATATCAGTTATTCCGAGGACACTCGAGACCATCATTTCCTACAACTTGGCACAAATTTCACGACAATCGCTCACACCATTCAGAATGTAGAGGTGTTCAGAGGATGGCAATCGTGATGAATACAAATATATAACTATAGATAGTGAATCTATCCTTTTAGTATATATGACTAGCGAAATCTTGGCTACGCCGAGGTTCTCCTAGGGCTCCGCCGATAGTGTTTTATAATAGTCTATACGTAGATCTAACTTTTCTTGGCATATTTTAAACCCAAAGTGCTAACGCCAACAGACTTTCACAGTGTCCACGCAACATGCCTATCCAAACCGTCCACGCAACATGCGCCCACCCAAACTGCCCACGCAACATGCCCACCCAAACTGCCCAAGCAACATGCCCACCCAAACTGTCCACGTAATATGCCCACCCAAACTGGCTACGCAACATGCACACCCAAATTGCCCACGTAACATGCCCACTCAAACTGCCCACGCAACATGCCCACGCAATATGCCCACCTTATTGCCCTCGCAACATTCCCACCGAAACTGGCTGCGCAACATGCCCACCCAAACTGCCCACGTAACATGCCCACCCAAACTGCGCACCCAAACTGCCCACGCAACATGTCCACTCAAACTGTCCACACAACCTGCCCACGCAACATGCTCAAACTTTTTGAAAAAATGCTGTTAAATATCATTTTTCACATTTAATATTATTGTAAGCATTAGAAAATATTTTATTCTTTATACGATTTGATTGCATTGGTATAGAATTAAATATTATAAAGGAATTAAATTTCATAAAGCAGCCAAATATGATATAAGCATGGAAACAGCTATGTACTATATTAAGAAAACTCTTATTCACAGATGTCCGTATCAATGACTATAGAATTTATACAAAATACATAGAACTAACAGAAAGTCATGTAGTAAAAATAAAGTCATTTACAAGAAACTTTCTGTATGCGTATATGATTTGATTGCATTTTATGCATCATATTAATTGGATATAGAGTTAAAAAATTATAAAGGAATTAAATTTCATAAAGTAGCCAAACATGCTATAACCATGGAAACAGCTAAGTACTATATAAAGAAAATCCTGCTTCACAGATTTCCGTATCAATGTCTGTACGGAATTTTTATAAAATACATAGAACTGATAGATAATAATGTAGTGAAAATAAAGAATCATTTGCAAGAAGTTTTCTGTATGCAATTTGCACAAAATATTCAGAACTGACGGAAGGTAATGTGCTGGCCACATCAGATTTTTTAAATTCATTTTATGCTTTATAAAATATACAATTTTTCATCACTTATGCCCAATTGCACCGCTGCCACTTAAATTTTAAGCCTGTCTTAAACAAAAATATTTTGTTCGAAATTTTGACAGCTATATTTAACCACTCATTTAACGTTTTGTTTCAATTTTGCCAATTTAAGGAACACTTAAAAATTAATTGTCAGCGATGCAACCGAGCATTAGAATGTCAATACTTTTTTACTAAAAACTTTTTTTTTAAATAATAAACCCTAACATAACCCAATTCACAGAACTCGGGACATTATACTCGTTTTACAGGAAGAATCCGTACCAAACGTGATAGGCTGTTGCGCAGAAAGCAAAACTCTTTCTTTTTCTCTCTTTAATTGCCCGACTTTTTTCTACCTATCTATCCTCTTAATCTGTGCATTTCATAGACCATGACATTTGGCACCACCTATACTAACCTGTCAACCCAAAAACATTTCTTTTTTAAATTTTTTATTAGGGGATGACTAACTTGCTGGAATATCGGGAGATATCCCGGTTTGCTCCTTTTTGAGAACAAACCGGTGAATTTTTACACAGCTGCTGGAATAATTTGGAAACATGTTCTTCACAGTTCTTAATTTAGCTGAAAAACTTTTTTTTCTTGTTAATTTAGCTTGCCCCCAATGGGTATTATCATTATACATAGACATTTACAATGACATATATGATATTATACATACAATTACATTTATAAGTACTGGTATAAATTGATGACCTTTCGAGTACACTTTTTATTTTGTCTTCGTATCTCAATATTCTCTTGGATTTTTTGGAGTTTGTTTGTTATTTGGTTCTTCCAGTGGTTGTTCCAATCATTAAATATTTTATGTTTGATTATGGCTTTGGCATCATTTGTTTTTATAGCTTGGATCGTTCTGAGGGAATCAGAGCATATGGTGCATGATGTTATGGTTTGAAGTTTTTAATATGTTCACAAAACCGTTGTATATTTCATATATTTCGGTTGTAAATATACTGGTTTCGGTAGGTAAATGGGACTTCTTCACTTGGTTCTGAGTTACGAATGTTGTACCCACTTTTATTTATTTTTGAGGCGTCTGTATATGTAAATTTGTTGTCGTTATGGTCTTTTTTGATTATTCTAAAGTGATTTTTGATTATTAAATGATTTGTTTCTTCTTTTTCTGTATTGACTGAGATCTAAATTTATGTTGGGTATTTCAATAGACCATGGTCGGTAGTTTGGAAAGATTATGTTTGTGAATATTAGGTATGCTGTGGTTAATAGTGTTGAGCATTTGAAGGATATGGTTTTGATAAACTGAATGGTTTTGTTTAGAGGCGTTTTTGGCGATACTTTGGTTTGAAACTATTTCGTAGAGTTTCAAAACATTATAATTTGGCGACGCAACGGTGCCGTCAGAGACGAAATTAGTTGAAACACTTTCGTATGTTTTCAAACTGATCCGCTGGGCTGGTTTGAAACAGTTACGAATTATTTCGTAGTAAAGGGGGTAAACGTGAAGAACACGAAACATCGTAAACGTTTCTAAATCATAACTTATTAGTTGAAAAATCTGGTCAGCACATAACCTCTCACCAGATATTTTACCTGGTTGTATGCATAAAACAAAAAATAATTTGAAATACAAATACATATATTCATGTCTCACCACAAAATAATTGTCACATATATTTGCAAAATCTTTGTGATATTTTAATATAAATTATGTACAATAAATTACTAAATACAGTTTACCATATCTAAATTTTAGGCTGGTACCAACGATGTTCGCTTCATATTCTTCTATTGAAAACATTAATTTCTTGCCTTCAAGTAGTTTGATCTGAGATTTATTACATCAAATTATTTATATACATTCTTTATCTCTAAATCTATAGAAGATATAATAATGAATTTATATTTATCGAATAAAGAATTTAACGTTCTTTTATGTAACTAATTACATAAATTTTATATAAATAATATTTAGATGATATTTTTCTTGTAACTACTACTTCTGGTTGTCCAATTGTTACCAAAACTTAATCAATTCTTCCCATTATTGTTAGTTTGAAGAATCCGTATTTAAAAATGTCTTAAGTCTTATATTATTTGAGAAATCGTGGATACAACATTCATACACACACACACACACACACACACACACACACACACGGACATCATCGTAAAAATATTATAATCGGATTCTAGGGACCTTAAAACGTGCTTATTCACTAAAATCTTGATTTTTAGCATGATTTCAATACATCTCTTAGCAAAAGGCAAAAATTAATAATTCTGGGTTATCCATTAATATCTGTGAAAATAAAACGTTTGTACGTGTATAAATAAATATTAAAATACATGTATTTTATCTCTTAGAAAGTAACTGTAGAGTGCGGTCAAGGAATCGGTTTTCAATCACTGTTTTAAACAGTTTTTATGTACACCACAAATTCAAAGTCACTCAAACGCCTTATTTACATTTGTCAGATTTAAATTTATACGTCATTATTTCAAAACACATTAGCAATCCCCACGTTTATGACGTCATAAACGAAATAGTTTTGAAAACGTTACGAAACTGGTTCAACGCCAAAAAACGCCTAAGATGTTGTTGGGGACAGATAATTAAAGATATGGTTGAAACACGAGTGATTTGGTTGGCCTGCTATTTTAGTAATATATGCCAGATTTCGAAAGTCGCTCGCTAAGTTCACTGTTTCTTGTTTGTTTAATAATTGAAAACTGATAGATTTCAATCTATAGTAGATTTCAGAGTTACAAAATCACAGTCCAGATGCTTTGTATACCAAAATATAGTACTTTTTGAACAAACGGCTAAGCGGTAAACAAATTATATATAATTTTTATTTCATTAATATTTATTCCGTTTACAAATTTGCACCCTTTATCCAATCCATTACAAATTTGTCTGTGTATTCGTCTAAACAGATTTTGAATATCTTTTCCCGTTTTTGAATTATGAATTTTAAACCACCCCTGTCAAAGTAACAGTTGATATATTTGTTAATCAATACAGATATTTGATTTTCAATGTTAGTCCTGTTTTTAAAAATTCATAATTTCAAAATGGGGAAAGTAAAACTAAAAAAAAGGTGAAGCTACCAAATTTTCAATATGTACATAATTCAACCCATATTTTTAAACCCCGGTGTGAGGTGTTTTTAATCCGATATTTAACCACTTTTATACCGGAAATATACAAATCAACCCTCTAAAATTCATTTTTGTAAGAATAAACAATCTACTTACAACAGAAATCGTGAGATTAAAACAATACATTCACCGCAAATTTCAAATATTTTTGTCGGCCACCGGCTTATCATCTTCGGTCATTTTTTTCACATTTTGCGATGTGGAAAATATACTCTTCTGTACGGACTTTACATTAGTCTAGTTAGGAATATTTGTTTTTTACCTTGTTACTTATGATATATTTGGCAACACTGTCCACGTACATATAAACCGTTAAATTTTATAATTTTTAATTAAAATGGTTTAGGCCTTTTTTACCTGTGCGGATATAGTTGCCCATTCTCAAAATTTATGACTATGAATTAAACTTGTTTTAAATTGTCTTCATTTCATAAATATTTCCATTTAAAGGTTCGAAATGACATGTCAAACATGGCGTTCTTCGTCTTAAATATTCAAGGAAAACTGTGATCGTTACTGTGACTTTTATTGTTTTTGTCCCAATTTTCAACATTTAATAATTTTTTACTCGAGAACTATGCATGCTACAGAAATATCAGTTATTCCGAGGACACTCGAGACCATCATTTCCTACAACTTGGCACAAATTTCACGACAATCGCTCACACCATTCAGAATGTAGAGGTGTTCAGAGGATGGCAATCGTGATGAATACAAATATATAACTATAGATAGTGAATCTATCCTTTTAGTATATATGACTAGCGAAATCTTGGCTACGCCGAGGTTCTCCTAGGGCTCCGCCGATAGTGTTTTATAATAGTCTATACGTAGATCTAACTTTTCTTGGCATATTTTAAACCCAAAGTGCTAACGCCAACAGACTTTCACAGTGTCCACGCAACATGCCTATCCAAACCGTCCACGCAACATGCGCCCACCCAAACTGCCCACGCAACATGCCCACCCAAACTGCCCAAGCAACATGCCCACCCAAACTGTCCACGTAATATGCCCACCCAAACTGGCTACGCAACATGCACACCCAAATTGCCCACGTAACATGCCCACTCAAACTGCCCACGCAACATGCCCACGCAATATGCCCACCTTATTGCCCTCGCAACATTCCCACCGAAACTGGCTGCGCAACATGCCCACCCAAACTGCCCACGTAACATGCCCACCCAAACTGCGCACCCAAACTGCCCACGCAACATGTCCACTCAAACTGTCCACACAACCTGCCCACGCAACATGCTCAAACTTTTTGAAAAAATGCTGTTAAATATCATTTTTCACATTTAATATTATTGTAAGCATTAGAAAATATTTTATTCTTTATACGATTTGATTGCATTGGTATAGAATTAAATATTATAAAGGAATTAAATTTCATAAAGCAGCCAAATATGATATAAGCATGGAAACAGCTATGTACTATATTAAGAAAACTCTTATTCACAGATGTCCGTATCAATGACTATAGAATTTATACAAAATACATAGAACTAACAGAAAGTCATGTAGTAAAAATAAAGTCATTTACAAGAAACTTTCTGTATGCAATTTGTACAAAATATTCAGAACTGACAGAAGGTAATGTGCTGGCCACATCAAACTTTTTTAAATTCATTTTATACTTTATAAAATATACAATGTTTCATCACTTATACCCAGTTGCACCGCTGACCCTTTAATTTTAAGCCAGTCTTTTTGGATTGTTCTAAAATGATTTTTGATTTTTAAATGATTTGTTTCTTCTTTTCTTGTATTGACTGAGTTCGAAATTTATGTAGAGTATTCCAGAGGACTATGGGCGGTATTTTGGAAAGAATATTTTTGTGAATATTAGGTATGCTGAGGTTAATAGAGTTGAGAATTTGAAGAATATGGTTTTGGTAAACTGGATGGTTTTGTATAGATGTTGTCGAGTACAGAGGATCAAAGATATGGGTGAAACATAGGTAATTCGGTTGGTTTGCTATTTTGGCAATATATGTCATATTTCGAACGTCGCTCGCAAAGTTCACTGTATTTTCTTGTTTGTTTAATAATAGATATCTAATAGATTTCAATCTACAGTAGATTTCGAAGGTACAAAATCAGGGCCCACATGACTTTTATACCAAAAGATAGTACTTTTTAAACAAACGGTGTAAATTTGGCTAAGCGGTAAAAAAATGTATATAATTTTTATTTCATTAATATTTATTCCCTTTCCAAATTTGCACCCTTTATCTAATCCATAAAAAAATTGTCTCAAATATATCTCAATCATTCTCCTGTGTATTCGTCTAAACAAGATTTGGGATATCTTTCCTCGTTTTTGAATTATGAAATATTTTTACCCACCCCTGTCAAAATAAGAGTTGATATTTTTCTTAGTCAATACAGATCTTTGATTTTCAGTGATAACTCAGTTTTTAAAAATTCATAATGTCAAAATGGGGAAAGTAAAGTTAATAAAAGTTGCAGCTACCAAATTTTGAATATATACATAATTCAACCCATATTTTTAAACCGAGGCGTGAGGTGATTTTAATCCGATATTTAACCACTTTTATACCGTAAATATACAAACCAACCCTCTAAAATCCATTTTTGCAAGAATAAACACTATTTGCAACAAAAATCTTGAAATTGAATCATTTTTAATATCACAATTTTAGCCGAAACTAATCAAAAGTATATGCATGTTTGAGGGCTCATAACTCCTAAACTGTTTGAAATATCTTCAAATTAATACAGAAATGGTAATGTATGGGGTTGAAATATGAATGAGCTCTTATATTATTGTTGCAATCAACACATGTTTTGTATAATTGCTTTGTTGTGACTATATTGTTATAAAGCATTGTTGTAATCAAGACATTTTACATGATAAATATGTAAAGTACATTGTTTTTAAACAACAACATTTTAAAGGAAACATTCTAATTGTTGTCAACCTCATAAATTATTCAAATATTATACTGCTATTCAGAAAGTTATTCAGTGATCAATTACCTTTGTTATATAATCTTTGCAAGTAAGTCTAATACATTGTCCCTCGTTTTTCATGTCCAGACTTAGGTTACCTGGCACCTAGGTAATTTAAAATAGTTTATTAAACTCACTCATGATTAAATTTACAGTTGTTTTAACTTCAAAACTAAATTCTACATACATTGCTTGGTATATTTTACTAACTTTTATTATTTACAGCAGAGAATGTAATAGTAAAGAAATAGTTATCAAATTCTATTGTAAATTACCTCGGACACGGTTAGAATATCTCATTTTCAACTTCAAAAATGTATTTCAGATACAATATTTATCTCCTACACTAATTTTTATTAACGACGATAGTGCGGTGCACAAAATATTTAAACACTACTTTCACCGCAAATTTGAAATTTTTTTGTCGACCACCGGCTTTTCATCTTCGGTAGTTTTTTTTCACATTATGCGGGTTGGAAAATTTTCTAAATTATTGTTCAATATCTCTAAAATATGTAGATATCTAATAATTATACGATATTATTTAAAATTTACAATTATTTATGGACAGTATAAAAATTTATTAACTAATGTCACATTGATGTAATTAGAAATATTTGTTTTTTACTTAGTTACTTATGAAAAATTTGGCAACAATTTCTCCTCTAGTTTTATTTAAAATTTATTACATTTCTATTGGCAGTATGAAAATTAATGAACTAACTTCATATTGATGGAGTTAGGAATATTTGCTTTTCAATTAGTTACTTATGGTATCTTTGGCAACACTTGCGAGCGGACTTCACATTAGTCTAGTTTGGAATATTTGTTTTTTACCTAGTCACTTATGGAATATTTGGCTACAATTTCTAAGTTCATATGAACCGTCAAAATTTATAGTTTTTAATTATTATTTCCTATTCTTATCATTTAAGATTAGGAATATTAGTTTTTGAATTATTGTTATTATTATTATTATTATTATTATTATTATCGAGGGGTGGTTCATCTTTGTCCCTGTACTGCGACCTTTCTGGTCTATTGTACCCTTCGTGTTTTACCTCTATTCTAGAAGTCCTGTTTGTTTTGAGAACTCCAGGATTTTCTTTAGACTGATGTCCTTTAGTGTCTCAGTACGCAATTTCTTTGCTCCTAAAAGACTATGTCTGCTTGCCATAAATGCTTCGCAGTGACATATTAGATGTTGAGGAGTTTCATCCTCTTCTCCACATCCTCTGCATGTTGGTTCTTGTTTATGGCCCAACCTGTGCAAATGTTTATTTAATTGACAGTGTCCTGTTACCAGTCCTATTATTGGAATACTGTTGCATTTATCCCTAGTCCAACCGATTAGTTGTGCCTTAGTCCCTTTGCCTCATGTATTCCAGCTCCGGTTCCGTTGGTTGTTTTGGAGTCGTCTGTATAGATGACTATGTCATCTTTTTCAACCGGACCTTGAGAATGTTCCCTTGCATCCCTATCAGGAATTATTATCTTGTAGGTTTTATCGATGGTATACATCTTATTGATTCTATCAGACACCATCTGTGGAGTGCTTGTTCATCTCTGTATAAATTTCAGTGTCCATTTCTGCATTTATCCTCGTTGAGAAAACTTTCATCCTATATGCTCCGCTAATTGCCCTTGATTTTACCACTAAGTGTAGTGGGGGCAAGCTTAACAGAGTTTCCATTGCCGATGTTGGTGTGGTTGACATAGCTCCTGTTATCCCTAAGCAGGCTAGCCTTTGTACCTTGCTAAGTGTCTCTTGACAGTGCTTTGTTTTTGTTCTTTGCCACCAGGCCAGGCTGGCGTATTCTATGACGGGTTTGATCATTACTGAATAAATCCAGTAAATCATTCCCGGTGATAGGCCCCAAGTTTTTCCAAACATACGCCGGCAGGCCCACAAGGATCTTATGGCTTTGTTTACTGTTCTTTCTACATGAAGTTTGAATGTCAGTCTTTTATCTAGTGTTACTCCTACATATTTGACTTCTTCTTCTATCATGACTTCCTTTCCGTACAGATATAACTGTTTCAGTCCATCAAGTTTTAGCCTTCTTGTGAATGGTACAACTGTGGTTTTTGTTGGGTTTACAGACAATCCCTCTTTGTTGCACCATTTTTCCGCAAAATTTAGGGCCCCCTGCATCAATTCTGATACTGTTCCCTCAAATTTGCCTGTGACCAGTATAGTTACATCATCCGCGTAACCAATGGTTGTATATCCTACCTCGTTCAGTTCCCGTAGGAGTTCGTCCACAACGAGGCACCACAATAGAGGGGAGAAGACTTCGCCTTGCGGACATCCCCGCATGGCTTGTACCCCTACAGTCTGGTTTTTCGAGGAGGCATAAATTTCTCTTTTCTCTAGCATGTTAGAGATCCATCTACATACTGTAGGGTGTACTCCTTTTCTAACAGCTGCTCTATTTATCGATTGGAAGGAGGTGTTGTCAAACGCTCCCTCTACGTCCAAAAATGCTCCTAGAGCAACTTCTTTTCGTTGCAATGTTTTTTCTGCTCGGCGAACGACTTCGCAGATTGCCATTTCGCAAGATTTTCCTGACTGATAGGCATACTGGTATTTGTGGAGAGGAAGTTTCCTCAGTACAGTATCCCTCATATGCCTCTCAATTAGTCTCTTCAGCAGTTTTAGAAGGAAAGATATTAAATTTATTGGCCGAAATGATTTCGCTTGGGCGTATGTATCTCGCCCTGGTTTGGGTATAAATACGACTTTAAGTTGTCTCCACATTATAGCATACATATGCTAGTGCCAAACTGGCTCTAAGCATGGTACACAATATGGGTGCCAAGTGATCTATTCCTTGCTGTAACATAGCAGGTACGATACCATCCTTTCCTGGAGATTTGAAGGGCAAGAACTTTCTGACTGCCCATTTAATTTTCTATTGGTTAACCACTTGTTTGGCAAGTGTCCAGTCATCCTTAGTGGTCCTAGTGTATGATCCAACTAAGTTTTGCTGTTGTTTCCCTCTAGTTTATCTAAGATTTACTGATTGGGGAAAATGTGTCTGCAGTAAATGCTCCATCGTTTCTTTTTCCCCTTCAGTATACTCTCCCGTCGGGTTTTTGAGAGAGCCAAGCACTCCCTCTTTTTCCTTTAGGAGGGCTCTTTGGTGTCTAGCACTTTCTGGTATCTGTTCAAGTTCCTGGCAGTACTTCCTCCAAGAGTCTCTTTTAGCCTTCCTTATGGCTTTATTATATTCGGTTAGTGACGTTCTATAAACGTCCCATTCTCCGGTTCGTTTTGCTCTGTTGAACAACTTTCGTGTTTCTGTTTTCAGACGGGATAGTCCCTCATGCCACCAAGGCACCTTTCTTGAGGTTCTATTTTCCCGCTCTGGACAACTGGCCTCGAATGCTGTTTTTATCGCTTCACGGAGGTTGTTTTCCATGAGTTCTAGTTCTGCTGGATTTCCTGCTCTGGGCGGGCAGTTTTCCAGTTCAATTTCTAATTGTTCCCTGTATAGGTTCCAGTTAGTTCTTTTAGAGTCTCTGCACGGTACAGGAGATATGTTGTCTGATTCTACGTCGAATCGTATATATCTATGATCAGAGAGCGACGGCTCGTCTAATACATGCCAGTTTTTCACTTTGTAGCATGCGTACACAGTCCCTATGGTTATGTCAATTACCTCTCTTCTTGTGCTGGTTACGAAGGTGGGTTCATTACCTTTATTTGCTACTTCTAAATTATTCGTTAACAAATAGTCAAGAAGAGACTCACCCCTTTTGTTGGTATCAGTGCTGCCCCAGACAAGATGGTGTGAGTTGGCGTCGCACCCGACAAGAATTTGCCAGCCTTTTGTGTGGGCTCGCTCCACCAGTTTGCAAAGGCCTCCCGGTGGTGGGTCGCCTGGTTGGTCATAAGGCAGGTACGCGGATCCGAGCACAAGCTCCCTCTCGCACCCTGACTCTGACGTCACCAGGCTTATTAGCACAATGTCTCTGTAACATAAGTTATATGCAGGTTCTGGGTATAGGGGCAGAAGTATCAAAAATTATTATTCGCCCACTTCCCCTGAGACCCTTAATTGTGCCGTTATAAGTCCAAGGTTCTTGGATTAAGGCCACGTCAATGTCGTGTTTCGTCATGTAGGCACTGAGGGCATACGATGCCGCTTTACAGTGCTGTAAGTTAATTTGTATTATTTTCAGGAAGGCACTTACCTACTGAGTACTGGTGGAAGGTTGAGGGTTCTCCGATGTCCCCTCAACCTCCATCTTCTCCGTTTCGTCTTCGGCCTCGGCCTCATCCTCCTTCTTATTGGCCAGGGTTTTGAACTGAACCCGGGAGAAGTTCCGGCACGGTCGGTGACCGCAGGCGTCCATTGCGTCCCAGGAAGTTTGGTCCATCAGGACAATCAGTTGTTGTCCCTTTGGATCCTTCTTCCGGTCCACTACCCTCCAGGTCGAGGTTTTGATGTCATTGTTCTGGATCTGGAGGCGACCCAGAATTTTCTCAGGTTCCATTGCTGGCCCTGGTACCCATACCATTGCTCGCACTGGCTTGGGAAGGTTCTTCGCCTCAACGAATTGAAGCGTTGCCCCTTCCAACGGTGTCTCATCGCGTAACAACCCGCCTAACCAGTCCAGTGTGGCCTGGTCACAGCAGGTGATGCGCAGAGTCCCGTCCCGGTGCCTGCAGTCCGTGAACCTCGGATGAACCTCCCCAGTTTGCACTGAGTCGATCTTCTCCAAGATCCACATCTTCAGCTTCCCTGTCTGCTCCTCCGTCAGGGAAGTGCCCAGGTCCTGGTGCGTAATCGCCATCTTGAACCCGGTCATGGCGTCCTTGAAGGAATGTGCCTTTTACCTTCTTCACGGGTGTGTCTTTGGGCGTACTGCCATCCGACCGGTGTCGCTTTGGCGTCCCAGTTGTAGCAGGCCCTTCTCTAATAGCTTTAGTTGGAGGTTGCTTGGAGCCCCCTCCTTCCTTAGCTTTCTTCAGCTTCCGACGAGCAGCCCCGGAGAGCTTTTGCCTTACAGGCTTGGAATCTCCTGTAACTGTTTCACCGGAGGTGTTGGTTGGAGCCCCTGAGTTCTGCTGGAGTCCTCGGTGCTATTTTGTTTATTTCTCTGGTCACTCATTGTTGTTCCCACGAGTAGCTATGGAAAGGGTGGTCAGCCTCGGCAGAGCCCTGCAGTACCGAGGTAAGGCCTGGATGCAACCGAGTGCGGCCCGGTGCTCGGAGGTGTTGCCAGTAACGACTGATCTTCTATTCAGCCACGCATCCCATCGGCCTGGTCTACCCCACCTTAGTATTTAGGATTTTTATTGAGGTTTTCTTCTCTTGGACAGGGCGGTAAAGCCAAGTCCCCCCGCCCCATATCTACCCCGCGAGACATGTCCACAGTCGGTAGAGAGGAGCATGGTTTTACGGGAGACACACCTAGGGTAGTAGCTCTCCGGCGCCGTTTTGAACACCTGGTGCAGTACCCTTAGCCACGACACGACAGCCGGGTTAGGTGTATGACCCAGCCCGGTCGATCCGAGCCGTCATAAATCAGGGCACGACACAGAGGAGAGTTTTACATCCCGGTCGGCCCTTAGATAGTTCACGGCTCGGATCTCCCGGGTAAGGTTTTCGCTACCTCCGTTTGCCACCTCGGACAAGCCGAGGGCCCAGAGACCACGACGAGGATGTGGAGGTTAACTTGAAAGTTTCGAGGAAGTACTGCAATACCTCGAAAGTTAGTGACGTCATTAGACAGCCTAACTGGTGTCAACACCACTTTCCTTGATCCCCTAGTTTTTGAATTAGTTATATTTAAAATTTACTGTATTTGTAAAGGCAGTACGGAATTAATAGGCTAACTTCACACTAATGCAGTAAGGAATACTTGTTTTTTTACATAGTTACTTATGGCAAATTTGGCAACAATTTCTCCTGTAGTTTTATTTAAAATTTACAATTTTTTATTGACAGTATAAAAATTAATTGACTAATGTCACTTTGATGGAATTAGGTCCTGAGTTACGAATGCTGTACATACTTTGTTATTTATTTTTGAGGAGTCTGGATATATAAATTGGTTGTCCTTATGGTCTTTTTGGATTGTTCTAAAGTGATCTTTCTTTTCTTGCATTGACTAAGACCTAAATTTATGTTGGGCAATCTAAAGGACTATGGGCGGTATTTTGGAAAGAATATTTTTGTGAATATAAGGTATGCTGTGGTTAATAGAGTTGAGAATTTGAAGAATATGGTTTTGGTAAACTGAATGGTTTTGTATATGTATTGTTGAGTACAGAGGATCAAAGATATGGTTGAAACAGGTGATTCCGTTGGCTTGCTATTTTGGCAATATATGTCAGATTTCGAATGTCGCTCGCTAAGTTCACTGTATTTTCTTGTTTGTTTAATAATAGAAATCTAATAGATTTCAATCTACAGCAGATTTCAAAGGTACAAAATCAGATCCTAGATGAATTTTATACCAAAAAATAGTACTTTTTAAACAAACGGTGTAAATTTGGCTAAGCGGTAAAAAATGTATATAATTTGTTTTTCATTAATATATATACCGTTTCCAAATTTGCACCCTTCATTAACTCCATAAAAAATTTGTCTCAAATATACCTCAATCATTCTCCTGTGTATTCGTCTAAACCAGATTTGGTATATCTTTCAATGTTTTTGAATTATGATTTTTTTAACCACCCCTGTCAAAGTAACAGTTGATATTTTTCTTAGTCAATACAGATCTTTGATATCCAATGATAACTGTTTTTAAAAATTCATAATGTCAAAATAGGGTAAGTAAAATTAAAAAATCTGATGTGGCCAGCACATAACCTCGCCAGATATTTTACCTGGTTGTACGCGTAAAACGAAAAATATTTTTAAATACAAATACACATATATTCATGTCTCACTACAAAATAATTCTCACATATATTTGCAAAATCTATGGGATATTTGAATATAAATTATGTACAATACATACATTTTCTTTATATTCAATATCCTGAAATTTTCTTTTTCTACTTTCCTTTTCTTTTTCTACTTTTCTTTTTCTTTATATTCGTCATTTTTTCGAAAATTCTTTTTGTATTCTTGTTTACGTATATTCTTTTCATAATCTTCATAATGATGTACAAATATTTTTGACAATAGCATACAAATATTATTGACAGTGACATTTGTGTGTCAAATACAAACATTTGAATTTCTTGTCTTGAAGTAGTTTGATCTGAGATTTTTTTACATCAAATTATTTTAAATGCATTTTTTTATCTCTAAATCTATAGAAGATATAATAATGAATATATATTTATCGAATAAAGAATTTAACGTTTTTTAATATAAGTATTTATACTTAAATTTTCGATAAATAATATTTAGATGATATTTTTCTTGTAACTACTACTTCCGGTTGTCCAATTGTTACCAAAACTTAATCGACTCTTCCCATTATTGTTAGATTGAGGAATCCGTAATTAAAAATGTCTGAAGTCTTATAGTATTTGCGAAATCGTGGATCCAACATCCACACACACATCCACACAACCACACACACACATACACACACACACACACACACACACACACACACACACACACACACACATACGGAAAACATCGTAAAAATGTTATCAGATTCTAGGGACCTTAAAACGTGCTTATTTACTAAAATCTGGATATGCGATTTTTAGCATGAATCCAATACCTCTCTTAGCGAGGGGTAAAAATAAAGTTACATATACGTAATTCTAAAATACATTTTTGCAAGAAAACATTATTTGCAACAGAAATCTTGAGTTTGAATCATTTTTAATCTCACATTTTTAGCCGAAACTAATCAAGAGTATATGCATTTTTGAGGGCTCTTATCTGTTTCAAATATCTTCAAATTTACACAGAAATGGTGATGTATGGGTTGAAATATGAATGAACTCCTAAATTATTGCTGTAGTCAACACATGTTTTGTATAAATGCTGTGTTGTTATTATATTGTTAGACAACATTGTTGTAATCAATATATTTAACATGATAAATATGTAAAATACATTATTTTTAAACCACAACTTTTTAAAGGAAACTTTTAAATTGTTGTTAACCTCATGAATTATTTAAATATTATATTGCTATTCAGTAAGTTAATCAGTGATCACTTACCTTTGTTATATAGGTAATCTTTGCAAGTAAGTCTAATACATTGTACCGCGTTTTTCGTCTCTAGACTTAGGTTACCTGACATCTGGTTGATTTAAAATATCTTATTGAACTCACTTATGGTTAAATTTATAGCTGTATTAACTTAATAACTAAAATCTACACACATTGTTTACTATATTTTAATAACTTTTATTATTTACAGCAAATAATATAATAATAAAGAAATATTCATAAAATATGTGTTTTGTTGTAAATTATCTCGGACACGGTTAAAATATTTCATTTCTGATTTCAAAAATATGTTCCAGCGTGTCGTCTTCGGTCATATTTTTCACATTCTGCGGAGTGGAAAATACACACTTCTGTACGAACTTCACGTTAGTCTAGTTACGAATATTTGTTTTTTACCTAGTTACCTATGACATATTTCGCAACACTTTCAAAGTACACATAAACTGTCAAAATTTATAATTTTTAATTATAATATTTTAGGCCTTTTTACCTGAGCGGATATAGTTGCCCATTCTCAAAATTTATGATTATGAATTAAACTTCATTCAAATTGCCTTTATTTCATAAATATTTTCATTTAAAGGTTCAAATTGACATGTCAAATATGGCGTTCTTCGTCTTAAATTTTTACATGTTTTCTTTGTTCCATTGTTTTAATAATCCAATTTTCAACATTTAAGAATTTTTTACACGAAAACTATGCTTCCTACAGAAATTTAACCTATTACGATGGCACTCGAGACAATCATTTCCTACAACTTGGTGCAAATTTCATAAAATTCGCTCGCACCATTCAGGCTGTAGGGGTGTTCAAAGCTTTGGCGATCGTCGTGATTAAAGAATGTATATAACTATAGATAGTGAATCTATCCTTTTAGTATTAGGTCTAGCCTAAACTCGGCTTCGCCGAGTTCAGCCTATAGTGTCTTATGATAGACTATACGTATATCCAATATGACGGTTGACAATGTATATCTTTTTAATTTTGTATATGTACTCCGATCGATTGTTATATTAATTCTGCCTTTCTGATCCTTGTCGACGTGTTTCCTTATACATTTTCCAAAATTCTATCAAAAAAATAAAATATGTAATAAATTAACATAAAACATGGCTCAAAATCACTACATATACCTACCTCGTTAAATTCATAATCTTTTATTTAATGTTACATATTATTGAAACATTTCTTTGCATTTAAAAGGATGAAAACAGATAATTTGTAATCATTGACATTGACATACCATATGCTATGACAGCGTTTATCTTCTTAAATTTTTAAATGAGAACTGTGATCGTTACTATAACCTATTGTTTTTGTTCTAATTTTCAATATTTAATAATTTTTTTCTCGAAAACTGTGCATCTTACAGAAATTTGTGTTATTACAAGCGCACTCGAGACAATCATTTCCAGGTTGTAGAACCTGGTGTAAATTTCACGAAAATCGGTCATGCCATTCAGGCTGTAGAGGTGTTCAAAGGATGGCGACCGGCTTTTTGATTAATTCAAATATATATATATATATATATATATTTTATGCCCGATGTCTCTGTGAGCGCATCCGTCTCCTGTGCCGTCGTGTTCTCGTATTGGATGTTGAAGAGGAGACGTGTTTCACACTCGACAGCGGTCAGACGTTTGTTCTTGAAAAAAAAAACTAACGTTTTTTGCCATTTTTTTGTTATCCATGTTCATCTAAATTTTGCGTACTGCGATTTGCTTTGTGCGTTAATTCTGAGCTGGTCAGTGATCTTCCTGGGTGAGTTGTAAGAATATTTTTTGATTTTTATTGAAAATATATTGTTAACCTTGCTCTGGATGCATCACGCCCCAGTGTACGAGTGTGAAGCACTTCTCAGGGAGTTGTAGCTATTAATTTTCAACTCGTACAGTTCTCTGATTCAAAATTTACTATTTTGCTTGTCAATTTTAGGTGGGTTTTTTTCTAAATTCATATGTATTTTTCTTTTACACCCACGTTGGCTGTAAAATTTTTCTTGCTAAATTTATTTATATTATTGTTGTGAAGAGAATTTTTAATCTCCCTTGCGTTGGTCTACCTTTTTTTGTAGAATTTTTTTGTCAGTTATTTGGGGTTCGGTTCAATCGTTTCCCATTTTTTTGGGGTTCGTTAATGATTTTTATGGCAGAATTTATGACTAGCTCTGAGCTGATCTGAAGTCATGCGTAAGTAGTAGGTTATTTTGTTTTATTATTATTTTTTTGTGGAAGCCAAGATAGTTTTTTTGAGATAATTTTTTTTGGGTTGTTGGCATCCACGAGTGTAACCCACTTACAAAATTCTCGCATTGAAATAATTTCATGATTTACGAACCAATTATTCTCTACCTTCCTTACTCTATTTATTTTTGTCTAATTTCACTTCTAGCTTGGCCAGCTATTTTCTTCCAATATTTGTTTATAATTTTTTTAAAAGTGCACTATAAATTCTAGTTTTTTTGTAAATTTGTTTTGTAGTTCATTTGATTGTAAAGAACTGAAAGTAATTTTAATTGGCAAGTTTTTGTTGAATTGTTTTTTTGTAGATTTATTATTATATTTTCATATTAGATTTTTTTTACAGTGATTTTATTTGGGGGTCTAAGTGCCCTATTTGTACATTTAACTTCGATTGTTGGTTTAATCTTTTATTGCCTATTTTGTTATACGTTCCCGGCTCTGGGTTGATTATGTTGTGAGAGTGGAGGAACCTACCGTTTAGTCAAGCTACGGGACGTCGACGCCTACCACTAGGGCCTCCTGCTGCTCACGACGCTACCGAGCTCCAGGCCAACTAAAGGAACGTGGAGGGCTTTGAGACACTACAGCGCCCCTGGCCCTCTACCCAAAGGCACCGGCTACCTGCCAACGGCGCCGACCTCCTACGACGATGCCGCGACACCATAGGAGCGTGGCGGTGTACCTGATCGTTGCCCACAAATACCCACAATTGGTAGGGTACTAGACAGCCTTGGCGTCCGTCCGTCTGCCCCGCTATTCTGACGGAATATATATATATATATATATATATATATATATATATATATATATATATATATATATGTGACTATATTGAATCTATCCTTTTAGTATTATAGACTAGCTTCCCCTAGGGCTCCGCCGATAGTGTTTTAGAATAGTCTATACGTAGATCTAATCCGTCTAGGCACACTTTAAACCTAAAGTGCTAACGCTAACTGTTTTTCAAATTGTTTGAATTGTGTCCTGACCACCAAAGCTGCCCACGCAACATGCCCACCCAAACTGTCCGCGCAATATGCCCACTCAAACTGCTCCCGCAACATGCCCACTCAAATTGCCCACGCAACCTGCTCACCCAAACTGCCCACGCAACATGTCCACCTAAACTGCCCACGTAACATGTTCACTCAAACTGCCAGCGCAACATGCCCATCTAAACCACCCACTTAAACAGCCCACGTAACCGGCCCACCGAACTTGCGCACGCAACATGCACACCCAAACTGCCCACGCAACTTGCCCACCCAAAATACCACTGCAACATGCCCACTTAAACTGCTCACCCAACTTGCCCGCGCAACATACCCACCCAAACTGCCACGTTACATGCCCACCTAAACTACTTAAACGACAATCTGCGCGTGCAATTTTTATAAAAACCACTAGAAAATGGTTTACGTAGACAGAGAAATAGCTAGACTGCTCACGCAACATGTCCGCCCAAACTGCTTACGTAAATTGCCTCCTTCCCTAACCTGCCCACCCAAAAGGTCCACGCAACATACCCACCCAACTTGCTCACGCAACATGCCCACACGACATGCCCACCCAAATTGCCAGTGCGTGTGTGACGATTCATTCGTTTTGTTCGATTTACATATTTGCAACAGAAATCGTGAGAATGAATCATTTTTAATCTCACATTTTTAGCCGAAACTAATCAAGAGTACATGCATTTTGGGGGCCCATAACTTCTGAACTGTTTGAAATATCTTCAAATAAACACAAAAACGGTAATGTATGGGGTTGAAATATGAATGAGCTCATATATAATTGTTGTAATTAACATTTTTTTTGTATTATTGCGGTGTTGTGATTATAATTTTATAATGCATTGATGTAAACAAGACATTTTACATGATACATATTTAAAGTACATTGTTTTTGAACTGCAACATTTTAAAGGAAACATTTTAATTGCTGGTAACCTCATGAATTATTTAAATATTGTATTGCTATTCACTAAGTTATTCAGTGATCACTTACCTTTGTTATATAATCTTAATAGTCTAATAGTCTAATACATTGTCCCGCGTTTTTAGTGTACAGACTTCAGTTACCTGGCAGCTGGCTGATTTAAAATAGTATATTGAACTCACTCATGGTTAAATTTACAGATGTTTAACTTAAAAACTAAATTCTACATACATTGTTTACTATATTTTACTAACTTTCATTATTTACAGCAGAGAAAATAATAAGAATAATAGAAAAAGTCATAAAATTTATGTTTTATTGTAAATTACCCCGGACACGATTATACTCATATCTCATTTCCGACTTCAAAAATGTATTCCAATATTTATCTCCTAAACTAATTTTTAATAAGAACAATAATGCGGTGCACAAAATATTTAAACATTACTTTCACCGCAAATTTGAATTTTTTTATCGACCACCGGCCTTTCATCTTCGGTCATTTTTTCCACATTATGCGGGATGGGAAATTTGCTTAATATCTCTAAAATATGTAGATATCTAATTCTTATACGTAATTATTTAAAAATTACAATTTTCTATAGACAGTATAAAAATTAATTGACTAATGTCACATTGATGCAATTAGAAATATTTGTTTTTTACTTAGTTACTTCTGGCAAATTTGGCAACAATTTCTTCTCTAGTTTCATTTAAAATTTACTACTTTTTTATTGGCAGTATGAAAATTAATCAACTAACATCACACTGATGTAATTAGTTGTTTTTTAATTAGTTACTTATAATATCTTTGGCAACACTTGTGAATGGACTACACATTAATCTAGATAGGAATATTTGTTTTTTACCTAGTTATTTATGCCATATTTGGCAACACTTTAAAAGTTCATATGAACCGTCAAAATTTATAGTTTTTAATTATATTGTTATAGGCCTTTTTACTTGTGAGAAATAATTTTTTATGTTCATCATTTATGTTTAGGAACATTTGTTTTTTAATTAGTTATATTTAAAATTTACTGTATTTTTAAAGGCAGTACGGAATTAATGGGCTAACTTCACATTAATGCAGTAAGGAATACTTGTTTTTTACTTAGTTACTTATGGCAAATTTGACAACAATTTCTCCTGTAGTTTTATTTAAAATTTAAATTTTTTTATTGACAGTATAAAAATTAATTGACTAATGTCACATTGTAGCATATAGAAGTATTTGTTTTTTACTTAGTTACTTCTGGAAATATTTGTCAACAATTTGTCCTCTACTTTCATTTAAAATTTACTACTTTGTAATTAGCAGTATGAAAATAGGGAAGGAAAGTGTGACGTCAAGTAGCCAATTTTGTTCGGATGGATAATAGTTTACTTTCCAAACAAGAAAATGGCTGCCGTCTTAGTAACCGTTGCTATGTTATGTTCAAAACTGACCGCGACCGCGACCGCGAGACGCAATACAATACAAGGAAAAAAATATTTATGATAGTGAATGCTTATACGGGGTGAGGTAGAAGCGAGTATGCGTAGCAGAGGGTATATAAAGTGGAAGTAAGTATAAACATAAAAATAAGTTTTATTATGTATTAAATTCTTATTTTATAGTTACACCTTGATTCTGAGAACGAAATTTGTGAAGGTTCATGCACATGCCCAAGAAGGCAGGTATTATGCCATCATATGGCTGCTTTGTAGGTCGATTATTTCGATCACCGTTTACAAAATGACAGCTACAAACTAAGGAATATTTGGATGGTTCTCTATCTTCACGTCTAAAATATGGTTAATTACTATATGTATAAATTTTAATAAATTTTTATTTGCATACCTTAAAAGTTTAAGCCAGATTTTTTTTTCTTTCTCCTCTTTTGGGAATATAAAAAATCTGCAACTATGCTTTTCGCTATAATGTTTACAAACTCATGGTCTAAAATTAAAAAAAAATATCTGTATATATGTATGTATTGTACAGGGTGGGGCAGAAAAACCTATCCGATTTCAAATCCCTTTTTCCCAGAAGAGGGAGCAGGTAGAGTAGTGGGGTAAAAACCGTTAGAAAGCCGGTTTTATGTCATTTGTCAGTAGTCAACATGCCTTGGTCTGGTGAACATCGTGCTTTTGTTATTGAGCGGTTTATCGAATGCGGCGGTTCGATAATTGCTACACAACGTGCTTTTCGAATTCATTTCGGACTCGGGCGTCATGATCCTGTTCCACATCACGCTACGATTAAAGTGTGGGTGTCAAATTTTAGACAGACGAGTTCAGCATTGAAAAAGAAGTCGCCTGGACGTCCCAGGACAGCAACAGGACCTGAAAACGTGGCCAATGTGAGAGCCGCGATTGAACGTTCCCCGCGTCGTTCGGCGCGAAAACATTCGCTCGCTTTGGCGATTTCCAACCGCAGTATTCGGCGCATTTTGCACCGGGACCTCAAAATGCATCCCTACAAAATGGTTGTTGCACAGGAATTAAGTGAAAGGGATTTTGAAACCCGTACGAACCTGTGTCGCGATCTCCGAGAACTCCCAAACGACGATGTTGTGCTCTTCACGGACGAAGCCCATTTTCACCTTTGTGGTGCCGTTAACAGGCAGAATTTTCGATATTGGAGTGACGAAAATCCTCGAGAAATCCATCAGGAACCCCTCCATAGCCCAAAAGTGACTGTGTGGTGTGCTCTTTCCCGCCTAGGCGTCTGGGGGCCTTACTTTTTTGAAGAAAATGGGAAAACCGTAACGGTCAACAGCGAGCGCTATTGTTTCATGCTGGAAAATTTTCTTAGACCCAAAATGGAAGAAAATGGCGTGGAAAATGTGTGGTTTCAACAGGATGGTGCAACCGCCCACACATCGCGACGATCAATGGACATTCTCAGGGAAACTGTTTCCCGGTCGCCTCATTTCCCTGAGAGGTGATCTTGGCTGGCCGCCGCGCTCAACGGATCTCACTCCATGTGACTTCTTCCTTTGGGGTTATCTCAAATCGAAGGTTTACCAGCATCGACCAAGGACCCTTCTTGCTTTACGAAGGGAAATTGCTCGGTCAATTGAAGAAATTCCTGTGGAAATGACGGTGAAAGTCATGGAAAGCTACCGCGAGCGCCTAAATCAGTGTATCCGCTCCCAAGGACGACATTTGAGTGATGTGCTTTTCAAAACTTAAATTTAAAAATGGCATAAAATTTGCGATATGTTAATAAAAAAATTTTTTGACAAGTTGAGTGGTTTTAATTTTATAACGTTTTGAAATCGGATAGGTTTTTCTGCCCCACCCTGTATGTACGTTGTAATGCACATGTAACGTCAAAGTACGTTTTGAACAATAAGGTTATGTTTTTGTTTTGTTTGGAGGCAAACCTCGCGCCATTGCGTCTCGCGGTCGCGGTCAGTTTTAACATAACATAGCAACGGTTACCAAGACGGCAGCCATTTTCTTGTTTGGAAAGCTACTACTACCTATTCACTTTCGTTCCCTATTAATGAACAAACATCACATTGATGTAGTTAGGGTATTTGTTTTCTAATTAGTTACTTATGGTATCTTTGGCAACACTTGTGAACGGACTTCACATTAGTCTAGTTAGGAATATTTGTTTTTTACCTAGTTACTTACGGCATATTTGGCAACACTTTGCAAGTTCATATGAACCGTCAAAATTTATAGTCTTAAATTATGTTATAGGCCCTTTTTACTTGTGAGAAATAATTTCCTATTTTCATCATTTACAATTAGGAATATTTGTTATATTTAAAATTTACTGTATTTTTAAAGGCATTACGGAATTAATGTGCTAACTTCACATTAATGTAGTAAGGATTATTTGTTTTTTACTTAGTTACTTATGGCAAATTTGGCAACAATTTCTACTGTAGTTTTATTTAAAATTTACAATTTTTTATTGACAGTATAAAAATTAATTGACTAATGTCACTATAATGCAATTAGGTTCTGAGTTACGAATGCTGTACCCACTTTGTTATTTATTTTTGAGGAGTCTGTATACATAAATTGGTTGTCCATATGGTTTTTTTGGATTGTTTTAAAGTGATTGATTATTAAATGATTTGTTTCTTTTTTCTTGTATTAGCTGAGATCTCTATTTATGTTGGCTATTTAAATAGACCATGCGCGGTATTTTGGAAAGATTACTTTTGTGAATATTAGGTATGCTGTGGTTAATAGAGTTGAGAATTTTAAGGATATGGTTATGGTAAACTGAATGGTTTTGTATAGATGTTGCTGGGCACAGTAAATGATATGGTTGATTTGGTTCGCTTGCTATTTTGGTAATATATATCCGATTTCGAATGTCGCTCGCTTCGTTCACTGTTTTCTTGTTTGTTTATTAATTGAAATCTCATAGATTTCAATCTACAGTAGATTTCAAAGTTACAAAATCAGACCCCAGATCATTTTTATACCAAAACATAGTACTTTTTGAACAAACGGCTAAGCGGTAATAAATGATATATAATTTTTATTTCATTAATATTTATTCCGTTTACAAATTTGCATCCTTTATCCAATCCATTAAATATTTGTCTCAAATATAGTTCAATCATTCCCCGGTGTATTCGTTTAAACAGATTTGGAATATCTTTCCCCATTTTTGGTTTATGAATATTTTTAACCGCCCCTTTCAGTAACAGTTGATATTTTAGTTACAGATATTTGATTTTCAATGATAGCCTTGCTTTTAAAAATTCATAATATCAAAATGGGGAAGGTAAAAGTAAAAAATAAAGTTCCAGCTACCAAATTTTGAATATATACAACATAATTCAACCCATATTTTTAAACCCGGGTGTGAGGTGTTTTTAATCCAATACTTAACCACTTTTATACCGGAAATATACAAATCAACCCTCTAAAATTAATTTTTGTAAGAATAAACACTCTACTTGCAACAGACATCGTGAGATGGAATTATTAACACAGAAATGGTGATGAGGTTGAAATATGAATGAACTTTTATATTAATTTTATAATCAACACATATTTTGTATAAATGCTGAGTTGTAATTATATTGATATAACGCACTGTTGTAATCAAGGTATTTTACATGATAAATATGTAAAGTACATTGTTTTTTAACTACAATATTTTAAAGAAAACATTTTAATTGATGTTAACCACATGAATTATTTAAATATTATATTTCTATTCAGTAAGTTATTCAGTGATCACTTACCTTTATTACATAATCTTTGCAAGTAAGTCTTATACATTGTTCCTCGTTTTTTGTGTCCAGATTTAGGTTACCTGGCACCTGGCTGATTTAAAATAGTTTATTAAACTCACTCATGATTAAATTTACAGCTGTTTTAACTTAAAAACTGAATTCCACATACATTGTTTACTATATTTTACTAACTTTTATTATTTACGGCAGAGAATGTAATAATAAAGGAATAGTCATAAAATTTGTGTTTTAGTTTAAATTACGTCGGACACGATTAAAATATCTCATTTTCGACTTCAAATATGTATTTCAGATACAGTATTTATCTCCTTTATGAATTTTTATTAACAAATATAGTAAGCTGCACGAAATATTTAAACGTTACTTTCACCGCAAATTTGAATTTTTTTTTGTCGGCCAACGGCTTATTATCTTCTGTAATTTTTTTTTCAAATTTTGCGGAGTAGAAAATACACTTGAGTACGGACTTCACATTTGTCTAGTTAGGAATATTTGTTTTTTACCTAGTTACTTATGACATATTTGGCAACATTTTCCAAGTGCATATGAACCGTCATTCATAATTTTTAATTATAATGTTTTAGGCCTTTTTTACCTGATATAATTGGCCATTCTTATAAATTATGATTATGAAATAAACTTCTTTCAAATTGTCCTCATTTCATAAATATTTCTATTTAAAGTTTTAAAATGACATGTCAAACATGGCGTTCTTCGTCTTAAATTTTACAAGGAACACGGTGATCTAACTGACTTATTGTTTTAATTTAAATTTTCAACATTTAGTAATTTTTTACTCAAAAACTAAGCATCCTACAGAAATTTGAGCCATTACGAGGTCACTCGAGACAATTATTTCCTACAACTTGGTGCAAATTTCACGAAAATCGGTCGTACCATTCAGGCTGTAGAGGTGTTCAAAGGATGGTGAACGGCTTTTCGATTATTTCAACTATAGATAGTGAATCTATTCTATTAGGACTAGCCTAACCTCGTCTTCGCCGAGTTTACTCTAGGGCTCCGCAGATAGTGTTTTATGATGCCCACCCAAACTGCCCACGCAACATGCCTACATAAACTGCCCACGCAACATGCCCACCCAAACTGCCCCCGCAACATGCCCACCCAAACTACCCTCGCAACATGCCCACCTAAACTGCCCACGCAACATGCCTATTTAAACTGCCCACTCAACAAGCCCAACCAAACTACCCACGCAACAAGCCCACCCAAACTGCCCCCGCAACATGCCCATCCAAACTACCCTCGCAACATGCCCACCTAAACTGCCCACGCAACATGCCTATTTAAACTGCCCACTCAACAAGCCCAACCAAACTACCCACGCAACAAGCCCATTAAAACTACCCACGCTACATGCTTAACCAAACATGCTTAAAAAACATGCCCACCCAAACTTCTCACGCAATATGCCCACCCAAACTGCCCACGCAACATGCCCAACTAAACTACCCACGCAACATGCCTAATTAAACTACTCACGCAACATGATCAACCAAACTACCCACGCAACATGCCCAACCAAACAACCCACGCAACATGCTTACCCAAACTGCCCACGCAACATGCCCACCGAAACTGCCCACGCAACATGCCCACCCAAACTGCCCACGAAACATGCCCACCTAAACTACCCACGCAAAATGCCCAACCAAGCCACCCACGTAACATGCCCACCCAAACTGCCCTCGCAACATGCCTACCCAAACTGCCCACGCAACATGCCCACCCAAACTGCCCACACAACATGCCCATTCAAACTGCCCACGCAACATGCCCAACCCAACTACCCTCACAACATACCCACCCAAACTGCCCACGCAACATGCCCAACCAAACTACCCACGCAACATGCCCACCCAAACTACCCATGCAACATGCCCACCCTAACTGCCCACCCAAACTGCCCACGCAACGTGCCCAACCAAACTACATACGCAACATGCCCACCCAAACTGCCCGCTCAACATGCCCACCCAAACTGCCCACGCAACATGCCTACCCAAACTGCCCACGCAACATGCCCACCCAAACTACCCACGCCACATGTGAGAATGTAATAATAAAGGAATAATCATAAAATTTGTGTTTTAGTTTAAATTACGTCGGACACGATTAAGATATCTCATTTTCGACTTTAAATATGTATTTCAGTAATTATCTCCTTTATGAATTTTTATTAACAAATATAGTAAGCTGCACAAAATATTTAAACATTACTTTCACCGCAAATTTGAAATTTTTTGTCGGCCAACGGCTTATTATCTTCGGTAATTATTTTTTCCAATTTTGCGGAGTAGAAAATACACTTGAGTAGGGGCTTCACATTTGTCTAGTTAGGAATATTTGTTTTTTACCTAGTTACTTATGACATATTTGGCAACATTTTCCAAGTGCATATGAACCGTCAAAATTTATAATTTTTAATTATGTTTTAGGCCTTTTTTACCTGTGCAGATATAATTGCCCATTCTCATAAATTATGATATAAACTTCTTTCAAATTGTCCTCATTTCATAAATATTTCTATTTAAAGTTTTAAAATGTCAAACATGCCGTTCTTCGTCTTAAATTTTTCAAGGAACACTGTGATCTAACTGTGACTTATTGTTTTTATTTAAATTTTCAACATTTAATAATTTTTTACTCAAAAACTATGCATCCTACAGAAATTTGAGTTATTACGAGGGCACTCGGGACAATCAATTCCTACAACTTGGTATAAATTTCACGAAAATCGGTTGTACCATTCGGGCTGTAGATGGGTTCAAAGGATGGCGATCGGCTTTTTGATTAATCAAACTATAGTGAGTGAATCTACCCTTTTAGTATTATAGATTCAGCGCGTGTACACAATGTGACTGCGGAGAAATTGTAAGCCTCCCATCTTCTGTTTTTCTCTGTCTACTGGAACAAAATTTGGTACCATTCACCGTATACGTGAACTATACGGCGTTGCACAGGCGCGGCATATAGTTATTGTAGGTGATGGAAACTTCTTGATGTGCTGAAGCACGCACTTGTACGAGTAAAAAATTATAGACTTTCCGTTAATCACAAAATTACCGATATACTTTTTCGAACAAGTTTTACTGTTAGCCTCGCCACATTTTAAAGTAATTTCACTCTACATTTTGGCCGCATATTATGTAATGACTTCATTCACACTTCAGAATTTAGTGTCTCCAAATCCAAATCATGAAGCCAAACATTGCAAAATCCAAACTTTAGGTTTAGTATTTAGTTTGACGTCACAAACTTACAAACTTCACCAAGGAGAATGAATCTAAAACAATATATATATATATATATATATATATATATATATATATATATATATATATATATATATACCCATCTTTTTTAGTAAATGCGAGATGAGCATAGAACTGTCAAAATTTAATTGCTAAAATATAACCAATAATGTCAAGCGAATGACAGTGTCACGGCGCACGGGTATCTATTAAGTTTTGTTTTACCGATATTTTAATCTTGTTTTTGAAGCATTTACATAGATGCCAGTACAATCAAAACTAAATTAGAGTTAAATTAGACTTGCATTTATGAATGACTTACTTAAATCTAAACAAAAACCATAAACCTAATTTTCATTTGTAAATGCACCTTAAGGTTAAATATAAATAAAACTAATAACATGTAATAGTCTTTCTTAAACATTCAACTATGGCAGCGGCTTCTATTTCGATCGCTGGATGATTACGTTCCCTATTGGTTAAAGTTCTCGAAAAGAATGTTACCGGCCTGCCTTCCTGTCATAATATGCCCGCAATAGCATAGGCTGACGCGTCTGTTTTTACTGAAAATTGAGCTTTATCATCGATTGCGTTAATAACAGATTTCGCTATTTCTTCCTTTAAATTTTTAAAAGATGTAATGGCATCTAAGGATAATGAAAATACTTCTTGTTTAACAAGGGAATGTATCTTGTCAGAGAACCGGGGAATCCATTTAGAATAATTGGCGAGCAAACCTAGAGTTCGTCGGAGCGACGCCGAGTCGGAGGGTATTGGCAATTCTAGAAGGGGGCATAAAAGTTCTTGATCTGGTTTAATTTGTGTATTATATATGTTGTTTCCTAGAATTTGTATATCTGTTTTAGAAAATTTACTTTTATCAAAATTTATTGTAAGGTTTTAACAAGTAACTGTATCTAAAAAATTTTCCAGTTTCATATCATGATCAGCTTGATCAACTCCGCACACAGTTATGTCATCAAGATAAACAAATACTCCTTGTAATTTCTCTTTGGAAATGATAGTATTGATTGCACATAGGAAAGCTGCTACTCCGTTTGTGACACCCAACGATATCCTACGGAATTGATACAAGTTTCCTACTGCTTCAAACGCCATATAAAGTTTGTCCTGTTCTAAAATCGGTATTTGATGATATGCACTTTTTAAATAAATTTTACTGGAGATTCGATACTTAGCTACTTTCGTAATTATGTCTTTAATACAAGGCAAAGGATAAGCATCCAGCTGTGTGTACGTGTTTATTGTTTGTGGATAGTCGATACACATTCGTTTTTTTTTGTGATTTTCGTTTGAAGCGATAAGGACTTGCGCTCTCCAATAATATCATAATAACATCTGCACACAATCCATCCATTTTCATTAAATCAACCTTGAATTTTTTACTTTGCAGTTCAATTTCTAATGAACAGATGCCGTCAACTTTTGAAACCAAATTCGTCGGGGCCGTGGTAACCTTTTGTGAGCATGATATCTTTTCTACATTGTATCGATTTACTATACTATTGTTTATGAAACTGGCGGTACTACCAGTGTCAACAAGTGCCTTAGCCATTATCTGTCCGTTTATAATTATGATAACAGTCGCTTTACTTAGATCGATCGTAACGGCAGTGTTACACGATGATAATTGGGATTAATCTTGTGATACGTCTGATTGCGATTGAGCCTTTATATCTTCAGTTGAGTTAGCTTGTATAGCGAAAGCTGTTTGCTCCTTTTGTTGTCTGCTTAGGCATGCTTAGCTCCGGCGGCCGCGCAATTTCTGCGGTCAGGCCGATTATTACCACAAAAATAACACAATTTTTACTTAGTTGTCTTTTGGTTCTTTGGATTAGCAGCGTTAATGAAGGAATTAATACTTGGCTAATCATAATTCTAATTGATATTGATCGATTGTTTCACCCGTTGTTGTTGTCTTTTCCCAAGCTTTATATCTTAAATATATTTCATTCGCTGTCTTTAAGAAAAGTGCGTCGAGTCCTAGACAAGGAAATATAGTCAGAACAATCTTTGATGTAGGCGTATATGGCTGGCGATACATGGATTACAAGACGTTTAAGTTTTGCTTTTTCTAAGAGAGGCTTATCGTTAGTAGTAATGGCAGCTATAAAGTTTTCAAATGTGTTTTTCCAGTGGGTTCACTGAGGGGACTGATCCATTGACGAAGATGGTTCTACATTAAAACGTTCAGGGCGCAAATATTTATCCATCTCAAGCGGTTCTTCTTTAATTTTCTTTTATATTAATTTTGTTCAATTAATTGTAATGTAATAATAAGGAAAGGAACCCGTAAATTAGGTTTTATTGAACAAAGTTACATTCATAGTTTTATATGACATTAACATAATGAATTTGTTAATTAAACTATTAATGATCATTGATCAATAGTTTTATAGTTTGGGTTTTCTTCAGGTTAAAATATTTACGTGATAGCTAGTGAAGTTATTTTTCGGATGTTACAAAAGTCTCAATGCTAGGGCTTTTGGCAGAACTATGAGTTGTCAAAAGTGTTTGTTTGTTAACAAGTAACCCAGTGAATAATACCAACAGTTTTGTAAGAAACTGGAAGATATCTGTATGAGAGAGCCGAAATTAAGTGCTTGAAAGTCACTGGATTCTTCCCCTCTAGAGTATATAAGCAGAGTTTGACTCTGAGAGGTACCGATTGTTTGAACATTTGTGGAGTAGTTGTCTTCGTGACTTCTGCTTGTTGTTTTACAATTCTTGTTGTTCAAGTCTATGACTGAATGTCTTAGACTGAGTTTAGTAATTCTGTGAGAATTAACCGATTAGATTGTATTGTGGGCTCTCTCTTGTGGTGTTACTTTGTATGACTGTGTTATATTCATGTAAGTAATTTTATAATATTTTTTATGAATTGGATTTAAAAGATTGTAGATCGATATAAAAGCCGATTGATATTGTTAATTAGAATCATTTGATCGCGTTGTTTATTTGGATTATATAATTTATTTTGCTCGCGGAGTATTATTAAAGTTTATAGAGTTTTGTTATTGTTGGAAATACGTGTTTGTTTTTGCCTCCTACCCATTTCTAGCGTGTGTTTTTGTGACCGGTAAAATAACGCGTGAGTATCAAATGAATTATTAGTGATACTACCAATTTTGAGTGATTGATGTGGTAAATGCTTTTTGCTTGGGTCCTCTATACGAGGACTTTTAAAACACGAATAGTGGTGGCAGCGTTGCCCTTGATCTAAATTAAATGTTTGATAGTCACCGGTGGGATTTAAAAACTACAGTTAGCATACCTGTTACAACTTTTGATAGCCACTGGACGAATTTAAAACTACTGTTTCAATTATTGTTATAACTTTTGGTGGCACCGGTGGGATATAAAACTACCATTTTTGTTACAACTTTTGGTGAACAGCGGTACGGATCTAATATTTTTATTTTGCGAAGAACTATTCACACAAACTAGTGTAAAGTCTTTATAAATCGTCACAATTGGTTGCAAAATTACAATAGGTGTCGTTGTGAAGTTAACAAATTTCGAATGGTAGGTGTCGGGCCGTAAATCGATATAGATAAAACTGTAAATTAATACTTTGTGTTTTAATTGTTATTCGGGCGTGCGGGTAGTTGTCGCGTCGTTCATATCGACAAAAGTAAAAGTTTTCCAAAGGGTAATAAAGTACTTTGTGTATTTAGTACGCGTACGTAGCAGGTAGTATTTGGACAGAATAGTTTCGGAAAACGGTAATACTTTGTGTTGTTATTACTCGTTCAATTGTAGCTTGATCTACGTGTTTAATTTGAATTCAAAGTAGGTAATTTTTGTTTTCGTGACAAAAGTTTATTAATTTCAAAGTATTGAAAAATGGCAATATTTGGATTAGTGAATAGTATTCCAGAATTTAGCGGGAATTCGGATGTTAATGTTGAGAAATTTGTAGATAAAGTAGAATACTTTAGTAAAATTGGTGAAATATCAGAGATTAATAAAGTAACAATCGCGAAATTATGTTTACGTTAAATTGCAAGCGAATTTGTTAGAAATAATAATGAATTTAAAAATACGGAAGTTTGGTCAACTTTCAAAAACGCACTTGTAGACAATTTTACATCTAAACCGCATTTTCTAACGTTAGAGGGACAATTCGTGCGACGTTGTCAATTAGAATAAGAAAGAATAGTAGATTACGAGGTAAGATTACGTTTAATCGCGAATAGATTAATTAGTACAACTGAAGATGACGCAGATACAGAATTTAATAGAAAATATGTAGAAAACAGACTATTTAATCAATTTTTAATAGGATTAATACCGAAATATCAGCGCAACATATTGTTCGCAGAACCGAAAACCTTAAAAGACGCGATTATTATCTATTATCTATTATCTATTATCTATTATCTATTATCTATTATCTATTATCTATTATCTATTATCTATTATCTATTATCTATTATCTATTATCTATTATCTATTATCTATTATCTATTATCTATTATCTATTATCTATTATCTATTATCTATTATCTATTATCTATTATCTATTATCTATTATCTATTATCTATTATCTATTATCTATTATCTATTATCTATTATCTATTATCTATTATCTATTATCTATTATCTATTATCTATTATCTATTATCTATTATCTATTATCTATTATCTATTATCTATTATCTATTATCTATTATCTATTATCTATTATCTATTATCTATTATCTATTATCTATTATCTATTATCTATTATCTATTATCTATTATCTATTATCTATTATCTATTATCTATTATCTATTATCTATTATCTATTATCTATTATCTATTATCTATTATCTATTATCTATTATCTATTATCTATTATCTATTATCTATTATCTATTATCTATTATCTATTATCTATTATCTATTATCTATTATCTATTATCTATTATCTATTATCTATTATCTATTATCTATTATCTATTATCTATTATCTATTATCTATTATCTATTATCTATTATCTATTATCTATTATCTATTATCTATTATCTATTATCTATTATCTATTATCTATTATCTATTATCTATTATCTATTATCTATTATCTATTATCTATTATCTATTATCTATTATCTATTATCTATTATCTATTATCTATTATCTATTATCTATTATCTATTATCTATTATCTATTATCTATTATCTATTATCTATTATCTATTATCTATTATCTATTATCTATTATCTATTATCTATTATCTATTATCTATTATCTATTATCTATTATCTATTATCTATTATCTATTATCTATTATCTATTATCTATTATCTATTATCTATTATCTATTATCTATTATCTATTATCTATTATCTATTATCTATTATCTATTATCTATTATCTATTATCTATTATCTATTATCTATTATCTATTATCTATTATCTATTATCTATTATCTATTATCTATTATCTATTATCTATTATCTATTATCTATTATCTATTATCTATTATCTATTATCTATTATCTATTATCTATTATCTATTATCTATTATCTATTATCTATTATCTATTATCTATTATCTATTATCTATTATCTATTATCTATTATCTATTATCTATTATCTATTATCTATTATCTATTATCTATTATGTATTATCTATTATCTATTATGTATTATCTATTATCTATTATCTATTATCTATTATGTATTATCTATTATCTATTATGTATTATCTATTATGTATTATCTATTATCTATTATGTATTATCTATTATCTATTATCTATTATGTATTATCTATTATGTATTATCTATTATGTATTATCTATTATCTACTATCTACTATCTACTATCTACTATCTACTATCTATTATCTACTATCTACTATCTACTATCTATTATCTACTATCTACTATCTACTATCTACTATCTATTATCTACTATCTACTATCTACTATCTACTATCTACTATCTACTATCTACTATCTACTATCTACTATCTACTATCTACTATCTACTATCTATTATCTATTATCTACTATCTACTATCTACTATCTACTATCTACTATCTACTATCTACTATCTACTATCTACTATCTATTATCTACTATCTATTATCTACTATCTACTATCTACTATCTACTATCTATTATCTATTATCTATTATCTATTATCTATTATCTACTATCTATTATCTATTATCTATTATCTATTATCTATTATCTATTATCTATTATCTATTATCTATTATCTATTATCTATTATCTATTATCTATTATCTATTATCTATTATCTATTATCTATTATCTATTATCTATTATCTATTATCTATTATCTATTATCTATTATCTATTATCTATTATCTATTATCTATTATCTATTATCTATTATCTATTATCTATTATCTATTATCTATTATCTATTATCTATTATCTATTATCTATTATCTATTATCTATTATCTATTATCTATTATCTATTATCTATTATCTATTATCTATTATCTATTATCTATTATCTATTATCTATTATCTATTATCTATTATCTATTATCTATTATCTATTATCTATTATCTATTATCTATTATCTATTATCTATTATCTATTATCTATTATCTATTATCTATTATCTATTATCTATTATCTATTATCTATTATCTATTATCTATTATCTATTATCTATTATCTATTATCTATTATCTATTATCTATTATCTATTATCTATTATCTATTATCTATTATCTATTATCTATTATCTATTATCTATTATCTATTATCTATTATCTATTATCTATTATCTATTATCTATTATCTATTATCTATTATCTATTATCTATTATCTATTATCTATTATCTATTATCTATTATCTATTATCTATTATCTATTATCTATTATCTATTATCTATTATCTATTATCTATTATCTATTATCTATTATCTATTATCTATTATCTATTATCTATTATCTATTATCTATTATCTATTATCTATTATCTATTATCTATTATCTATTATCTATTATCTATTATCTATTATCTATTATCTATTATCTATTATCTATTATCTATTATCTATTATCTATTATCTATTATCTATTATCTATTATCTATTATCTATTATCTATTATCTATTATCTATTATCTATTATCTATTATCTATTATCTATTATCTATTATCTATTATCTATTATCTATTATCTATTATCTATTATCTATTATCTATTATCTATTATCTATTATCTATTATCTATTATCTATTATCTATTATCTATTATCTATTATCTATTATCTATTATCTATTATCTATTATCTATTATCTATTATCTATTATCTATTATCTATTATCTATTA
The DNA here is from genome assembly GCA_963082715.1 of Harpalus rubripes. Classification (NCBI taxonomy): domain Eukaryota; kingdom Metazoa; phylum Arthropoda; class Insecta; order Coleoptera; family Carabidae; genus Harpalus; species Harpalus rubripes. Next base: position 31,431,540 of record OY720457.1, read on the forward strand.
TCTATTATCTATTATCTATTATCTATTATCTATTATCTATTATCTATTATCTATTATCTATTATCTATTATCTATTATCTATTATCTATTATCTATTATCTATTATCTATTATCTATTATCTATTATCTATTATCTATTATCTATTATCTATTATCTATTATCTATTATCTATTATCTATTATCTATTATCTATTATCTATTATCTATTATCTATTATCTATTATCTATTATCTATTATCTATTATCTATTATCTATTATCTATTATCTATTATCTATTATCTATTATCTATTATCTATTATCTATTATCTATTATCTATTATCTATTATCTATTATCTATTATCTATTATCTATTATCTATTATCTATTATCTATTATCTATTATCTATTATCTATTATCTATTATCTATTATCTATTATCTATTATCTATTATCTATTATCTATTATCTATTATCTATTATCTATTATCTATTATCTATTATCTATTATCTATTATCTATTATCTATTATCTATTATCTATTATCTATTATCTATTATCTATTATCTATTATCTATTATCTATTATCTATTATCTATTATCTATTATCTATTATCTATTATCTATTATCTATTATCTATTATCTATTATCTATTATCTATTATCTATTATCTATTATCTATTATCTATTATCTATTATCTATTATCTATTATCTATTATCTATTATCTATTATCTATTATCTATTATCTAGTATCTATTATCTATTATCTATTATCTATTATCTATTATCTATTATCTATTATCTATTATCTATTATCTATTATCTATTATCTATTATCTATTATCTATTATCTATTATCTATTATCTATTATCTATTATCTATTATCTATTATCTATTATCTATTATCTATTATCTCTTATCTATTATCTATTATCTATTATCTATTATCTATTATCTATTATCTATTATCTATTATCTATTATCTATTATCTATTATCTATTATCTATTATCTATTATCTATTATCTACTATCTACTATCTACTATCTACTATCTACTATCTACTATCTACTATCTACTATCTACTATCTACTATCTACTATCTACTATCTACTATCTACTATCTACTATCTACTATCTACTATCTACTATCTACTATCTACTATCTACTATCTACTATCTACTATCTACTATCTACTATCTACTATCTATTATCTACTATCTACTATCTATTATCTATTATCTATTATCTATTATCTATTATCTATTATCTATTATCTATTATCTATTATCTATTATCTATTATCTATTATCTATTATCTATTATCTATTATCTATTATCTATTATCTATTATCTATTATCTATTATCTATTATCTATTATCTATTATCTATTATCTATTATCTATTATCTATTATCTATTATCTATTATCTATTATCTATTATCTATTATCTATTATCTATTATCTATTATCTATTATCTATTATCTATTATCTATTATCTATTATCTATTATCTATTATCTATTATCTATTATCTATTATCTATTATCTATTATCTATTATCTATTATCTATTATCTATTATCTATTATCTATTATCTATTATCTATTATCTATTATCTATTATCTATTATCTATTATCTATTATCTATTATCTATTATCTATTATCTATTATCTATTATCTATTATCTATTATCTATTATCTATTATCTATTATCTATTATCTATTATCTATTATCTATTATCTATTATCTATTATCTATTATCTATTATCTATTATCTATTATCTATTATCTATTATCTATTATCTATTATCTATTATCTATTATCTATTATCTATTATCTATTATCTATTATCTATTATCTATTATCTATTATCTATTATCTATTATCTATTATCTATTATCTATTATCTATTATCTATTATCTATTATCTATTATCTATTATCTATTATCTATTATCTATTATCTATTATCTATTATCTATTATCTATTATCTATTATCTATTATCTATTATCTATTATCTATTATCTATTATCTATTATCTATTATCTATTATCTATTATCTATTATCTATTATCTATTATCTATTATCTATTATCTATTATCTATTATCTATTATCTATTATCTATTATCTATTATCTATTATCTATTATCTATTATCTATTATCTATTATCTATTATCTATTATCTATTATCTATTATCTATTATCTATTATCTATTATCTATTATCTATTATCTATTATCTATTATCTATTATCTATTATCTATTATCTATTATCTATTATCTATTATCTATTATCTATTATCTATTATCTATTATCTATTATCTATTATCTATTATCTATTATCTATTATCTATTATCTATTATCTATTATCTATTATCTATTATCTATTATCTATTATCTATTATCTATTATCTATTATCTATTATCTATTATCTATTATCTATTATCTATTATCTATTATCTATTATCTATTATCTATTATCTATTATCTATTATCTATTATCTATTATCTATTATCTATTATCTATTATCTATTATCTAGTATCTATTATCTATTATCTATTATCTATTATCTATTATCTATTATCTATTATCTATTATCTATTATCTATTATCTATTATCTATTATCTATTATCTATTATCTATTATCTATTATCTATTATCTATTATCTATTATCTATTATCTATTATCTATTATCTATTATCTATTATCTATTATCTATTATCTATTATCTATTATCTATTATCTATTATCTATTATCTATTATCTATTATCTATTATCTATTATCTATTATCTATTATCTATTATCTATTATCTATTATCTATTATCTATTATCTATTATCTATTATCTATTATCTATTATCTATTATCTATTATCTATTATCTATTATCTATTATCTATTATCTATTATCTATTATCTATTATCTATTATCTATTATCTATTATCTATTATCTATTATCTATTATCTATTATCTATTATCTATTATCTATTATCTATTATCTATTATCTATTATCTATTATCTATTATCTATTATCTATTATGTATTATCTATTATCTATTATGTATTATCTATTATCTATTATCTATTATCTATTATGTATTATCTATTATCTATTATCTATTATGTATTATCTATTATGTATTATCTATTATCTATTATGTATTATCTATTATCTATTATCTATTATGTATTATCTATTATGTATTATCTATTATGTATTATCTATTATCTACTATCTACTATCTACTATCTACTATCTACTATCTATTATCTACTATCTACTATCTACTATCTATTATCTACTATCTACTATCTACTATCTACTATCTATTATCTACTATCTACTATCTACTATCTACTATCTACTATCTACTATCTACTATCTACTATCTACTATCTACTATCTACTATCTATTATCTACTATCTACTATCTACTATCTACTATCTACTATCTATTATCTATTATCTATTATCTATTATCTATTATCTATTATCTATTATCTATTATGTATTATCTATTATCTATTATCTATTATCTATTATCTATTATCTATTATCTATTATCTATTATCTATTATCTATTATCTATTATCTATTATCTATTATCTATTATCTATTATCTATTATCTATTATCTATTATCTATTATCTATTATCTATTATCTATTATCTATTATCTATTATCTATTATCTATTATCTATTATCTATTATCTATTATCTATTATCTATTATCTATTATCTATTATCTATTATCTATTATCTATTATCTATTATCTATTATCTATTATCTATTATCTATTATCTATTATCTATTATCTATTATCTATTATCTATTATCTATTATCTATTATCTATTATCTATTATCTATTATCTATTATCTATTATCTATTATCTATTATCTATTATCTATTATCTATTATCTATTATCTATTATCTATTATCTATTATCTATTATCTATTATCTATTATCTATTATCTATTATCTATTATCTATTATCTATTATCTATTATCTATTATCTATTATCTATTATCTATTATCTATTATCTATTATCTATTATCTATTATCTATTATCTATTATCTATTATATATATATATATAAAATGAAACTATTAAAATTAAGTGAACGAAAGTAAATGATCTCAAGAGAGAACTGGAAGAGCGTGATTTGGAAATAACAGGAAAGAAATCAGAGCTTCAAGAAAGATTGAGGCAAGCATTAATCGATTCCGGTGAAAATCCTGAAGATTTCTTATTTGAGCCATCCGAGATTTGTATACTTATAGATCATTTTACAAGATTAAATCAAATAGAAAAAAGTACTAGAAGTTTGAAGCGGAGGTCGGGGAAAAGTTCTAGAAAAGCGGAGGAAAATTCCAGAGCACCGGTGGATGAATTGATGGAACATTCTAGAACATTGGACTCTAGAATAGCGGAAAAGGAATTTGATGAGAGTTCTAGAAAAGTCGAAGAGAATTCTAGAATTATGGAGCAAATCTTAAAGCGAAAGTTGGAGAAGACTTCTAGAAGAACTGAGGATGACCTTCGGGAATTTGGGGGCGACGTAGCTCGCGTGGTTCATCTCGCACATCCTGCGGCTCCTGACAGCGTGTTGGAGTGCCTGAGCACGCAAGCACTCATCTACGCAGTTCCAGACAGTAAAACTCAGCAAGCACTATGCTTAGCTCGGCCAAAAACGATTGATGACGCAATGTCATACGTATTCAATCATGAAGCTGCCAAACAAGCTTCACGGAACCCATTGCGAGTGCGAAATTATTATGCTGAGCGAAATAAAAACACCGAAGTCATAGAAGAGAAAGTGCAACAAACTACAAGCAAAGTTGTTAGAAGAAAGAAACTCCGCTGTTACAAAAGAAGACAAAAGAGGAAAAGGAAGAGAAAGAGAGAGAACGAGAGCGTGTAAAGTAAGAGACTAAAGAAGAAATTTAAGACGAAATTCTAGACATAAAGGAAGAGTATGAAAAGAGTGTGAATATTGAAGATCAGCTGGAAGCCAAGAAGATCAATGAAGACAAAGAAGAAGAGGAAGAATAATAAAAAGAAGAGAGAAGCCAACCAGACGAGCAGCTGCAATCACAATCCAAGTAATTTCAAAACTAAGTCAGAAGACAGCGAGGAAGACGCGTGTGGACAGCTCGGGTGAAAAAAAATTAAAACTCGAAACAGATGACGACGATGACATTATCTCTCATCGCAAAGAATAAAGTCAAGATGAAGAAGCCCAAGAAGAACAGGACGTATGGAAATGGTGGGAGGAAGAATGCGCTTGTCAAGACACTGAAGAAGTCGGTTTTATACGCTACAACGCTCGACCCTACAACCAAGGACGTATTTAACAACATCATCTTCAAGAACTGGCGCAAGTGCATGACAGAGAAAGAGAGATCCACCATCACTGATCTGAAGAAGTGCAATTTCAAGTAGATGCACACGTTCTTCAGGGAAGTTCCGGAGGAGAATGGGAACAGGACCAAGGAAGAGAATTTTGAGTTGGAGATGAAGAATGAAGGGCTACAAAATGAATATGGGTTCTGTATCTCTGATGGGTTTAAAGAGAAGATCGGTAGCTTGAAATATCTCCTGGCCAGAAATGGAATGAAATCTGCCACGATCCCATCGTCAGTACTTGGCTCGCTTCCTGGACTGAAAACAACAAGTGATGTATAACATAGGCAAACAGGCTTGGCAGTAGTATGAAAGTGCCTGCAAAATGGCCGTACGTTTCGGTAGGAGCCGGAAGAAGGTACAAGGAAGACTTGAAGAGCTAGGAGAAATGGATTAGACAGTAGGCGGGGGCGTCGTACTTCATTGTTGAGTTGACGCTCAGGGCTTGTAATGAAAAGGAAGACCAGGCGGATACTGTGGGTTGTTGCTCACTGAGAGTGCAGCATATAGAGCTACACGAACAGGAGGATGAGAAGTATTATGTCGTCGTGTTTGATTCCTCGGAAAGGACACTATCCGGCGTTACAAGGAGGTTCCACTAGAAAAGCGCGTTTTCAAGAATCTACAGCTGTTCATGGAGAATGAAGCACTAGGTGACGATCTATTCGACCGGTTGAATACAAATCTTGGAAAAACATCTGAAGGAATATGGATAGTCTGAAGACTAAGATGTTCTGTTATCTGCAACGCATCGCGACCAAAGATAACTCAAACTGACCATCGATTGCCACGTCTTTAAGACTTCTAAAAAACGCCAAGGGTAACACATGGAGTGCGTCATCACGAACTGTTCCAGGACGAAACAGTCTTAAGGAGGGGGCAGTGTAACATGGGACGCCCGCCGTCGCCGCCACTGTAAGCGAGTGTCTATTTATAACGGTGACGTAATCGCGCTAGTAGCCGGCCGAATGAGACTGAAGCTAGCAGCCGATTCGTAGCAGCCGATTCGTTAAGTAAAATACTTTAGACAACCCTGGTGCTATAATCCGTAACAAGTTAACTGCTGTGTTTACTATAAGATTATACACGTAATATCAAATGTAATAAAGTAATATTTACGAAAGTTGTTCTGCACATATCTCTTAATATAGAGCAACGTCGAAAATTTCAAATATCAGGGGATGAGGGTAACTTATAACACATTATATTATTTAATAAATGCAAGAGAAGAGTTGAGAAAATTAACGACCCTTACAACCTATAATATTAACTGTAACAAATCTATAATTACAGGGTATATTTATCATACATCCCCTATTATAGATTAACCTTAAAATTTCGAATTTTAGAGGATGAGTGTAATTTATACATACATACATAAAATCACGCATTTCCCACTTAGTGGGTTAGCACAAACCCGAAAGAATAACAATAACACCATCAAAAAAAAATAATAAAAAAAATCAGTCTCTCTTTCAACAACATTCGTACTAACCTGACATCATAGGTACAACATATTATATTCCTCACTCTTAACATATTAAAGTGACCGATTTTCGGTAGCGAAATACCGCAACCGGACCACAAAAATAGTTACGAAACAATCATCCTTCGCCACACATTCCTGTCTAAGCACACTTCTTTCGCCTCGGCCACATTCATAATCGCATTCATACACGCTCTTCTTCTCTTCCCACTCGGAAACTTTCTCTCTTTTAGTACCTTATCAATCACATCCATCCACTTACACACTGGACTGCCACGCAATCGAACACCCTCAATTTCACCAAGATATACACGCTTTACAAGCCGTTCACTCTTCATTCTCTCCACATGACCAAACCATCTCAACTGGCTCATTCCTACTCTCTTAACAACATTCTTCCTAACCATACATTCTTCATACACCAAATTATTCCTCACGCGATCCCGTCTTACATATCAACATACTCCACGTAAATACCTCATTTCCACGGCAGTCACTCTCTTTTTATGCTTTCCCGTCCATGCCCAACATTCGCTTCCATACATCAAAGCAGGCACTAGCACTCCATTATGCACACTTAAACGAGCTTCTCTAGATACGTTTACGTTTCGAGCAAACGTACCCAGAGCACCCATTACCTTACACCCCGCACTCACTCTCCTTTCAATTTCTCTATCAATTCGACTATCCCTTGACATCATACTACCTAAATATACAAACTCATTCACTTGCTCCAGTTTCACTCCATCCACCAACACATTGCACATAGTCACCAATTTACTCCTTTCAAATACTAACACCTTGGATTTATCAACATTCAACTCCAGATACATACTTCTTCCAACTACATGTATTCTCTCTATCATTCTTCTGAGTTGCTCTTCATTTTCACCTAAAACAACTACATCATCCGCATACGCTAACGCAGGCACAATACTTTCACCAATTTGTGCACCATCCATTTCACTCAATGCTCTCCGCAACAACACATCCATATACAAATTAAACAACACGGAGACATACCACAGCCCTGTTTCACACCAACATTTATACCAATCACTCAACCTACCATCTATTCTTACAGCAGCCTCACTACCCTCATACAATGCACAAATCGCTCCCAGCAAGTTTCCATTCACGCCGTACTCCCTGAGTACATCCCACAAAGTATCTCGAAGATCACTATCATACGCCTTTTTTAGATCAAGAAAGCCACAGAACACCTTCTTGTTCTTGTCAAGTGACTTCTCAACAATCGTACGAAGAGCAAACAATTGATCGACACATCCCCTCTCAGGCAAGGAGCCACCCTGAACGTCACTAATTTTTGAAATTGTTAAGGTTCGTACCTTATGAATTAAAACCTTACCAAGAAGTTTCCCGACTACATTCAACAAACTTATCGCGCAAAAATTAGTACATTCACTCGAACTGCCTTTGCCTTTGAATAATGGACAAATAACAGCTTTTTTCCAATCATCAGGAACCACGATACGTTTCAAAAAAATCTAAATAAATAAATTAACCATTCAAATACTTTCTCTCCTCCATATTTCAACATCTCATTTGTAATCCCATTCAAACCCGCAGCCTTACCATTCCTTGCACGCCTCAATGCATCACATACAGCACTTTCATCTATATCATAATCATCTTCATTATCATTTTCACTACCAGTTTCACTACAATCGTCCCTCTCAATCTCACCTCCCTACAAACCTTTAAAATACTCGCACCACCTATTCCTCACATCTGATTTATCCCACAATAACTCACCATTCGCACTTCTCACAGCTTTCACAACTCGACCACTTCCACTCCGCAGTCTCTTCGCACTCAACCAAAACAGTCGCTTATTCGTACTAAAATCATTTGTCAATCTTTCACTCAATAAGTCATCAAATCGCTTTTTACTTTCTCTCACCATTTGCTTCACCCATTTATTCTTCCTTCTATACTCTAACAAACATTCTTCTCGCAAGCGCCAAGGCGAATCCTTAACATTTAAGAACTTCAAATATGCTCCCTTTTTCTCAGCAATCGCTTCTTTCACCTGATCATTCCACCATGCATTTTTCGGACAAGAGCCTAATCTGCTTTTACCACAAACTTCTTTTGCACATTTGAGGAGTGAATCCTTAAATTTCATCCAAACTTCATTTATATTACAATCAAATTTAGACTCACATTCGGGCAAGGATTCATTCAATCTTTCAACATACTGCATTCTAACATTTTCATTCAAAAGTGCAAAAGATTTTACGCGAAACATTTTCCCAGAACATTTCACCTTCTTTCGCCAAAATTTATTCAACCGCATTTGCGATACAACCAAATAATGATCATTCGTACCCAGTTCAGCGACTCGTTTCACACGCGTATCTACTACCATACTCCTCAATCGTTCATCATAGACAACGAAGTCAAGCACACTACGTTTATTCTGAAACACATTCTCGTAGGTGTATATGTGAGCTAGCTTATGTTTAAAAGTGGAATTCAAAATGAACAGATTTCTCTCCAAACAAAATGAAACAATTCTCTCGCCATTGTCATTCACTCGACAATCACCAAAACGTCCCAATACATTCTCAGATTCACTTCGTTTAACGCCCACCAACCCATTCAGATCACCACACACTATCAATCTCTCACCCGGATCACACAAATCAATTACACTATTTACCGAATTCCAAAACTGATCTTTTTCAAGGTCATTTTCGGAGTCTGTTGGACCGTAAACGGACACAACGAAGATTCGTATAGAGCCTACCTTGAATCTCATCCAAGAAACTTGCGAAGAAGTACAGCCATAACTTCGTACAAACGGCTTCATTCTTTCACTTACAAGTATACCTACACCATGCTTTGCACGCTCATTCTCACGAACGCCCGACCACAAACAAAATATGCCTCCTACTTTTTTCTCATAACATCCTTTCCTCATTGTCTCACTTACACACAAAACATCTACACTGTACATTCGCATTGCATTCATCAACTCATTCTCTTTCCCATTCACACTTCTGACATTCCACGTCCCCAACTTACACTCATCATACATTCTCCCTTTGCTCTTCATTTTTATTTAAATAGATAGTATAGAAAAGAAAGGTAAAACGGGTTTTTTCGGTAAAGGAAGAAGTCAAAGCAGCTTACCAGGCTCGTCCTTGACTGAAGAATAATAGATTAGTTGTAACAATATTTCTCCATTCCTGTTCATTTTGTGTTCCTTCCGCTTTTCTAATCACTTTCTTCCACTCGCGTCCCTTCATACCTGAAACTGTATTGTCATTCTATTTCATTGTTATCATAATTTGTCTTGTCATATTTCAAGGTGTACCTACCTTAGCTTTTCTTTGGTCCATTTCTCTCTAGTTTTCATCCATTCCCTTTTTCCCTTTTGTACATTTGTCTTGTCTTCAACCTTCACCTTCATCAGTCCTTTGTTGACATTTCTATATGTCAAACCGCCATTCATGTATCATTTCCCATAGTTCACTTGGCGTCTGCGCATGAGCGCTCTGTTTGTGTCATTGTTTCTGACTTTTATTCCCGCGAAGTAGACTACTGGATGAACATGTCAGTTTGTATGGTAAACTACCCCAACTTTATTTTGATTTTAATGAATTTTTGCCTACTTAGACTAGAGTTGAAATCTCTTAATTGAACTGACTAAATCAAAGGCCTTTCCTTCTTTTTCATTTCTCTCGTTTCCTTTTGTTCTTCGTTTTCTTTTACGACGTTCCCTTCTTGGGATATATTTTGGATTTATCTGGAACCTTTTTTTTTTGGTTTTACCAAAATTTGTACGAGGTTCTCGTATGGTGTATGAAGTACATTGTTGCACCATTACGAGTCATCGCGTTCATCATCATCATCGTTTCATCATCACCGCCCGTCTGCGTGTTGTCTGTACCTGGTTGCCGTGTTGGAGAGGAGTTTTAATATTGGCGTACCAAGCCACGAGGGAAGAGACGTCCGCCATTTCTCCGTGCCGTCTGGACTTCACCGCCTCCCCCACCAGTAGATCAGATAAAGAACAGAACAATTATTTTTTTTATTTTGTTTGGCAATTCATATTTATATTTTTGTGTAACTTACCGTTTTGTTTGTTTGTTGCGTTCACCTTCAGTGGACCAGTTAATTTTTTTATGTACTGTGGACTATATCTGGGCATTTTAAGAGGTACAGGCTGGCTTTCGCGAGGCCATTTTGAAAGGTATTTTATATTATTATCTCGTCCACGGAAAGGTACTAAGGGCTCGTACTGTGAGACTTTGAGTGTTTTACCGTCTTACTCTGCGCCGCGACGTAATTGATGCATCTACTGCGATCTACCCATTTTGCGCTTTCATTTTGTTACGACGCACCGTCCCGACGAACCTTACCCTTCTGCGACGAACAGCCCTTAAGGCTCATGTACCATCGGCCTTCAGCCACAACTCGCGCGAGACTGCCGACACCCTTCTTTTATACACCACCGTTTTGTAACCACATTTCTATACCGACGTTGTTGCAATATAGTTCACGTTTTTATTTTAAAATTAGCGGTTGTTGCTACCTTCCCGTTCTCCCATTATTCAAGTTTCCGAGAGCTTGTCGCTCAGCTGTTTGTAGGCTCTGTGATCGAGTGACTGGCGCCCTTTCCACCCTTATTTTTCAGCGACGTCGAACCACCCCGTCTCCACTGTTTAGCTGGCCGGAGCCCAAACCTCGCTCGGGAACTCACCCCCTGGGCCACAGTTTGGCTTTTATAACCCCAAGGGCTAGGGTGGCCTTTGGGTACGTTATAAAATTGGCACCCAACGTGTTTGGCCTTGTCGTAGTCAAATTTGGTTTTCCTTTTGTTCGGGTAAACGCACAATCCCTTGTACTCCTTCCTTGTATTGTTTTGCGCAGTTACGGTATAAACATAATAAATTTATTCTCTATCATTTTGTTATTTTTTGGGGTTCGTCCGAACCCATCGGCAAGTTTTTGGTTATATTTTAGGGTTACTCCGAACCCATTGGAAAGTTTTTTTGTTATATTGTGTGGGTTCGTTTAGTGAGTAAAATTTATTAGTATTGTTAGTAGTTATTATAGTAAAATTTTGTGTGAAGTTATTCGGTTATAATGGGTTCGAAAATTGAAATTAATCGGTTGAATAAAGATGAACTGAAGTATGAGCTTCGTATTCGAGGTATGACGGACATAGAGTCAGTAGATGCGATGAGGTATTCATTGCGGGGTTTGTTAAAAATGGAGAAAAGCTCCTCATTTGTTTTACCGCCATATCCATACACGTTTGCGGAAGACTGCCTGGCGTTAGATGAAAAACTGAAAGAAATAAAAGAACTTATAACGACTATTACGGATGGGAAAAAATCTTCGACGTACCATAAGATAGAGGCAAAAATAGCGTATGCGACGCGTAGAGTGGAAGCCAGTACACCTGCTGCTGAAGAGGGAAAACAAAAACGTTCTCAGAAATTAATGCAGATCGTACGTTTACAATGAGATTTACATGTAAAAACGAAAGCAACTCAACATTCGTCAACTATGCTACCTGCTCCATTTCTTGATGCCTCCACGGCCCAATTAGATTTGGCAGAGTCGAATCCTGATTCATCTGCAAGCGAAAGTGATGTAGAACACGTTGTTACTCCACGAGCTACAACTCACTCTGTACCTGTTATTAAATGGGGTCTCCAATTCAATGGTGATAGTCATGTAATGTCGCTTAACTCCTTTCTAGATCGCGTCACTGAGAGGTCAAGCTAGAAATGTTTCGAAACGCAGTTATTTATGTCGGCTTGTGAGTTATTTACGGGTAATGCTTTGGTGTGGTATCGAGCAAACCGAGAATTATATAATACATGGGATGAATTGGTAGTTGGACTACAAGAAGAATTCTTACCGATAAATTATGAAGAGAAGTTATATGGAGAAATCCTAAAACGTATTCAAGGACCTCAGGAGTCCATAGGCATCTACGTTGCGAGTATGACATCGCTCTTCGGCCGCCTGCGCAATCAACAACTCAGCGAGCTCCGAAAAGTTCAGATTTTGCTAAGGAACATCCAGCCATTTTATCAACGACAGTTAGCGTTGGTTGAGGTAACCACTGTCGCACAGTTACTCCGGCTCTGTAGGAAGATGTACGAACGAAAAGAGTCTGTGGAAAACTTTGTACCTCCCCCTCGTCGTAATCAAAGTCTTGAGCCAGATTTGGCATATGTGTACACGGACATTGATCCTAGCACTACAACTCCTTCACCAGCTCCACCAGCTGCTTATGCCGCACAGCCAGCCAGGACATGTTTGCAGCCCATTGTTCTGTCGAACGGAAGATATACTGCTATCGCTGTGGTCATCCTGACGTAACCGTGAGGACTTGTCCCAAATGTTCGCGAAACGCCAACGCGGGGAAGTAAATTGTCGCTCTACCTCCCCCATATTTTGTAATGTAGCGGCAAATCAAACTCATTTTAGCCCTCGGCTCAAGTCGAAGAAATCCGCCATTTTGGATATTTTGTCCCATCTCGAGCATGATCAACGACCGCATTTAGAGATTTTTATTTATGGGAATAAATTCTTAGGATTATTAGATTCCGGGGCATCCCATTCTATCCTTGGTAATGCCGGTTGGCAAGTTTTGAAAAATTTAAATGTAAAATTAGATTCTCGTGATAATCCGAATTGTACAGTTGCAAATGGTAGTTCTTGTCGTAGTTTAGGTTTTGTTAGTTTACCTGTAACGTTAATGGGCAAAAGTAAAGTTATAAACTTTTTAGTTGTACCGGACGTACCCCATACTGTCATTCTAGGTCTAGATTTCTCGTGTAGCATGGACATCATCCCAGATTTGAAACGTGACGTATGGAAGTTTTCACCCAACACCGACGTTGCTGTGGACTCTATGATAACTTCAGTGTCAGAGCTCCCACTTGAAGAGCAACAGAAGCTAGAAACATTTTTAGACATCCAGTTTGCAGAAATGAAAACCACTTTAGGCTGCACTACGCTCGTCGAGCATAATATAGAGCTAGTTTCTCACGTACCCATAAAACAGAGGTATTATCCTGTGTCGCCTGTGATCCAGAAACATATTGATAAGGAACTGGACCAAATGTTATCAGACCACATCATCGAACCATTCACCAGCTCATGGTCGTCGCCCATCCTATTAGTACCAAAGAAAGATGGAAGTTACCGATTTTGTGTTTTTAGGAAAGTGAATAGTAACACGAAAAAGGATGCGTACCCCATTCCTTATGTGTCCGCCATATTAGACCGTTTGCGAGGCGCAAAGTACCTTAGCTCCTTGGACATTAAGTCCGCATACTGGAAAATTCCTATGGCTGAAGCGAGCAAGGAATATACGACATTCACTGTTCCTGGACGAGGGTAATTTCATTTTAACCGTATGCCATTTGGGTTGACGAACGCCCCTGCGACCTGGCAATTTTTAATCGATCGTGTACTTGGAGCCGATCTAGAACCCTTCGTATTCGTCTACCTAGACGACATTATCATCATTTCGGAAACATTTGAAAAACATTTGGAAATTTTAGGCAAAATTTTTGAGAGATTACTTACTGCAGGGTTGACGCTCAGCAAAAATGTGCTTTCTGTAGACCAGAGTTTAAATATCTTGGCTATGTCGTGAATAAGCAAGGACTGCAGGTTGACCGCGCCAAGGTGCAGGCCATTGTAGATATTCCTGTCCCCACGTCAGTAGGAGACGTGCGCAGATTTTTAGGAATGGCTTCCTGGTATCGTCGATTTATTGACAATTTTGCGAGCATTAGCGGGCCAATTACAAATCTGCTTCGTAAAAACCGGAAGTGGGTGTGGGACGATGATTGCCGCCAAGCTTTTGAAAAGCTGAAGAAGTGCTTAGCCTCGTCACCGATCCTCACATGCCCGGATTTCACACGCCCTTTCTGTGTGCAGACTGACGCAAGTGCTTATGGACTTGGAGCTGTCCTCACACAAGAGTATCCTGAAGGAGAAAAAGTAATCTGCTTCCTTAGTCGTTCCTTAAACCGTCACGAAAGAAACTACAGTACAACTGAGCGTGAGTGTCTAGCAGTTGTGTGGGCACTGGAAAAGTTAAGAGCTTACCTCGAAGGTGTAGGGTTCACCGTGATCACCGACCATCATTCACTCGTATGGCTCAACAATTTGAAAGATCCTGCTGGTAGACTATGTAGGTGGGCTGTGAAGCTGCAGCAGTATACCTTCCGTATCATCCACCGAAAAGGGAAGGACAATTTAGTGCCGGATTGTCTGTCACGTACCGTTCCCGTTGCGAACATCACCGCTCCCGCTGTGGAACCAGATCAACCTAGAGACCCATGGTATGAGAATATAATGACTCCTGTACAATTAAAATCACGGAAGTACCCAGCTTGGAGAGTTGAAAATGGACAACTTTATAAATATGTTCAATCTCGTATTCCAGAGTTAGAGGATCCCAGAGAACCTTGGAAGGTAGTCGTCGCCAAACCCTTACGTCGACTTCCGGACATCCTGGCGTATACAAGACTCTGCGGAAAATCGAGCAAAAATATTACTGGCCAAAAATGCGGGCAGATATAGCCGCATTCATTCGTACCTACCGAACGTGCATTGCACATAAGCCCGTGCAGAAAGCTCCCGCCGGTATGATGGGCTCCCGTCCCGTAACCTCCCGTCCATTCCAGCTGATTAATACGGACATTATAGGCCCTTTACCGTCGACGTCCCGAGGATATCGTTTTATTTTAGTAGTCGCTGATTATTATAGTAAATTTGTACTGACGTTTCCTCTTCGCTCAGCTACGGCTAAAGCCGTGCGCGAACATATAGAGCGCGATGTATTTTTATTGTTTGGTGTGCCACAGTACATCATTTGTGACAATGGTGTACAGTATAAGTCTGGAGAGTTTCGGAAATTGTGTGAGCAATATCAAGTGAAAATCTTGTATAATGCACTGTACCATCCACAAAACAATCCTGCAGAACGTGTGAATCGTGTGTTGAAAACCACTCTTTCTGCATACGTGAAGGATACACACAAAGACTGGAACAAATTCCTACCGATGGCGAGTTGTGCCATCCGAACTTTGACACATGAAGTTACAGGGTTTACTCCTTACTTCGTGAACTTTGGCCGAGAGCATATTTTGTGTGGTGAAGATCATAAAGATGTTAGCATAACGACCGATGGCCAAATGAACTTCGACCGTGAGAACGTGCGAGTTGTACGTCCTGAAGGCTTTGAAAAAGTGTACACTGAAATCAGGAAGAAGCTAGATAAAGCTTACCTTAAAAACAGTACACAGTACAACTTACGTCGACGTTCAGTTAATTTTTCACCTGGTGACATTGTATGGCGACGGAATTTTGCACTGTCAAATGCCGCGGAAAAATACACAGGGAAATTTGCGCCAAAATATGTTGGTCCCTTCGTCGTAGGAAGAAAGTTATCTTCGTGCACCTATGAGTTAATAGATAACGATGGAAAATCTAAAGGTATATGGCATGTCAATGATTTACGTGTTGGTTATGATGAGGAAACAAATCAGTAGAGTATAGGTTTTTTTGTTAGTTTTCTTTTATTACGTAATTCGTGTTAGTTACAAATTATTATTCTTTTGTTGTTGCGTAGTGTGCAAAAATTCTTTCGGTTGGGAATTTTTCCACAAGAGAGTAGAGGGGGAATTCTGTAACAATATTTTTCCATTCCTGTTCATTTTGTGTTCCTTCCGCTTTTCTAATCACTTTCTTCCACTCGCGTCCCTTCATACCTGAAACTGTATTGTCATTCTATTTCATTGTTATCATAATTTGTGTTGTCATATTTCAAGGTGTACCTACCTTAGCTTGTCTTTGGTCCATTTCTCTCTAGTTTTCATCCATTCCCTTTTTCCCTTTTGTACATTTGTCTTGTCTTCAACCTTCACCTTCATCAGTCCTTTGTTGACATTTCCATATGTCAAACCGCCATGCATGTTTCATTTCCCATAGTTCACTTGGCGTCTGCGCATGAGCGCTCTGTTTGTGTCATTGTTTCTGACTTTTATTCCCGCGAAGTAGACTACTGGATGAACATGTCAGTTTGTGTGGTAAACTACCCCAACTTTATTTTGATTTTAATGAATTTTTGCCTACTTAGACTAGAGTTGAAATCTCTTAATTGAACTGACTTAAGTCAAGTACATTCTGCATTGTAAGATTTTCTTTCTTTTTTAAAAGCAACGTTTGAAGACTTAGACGTGTTGTGCGATCCGCTCTTAAGCGATTTTTTTAGTAAATTGTGTTTTAGTTTTGAGCACTCTGTTATAGAGGTTTTGATCCACAAGTCATTTATTTAATTTGGGAATTTGGATATTCCCACAGGTTGTTTCCTGGATTAAAAATCTTCACCGCTTGTAACACTTTGAGGCCGTCCTAAATCAAAGGCCTTTCCTTCTTTTTCATTTCTCTCGTTTCCTTTTGTTCTTCGTTTTCTTTTACGACGTTCCCTTCTTGGGATATATTTTGGATTTATCTGGAACCTTTTTTTTTTTGGTTTTACCAAAATTTGTACGAGGTTCTCGTATGGTGTATGAAGTACATTGTTGCACCATTACGAGTCATCGCGTTCATCATCATCATCGTTTCATCATCACCGCCCGTCTGCGTGTTGTCTGTACCTGGTTGCCGTGTTGGAGAGGAGTTTTAATATTGGCGTACCAAGCCACGAGGGAAGAGACGTCCGCCATTTCTCCGTGCCGTCTGGACTTCACCGCCTCCCCCACCAGTAGATCAGATAAAGAACAGAACAATTATTTTTTTATTTTGTTTGGCAATTCATATTTATATTTTTGTGTAACTTACCGTTTTGTTTGTTTGTTGCGTTCACCTTCAGTAGACCAGTTTATTTTTTTATGTACTGTGGACTATATCTGGGCATTTTAAGAGGTACAGGCTGGCTTTCGCGAGGCCATTTTGAAAGGTATTTTATATTATTATCTCGTCCACGGAAAGGTACTAAGGGCTCGTACTGCGAGACTTTGAGCGTTTTACCGTCTTACTCTGCGCCGCGGCGTAATTGATGCATCAACTGCGATCTACCCATTTTGCGCTTTCATTTTGTTACGACGCACCGCCCCGACGAACCTTACCCTTCTGCGACGAACAGCCCTTAAGGCTCATGTACCATCGGCCTTCAGCCACAACTTGCGCGAGACTGCCGACACCTTTCTTTTATACACTACCGTTTTGTAACCACATTTCTGTACCGACGTTGTTGCAATATAGTTCAAGTTTTTATTTTAAAATTAGCGGTTGTTGCTACCTTCCCGTTCTCCCATTATTCAAGTTTCCGAGGGCTTGTCGCTCAGCTGTTTGTAGGCTCTGTGATCGAGTGACTGGCGCCCTTTCCACCCTTATTTTTCAGCGACGTCGAACCACCCCGTCTCCACTGTTTAGCTGGCCGGAGCCCAAACCTCGCTCGGGAACTCACCCCCTGGGCCACAGTTTGGCTTTTATAACCCCAAGGGCTAGGGTGGCCTTTGGGTACGTTATATAGTATAGAAAGCCTTAAAGTAACCTTACATTCTCATTCGTTTTTCCTTTTAATTATTTATCAAATGTAGATTATTTTATGATATTGTATATAAAATTTATATCTGTCAAACTGTCAAAAATAAAATAAAAATAAAATAAAATATCACGTTACCACGTAACTAATAAATAAATGAATCCTTGTAAAATAAAAAAATTTGGGCCCTATTCTGTAACTCGGTGGTTAATTTTTAATCACTGGTTAAAATTTTTATCCAATAGATACTAATTTGACAACTAAAAATCCCTCTTTGTGTTATATGTCAACATATTTGATTGGTTAAATTATTTAACCAATGGATAAAAATTAACCATTGAGTTACAGAATATGCCCCATAATATATAAAATTTAAACCTAATATCTAACGCAAATAAAATATAATACTTATCTGAATAACTCTGCCGAAACTGATAACGGGATGACCAATATAAGTCTAAAATAAGGCTTCGTTTAATCAAAAAGGGCCGACAAAACCAGAGCTGACAGGAACCAGTCAATCTTGTTTCACAGCATACTTATAACACAGTATATTATTTAATAAATGCAAGAGAAGGGTTGAGAAAATTAACCACCCTTACAATCTGTAATACGTATTAACTGTAACAAATCCATATTCACAGGGTATATTTAGCATACATCCCTTATTATAGATTAACCTCAAAAGTTTCTAATTTCAGGGGATGAGGGTAACTTATAACACATTATATTATTTAATAAATGCAAGAGTAGAGTTGAGAAAATTAACCACCCTTACAACCTGTAATATTAACTGTAACAAAACCATACTCACAGGGTATATTTAGCATACATCCCTTATTACAGATTAACCTTAAAAGTTTCGAATTTCAGGGGATGAGGATAACTTATAACATTATATTATTAATAAATTCAAGAGTACAGTTGAGAAAATTAACCACCCTTACATCATCATCATTCAGGTGCCATGTCTGATGCAGACGTCGGCGGTCATGAACCTCCACAAGTTACGGTCCTCTGCAGTGCGCAGTAGATCTTCATAACTACTGATACCAAGTTCTTCTTGTAGGGTAGATATTAGTGACAATGGTCTTCTTCCCCTAGTTCTCGTTCCTGTTATTAAACCATTTCAGACATCCCATTCTATCTCTTTTTCCCGTATTATGTGTCCCAGAAATGCATATTGTAGTTTTCTTATTTTGCTAACTAACTGTCTATTAGTTCCCATTCTCTTTAGCACTTGTTCGTTACTAGTTCTGCTTGTCCACGACACTTTTAAAGTTTTTCTGTAGAACCACATTTCTGCTGCCCGCAATTTGTTTATTAGTTTCTTACTGATTGTCCACGATTCGCACCCGTATAGGAGAACGCTCAACATATAACATTTAATTATGAGCACTTTTAATTTATTATTTACACCATGATTTGTTAATATATTTCTCATTTTCCCGAAAGCGATTTTAGCAATTGTTATGCGTGTGTTAATGTCCGTTTCACATTTACCATCCGAAGTTATTACACTGCCTAAATATTTATATCTATCCACTTTTTTAATTATCTCGCCGTTTAGATTAGCTTATTATTAAGTGTATCATTCTGATTATGTTTTTTATTTATAATTTTCAAATATACAGTTTTGTTTTTATTTAGTGTTAAACCCCATTCGCTACTACTTTCCGCGACTTTGTTTACCAATTCTTGTAAAGCCTGTATATTATTCGCTAACAATACCGTGTCGTCTGCAAATCTAATATTATTTATGTTTTCTCCTCCTATTGTAATTCCTCTTAACTCTGTGATATCCTTGAAAATTTGTTCACTATAGACGTTGAACAAAAGAGGAGAGACAACACACCCTTGTCTAACGCCTTTTTTAAATTTGTATTCCGATATTTTTCCGTCAATTTTTATTGCTGATTTTTGAATCCAATATAAGTTCTTCAACAACCTGATATTATTGTTATCAATATTCTTTTCTTCTAAAAGCGAAAACAGTTTATCATGCTTTACCATATCAAACGCTTCGTTGTAGTCCAAAAAACACAAGTATACTTCATTATTTACTTCAATATTTCGTTCAATGATGGTACGTAAAACAAAAAGTGCGTTTCTGGTACCTTTCTTTGTGGTAAAACCAAACTGTTTGTTTGACAGCTCAGCAGAAAGATTATTGTACATTCTATCATGATGTTCAGGAGAATTTTCAATACATGGCTCATAAGGCTGATTGTTCTAAAATCTGAGCAGATGTTTGCGTTACTTTTCTTCGGTAGTGTTATGATAGTTGACTTCGTTATCTCTTCTGGTAATTCACCTGTATCGTAAATTTGATTTGCAAGACAGGTAATGATTTCCACACCTTTATTTCATAATGCTTTTATCATTTCTATTGATATTTCATCGGGTCCAGTTGCTTTGTTTTTTCCGGCTTTGTTTATTGCCTTTATTACTTCTTCTTTCAAGATATTTTCTCCCTCTAGACTCCTTTCCATAATAACACGATTTTCTGTCCTATCATAATCATTATAGAGTTCTTCCACATATTCTGCCCATCTTTCTAATACTTTTTCTTTTTCCATGTAACAAATCCATATTCACAGGGTATATTTAGCATACATCCCTTATTGTAGATTAACATTAAAAGTTTCGAATTTCAGGGGATAAGGGTAACTTATAACACATTATATTATTTAATAAATGCAAGAGAAGAGTTGACAAAATTAACGACCCTTACAACCTGTAATATTAACTGTAACAAAACCATACTGACAGGGTATGTTTAGCATACATCCCTTATTATAGATTAATCTTAAAAGTTTTGAATTTCAGGGGATGAGGGTAACTTATAACACATTATATTATTTAATAAATGTAAGAGTAGAGTTGAGAAAATTAACCTCCCTGTGCAGGTAGATTTTCTGTTATTACATAATTTGTCAATTTTCTTGTACACTGCTATGGGATTAGATTAATATATGGTTTCTATTTCTTCGCATTTTTCGTTGTACCATTTTTCTTTTGCTTCGATACACATTTTCTTTATTTTTTCATTTAGTATTCTATACTCTGGAGTATTTTTCTTTTATCTTCTTTCTTCCATTGTTTTTAATATCTCTTCCGTCATCCATTCTTTATTTTTTGTTGTTTTATCTATTGTAGGCACAGTTTTCTTGACAGCATCTAATATTACGTTTTTAATTCTCATCCATGTGTTATTAATGTTTTCTTCATAAATATCGTCATCATACTGAACTTCTACTTCTTTTGTATATTTTTCTTTGACATCGTCGTTTGTGAACAAAGTTGTCAGATCTAATTTTTCTTCGTTTTTACTTTTTCTTAATATTTTCAGTTAAATTTTGACATCTGCCACTACTGGAACATGGTCGCTCTTGCAATCTGCTCCGGGATAAGTTTTTGTATTTGTTACTCCGTTTCTATATCTGGAATTTATGGCAATAAAGTCAATTTGGATTCTATCTACATCATTTGGGTGCTTCCATGTATATAAACGTATGGGATGATATTTAAACCAGGTGTTCATGATTATTTGTTCATTTGTTTTACACCACTCACCATTTATTTCCTCTTTCATTCCTTTCACTTAATCCGTACGGTCCGACTATAGTCCCATCTTGACCTACTCCAACTTTCACATTCAGACCTCCTATAATGAACTTAATTTCTTGTGATGCACAGATACTTTTGGCGTGATCTAGTTCTTCATAGAAACGTTCGACTTCTTCATCTTCGTATTTTGAGGTCGGTGCATATACTTGTATTATATTGATATTCACTGGAGATTTTTTTATTTTAACAATTATTATCCTATCCGATACAGGGTAGTAACCTGTTATTTTATCTTCTACGTCTTCATTAACGATTACTGCAACCCCTCCGTAGTGTTTTTCGTTACCAGAATAGAAAAGTGTACCACCTCCCATATTTTAATTTTCCGGTGCCTGTCCACCTTACCTCACTTAATCCCAGAATTTTAATATTTAATCTCTTCATTTCTTGGACTACATTAGCTAGTTTCCCTTTTTGAAACCAAGTATTAACATTCCATGTTCCAATTCTCCAACTACGACAGTTTATTTTCTTGGGTTTCGAATATTCTAAGCCATTATATTTATTTTGGGATGGGTTCATGACTAGCCTGGGCAAATTAGAGCAGTGGGTTGCCATTACCTTCTGCCGTTGTGTACCCTCATTTTTCTTAAATTCCCTATCGTTGTCCGAGTTCGTTGCCATGTTATTCTTTTTTATCCGCGTTATTAATATCTTTTCTGAATAATTTATTTTGTTATTAGGAATTTTTTATTGTTTCCTTTTGACGTGCCGTTGTTATTAACGAGGCTGTTTTCCGAAAATTTATTTTTTTTGCTGGATTGGTTTTACTTTGATTGTATTTTTCACCTATTAAATTAGTCTCCTCTTTGTCATCTTCTGAAGGTGGTCTTGTCCTTTTTGGTGTCACTTAGATACTTTCTAGCTCTTATAACATTTAATTTTCGAATCCAAGACGTAAATTTAACCACAATTGGTCTTGGCTTACTATAATCGCTAGTTTTTTTGCCTATTCTTCTTATATAGTCTATTTCTGTATTGTTTACTTCCAGATTCATTATTGTATTGAAAATAGATATGATTACTTCCTCTAATTCGCTATAATTTTTTTCTTCTTCTAGTACACCAAATATCAAGATATTATTCTTCCTGTTATCTTTCTCTAACCGTTCAATTTTTGCGTTTAACACTTGAATAGTATCTTTCATCTCTTTATGTTCCTGTTCTAACGTCTTAAATCTTTCATTAATTTTTTCCATAATTTGGTTAGCTTTTGTGTTACTGTGTTCCATAATTTCTTTTTTCATTAATTGTAGCGCTTGCAGCAGGTTATCTTCACCTTTATCTTCATTCATGTTTCTGAAATTTATTTATTTGTATATGTATATATTATTATTTAATATTGTTATTGTATTATAATTCTATTTGAGTTTTAATTTTTAAGTACTTAATTTATAAAACTTATCTGGATGGTTGTAAACTGGTCGAATGTAGCAGCTGACCGCTTGACCAAGCGAATCCCGACCTTATGGCATTTATTTATATATGACAGGCGCACCCAATTTTATATTTTTACTTATTTATTTTAATACAAGCTCAGAATCTTAGTGGAGACTATTATGCAGTTTTTAAATGTCTTTATGAAACTCTTATTTTGAATTAAGTTGCAGTTTTTATTCACTATTTAACTCTTGTGACAACGGCACTCACGAGCACATGTCACGGCAACGAACGAACTCAAACCACCCTTACATCCTGTAATATTAACTGTAACAAAACCATACTCACAGGGTATATTAAGCATACATCCCTTATTATTAACCTTAAAAGTTTCGAATTTCAGGGGATGAGGATAACTTATAACATTATATTATTTAATAAATGCAAGAGTAGAGTTGAGAAAATTAACCACCCTTACAACCTGTAATATTAACTGTAACAAAATCATACTCACAGGGTATATTTAACATATATCCTTTATTGTAGAATTACATTACAAATTTCGAATATCATGGGATCAGGGTAACTTGTAATACATTATATTATTTAATAAATGCAAGAAAAGAATTGAGAAAATTAACCACCCTTAGTACCTGTGATATTAACTGTAACAAAACCATATTCACAGGGCATATTTAGCATACATCCCTTATTATAGAGTTACATTCAAAGCTTTGAATTTCAAGGGATGAGTGTAACTTATAACACATTATATTATTTAATAAATGCAAGAGAAGTGTTGAGAAATTTAACCACCCTTACAACCTGTAATATTAACTGTAACAAAACCATATTCACAGGGTATATTTAGCATACGCCCCTTATTTTAGAGAAACATTAAAAACTTTGAAATTCAGGGGATGAGGGTAGCTTATAACATATTATATTATTTAATAAATTCAAGAGAAGAATTGACAAAATTAACCACCCTTAGAACCTGTAATTTTAACTGTAACAACACCATATTCACAGGGTATATTTACAATACTTCCCTTATTATATAAAAACATTAAATGCTTTGAATTTCATGGGGTGAGGGTAACTTATAACACATTATATTATTTAACAAATGCAAGAGAAGAATTGACAAAATTAACAACCCTTAGAAACTGTATTATTGACTGTAACAAAACCATATTCACAGGATATATTTAGCATACTCGTACATCCCTTACTGTAGAGTTACATTAAAAATGTCGAATTTCAGAGGATGAGGGTAACTTATAACATTATATTTTTTAATAAATTATATAATGTGTTATAAGTCACCCTCAACCCCTGAAGTTCAAAACTTTTAAGGTTAATCTATAATAAGGGATGTATGCTTAATATACCCTGTGAGTATGGTTTTGTTACAGTCAATATTACAAGTCGTAAGGGTGGTTAATTTTCTCAACTCTACTCTTGCATTTATTAAATAATATAATGTGTAATAAGTTACCCTCATCCCCTGAAATTCGAAACTTTTAAGGTTAATCTATAATAAAGG
The DNA here is from genome assembly GCA_963082715.1 of Harpalus rubripes. Taxonomy (NCBI): domain Eukaryota; kingdom Metazoa; phylum Arthropoda; class Insecta; order Coleoptera; family Carabidae; genus Harpalus; species Harpalus rubripes. Next base: position 31,456,559 of record OY720457.1, read on the forward strand.
ATGTATGCTAAACATACCCTGTGAGTATGGATTTGTTACAGTTAATATTACAGGTTGTAAGGGAAGATAATTTTTTCAACTTTTCTCTCGCATTTATTAAATAATATAATGTGTTATAAGTTACCCTCATCTCCTGAAATTCAAAACTTTTAATGTAACTCTACAATAAGGGCAGTATGCTAAATATACCCTGTGAATATGGTTTTGTTACGGTTAATATTACAGGTCCTAAGGCTGGTTAATTTTCTCAATTCTTTTCTTGCATTTATTAAATAATATAATGTGTTACAAGTTACCCTCATCCCCTGAAATTCAAAACTTTTAATGTAACTCTAGAATAAGGGATGTATGCTAAATGCACCCTGTGAATATGGTTTTGTTACAGTTAATATTACAAGTTGTAAGGGTGGTTAATTTTCTCAACTCTGCTCTTGCATTTAAAATAATATAAAGAGTTATAAGTTACCCTCATCCCCTGAAATTCGAAACTTTTAAGGATAATCTATAATAAGGGATGTATGCTAAACATACCCTGTGAGTATGGTTTTGCTACAGTTAATATTATAGGTTGTAAGAGTGGTTAATTTTGTCAACTCTTCTCTTACATTTATTAAATAATATAATGTGTTATAAGTTACCCTTATCCCCTGAAATTTAAAACTTTTAATGTTTCTCTATAATAAGGGAAGTATGCTAAATATACCCTGTGAGTATGGTTTTGTTACAGTTAATATTACAGGTTCTAAGGGTGGTTAATTTTGTCAATTCTTCTCTTGCGTTTATTAAATAATATAATGTGTTATAAGTTACCCTCATCCCCTGAAATTCGAAACTTTTAATGATTCTCTATAATAAGGGAAGTATGCTAAATATACCCTGTGAATATGGTTTTGTTACAGTTAATATTACAGGTTCTAAGGGTGGTTAATTTCGTCAATATTTCTCTTGCATTTATTAAATAATATAATGTGTTATCAGTTACCCTCATCCCCTGAATTTCAAAACTTTTAATGTTTCTCTATAATAAGGGATGTATGCTAAATATACCCTGTGAATATGGTTTTGTTACAGTTAATATTACATGTTCTAAGGGTGGTTAATTTTGTTAATTCTTCTCTTGTATTTATTAAATAATATAATGTGTTATAAGTTACCCTCATCCCCTCAATTACAAAACTTTTAATATTTCTCTATAATAAGGGATGTCTGCTAAATATACCCTGTGAATATGGTTTTGTTACAGTTAATATTACAGGTTCTAAGGGTAGTTAATTTTGTCAATTCTTCTCTTGAATTTATTAAATAATATAATGTGTTATAAGTTACCCTCATCCCCTGAATTTCAAAACTTTTAATGTTTCTCTATAATAAGGGAAGTATGCTAAATATACCGTGTGAGTATGGTTTTGTTACAGTTAATATTACAGGTTCTAAGGGTGGTTAATTTTGTATGGTAAATATATTCTCCGAATATGGGTTTGTTACAGTTAATATTACATGTTGTAAGGGTGGTTAATTTTCTCAACTCTTCTCTTGCATTTATTAAATAATATAATGTGATATAAGTTAACCTCATCCTATGAATTTCGAAGCTTTTAGTGTTTCTCTATAATAAGGGATGTCTGCTAAATATACCCTGTGAATATAGTTTTGTTACAGTTAATATTACGTGTTCTAAGGGTGGTTAATTTTGTTAATTCTTCTCTTGTATTTATTAAATAATATAATGTGTTATTAGTTACCCTCATCTGCTGAATTTCAAAACTTTTAATGTTTCTCTATAATAAGGGAAGTATGCTAAACATACCCTGTGGATATGGTTTTGTGACAGTTAATATTACAGGTTCTAAGGGTGGTTAATTTTGTCAATTGTTCTCTTGAATTTATTAAATAATATAATGTGTTATAAGTTACCCTCATCCCCTGAATTTCAAAACTTTTAATATTTCTCTATAATAAGGGATGTATGCTAAATATACCCTGTGAATATGGGTTTGCTACAGTTAATATTACAGGTTGTAAGGGTGGTTAATTTTGTCAACTCTTCTCTTGCATTTATTAAATAATATAATGTGTTATAAATTACCCTCATCCCCTGAAATTCAAAACATTTAATGTAACTCTACAATAAGAGATGTATGGTAAATATCCTCTGTAAATATGGTTTTGTTACAGTTAATATTACAGGTTGTAAGGGTGGTTAATATTCTCTACTCTTCTCTTGCATTTAATAAATAATATAATGTGTTATAAGTTACCCTCATCCCCTGAAATTCAAAGCTTTTAATGTAATTTTACAATAAGGGATGTATGCTAAATATACCGTGTGAGTATGGTTTTGTTACAGTTAATATTACAGGTTCTAAGGGTGGTTAATTTTGTCAATTCTTTTCTTGCATTAATTAAATAATATAATGTGTTATAAGTTACCCTCATTCCCTGAAATTCTAAACTTTTAAGGTTAATCTATAATAAGGGATGTATGCTAAATATACCCTGTGAATATGGTTTTGTTACAGTTAATATTATAGGTTCTAAGGGTGGTTAATTTTCTCAACTCTTCTCTGGCATTTATTAATTAATATACTGTGTTATAAGTTACTCTCATCCTCTGAAATTCGAAACTTTTAAGGCTAATCTATAATAAGGGATATGTGAGTATGGTTTTGTTACAGTTAATATTACAAGTCGTAAGGGTGGTTAATTTTCTCAAGTCTACGTTTGCATTTATTAAATAATATAATGTGTTATAAGTTACCCTCATCCCCAAAAAATTCGAAACTTTTAAGGTTAATCTATAATAAGGGATGTATGCTAAATTTACCCTGTGAATATGGATTTGTTACAGTTAATATTATAGGTTGTAAGGGTCGTTAATTTTCTCAACTCTTCTCTTGCATTTATTAAATAATATGATGTGTTATAAGTTACCCTCATCCCCTGATATTTGAAATTTTCGACGTTGCTCTATATTAAGAGATATATACAGAACAACCCCCGTAAATATTACTTTATTACATTTTATATTACGTGTATAATCTTATAGTAAATACAGCAGTTAACTTGTTACGGATTATAGCACCAGGGTTGTCCAAAGTATTTTACTTAACGAATCGGCTGCTACGAATCGGCTGCTAGCTTCAGTCTCATGCCGGCCGATGTAAACAGACTGGTCCCGACGTGTTTAATTACTTCCGGTCACCTTTCGTGTTCATTGTTATTACGTGTTCGAATATTCTAGACTGTTCTAGAAAAAAATGACAGCTGTATATAAGGGACGTATCGATGCTCGAGAGTTAGTTCAGTTGAGTCCCTGATCACACAACATTAGTTGTGTGATCGCGGGGTTGACTTACAGTTACAAACAGAGTGATAGAGACATTGACATGGAGTGTTAGAGAGAGTAGTGTTAGTGAAAAGCACAGCAGTATCTTAGTGAGCGTATGCAGTTGGTGTCGAGTAGGTACTCGGGAAGTTACTGGTATATTGGGATAGCTGTGGATATAAATACTCGGTAGAGTTGACGAGTATTGGGAAGCTATAGTGTGCAAGGACAGTAACGGCGAGTCGGGAAGTTACTGGTATACTGAAATAGCTGTTAAAGAGAATACTCGGTAGTGTTGAAGAGTATTGGGAAGTTAGGTATACGGGGACAGTAACGACAAGTGTTAGTGAATACTCGGCAGTGGTGTTGAAAAATTGTGGCATACGGAGAGTATGTGATACTGAGGCTGTGGAAGTTAGACAGACAGTTACATAAATAGACAGATAGTGTTGTGAAAAAGGTGACTTCTGTCCGAATAGTTGAATGTACAGACGCTGTTGAGTCAGTTGAGTATATAGACGCTGTGGAGGTCGGTAGGCGGACAGTTGAACGTTATAAGTATATAGTGATATAAATATCGCGTAAACAGTCTACAAGAGTCTGCAACAGACCGGCAGTCTAAGATTGGAACGTGAACGTGAAATAAATAATTAGTAATATAGTGGAAATAAATAGTAGTGTTAATTGGTTAAATAAATAGTGTTAGTGTTATCTAGTTAATTATAGTTTTAGTCTTAATTAGTTTTTAATAATTGTTTAATATTAGTAATAGTAATATTTAATTATAGTTTAATAAACACTTAATTTTAATTAATAATAATTGTCTAATATTTACACTTCACCCAGATAAATATAAAAACGTTACATTATTAATGTAAACTTTTAGTCCGTCCGTTGTGGAATTTTTTCTACCACTTAGTATAATGTAAACATTTCAGTTCTCGGACGAGAGGAATAGCGCGTGATCTAGTCTTATGCTGTTTATAAGGTTTGAAATAACGATTTGCTCGTCTTGAGATGACGTTTCTTATGTTATTATTTAATAACATTTTATAAAACAATTAATTAATAATAATTGTTAAGTGTAATTTCTAATATTTGTATTGTGTACTATTTGTGATTATTAAAGTGTTTGGTTAGAGTATTTGGATTGTTCTCATAATAATATGCGTGAAACGGTACAGATATCATGCCCTTGCTGTTGTGATAAATGCAATGTATATGGATAAGAAGCTTTACTTAATTTCGTGTGAAGGTAAGATTATTTAGAAATAAAACATGTTTATTTATTTTACTTATTTTGATTAAACATATTTATTTATAAGAAAATAAGTGTAAGCTTCACATTTTATTAAACATAGTATACAGTAATAGTAAAACACAGGGACGGCGCCAGGGGGGGGGGCTGAGTGGGCCCAGGCCCACCCTAAAATATCTTGGCCCACCATGTGGCCCACTCGCTCAACTCCTAATATTTAGGCCAATACTACGAAAAAGTGAAATTTAATTTTCTAAAATAGGAATGCTATAATGAGTTACATATAAATACATATTGTATATTTTATTTATTAACATACTCGCTGCATATGATTGGCAATTAGCATCATTCTTATTCTTCTTCTTAAAATGCGAGTGATGCCATTTGGCGCGCCCGACCGTTTGATTTTCTATTGGTCACTGCACTGCGCATGCTGCATGCCACATGCGCGAACTGTGTGTTGGGTGTCTTGTCAATATGGTAAATACTGAAGTTTTCAACAGTTGTACTGTATTGTGTCGAAGGTATCGAGTATTTATTTATATGTATTTGTAGTTAAGACGTTAAGAGCTTTTACTAGTGACTTTGGCAAAATGAATAAAAGATTAACAGATTATTTTAATGCCTCTTGCAGTAAGAAAATTAAAACTCAGAGCAGTGAGCATTCAAAGGTGGATACTTTAATCTATATTACTTATAAATAATTATATTATACAATAATTATTGTTCATAGATTATTGCTTCATCTTCATCAGCACCAGAAGATAAAGAAAATTTTGAAAATACTATTTCTAATGTAAATACTTAGAAAAAAATCGTTAAATAAAAATAAAATATGGATTTAATAAATGTTTTTTGTAGGAGGTACAGAATAATATACAAAATGAAAGCCTAGTTAGCAGTGTTAACGACAATGATAACAAAATTAGTGAAGATGATATGTCATCAAGTAATGATGATGATGATAATTTATCAAATGACGAACAAAATGAAGAAACAAAAGTGACACCAAATTTAATAAATAAATAAATTATAAAACCAACTAGTTTACGAAAAATTCCAGGCCCCGCAGACATTGCTCAAAATTTGGCGGATGGTCCTATTCAACCGCGTATACAAAATTTTTCTAAAACAAAATTTGGAAACAGAAGTAGGAATTTTCAGGAAACATGGTACGATTTGTACAAATGGATTGAATATAGCATTTTAGAAGACGCCATATATTGTTTTCCGTGTAGATTTTTTTCGACTAAAAGTGATAATCCCACCTTTTATTCTGTTGGTTTTAAAAATTGGAAGCGAGTATTAGAAAAAGAATCGGGCTTACACAAACACAATAAAACAGAACTACATAAAAAATGTTCTTTGATGTGGGCTGAATATTTAAATGTAAAAAATAATAATTCAGTTACGGTTCAATTAAATGAAGGACATCAAGCATTAATAGAAGAAAATAAATATTATATTAAAACTATATTTGACGTGATAAGATTAATAGCTATTCAGGGTTTGGCATTACGGGAACAAAGTATAAATAAAGGTATTTTTTTAGAAATTTTGAATTTCACTGGCAAATATGAGAAAATAATTGCAAATAAAATAAACAGTGGTAGCAAAACTGCTAAATATACCCATCACACGATTCAAAATGAAATTATATATTATAGCCAAAGCGATATTTTCAAAAATAAGTGAAGAAGTAAACAGAGCTGAATATTTCGCAGATGGCTGACGAAACCAAGGATATAAATAAAAACGAACAATTATCTGTTGTTATCAGATATTATTTGGATGGTGAAATTAAAGAACGGTTTTTAGGATTTACAAAAATGTCAACTTTGGACGCTAAGTCATTGACTCAATATATTAAATTAATGTGTCGATTTACAGAAATGTGTAGCGCAAACATACGATGGCGCGAATACTAAGAGTGGGAAATTAAATGGTGTACAAGTTTTATTTCGCGAAGAAGTAAAACATGCTATCTACATCCACTGTATGAACCACAGATTAAATCTTGTAATTGTTGGTGTATGTAAATGCATTCCAACACTTTTTTTCGTGCTCTACTGTTCATGCTCAGTTTTTAGATTTACAAAAGAAATATGCAGGTAATATAATAGAACTGAAAAAAATTTGCAAAATCCGATGGACATGTCAAGTACAGGCTTGTATTGCAATAAAAATAATTTAATTGTAATATTATTAACATGTAACATATTGTAAAGTTTTTTGTATATACATATATATTATATAATAAACATTAGTTTTCTATCCTAATTTATTATTTTATACCGGCCCACATTAAAAATTATTGGCCCGGGTCTGGCCCACCTAAATATTTTGGGCTGGCGCCGTCCCTGGAAAACATAATACATAATAAAATATTAAGGATATATATTTTACATTAAAATTAGTGTACTTACTTTTATATTTCTGTAATATACTTATAAAATAATTACAAATACACACATTTGAATAACATATTATAAAGTATTATAAGTAATATAACAATAAGGATTATTATTTTATATTATAAATGAGTGGTTACCTGATTTATAAATATTACATTTTAATATGATATATACCATCACAAATAAATATATAAATATTGGTTTCGTTTACGAGTATTTTTGCTTTTTCACAGTTCCAAACGGTTCAGAGCTAATATCATTAAATTTTCTTTTAAGATAAACATTTTGATACGTTTTAATTTGATCACAAGACAGTATACGAAATTGTTTAGTGCGTATAATTTGATTTTCGTATTTCAAAACTATAGGTTCAGTATATTCAGTAATCATTTTTACTAAATTATCAAAATTAACTATATTTTTATTGCTTACATTAATTGTTATGCCTTTAATTTTGTATTCTGTTTTAATATTATTTTTATAGCCAGATACACACACTTGAAAAGCGTAATGTTTTGGACCCCCAGATGCAAAAGCTTTTATATAAGAACCCTTACCATATTTATTGAGTTCGTTCGTCATATCACCCAAAAAATTTCCGTGTTCTGGCATCCACTCGTTTGGTTTTTGGGTGTAAATTATACTATCTGTGTCAAAGTACAGTGCCCGAGTTCCAAGTTTATCTAAATATTTGTAAAGGTATATACGTGCTAGTGCAGTTGTTTTAAGCTGCTATGAAAACATTTGTGGTAGGAGAATCTTGTCTATTATTGTCTTTCCACGTAATGTACATAATTTCTTCATTGATAGGTATGGTTGACTGTACTTCATAATTTGGATTGCAAAAATATGTAATTAATTCCTCATATGTAGAGATAATTTTAGTATGTGTTAAGTCATCTCTCATACCAAAGCGGCCCCATAAACTATTCAATTGCAATTTTGAAATAGATATTAAACCAGGATTATTTTGTATTTTATTTTTATCTAACAAAATTCTCCTTTTTTATAAAAATCTTGAATATATTTTTCTTTTAAATTTTCATTATTTAAAGATTCAATAGGCCAGTCACTAGCTTTTTGTTTAATTTTTTAAAAATTATTGACATAGTTTGCAAATAAACCACCAGTTTTTGAATTTGGATCATATTTTTCAGTTTCAAATTCCCAAACCTCATATTTTTGAACAATTTTATAACCTTTAGAAACAGCTAAATAAACTTCATTAACGACCCATGTGGATGTTAATTCTCTATCGGTATCAGAGTGTGTGCAGTCATTGATATCCATGTTTTCCGCACAAGTACGACATAAAACAAACATACATTTTTTGTTTATTTTCATTGGTAATACGGGGTGATATAATTCACGTGGTGGTAATACTGTACATTTAATTAATCCTTCAAAATTAAAAATATCTGGACAATCATCACCTAAATATATCGTTGGATGACCGATCGGGTAGGCTGAATATTTGTTAATGTACGGATATAAGCTACAAATATCAGTATAATAAATTTTTTCGTTTTTACTTTCATCAATTTTATAATGAGTTACCATTGTGTCAACTCTTCCTCCATAAAAACTGTCACGTGGATTTATGGGTTTTATGGATAATATTTTACGTGTATTAAAAAACTGTTGTGAATTAATATTATTTTTACGATTTTTTTCGAATTGACAACCCCACATTTCTATTACTTCAAATCCTGCACTTTTTAATATTTCTATTTTTCTAATTGTTGATTCATATGGAAAATTCATTGTATCGTCTGCAGTATTTAATAATGAATTATTACGGTGGTGTGGATAGCAAGTAGGACAACCATGATACCAACAGCCTTGATATTCAAATATTATTTTTTTATTTTCTATTTCTGTGTAATCGTCTACTTTAAAACCTAATATATTACGTTCATTATTATTGAAAGCGTGTTGTATTTTAATGTTTCGTTTTTTCTCCTCCCACAATAACCAAATAGTTGCCTCAAAAGAATATTTTTGTTTACATCTGTATCCACATGGTGGGACAATAGCTATTTTATTTTCTTCCAAATATTTTTTCTGTACGTATAAAGACATGCACTAGCTATAGTTATTGAACGTCTAAAAATGTCAACATTATTATTTTCAAAAAATAAAGTTTTAAATTTCATACATGCTTCCCGTAATATATTGACGTCATTAATACAGTATTTAATTAATTCTTTCTTCAAATTAAAAATATAATGAGACTTTGTTTTCGATATACCATTTATTAAAACTTACAATTTCATCGGAACTCATACTCTGTATAGGATAATATTGTTTTGGAGGTATGGGTCCAATATAATCCAAATTTTCACTTCGAATAAAATAATAAGGGAAATAACATTTTTCCAAAACATTATCACATTTCAAGTCAAATGCACTAGGCATCTTACTTAATTTCATAGGTAAAAAATTTAAACTATCAATAAAGTTTATGGTTTTCAAACGAATATTTAATATTTTACTGCCCCGAATTAATATGCCCGGTGTTAATTTTAAAGTATCAGCTATGTATCTTAAAAGAAAATGTCCGTCATATGATCTAAGATTATGAGCAATTACAACAATCTCTTTCAAATTTTGTCGTGGTAACATTAAATATTCAAAAAACTGTTTTATAGGATTTTCCATAAATACATGTTCACGAATACCACAATTATTACAAAATTTATTACTCACATTAATACTTCTTTCTATGCAATGTATGCAAGATTGTTGTGCTACACACAGGACTGGTACATGTTCAAATGAAATATTTTATTTTCTTTTCTTTTTAGATGAACAGGATGTTGTCTTATCGTCGTTGAATGGTGTATTTTGTGAACATTCCAAATTAAAAAAGACGTAAAGTACATATGCAGCTGTTTTTGAATCGTCAGTCGTAATATTTTTCATAAAACATTGATGATTAGGTGGAAAATGTTGCTAACAAGAACAATATATAAAATATAAGTAATTAAGTAAAATAAAACAATACAATAGAATCACTTACTTGACATACAGAGCAAAATATTTCGAAGCATTCGTGGGTTGTTTTTCTCAGTGGCGGGATTTGGAGGGGGCAAGGGGTGGCAGTTGCCCCCCCCCCAATGTTTGGACAATCAAAAACATGAAATCCAAAAAATATGTTATTGTTAAAACAAGAATTTCAAAAACTATTTCAAATTGCCGCGATGTCTTTGTATTGCCAACTTCATTAAATTGCGCTACTCTTCTTACTGAACATTTTAATACCGGGCGCACCATCTCGTGCATTTAAAAATAATTACACTGAGCACGGACTTTAGCATCGGGCTGCGCATTTGGCAATCTGGCTGGGTATTTTAGTTTGTGGTGGTCCTCATACCTCATTGGTGGTGGTCATAGTGTCAAGTGTCATACGACTGAAGACGTAGAAAGTGTAGAAAGTGCTCCGACGACTCGATGAGATGAGATAAATATGGTAAGTTAAATCGAATATAACCATTAATCATTAAATAGATTTGTGTAAATAATTACTTATATTCGCTCCATTCTGTAACTCTAATGCCCGGTTGTAGAAACGTTAATCAACGCGTTGTTCGGTTAGCGGTTCATCAAAACGAACAAATGCAACGCGATTTTTTGACCGCAATGATTTAAATGTCATAAGAACAAGGCAATTGATTCGAATTTGTTCGATTTGATGAACCGTTAATCGAACAATGCATTGATGAACGTTTGTGCAACCGGGCATAAGTATAATAACCTTTGAATCGTTGACAAATAGAATAGAAACAAATGTATCATCTGTCAGTTTCATTTTTTATTCTACTATAATTATTGGCTACAATAGGGTTTTCCACGACTTTTTGACTTTCTTATATATTAGTGTAGAGATACAAATATTTTATATAACAAGTTTGATCCTCTAACTTAATATTATGTATCATATCAATACATAAGTATTTATAAATCTTCTAAAAAAAAATATTTTCTTAGATTCCTCGAAAAAGGCAGAGTTTATTGTCATCTTACTTTGACAAGCCAAGCAAAAAGTCGCAAATTGAGCCTGCGAAACATGATGAGAAGACTTCAGCTTTCACATCTACCCATCTACTTGCTGATGTTAGTGCAACTGATCACAATAATAATACCAGTTGCTCAAATAGTGATTTATTACAAACCACTACTAATACTTCCACTTCATCTGACGCATCACTTGTAAATGAACGTGACCCTTGCCATGGTCCACTATTCGCGAAAAAGTTTATTGGTAGTGGTCCATATCAACCAGATAAGTTGAACTATCCTGTGACAGCCGGACGAAAATTCAGAACAGAATGGTATAAGACATACACGTGGCTTGAATACAGTCCATTGGAAGATAAAGCTTTTTGCTTCGTATGTCGAGCTTCATACCAAAACGCTATTAACAAAGCAGAAGATGCCTTTATAACCAAAGGATTTTGCAGATGGAAAAAAGGTATCAGTTCTTTTGACAACCATCAAAAATCTCAGTCACATGTAAATAGTAGTGTGAAATTAGCTTTACTCAAGCAAGCTGAACAAACTGGTTCTGTAGCAGAAAAGCTGAACGCACAGTATTCGAAAAATGTGGAACAAAATAGGCAATATCTTTATGCAGTTTGTGAATCCCTAATTTTTTGCGGAAGACAAGCAATCGCATTAAGAGGCCACGACGAAACTGGCAGTTCAAAAAATAAAGGAAACTTGTTGGAGTTAATGAATCTTCGATCCAAAGATAATTTATTAATTAAACGTTTTTTTATTGACCGAGAGAAAAGTTTTCAATAAACGACCGGAAAATATCAAAACGAGCTCTTGAATATCACTGGCGAGCAAATAAAAAAATACATTGCAGATCAAGTTAGAGAGAGCGGAATTTTTGCCATAATTGCAGATGAAACGCAAGATATTTCAAAACATGAACAAGTAGCTGTTGTTTTACGATACGTTACTGACGAGTTGAAAGTATATGAATCATTTGTAGGATTTTTCCGTGCTGGAATGATTGATGGGGAAACATTGGCTGCCTTATTGAAATCAGTCATAGTTTCTTTAGGCCTTGACATACAAAATCTACGAGCACAATGTTACGATGGTGCAGCAAACATGCGTGGATCTTATAAAGGGGTTGCTGCACGAATATTACACGACAATCCACTGGCTATGTATATATATTGTCATGCTCATGTGCTTAATTTATGCATTGTGAGTTGTTGCACAGGAGTTTCATCCATAAGGAACACGTTTCATACTCTTCAAAGCCTTTACAATTTTATAGAGAAATCACCTAAAAGGCATGGTATTTTCGAAAAAATCCGAATAGATTCTCAAAGTTTCAGCGGTGGGACAATGACATTGAAGTCTCTCTGTGACACTAGATTGTACTGTCGAGTAGAAGCAGTTCGTTCACTACTTGATAATTTTGAAACTACAATTGCGTCGTTGAATGAAATCGCAGAAATTGATCCTAAGTATGGAGGTGAAGCGAATTCATTGTTGAGATGCATTGAGGATTTCAACTTCATTTTTAATTTGTTATTACTACGAAGATTACTTTCACAGTGTGATTTATTATCAAAAACCCTTCAGTCCACCAGTATTAACTACGGAATAGTAAAAGACGTAGTCAAGAGTACTATAGAGGTTTTAGAATCCTTCAGAAGTGATGACTTTTTTTCAAAAACTCTGGGATCATTGTACTCAACTAACACAGAAATGTGATTTTAAACCAGCAGAGATGCCAAAAAAACGCAAAGTCCCTTCCAAACTAGGTGGAGGGAGTAAAGTTGCACTAGAAACAGAAACGGTAGAACAGCACTACAAGTGGACAATACTCTATCCTCTCATTGATATTCTAGTAGAAGAAATCAGAAACAATTTTTCGGAAAACAGTTTAGACATATTAGAACACTTGCACATCATACTAAATGCAAATGAAGTAAGCACATTGAGTGTAGAAAGTATCTGTAATCATTATAATCTAAATAGAGAGCTTTTAATCGCTGAACTACAATGTTTCTACGGAATGGAATCGATCGCTGGGAAAAACATTGAAAAAAGGGCAACAATTTGTGTAGAGAAAAAACTTAAAGAAGTCTTCCCTTTGATTTTCGAACTTATAAGATTATATTACACTATACCCATGAATTCGGCGACTTGTGAACGCTCGTTTTCAAGTTTGCGTCGACTAAAAACTTATTGCAGAAATACGACAGGACAAGAAAGATTGTCTTCATTAGCTCTTTTAGCTATTGAACGCGATGTTTCAGTAGATATTAACAATATTATAAATGTTTTTGATCTTACTAAGAAGAGAAGATTACATTTTACTTGAAGTTATGTATGTATTTGTATGCTTACCCTGTATGTTCAGATTATGTAAATTATTATCTATGTAATTAATCTTGTGTAAAATATAGTACTATGTTATCTGTATTTGTGTTATTTTCTAATTTCATTTTATGTGTAACAATATTATCCTTTAAATTTAAAACCAAAATATTGTACTTCTTGATACTTCGAATGTCAAAAAAGAAAAACTACATTCATTTCATTTATTTAGATATTTTTAATATTTTTGGGCTTTCAGGATTTACATATTTACATTTAAGAATAATTAACAATGCATAAAAATATGTTCATCATTAAACTGTAACCCCCCCCTCCTTTAAAAATCGTGCTCCTATTTTGCCCCCCCCCCCAATAAAATTGCTGAAATCCCGCCACTGGTTTTTCTTGTATTCAGATTATAAGTTTTGGAACATTTCTTGCAATATTTAATAACTTCACACATTGATCTATTTTTAGTGTATGTATTAACTGTTTTATGATTATCAAAGCAATCCTGTCCATTAAAGTGTCTTTGACATTCGTTGCATGTTACAAGTATATTATTTTCACTTTCGATGTGTGAACTATTACACCGTGAATATGAAAAAGGACATCTATGTGCACCTTTCATTTTGTAACCTAAATGACATTTACGACAATAATACGATAAATTAAATGCGCCAGTGATACTAATAATTGGATTATAGTGATTATTAAAATATAAAATATCAATATATTGGTCAATACCGTTAAAAACATCAGGTCCTTCAACAATAATTTCTTGTCCTAATCTATCATCACCAAATAGAGTAATTTTAAATTTTTTTAAATTATTTTGAAAGTCCTGCAATTCTTCAATTCCTGCACCGTTGTCTAAATTTATGTTAAATTTTTGACATAATTCAATGGCATGTTGTTTTTGTAAATTTTATTTTTACGTAATTTTTTAAATAAATCTTGATTTTCCAAATACGCAATACTTAAAACAATAGCTCTAGCTAAACACAAATTATCGTTATTTTTTATGTGTATTATCGAATGTTTTCGACGACAGTATTCTTCAAACGGTACATATTTTAAATTCGTTTTTCCTTTACCTGATGGCATAATTGTATGAGCTACAGATAACATAAGGGTGTCATTTAGGAGAAAATTTTTGTTACTTTGTAATACACTTTGTATGGCATTTACAATAACATTCGATGATGTCAGATTTTTTTTGTAACTTATACCAATTGGATAATCTAGAGAATTTTCGCTAAAATTTTCAATACCTATTCGATCTGAAGGTAAAATTTTCATTTCGTCAGCTAAATATTTTATTAGTCTATCAAATATAGAATTTAACCATTGAGCAGGATCTTCGTTTGAGGAATACGTATTTATTGCAATATTAATTTCACGCCATGCAGATTTGAATTTTTTCATTTTTCTTTCACGAATATTTAAAATTTTGAATAGTTGATGATCAATTTGTGAAGTTACACGTTCTAAAGATGTTTCCGGAGAATCCGTTGACGGTAATATCGGTAAAGTAGTGGAACTTGTTGAGGCATTTGTACTCGTATTCGAACTCGTAGTAGGTTTCACAATGTGATGGTCAATAGATGATTTGGACGCCGTATTTACTGATACAGTTGAAGACTATATGAGAACATTAATAAAATATATAAAATATAAAATCTTACTTGAGACGTAGGCGGTTGCAAACCCGTTCCTGAAGGACCTTGTTCTAAATCATCTTTTAGAAATGATGTTGCAGCAATTTCAGCTGATAAAAATTCAGCAGTACCCGGCACCAGTGTTGTAAACTTTATTAATGTTGCTGCATTGCGCCCTGCACTCATATTTTTTAAACCCAAATAAATCACACCCAAGTGAGGTGTATGGTTAAGTGATTGGATTTGTTCGTTTGTTAACGAAGAAAATCTTTCCGGTAAGAATATAGAAAAGGCCCCCAAATCACACAAAATTTTATTGCCAAAAGATTTGGTTTTAATTTTTTTAACTTTTATAACTTTATATGGTTGATTTTCTTTTAATTCAAAAAAAGAAAGTGCTTCTTTGTAGGTTTAAATTCGGACAGCTCTCCGATTTCATTAATTTTTTCCATATTCATTTTAATTTTGAATCGTTGTACGCTTAAACGAACTTGGTATAGAATGACGATAATTTGACTAAAACGACGCATTTTATATTGAGATCTTAAACAGGGATTTTTAAAGTAATATTATATATGATGAATCCTTTTCTATATTATTCACAAAACAGTAAATCGCATTTTAATTTTTTTTTATACCCCTGAGCAATGTTTATTTATTAGCTCTGAAACTAAACGTATCTGGCTTTATATTCCTGCATAAGGCTTGATTATTTGTTTTATTAATTGAAATATCATTAGTCAGTTATATATAATCAAAACATTTTTATCTTAAGATTTTTGACTAATGCTACGAATGAGTATTGTTTATTTATTAGCTCTGAAACTAAACGTATCTGGCTTTATTTTCCTTTATAAGGCTTGATTATTTGTTTTGTTAATTGATATATCATTAGTCAGTTTTTATAATCAAAACGTTTTTATCTTAAATTTTTAAAAATAGTATATATATATATATATATATATATATATATATATATATATATATATATATATATATATGAGTTACATATGAGATCGATTTTAGTTAGAAATAAGTGAGGGTTATGAGAGTATATCTGTTTCTTCGTTTAAAGTGTCCGTGAAAATGTAGGCTGGTTATGTACATACAGAGAATGCTATTGATCTAGAATCAGCTGTAAGAAATTTTAAAAATCATTGTTATTATTTTGCACATGACAATGAACATGAAATAATTTACAAGCGAACACGTTTCGATGAAGATATCGAAAAAATTTTAAATGATTCTTACCGAGAAGATTCGAAACGTTATACTGAAGGTGAAGAAATTTGTTATAGTTACCTTATTAAAAAAATTAATATTATTCAGTTACTCGTAAAATTCAAGAAAATTAAGTTATTGCAAGAATTAGAAAGTGAAGTCGTTGATTTTCTTGAGGAAGAGGAAAAGGAATTTTTCAACTTTTTAAAATCTCAAGCAGATGATAAAAAATTGATAGAGAACAAGGTAAGATTTTTTTAGGATAAACTCAAATATTAGATATAGTTGATATTTATTCATTTTACAGAATGGCCCAGAAAATGATAACCAGTCATGCTTCTCGCTTATTGCTACAACAAGCCTACAACCTTTGCAACAATAACGAAAAAGTCCTGTATGTGGGAATTTATCCCATAAATGTAGAAGTCGTTGTTAAGATTGTAAATTATAAATCGCAGAACAGTATTGTATTCAATGTGTCAGAATGGAATGCTTTTGTTGATTATATATAAAGTATTGTAAATCCAATAAGTAGCACTGGGGACCAGGAACATAATATTGAATTTCATAGACTAGATGAAAAATGAAATATTGTTAGATAAATTATCACTACAACTTATATGTAAAATAAGTGATATTTTGTCAGACACGCTAAATTATTTTAATTCTCTTAATTTTGGGGAATATTATAGGGACATTAATACTCAAGCTTATTTTATGCCCGGAAAATCTCTTGACAATATAAAGAAACTTATATTCAAAGAAGAAAATAATATTGTTTGTACGATATATAAAGAAATGTTGACTTTTTATCCAAACTTCATATTAGATGATTTAAAATCATATATGTATTATGTTCCCAGTAATTATAATAAATTTAAACATTTGGCTAATAAAATGGATAGTTATAAATAAAATGTTATATACATATGTAATATTGCATAATCATACCTCCTTTTTAAACCGATTTTTGTGTGTATGTAAATATATAATGAAAATTCGTAAATACGTAAAGAAATAAGTAAACTATGTTTTATATGTGATTACAAACCTTATTACTTACTTTACTTCTTTTAATCCTAAAAACTGTAAATAAAGTATACTGGGTAAGTATATACAATTAACAAATAATATTTACAAAATTTTAATATAAACATATAATAAGTACAGTATTATTAACATATAGTTTTACAATATAAATAATAATGAAAAATATATAATTCAGAATGGATCATCTTCTTGTTTTCTTGATAACCAGGCGTGAATTGTAAATACATTCCGAAAGGCACATGCTGATATACAGTTTCTTTGTGTTGAAAGTGTTTTATGAGAAAAACAAGAAAAGTTTGAAGTATATTTGTTCTTTATTCGTAGTGATGGTGGCAATTCATCATAGTCATTTATATGTTCTGCCTAATCAACTATAGTACACATGTTATTATTTTTAAGTAACTTTTCCATCAGTTTTCTTTTTACATTTCCCTTTAAATATATTATGCAGTCGCAAGATAATATACTCTTTATTATATTATGAGCTGTATAATAATCTATATATCCATCATCCTACGATAATCCGTGATAATTACGTTCTAACCAACATATTTGCTTACGCAATGAAAAACTGACGTCACTCCATTTACAAGGAGGTTGAACAAACATGTGGATTAATTGCGTATCATTTTTTCTTAAGATGGCTATTTCTTTTAATATAAAACGATTATTACTGATTCCATATCCTTGAATATCAATAATAATTTTTTTCATTTTATGAACAGTAAGATGTAATATGATGAAGAGTTACTTGTGAACTGTTTTATATTTTTCTTACAAAACCTTTTTAACAATATTTGTTAATAGATTATATTCGATGAGTCGATCGTGCAATATGATGCAATATGCAGATGTATTTTTTGGAATTGGATTTTTTGATTCAAATTCTAGTCTTATATCTACTGTAGATGTTTTTATAGACTCATTTTATCTTGAACAATCAATTACAAACACTGGTGCTATGTTCTTTAAATCCTGAACACCAAATAAAGGGTCACCATATCCACTTCGACCGTAATACGATTATTGAAATCTTTTATACATATCATACATTAATGCATTTTATTGTTGTCAATATCTAAATTCATATTGTCATAAGGAAAACATTCAGAATTTAAATATAATTTTACATTAGTAATATTACAGTGGTCAAATAATGATGCGTCCTTTTCTAAAGAGTTTTTTCTGTCAGTTTGAAACACTAGTAAAACATAACGAGGTTTCTCCAACTGTGCACTTGTTTTTACAGTCCATGTATGTTTCGACGTATTTGGTAACATAGGAAACTCATATGTTGACCAACTTCGAAAATTTATATGAATAGGTTTACCTTGTTCAACTATCTTTAATAAAGATAAACGTTCAGGATTGGCGACGTATACGTACGGTACTCGCCACTGGATTTTATTAAGTTTTACAAATATGTTATTTAAATTGCCTGCTTGTGTGCATACTAAAGCATCATTATCAGTTTTAGAACGGACCAATATTAATTCTTGACGTGAATTTAAAATGATTTTGTTGAAATCTTCAGCAAATCCTAATAACATTTTTAGTGGTATACATACATTAAAATTTTCTTTGTAACTAATTGCATGGTCAGCATTTTTTATGTTCCATCCTGCATTTTCTAAAGACAGTACTTCATTTGGTGTAATTGACGTATACGCTTTAACAGTTGATGTTATACCCAATGTTTTGGTACGGTCGATTTCGATCCCATTTAATTCATAACGTACTTCTTCAAACAAGTAGACAATACCATTGTTGATGAACTTAATTACTGCTTCCGCTTCCTGTTGACCACCTTCAATTTTACCTTCTATATAGAGAAAACTGTGTGCTGGTAATGTGTATATATCTTGCTGTTGAATTGGAATACGAATTTCGTCGTTATTATTAAAAGTTGTTGTCACATATGGTTGATGTGTATGCCACTCTATGCGATTAATAGACTCATCGAACGTAATATCTTCGTCCACTGATAACATATCATCAGTGATGTACGTTGTTGCACTATTCATGTTTTAACTTGTATCCAAGAGCTTTCAGGATGTTTTGACTATTTGCTGTTAACTTCGAAACGGAAAAAACGTTTCTGATATTTTTTCAGATGAACATCTGTATTTATAAATATCAGATTTTCTTCTTTTTCGTAGAATCAGTAAAGGATAACCTTTACGCAGTGAGTTTTTATTATTTATCTTCTGAAGAATCATAAGGTTAAAGTGGTTTGATATGTAATCTTACTGTGATGGCTTCTCCACGAAAATTGATTGAATTATCATCTTGATCGAGTATTTCAAGTGTAAGATTGTCGATTGTGTTTACCCGAAGTGGTAGATAAATTATATTGTTTGGAATTTCAATTATTTTATAACCAGGTGGTACCATTGGGGTAAATTCATGGATTGTATGCATTAATTTCTCATTTGTATAAGAGCCTGTTGTAATGTTACACTCTATCCGTACATTAGAAACTTTAATAATCTGAACAGGTATATCTGATTCGTGCCATTTATTTGGTTCAAGAGCTCGTTCTGTAAATCCTAATAAAGGTACAAAACTATTAGGTTTATTAAAATAAATCCATTCACAACACTTTATTTCACTTTTTAACGTATTATTATTGGCGGTCAATTCAAAATTAATTCCGCTTGGTAAATGAGTTTTAATATATTCATTTATATCTTTAATTTCATAAGATCCTTCTGGCAGATATATGTGTGAATCTCCATAATATAATCTATTATTTTTTTCTTCTATGTTCGGTATAGAATTGTATGTTTGAAAAAGAACTAACCCCAATTCGTATTCGGTATCTTTTTTTAATTCAATTGGCGGAAAAAAGTTCGCATTTAGAATAGAACTATTACTATGTAATGTTTATGTTAAAGGCATTATTATTATTCTGTGATATCAGCGACTAGTTTTATTCATAAGAAATTTTAAACAAAGATGTCCGCATATTACTGTGCTAGGCTCTTGTTCTTGTTTGTAATTATAGAAAAATTTACAATTACCTAGGTACTCTATTATTTCTTTTGGAGGTGGTAAGTTACCTATGCTGTCAAAGTAAATTACATTATAACCACGTTTCTTGTAAGCTATCCAGTGAGTTCCTTTGCCATCTATATTATCCAAATTAACTATAGCAGATTCATTCATTTCAGGATTGCGTGGTAAGTTATTTAGCATATAAACCCCACGAAAATATGGTATTTCGTAATGACGAGCATATTTTTCTAAATCTATATTAGTTAGCGGTACTCTCGGCAACTTTAATGGTTTTTTGGGTACGGGGTCAGATATAAACCGTAACCATTAGAGGTAGGGGCTACTTGTAGGCCTTTTCCTATGGCTATAGCTTCCATAGTACGGTTATGACGTTTATTTTCCTCCAACTCCTTTTTAGCATTCTTAGCAGAGATTATTGTTTTTGCAACTCCCGCTGCCCCACCGGTAAGAGCACCCAGTGCAGATAATCGAGCAAAAATTGGTATAAACGGAAGAATGCCACCAGTTTTGGGTAACGGGATTACTCTGTCTTTACTTATAGTAGGTACAGATGGTTTGTGATTATTAACTTCACGTTTAGCTGCTTTCAGTGCAGTTTTTATAATTCCTTGTGCCGTTAAATCATCCATATGTTTGAATGACTTTCCTTTGGATTTAATGGCTAACTTTGCAACCTTCTTCATTGTATTTAAAGTTGGTTTTTTACATGTTCATTTTTAATTTTATTTATTACACCCATTTTCTTTCCCATTCCTAATTTTCGTTTAACTTTCATGGTGTTGGCTATACCCCACGCCGCAGCTTTTTCCGATAATGAAGAATCGGTAGCTAATACTCTTGACCAGGCTTTATTTTCTAGTACTTTATCGGCGTCGTGACGAGCAGTCAAATTATCTTTATTCTGAGAATATGCTATGTCGTGTTCTTTACAGGCTTTATCTAATTCATTTATACCTGGATCACCTCGTTGTAAACGTTGCTGAAGTTTGGTACCGGGACCACAATACCAGGTATATGTAATTCGATCGGAAGACGATTGATTAATGAATTGACCAAACCGTTGCCTGCATATAAATAGCGAGATCTGGACATATTCTTGGCTTGTTACTACTAACTGACAGAATTCTTAAACACAATATGATATTTATATATAATTCTATGACATTTTCATGGAACGGAAAAGAGGTAACATTACCTACGCATCATATTATATATATATATACAAAAAGTGTAATAAAATCTATCAGTGTTCATCATGAAGTTGATTAAACAACCCCTATCAATAAAGATTCAAAATTTTAATATTACATCTGAAAATAATAAAACACAATCACTTAGACATGGTTATTTGTTACCAAATACAATAAGATGTACAATAAGTGGCCCTTCAAATTGTGGAAAAACGAATTTAATGATAAGCTTAATTACGGATCCGAATGTTTTAAAATTTAAAAATATTTACTTGTACACAAAAACTCCGAACCAACCAAAATTACAATTACTTACAAAAAATATTAGAACGCATTCCAGACATAGGTTATTTTCCGTACCAGAGTACTGAAAATATTACAGATCCCCATAAAATATATTCGATGACGTCATCTGTGATAAGCAAAATACTATGCGTGAATATTTTAGTATGGGACGTCACAATTTAGTTGATTGTTTTTATTTAAGTCAGAGATACACCCACATTCCAAAATATTTAATTCGAGACAATGCAAACTTACTTGTACTGTTTAAACAAGATGATATGAATTTACATCATATTTATACGGATCATGTTAATACAGATATGAATTTTTTTCAATTTAAAGATATATGTTCATTATGTTGGAATAGGAACAAATATGATTTCTTAGTAATTGATAAAGATAAAGAATTAAATAATAGTCGATATCGTTTAGGTTTTGATTCGTACATAAAGGTTGATATGTAAAATTTTCAGCTAGAACACACTGAACTGTTGTACAAGTATGTCAATATTAAATTCGAAGATAATGACCAATAAATATAAATCGAAAAAGAAAGCGCAAGTCAATAATAATGTTATTATTGATATTGATAAAACAGCTGATAATATACGACGTAAATATAGAAGTATTATAAACCGGGAAAATAGTAGAAATGATTTTTATTCTAGACAATATAAACCCATTATGGAGCCACTCACAGATGTACATCAAAAACTGTCTGTTCCTCCTGTAATAGATATACCGAAGAAAGAAACTGGCAAAATGACAAATGAAAATATCATACAAGATACTAAAGGATTAATCAAATACATTTTGATACTTTACTTAAAACGGAAAGTGGAAGAGGTATAATTGAACAGTATCTTTATACACATATTGGACCGATAACACGAAAGTATATTAAACAATTACTATTTCGCATTGGTCAAAACAAGATTATAGATAAACAGTATGGTGTAAGACGCGTTGGTAATGACTTTAAAATTGGTGACTCACGCTTGCTTATGACAAGTGATGATGACGTCATTATAAATAATAATCAATATAAAATAACACCAGGTTTGGCTCAGTTACTCTTTCTTAATTCACCTAATAAAAAAGAATATACAGTGGACGACTTACAAAACTATAAGACAATTCTTTTCGATACAAACGCCCATAAGAAAAATTACTTACCACTGGAACAGACTAGAAAGAATAATTCATACACATACAGGAATATTATAAAATACATTGAATCTCAACCAGTGACTGGAAAAGGTGGCTCAAATTTAATACAAGTTTCTAAAAATCCAATTGACTTAAAGTACTGGAACGATCCTAATGAATTAGTTAAACGACTTTATTTACTTCATTCTTCACGTGCAATTGATCATAGTGGCCTTGATTCAGAAATAGCATCAATAGAAGAAGAGTTAAGAGAAGAGGAAATCATTATATAAAGTCAGTTTCATCATGTCAATCGACAAATTTGGACGTTCTTGGACCCATTTTATATAACTTCGGGTGGTAAACATTCAACCCCTTCGTCGTATAAAGTTCAACTTCAGTTTCCATTAACAAGCGAAGGTGACGTAAATTTTACCAATAAACGATTAACTAACATCAATTTGCCTCGCAGTCTTCACGACGCTGCATCCAAAAAATACGTAGACGAGAATATTAGTTCGTTTGCCAAAAATATACAAAACGATCTACATCTTATACGAGATAGTGTAGCATTTCTAGTTAATAGACTGGATCAAGATTTACAGAATATCCTACAAAATATTAATACCATCGAACAAACTCAAAAAAATACAATTAAAGAAGAGATAACACGTATTAACGAGTTAATTCATAATTTGAATAACGACTTACAAAATGAAAAGAATATCGCTACAGATGTATCTTTTCTCAAGCATCAGATGAATTTATTTATTCAACCAGAAGATACATAAATTATTATGAGTAATATAAAACGTATAATAACCAATGAACTACACAAGCCAGCACGTCGAAATTTTACTAGACGCAAAGTTATATTACAAGGTTTTGATGATCTATGGCAGGCAGATTTGGTGGATATGTCAACATATGTCAGTAAAAATAATAATATCAAGTTTATGCTTACTGTTATTGATACCTATTCAAAGTATGCGTGGGCGATTCCTGTCGCCACAAAATCAGCAACAGATGTATCTACAGGTATGAAAATAATTTTGTCAAGTGGACGTGTACCAAGAAATCTACAAACCGATGATGGCAAGGAGTTTTTAATAAGGATTTTAAAAAACTAATGTCCGATTATCAAATTAATCATTACTCTACATTCTCACATTTAAAAGCAAGCATAGTTGAACGCTGGAATCGAAAGTTAAAAAGCAAAATGTGGAAAGAATTTAGTTCTAGAGGATCCTATAAATGGATAGATATTCTCAATAATCTGGTTGAAGAATATAATAATTCCAAACATCGTACTACACAAATGAAACCGTCAGAAGTTAAAAAAGATACACACATTCCAGCCTATCATAATAAAAGACATCATCAGTTGAAACCATCGTTATTTCAAGTCGGTGATCATGTCAGAATAAGTAAGCATAAACATGTGTTTGAAAAAGGATATACTCCAAACTGGACTACAGAAGTATTTAGAATAGCTGAAGTAAAACATACAATACCTGTAACATTTATAATACAAGATTTGGAAGGAAATCGCATTAAAGGTGGATTTTATCAAAAAGAGTTACAGAAGACAAAATATCCTAATACTTATTTAGTTGAAAAAATTCTACAAAAACGAAAAAATAAATACTTTGCCAAGTGGCTTGGATTTGATAATAAACATAATTCATGGATTTCAAAAAATAGTTTAATATAATTCTTAACAATTATTGTATAGAATATATAATATGCAATGCAATTATAATAAATTAAAATAATAAATTTGTAAAATATAATTCCATCTATTATTTAAAGTTTCGTCCTTTGCACGTTTGTAAAATACCAGAATACACGTATCACAGATTGCCCCCAACGCGACCGCCGCCTGCTTGACCAGTGAATCTGATTCGTTCAGACTCTGCATAACCCATCTCATTCAATTCTCTTTCTACTCTTGCATCTCTCTCGCTCTCACACAAACTCCATTTATCCAAGATTGTCTGTCTTTGTCTATTGCATTGAGGTGACTGGCTCTCGGACCCCCTTTACTACTTAAGTAATTTTGTAGATTTTCATTTGATGAGTTGCTATAGTAGTATTTAAGCTGTTGTTCTGCTAATTGTTTTAATCTACTACAATTATTATTGAACCAAGGGTTATTTACGGATTCGGATTTTTAGACCTAGGGAGATACTTAATCTGTGACATTTCGGAATAGCACGCTGCTTTCTTAATAGCATTAATAACGTTATTATTTAATAAGTTTGCAATGTTACTATAAACATAAAGTAAATCCGAAGAATTTAGAATATTTGAGTATCTATTGCTTAATTCATTGTTAAATTTAAATTCTATGGTATATTTTGGTCCAATTATTACTTCGCGATTATTACTATTATTGTTAGAAAACGAATCTATAATTCAAAACGAGCATATTCTGTGACCCGAGCTTGTTAAAGTTGGATATATTTCAAAATTTAGTGCATATTCTAAGAAAGCGATATTACCCCATGCGAGATCGATTGTACTACATCCATTATTATTTAAGAAAGTGAATTTACCTGGGCGGTCTCCGGTGACTCTACCATTCATTACATAGAAACTATTCGTTTCCATGCATTCTACTAGTTTGTGTCCTCTGCGATTAGTTGTTTTATGTAAAGATACTCTGTCTCCCCAAATATGAGGTGAATGGAATGTTTCATCGTCAGTTTGGTTCAGAAGTCTAATATGTGCATTGAAGTCACCAACTAGTATTATTCTATGATTGGGAAATGAATTTATAATAGAATTTAGAGAGTCGTGCAGCATGTCGATGCAATCATCTGAGAGGTTCGGGTGGATGTAAATATTACCAAAAATATTATTAGTATTATTACGGATAATTTCAATAAAAATCCACATTAGTGTGATCTCTATGATATTTATTTTATCAAAACTGTTATTTTTGCCTAGAATAGCAATACCAACGCTTGCCCTACCCCTGGATTTTTCTTTAATAGCGTTCTGTGTATTATTTTATTAGCATAATCATTTAAAAATGTAGGGAGCTTATTGATATTATTGTAAACCCAAATCTCACATAAGCATATGAAATCTCCACGTAGTATTTTGTCCCTTGACTGAAAATCTAGATTTTGCAAATTACTAAGACCGTTAACATTCCAAGAGATGCAGATTATTCTCATGATTATTATCCATATTTAAACTACTTAACTGACAGTTTGGTGACAGAGGAGGGGTACGGGGTGGACTCGAATTGTGTTCCGATGTTGGACTATGGGTTATCCTGGGCGCTGCTCTGCCCCTCTAAAAAAGGCCTGGTATCGTTGAGGGCATGTACGAACACCTGGTCTTGTGCCTGGTCATTTATAGACACACGTGAGAACTTCTTCGTATAACTATGGTTCGCTAGTGTTGGGGTTTCTTCTGATGGTTCACGATCGCGTTTTATTTGAAGACATTATATTCTTCTGCTTTTTTCTAAGCCATTAATTTTAATAATTCTTTTCTTCGTATTCTATCTTCGGGTGATAAATCTTCGTTGATGAAGATATTTTTACCTTTGAGCATTGTTCTGCGTGAAAAAATAGTATCTCTAATAATATTGGATACCAATTTTACAAATATCGGTCTGTGATGTGCCGTGTCCGTGTTATTTGGTTTTCCAATTCGATACGATAGATCTATATCAGATACGTTGAAGCATATATTAAGACAGTCTTTAAATAAGTTAATCAATATTAATGATCGTTCAAACTTATTTTTCTCACTTTCATTGATACCAAAAATGATTAAATTGTGTTTTCTTTCTTGTTGTTGAGATTTATTAAATGCAATTTGCAAGTTATCATACTTGTGTGACAACTTTTTAATGCAATCTGTATTTATTTGGATTTGTTCACATGCTTGTTTGAAATGAGGAACATCTGATCTGGTTTCTTCTAGATCTAGATCCATTTTATATAGTTTCGGCAACTCTTAGAAGTTAGTTTTACGTAAAGTTTGATTTTACGCAGTAAAATAAATCGTGTTAATTGTAACTTTATTTATTTTGATAAACTTTGATTATTTATTATTTTTAAATACAATTGCACTATTTCTGCACTTTTTAAAATAGTTTATTTAGCTAAAATAGTATGAGCACATGTTCAAAGACATTCACATAAACAGTGGCGTACCGAACTAAAAATTAAAAATATTTTTAATTTTACAATTTCAGCCCTTAAATTAAGAAGTTCTTTTTTAAATGAATGATAATGTTTTTTTTTCATTCATAAATCTCAGCGTATTATTTTCTGCTAACCCTTAGCCCGTATTTAAAAAAATCTGATGTGGCCAACACATAACCTCTCTCCAGATATTTTACCTGGTTGTACGCATAAAACCAAAATAAAATATTTTTAAATACAGATATTCATGTCTCACTACAAAATAATTCTCACATATATTTGCAAAATCTATGGGATATGTTATTACAAATTATGTGCAATACATACATTTTCTTTATATCCAATATCCTGAAATTTTCTTTTTCCACTTTCCTTTTCTTTATATTCGTAATTTTTTCGCAAATTCCTCTTATATTCTTTTTTACGTATATTCTTTTACGTTGTTGACTTTTTTTTATTTTCATAATCTTCATAACAATGTACAAATATTTTTGACAGTGACATTTACGTGTCAATTACAAACATTTGAATTTCTTGCCTTGAAGTAGTTTGATTTGAGAATTTTTACATCAAATTATTTTATATGCATTTCTTTATCTCTAAATCTATAGAAGATATAATAATGAATTTATATTTATCGAATAAAGAATTTAACATTCTTTAATATAAGTATTTACATAAATTTTCGATAAATAATATTTAGATGATTTTTTTCTTGTAACTACTACTTCCGGTTGTTCAATTGTTACCAAAACTTAATCAACTCTTCCCATTATTGTTAGATTGAGGAATCAGTAGTTAAGAATGTCTTAAGTCCAACAGTATTTGAGTTATCGTGAATCCAACATCCACACACACATCCACACACACACACACTCACACACGCACGCACGCACGCACGCGCGCGCGCACACACACACACACACACACACACACACACACATACACACATACACACACACACACCCACACACCCACACACACACACACACACACACACACACATACGGACATCATCGTAAAAATGTTATAATCGGATTCTAGGGACCTTAAAACGTGCTTATTCACTAAAATCTGGATATGCGATTTTTAGCATGAACACAATACCTCTCTTAGCGAGAGGTGAAAATGCACGTACAGTAATAATTATACCGTACTCTATCTGACAGTTTGGTTACTCATGGATAAATAATTAATAATATTTTTCAACACCTGTAATTATTATATTGTAAAGTATGATATGTTTATGTATTTAGGATTTTGTAATAGACATAACTTTTATATACATATCTCTTTTCCTATTGTATTGATTTTTGTATAAGGTACACCCTTGGAACAAATAAAATATATTTATCTATCTATTATTAATTATTATTTATTTATTTTTTAATATATATAATTGTTTATGATCAATGTAGTTATTAAACCAAAACGGAAATTTTAATGAAATTTTCTTAATATTCTTCTCATATATACTGGCTTTAATACCAATATTATGCATAGGTAGTATTTTTAAATTCGACGGAAAATATTTTGGAATAGCTACAATTTTTTAAATATTTTCGGTAGGGATTTTTAAATAACTTATATTTTCAGATGTAGAATAATCTCTATTAATAGTTGTTTTTTTATCATTTGCATCCTTTTTTGTATGTAAAGTTTTATTACAAATTTCGCAATTTGACTAAATCGTTATCAAAATTGCCTTGTACTTCCACATCACTTGTATTAGAAGAAGTTTCTGATGAAGAAGAAGCATGTTTTATACTTCGAGAATCAGTAACAGTGGCGTAACTACCGGTGTGCCGCGTGTTCCGCGGAACACGGGCTCGCGTCAAGGGCCCCTACACGCACACGTCGAAAATTTTTTTTTTTGTGCAACAGGATGCGAACTAAACATTTTGATATCCAATATCTATATCTAATTTCGCGGCCGATTTTATAGTAACGGCCGCGAAATTAGATATAACCTAAAATCACTTTTACACTTGAGAATTGACATGACAGATAATATGATAATGGCATTGACGTTTGTAAAATATAACAACAATAAGTATCTTGGTTTGTTTTTAAAATAGATACAATGTTTAAATACAATAAAATTTGTAATTAAGGTACATATTTTTTATGGTTTCACAAAAAATAGTGCCTTTAGCGTCCTCGAGATCGTCCTGCCTCGGCCGCAAGCGAACTCGGCGAAAATTTTTCTCTCGGAACGCTAAAGAGGAATTTCGCGGCCTTGATAAACAAAAAAATTAAATTAAAGCTCTTGACGTACCGGGTGTCCACTTTTTTGTGGGCCATAGGAAATACAATGGTAAAATTTTCATTTGGCTGTAAATTCTGCCCTATTACTTTTAGAACTAAATAGTGACAGATGATTTTTTATAGTCGATCCCATATTTTCTTATTCTGAAAAGAACAACAATTATGACATGAATAATAAATTTTATGTAGTATTAACAGCTATCGGACAATAATAATAATAATAATAATAATAATAATAATAATAATAATAATAATAATAATAATAATAATAATAATAATAATAATAATAATAATAATAATAATAATAATAATAATAATAATAATAATAATAATAATAATAATAATAATAATAATAATAATAATAATAATAATAATAATAATAATAATAATAATAATAATAATAATAATAATAATAATAATAATAATAATAATAATAATAATAATAATAATAATAATAATAATAATAATAATAATAATAATAATAATAATAATAATAATAATAATAATAATAATAATAATAATAATAATAATAATAATAATAATAATAATAATAATAATAATAATAATAATAATAATAATAATAATAATAATAATAATAATAATAATAATAATAATAATAATAATAATAATAATAATAATAATAATAATAATAATAATAATAATAATAATAATAATAATAATAATAATAATAATAATAATAATAATAATAATAATAATAATAATAATAATAATAATAATAATAATAATAATAATAATAATAATAATAATAATAATAATAATAATAATAATAATAATAATAATAATAATAATAATAATAATAATAATAATAATAATAATAATAATAATAATAATAATAATAATAATAATAATAATAATAATAATAATAATAATAATAATAATAATAATAATAATAATAATAATAATAATAATAATAATAATAATAATAATAATAATAATAATAATAATAATAATAATAATAATAATAATAATAATAATAATAATAATAATAATAATAATAATAATAATAATAATAATAATAATAATAATAATAATAATAATAATAATAATAATAATAATAATAATAATAATAATAATAATAATAATAATAATAATAATAATAATAATAATAATAATAATAATAATAATAATAATAATAATAATAATAATAATAATAATAATAATAATAATAATAATAATAATAATAATAATAATAATAATAATAATAATAATAATAATAATAATAATAATAATAATAATAATAATAATAATAATAATAATAATAATAATAATAATAATAATAATAATAATAATAATAATAATAATAATAATAATAATAATAATAATAATAATAATAATAATAATAGTAATAGTAATAATAATAATAATAATAATAATAGTAATAGTAATAGTAATAGTAATAGTAATAGTAATAGTAATAATAGTAATAATAGTAATAATAATAGTAATAGTAATAGTAATAGTAATAGTAATAGTAATAGTAATAGTAATAGTAATAGTAATAGTAATAGTAATAGTAATAGTAATAGTAATAGTAATAGTAATAGTAATAGTAATAGTAATAGTAATAGTAATAGTAATAGTAATAGTAATAGTAATAGTAATAGTAATAGTAATAGTAATAGTAATAGTAATAGTAATAGTAATAGTAATAGTAATAGTAATAGTAATAGTAATAGTAATAGTAATAGTAATAGTAATAGTAATAGTAATAGTAATAGTAATAGTAATAGTAATAGTAATAGTAATAGTAATAGTAATAGTAATAGTAATAGTAATAGTAATAGTAATAGTAATAGTAATAGTAATAGTAATAGTAATAGTAATAGTAATAGTAATAGTAATAGTAATAGTAATGGTAATAGTAATGGTAATAGTAATAGTAATAGTAATAGTAATAGTAATAGTAATAGTAATAGTAATAGTAATAGTAATAGTAATAGTAATAGTAATAGTAATAGTAATAGTAATAGTAATAGTAATAGTAATAGTAATAGTAATAGTAATAGTAATAGTAATAGTAATAATAATAATAATAATATTAATAATAATAATAATAATAATAATAATAATAATATTAATAATAATAATAATAATATTAATAATAATAATAATAATAATAATAATAATAATAATAATAATAATAATAATAATAATAATAACCAAAGAGTACCCGCTGAAGTGATAAACAGAATAAAAAGAACGGTGAAAGAAGAATTAGGACACAGAAGGTCAACAATAAGATTATCTATGAATCAAGAAATGGAAGAACAACAAAATCATGAGCAAATTCGAGAGCCTACTCTAGTAGAAATATATTTTGAAGAACATCTCTTCAAATACAGAGGAATGGAACCCTCGAACCGACCATCTTTGCCGAAACTAAAACATAGAAAAGAAACAAATAAGATTATTCAAGAGATCAACGACATAATTATAGAAAGAATACATGATAAAATGCCACTGGACGAAATACTAGAGTTGATATACGCCGGAGCATGTGCAACTCTACTTATGCACGACCAAAAAATAAGACCTGTCTCAAACAGAGAGCAAAGTAAAAGTAAAAATGAAATACCTGGGTGGGAGAGAAGGCTAACGTTACAAAGAGATGGCCTCAGACATCAAATAGGAGTACTCACACAACTACTCAGAGGTAATAATAGCAATAGAGTAGAGAGAAAAGCCACACAAATAATAGCACAACATAAGAATGAACATGATAGAACCAACCAGGAAATATTAGACAGGTTAAAACAAAAGTTAACAGTGGTTGCAAGAAAACTGAAGAAATACAAAATCAGCTACAAAAGAAAAATAGAAAATAATATGTTTCAGAATTCTGAGAGAAATTTCTATAGAACTCTAAGAAATCAAACCGAAAAGGTATCAGAAAATACAGCAGAAGTTAAGCCAAAGAAGGAAGAAGTTCTAATATATTGGTCAAATATATGGGAAAAACCTGCACAACATAAACGATCAAAATGGATAGCCGAAGAAAAAGCGAGAAGAGGAGTACTGCAAACAATGACAGATTGCTTAATTACAGAGCAAGATCTGCAAAAAGCAATGAAGAACATACAAAATTGGAAAGCCCCGGGACCAGATAAGATACATAACTTCTGGCTGAAAAAATTCAAAGCTACGCACAAACAACTTGTACACTGCTTAAACAATATACTACAAAACCCGAAGGAAACACCAAGCTTCTTTTCAAAAGGAACAACTTACCTGATACCAAAGACAGCAACCCCGTCCGAAAAACCTGAAAAATACAGACCTATTACATGCTTGCCTACATTATACAAACTCTTTACATCAATTTTATCCCAAAAAATATACACACACTTAGAAAGAAATAACCTTCTTGACGAAGAACAAAAAGGTTGTAGGAAGGTATCACAAGGATGTAAAGAACAATTAGTTATAGACACAATTATCACAGGTCAAGCAAGAAAGACTAAAACACCGCTCCATGTTACATACATAGACTACATGAAAGCGTTTGATAGCGTACCGCATTCATGGCTTAAAGAAGTCCTACAGATTTATCAAATAAACCCCACTATTCAAAAGTTCTTAAATCATATTACGACAATGTGGAAAACGGAATTAAGAATACAAAATACTTTCATAGGAGAAATAAATATAAAGAGGGGCATTTTTCAAGGAGATGCATTAAGCCCTCTCTGGTTTTGTATGGCGATACAGCCATTAACCACGCTGTTAAGGAAAGCTGGGAAAGGGTATTTGGTGAAGAACACAAACGTAGAAATAAATCATCTCTTATACATGGATGATATAAAATTATACGCAAAAGATAGGAAAGGAATAGAAAAACTTATAGAAGTTACTAGAAAATTTTCCGATGACATAAGCATGAACTTCGGTCTGGAGAAATGTAAAATAAACACCATGGAAAAAGGAAAGTGGAGCTACGAAGGAAATTATGTTATCAATAAAGAAAGAGAAATAGAAATAGAGCACATGGAACAAAACGAACTCTACAAGTATCTAGGGTATGACCAAGCTCTAGGTATTAATCAAACAAAAGCAAAAAATGACATAACACAAATATACTTCAAAAGATTAGAATTCATTATGACGTCGCTGTTAAGCGCAAGACATAAATCAAAAGCCATAAATTCTTTCGCCACTTCCTCCCTACAATATACTTTTGGTATCCTAAATTGGACCAAGACCGAGCTAGAAAACTTAAATATTAAAACAAGAACTATACTAACGAAGCACAGAAGTCATCACCCAAAGAGCGCCAAAGAAAGAGTACATCTGTCGAGAGAATTAGGCGGGAGGGGAATACCTAACATCATTGACAGATGTGAAAGACAAAAGAATAATCTTAGGGTATACTTTTGGGAGAAAAAAGAAACATCCCAATTATATGCAGCTATAGTTCATGCGGATAAAAATATAACAACATTAAACCTTAGCGATACGGGCAGTCCCCAAAATACAGAACATTCACAGGATCAATTGCTAACAAATTGGAAACAAAAGCCACTACATGGCAGATACCCAACGCTATTAGGCCAGGAACACATTAATAAAAAAGCTACTCTGTCCTGGCTCAGAACGAGCAATATATTTTCTGAGACAGAAGCGTTCATCATAGCAATACAAGATCAAGTCATCAACACAAAATATTACCGCAAGAATATAATTAAAGATCAGGATGCTACGGATGAAAAATGCAGGGTATGTAAAAAACAAAGTGAGACAATTGATCACATAATAAGTGCATGCGGGAAACTTTGCCAAACATACTATCTAAAAAGGCATAATAATGTAGCCAAAATACTACATATTGAACTTATAAAGCTATTTGAAGACAGAGTGGAACCTAACAAAAAGTACTATCTGTATGACCCAGACACTGTTATAGATAAGAATGAATATAAAATATACTGGGACCGCATTATACAAACGGAAAAAGAAATTAAACATAATAGACCTGATATTGTACTACAAGATAAAGTAAATAAAACAACATATATAATTGATGTTAAAGTTCCATCTGCCTTCAATATACAAGAAGCTTATGAAGAAAAAATTACTAATTACTCACCTTTGGCTGACGAGCTCAGAAAACTGTGGAACCAAAACCAAGTCGTCGTAGTACCCATAATTGTTGGAGCCACAGGGGAAATTCCGAACAGCCTATTGGAAAACATACAGCTATTAAAGCTAAAACCTACTTTATACCAACATATGCAAAAAGCTGTAATATTAGATACTTGTCATATTGTTAGAAGAATCCTTACCTGAGTATCCTGTCCAGACGAAATATGAGGGATCCTGTCTTGCCCAGGCCGATGGAGATCCTTGCCAACCCAGGAGATGGTACGTGTGTCGCAGGCCAGGATTCCAGTCCACCCTACAATATAATGTAATACATGTATTGTAATTCTTACTATTTACTGAAAAGATGTATTGTAATACTTACCTGGGAACCTGTAGAAAACATGTACAATTGAATGGTGAATAAAAGAAAATAATAATAATAATAATAATAATAATAATAATAATAATAATAATAATAATAATAATAATAATAATAATAATATTAATAATAATAATAATAATAATAATAATAATAATAGTAATAATAGTAATAATAGTAATAATAGTAATAATAATAATAATAATAATAATAATAATAATAATAATATTAATAATAATAATAATAATAATAATAATAATAATAATAATAATAAAAATAATAATAATAATAATAATAATAATAATTAATTTTTCATTTTATTAATTAATTGACTGTAAGTAAATATTGTTAT
Organism: Harpalus rubripes; assembly: GCA_963082715.1. Lineage (NCBI taxonomy): Eukaryota > Metazoa > Arthropoda > Insecta > Coleoptera > Carabidae > Harpalus > Harpalus rubripes. The sequence goes on from OY720457.1 coordinate 31,491,746, forward strand.
TGCTTACTATACATAAATGTTATATTGTACTTACTTTTGTAGCCATCCTGAAGAAGTCGCAATTGGCGACGAAACGTCGATGTTCGTCAATAAATAAATAAATTCCAAAAAAACTTGACTGCATTCCTGTGTACACCTACTCTCATCTGTTACCAGTCGCTTAGTAATATTTTTACCGTCCGTCACCTTTAGGTAAGGAAGGTATTGTCTTTGGTCAAAAAATTCGGTGATGAGTTTTTGATGAATAAGCACGTTTTAGGGTCCCTACAATACGATTTTACTATTTTTACGATGATGTCTGTATGTGTGTGTGTGTGTGTGTGCGCGCGTGTGTGTGTATGTATGTGTGTCCGTGTGTGTGTATGTAACAAAATTTTCGTCTGCGATAACTTCCATACTACAATTCTAAAAATTATAATTCTTTCGTATTTCTTTTCGTTATATCCATGTGAAGAGCTGATTAGATTTTGGTTAGAATTGGACAACCGGAAGTACCTTCATTTGAAGATATTAACAGTTTTTCTTGAAAAAACTATGTTAAATATCATTTTTTCACGTTTAATGTTATTATAAATATTAAAGAATATTTTATTCTCTATACGATATGACTACATTTTATACTTAATATTAAATGGATATAGAGTTAAAAAATTATAAAGAAATTAAATATCATAAAGTAGCCATAGCTATGGAAACATCTACTATATTAAGAAAATTCTGATTGAAAATGTCAGTGTCAAGTGAAATTGACATAGTGTGTCTGTCGTATAATTTTACTGGAAATATAGGATCTTTTGCTATAAATTTTCTGTATGAAATTTGCATAAAATACATGCAACTGCCGGAAGGTAAAGTACAAGAAATATAATCTTTAGCAAGGAACTTTCTGTATGAAATTTATACAAAATATATAGAACTGACGGAAGGTAATGTGCTGGCCACATCAGATTTTTTAATAATAATAATAATAATAATAATAATAATAATAATAATAATAATAATAATAATAATAATAATAATAGGTAATAAATCCAAAATTTTATAGGAATATTATTTGCATATTTTGTAATTGCTGCTAAATTTAAAACAGGCTTTAAATTCATTCAACATTTTTAATAATATGTATTTTATTTATAACAATAATGAAGTAGGTAATAGTCGAGGTAAAAGTTTACGATCTCGTCTTATTAAAAATTTGACCCGGAATGCACTTCTGAGAAGAAATATTAATAATTTCTTCTTTCAAATAGATTTTAATATTTTTATCTCCCGCTGCCGCTACCCTTGGTAACGAAGAGCCAAAAATCATATATCGAGATTTTGATAAAAAAGCACATTTAAGATCCTTAGAAACCGATTACTTTATACGAAAGTAAAATATTTTAAAAGAAAATACTGATAATACATTGAAAATTGAAACAATATGAATGCAAATAAAGTAAAACATTGCAATGCTTTACAAATTAATAATAATTACTTCTGAAAACTTTACGATAGCATATGTACGTATCTATGTATACCTTAGGAAGAAAGCATGCTGAATTCAGATTGTTTAAATTTTTCAAAATCATGCAATATTTTTTTAACTCTGAATTGGTATTAACTTGTGCAAATATTTTGAATTTGTCCGTTCCTGTTAATGAATTATTAAAAATCAGCATCTGTGCACTTACCAGTAATACGTAAATAAAATGCAAATAAGCACTATTCACTCGCAGATACTAAACGATATTTTAGGATGTATACTTTGTCAATATCTTCAGTATACTAATACAATATCTAAAAAATGTGAAGTTCCGAGGCACGCTACGCATTTGATTGTTTTGCTATGTCGCACTGTTAGTATTTATATTAGATTGTCTATGTCAGCGTAAAAGTGTTATTTTTTACCTCTCGCTAAGAGAAGTATTGAATTCATGCTAATATCCAGATTTTAGTGAATAAGCACGTTTTAAGGTCCCTAGAATCCGATTATAACATGCGATGATGTCTGTATGTGTGTGTGTATGTGTGTGTGTGTGTGTGTGTGTGTGTGTGTGTGTGTGTGTGTGTGGATGTTGTGTGTGGATGTTGGATCCACTATTTCTCAAATACTATAAGACTTACGACATTTTTAACTACGGATTCCTCAATCTAACAATAATGGGAAGAGTTGATTAAGTTTTGATAACAATTGGGCAACCGGAAGTAGTAGTTACAAGAAAAAATCAACTAAATATTATTTATCGAAAATTTAAGTAAATACTTATATTAGAGAACGTTAAATTCTTTATTCGATAAATATAAATTCATTATTATATCTTCTACACATTTAGAGGTAAAGAAATGCATATAAAATCATTTGATGTAAAAATTCTCAGATCAAACTACTTCAAGGCAAGAAATTCAAATGTTTGTAATTAACCACAGACCATGTAATTGACACATAAATGTCACAGTCTACAATATTTGTATACCACTGCCAAAAATATTTACATCATTATGAAGATTATGAAAATAAAAGAAGTCAACAACAATATACGTAAAAAAGAATATAAAAGGAATTTGCAAAAAAAATTACGAATAAACAGAAAAGGAAAGTAGAAAAAGAACATTTCAGGATATTGAATATAAAGAAAATGTATGTATTGTACATAATTTATATTAAAATATCCCATAGATTTTGCAAATATATGTGAGAATTATTTTATAGTGAGACATGAATATATCTATTTGTGTTTAAAAATATTTTTCGTTTTATGCGTCCAACCAAGTAAAATATCTGGCGAGAGGTTATGTGCTGGCCACATCAGATTTTTATTTTTTAATTGTCATTTTCTTTATCTAAACAAATATATCGGAAAGTGTATGCCATAATTTGTCACGTATTATAATATTTTAAATAGGTATTTAAAAAGGGTAAATGAGAAAAGAAATTATTTATATATCATACAGGGAGATTCAGGACTATAATAGTGTAAAAAACTGATAATTTGCTGGGACGTCATTGAAAAATGACATAGAAACATAGGCCCGATGCGAGATAGTTTCATTATATATAAGTTGTATTGTTATATTGTAAATCAACAGACAATGTTTTCCACTTTATCGGTCAAGGAATACACTTAATGTTGCTATTCTCCGCCTACAGATGACTCTAGTATCGCGGGGAAGTTTTCGCGTCTGTATACGTGGCAATCTGTATAGTGTTTTGAATTTGTGGTTTTATCAGAGATTGTAATATCATGTCTTAAACAAATTCTTTGATAACTATGCTACTAACTGTCACTTTTCGATTGTTTTGGTATAATAAATTTATGCTGGAAACCGTAACGTAACATAAAAAATAAATAAATGCATACATATGTGATAATTTATACAGACGTAAGCCGTAACGTGATGTACCGCGCCGTAACAAAAACGCAAAGATCGCCAACTTTTATCTTTCTACGTTACGGTACGTTGCGATATTACGAAAATTACTACTGCCTTGCGCTATAGTATGTTTTTGTGTGGCTAATTATCTCAAAGTTGGGATTAATAAATTAAATGGAAATAAATATAAAAAATACTACATTACGAATAGTTTGTGTTGTGTGACTTTGTACCTATGCATTCTATAAGGAAACTATTCATTTTAAACAGTATGTTAAAAATAAACTTGCTGTTAAAATATATTTTCTATTCTTTAACTAAGAATTCTGTCAAAATTTTAACAACCGTGTTAAAATTAGGTGTTAAAACTGTAAAATTTAACGTCATTCATATGGATACCTTTAAAATTTATAAGTTTATTCAATAATAATATCATAGCATTTATTGCACTTCTAATTATTGAAAATGTAATGGAAAATGAAACGGAATTACTATGGAAAAATATAAAAAATATCTAGGTGATACTTAATAAAATGTACAACTGTTATATTATTTAATAACGGTCACCCATTCCATCGTATGGCTTTGTGTACCACAGCGTGATGCCAGTAGTAATATTTAATTAACATAATTCGAGAAAGATTCACAACTGAACCTTTGAAGGGGATACCGAGAGCACGATTAAGAAGTATCGTAAAACATAGTTCTTTATTAGAATGTTGGTATTAAATGCAGTTAATATTGCTTATTCCTGTCTTGTTCGTCAAACCAATGTAACTTAACATTTTGGATTGTTTTCTAAAATTTCAAAGTGACACATACACTGACTGTTGTTTACTGTTTTTATTATGATTGGACACTTCATTGTAGTGTTTAACAGGCATGTTAAAATTAACATTTTTTTACGGAATACACCCATTTGACTGACATAAGTGGCATGTGTCATGTGTCAAAATTTAGATTAATATATATATATATATATATATATATATATATATATATATATATATATATATATATAGAGAGAGAGAGAGAGAGAGAGAGAGAGAGAGCGAGAGAGAGAGAGAGAGAATTTATTTTGAAATGCAACATATGATTCATCACTTCCATGGTTACACACTGCTGTCAAAAAATGACAGCAATGTAATATTTGTCCAATTTAAAATGCAACATTATAAATAGTACTGCAGTACAGGAGATACCTCCAGAACACATCACAAATGGTGTCAATTCTTTTTAAGACCGACTAGGATATTGACCCAGTGTAAATGGAGGTATTTTTGAAAAATTGTTACATTAAAATTATGAATTTTTATAAGCTAAAGTTTGTTAAGATATGCTACATTAAAGATTTGATTTTTGTTAATCGTATAAAGGCTAATTTACTGGAAATTAATATTGATAATACATAACTACAAATATTGTATGTTGCATTTTAAAATGGACAAAAATTACATTGCTGTCATTTTTTGACAGAGATAGTGTGTAACCATGGAAGTGATAGACCATATGTTGATGTTGCATGTTAAAATAAATTCCTGTACAGTACACTTTTATCGACAGAGCATTAGTATACTTTTTACGAAAATATTCCGTAAAAGTTCTGTATAAAATAGTCTAGAAGACTTACGCGTTACGATATGTTACAATACGCCACGGCACGGTATGTTACTTCACGGCTTACGCTGTATAAATCCAGCATTACAGATTTGAAGTGTAAATATGCAGGAACATATAAAAACAAGAAAACAATTTTGTTCAATATGTAATAATGGATACATCATCGCTCATCGCAATTGTTATCGCACTTAACTTTCTTTATAGGCTAATTCTGAACAAATCTGTAAAAAAAACTGACAAAAACGCATCTATTTTGGTTGATTAATATAAAATTATAAATTAGTGGCAGCTTCATTGCGATTTTGTTCATTATTTATAGATCTGTAAAACGCACAGATTTGTTCAGAATAGTGCCATTTATCCTCTTCTGATTTCTATCTGTTCTTCTTTCTTTTTAAAATATTCATCGCATATATTATACATAAATTTACTCGGATTTCTTATTTAATTCTACATGTATTTGTTGCCATATTTTAAATTTATATCTTCTCCACCATATCACCCACCTGCGCTAAAAGTCAACTGCGCACTATGTACATCTCAATTTTATTAATATCTCTTGCTTTTAATTTAATAAGCCCATTTCCTGGAAATAGAAATAAGGCGTGAGGCTATAACATGGAAAGTGAAGCCATCTACCCCCCGACTACAACATGTCATTTCATGTCAAGCGAGAGCTGTTGTACATGTGCACGCGCGCTCATATGCTCGGTATCTCTACTAACATGTCAAATTTCATGCAAGCGCCCGTTCCTACCTGGCTTCACTCCCCTCTTCTAAAAGTTTACTTTATACTCCCTCCTCTATATTTCTACCTCCATGGTTCATTTACTCCATTGTACTTTTTAAATTTGTGAGCGCGCGAAGTAGGGCAAGAAATGTACACTTTCAAGCACGCCAACTTCATGGGCAAGATTTGTACGTTAGGAAAATGTGCAAGGAAAGGCCACTCTATGCACATTATGACACATTCACAATGTGTGTTCACATGCAGTACCATATCATTAGCAATGTAATTAATTATAAGCTTATGTGACAAATATGTAAAATAAAGCTTGAATAAATAAACTATTAATAAATAAAGTAAACAGTTTTAAATAAAGTTGTTTTAATTAACTATTTCCTTTTATAAATACAGGATAAAAGAATCCGTAACATAAACGTATACGAAATTTATTTGAATTATTTCCTAGGTATTTTTAAAACTTTAAGGTATTTTTGAAGTTACTACTAGAATGCAAGGCTGTTGCCATCTATAACGAGCATTGCAGGAAAATTCTCAGAACTGAATAAATATCTTCCATGTAGCCCGATGTGGATGTTTTCGTATCAGACTCATGTTTTTCTGATTTCGTTAGTGACATCATATTAGCTGCTGTGCACTCGCACACCTATGTGATAAGGAGGCATTCTAAACAGCAAAATAAAAAAAAACATTATATTCGCTATATAACAGTTTTCAAGTAAACCCCCGGTATGTTACTATTATAATTTTATAAGATTTAAAGCGATTTTTAACTTATCCATGTTCTTTGTAAATAATTAAGTCCATTATGTACAAAATTTAGTCAGAACCTTTATAAAATGAATAACAAAACAGATACATATTAAGGTAGTACCAGAAATTGATACTACGTAGTAATTATAATTGTGATTATTATTTTATAAGAGACATCAATTTTTTCATCGTGATTGACTCATCTGTGTTTTTCTTTGTTTCAGAAGGTTTCCTATAACTATACCCATAAATAAAATGAAGCCTAAATGGTGATTTGAAACAAATTTACTAGCGCAATTTTGAGGATTTGTGATAATCAAACCATAAACCTGAAATATAAAAACATGAATAGAAATCTGGAAACTACTTTTGCGAGTGTAAGTATACGGGTTGTTCATTTTCAAGTGCGATCTCGAGAACTATAAAGTATGGATCACAACCAATTTCAATATCGAAAATTTGAAGTTTACATATGGGCTATGTGTATAAGCATTCACAATCAATTTCAATTAAAAAAATTTGAATTTGAAAAATTTCAAGTTTGCAAACTCCAAACTTGAAATTGAAATTACTTTGAATTACTATATTCTGTCCTTGTTTAAGCTATTTGATCATGGTTTTACAAATAGTAGCACATCTCGTGAGCCATGGTACTAGTCATTATTCTGTTTATTTTTTAATTGCAGACACGTTACAGGTTAAGTTGTTAATTTGATTCATGTTTAATTGTTTAAACAATGGAACCCTACACAATACACAGCCAGTGCTGCTAAACATAGTACCTAAAATAAGAATATTATGTAATAATAAAAATTATTTATAAAGTAAAATTTGTGTATTTACCTGATCGTCTGTATCCATGTCGAGGTTACCTTTTTTATTTGGTATTTTGTTGTATTAGCATGTAAACATCTTCATCTTAATATTATTCTTTAGTTAAAGTGGTTGTAAATACTATTAAAAAATTTATATTGCGAATGGTAACAAATTTCTTAAATTGAAATTTCCCAAAGTGAAAGTTTTTAGAGTGGTTGTGAATCAAGCTTGAGATACGAAATTGGTTAAATTAACAAAGATTCTATATTTTATTTGGGTACTTTAACAATAAAATGAAAAAAATCTGATGAGGCCAGCACATAGTCTCCCGTCAATTCAATGTTTAAACTAGCAATAAGTTTTAAGCAAAGTATCACATCCGATTGATCTTTTGTAAACAAAATCTAATTTCTTGTTCCAATATGTTAAAATGATGATAAAGTTTATAATATATATATATATATATATATATATATATATATATATATATATATATATATATATATATATATATATATATATATATATATATATATATATATATATATATAATATGATTACGTACAAGTCGGCTCCTGTGGCTCAATGGTTATAGTCCAGGAGCCCGTGGCAAAAAACCAGAACGATAATGACCAAAATTTTCAGGTGCCAGACGGTATTTGAGTCACTACGGAGATTAAAATCTGTTGGTCTGGCATCGATCGTGTGGTTATTTTAGCCATGGCGGCTATTTTAATTAGGGGTAAATTATCAGTTACCGGACTGATTTGACGAAAGATGAGTTTTATGCTAAAATAAACTAGTCCGATAACACATTTAAAAAAAATAGGTCTGGCATTTATTGAATATTCCCTTCATGCCGCCAGACCGATTTAAAATTGTGCAAAATATTTTTCAAAAACCGACTGATTTTACCAAAGTTGATTATTGCTTTAAATTAAAGTAGGTAGTACACTAGTATATTTAAAAAATATTGATCTGGCATTAATTTTGTGATATCATAAAGGCCCCAGACTGATTCGAAAACTTAAAAAAAAATCGATAACAGACTGATTTTACCAAATTTGGTCCTTGTGCCAAAATAAACTAGTCTGATAGTATATTTAAAAAATATTAATCTGGCACTGATTGAATGTTATGTATCTGATGCCAGACTGCTTTAAAAATCATTTAAATTATTATTAAATTGGATTGATATCACTTAATAATTTGATTATTGCACTAAAATATATATTTATTAATAATATCCAATCAATAGATACGTTAAGAGAAATGTATTTCTTATTATAGTAAATAATATTTTGTTCTGCATCTGATAATAAATATAAATGCGAATACTCTCTGTGGAGACGTAAATGTAGACATAGTACTATTACATTAATAATTTAAAATGTTAAAAAAATATATAAAGAAGCGAGTTTTGTGCGTTAGGTACGGTTATTGTCAGCATTTTTAAAAAATTCTTATAAAAAATTAGTATAATTTTCCACTCGGAAAGCATGGTGTATCTTCGGGCCTTTCGTGAGGTCTGACGGCTGTACATAGCTAGACTCGTGTGTGCGGCTGCATGTTGGTATAGTTTATTATTTACATATACGGCAAAAATTGTGTGCATTGTGGTTCCAATAATGGTGCAGTGAGTTTTGTTCGTATTTCATGCTCTTGAATATCTTTCTGTTATTTTCATAACTTTTATGACTATAAGCAGTAAAACAGAATAAGTTATACTAGGTACGTACGCATATGTCATTCTTTATAATCATAATATCTAAAATTCATTGTTTTAAATCTAGGATTTGTGTAATTATATTTAAAACCATACAGAGTTTACGTCGAAAATTCAAAATATAAATCAAGTAAGTTACCTACTAGCAAATTGTTTGCCTGGATGATGTTATAACATACTGTTTTGCGCTTTTATCAGAAAAAGAAGTTTGTCTAATGATGGAAAATACTGAAACGTTGAAGTTGCGATGCTGCATTCATGTCGCGGAAAATGTAGATAAAATAATTCCTTTTAATGAATCGTCGTATTTAAAATGTGTACATGTATTGAAAGCTCGTATGTATGAAGCTCTAGAGTTCACGATGGTTATCACCTTCAATGTTATCGCAAGTTCACAGCTATTGCTAAAAGAAAATTAGAAAATATCCCGGATGAGAATTTGATTATAGAGTCAAAAAGCACAAGTCCACGACCTGAGACATCCAGCGCAAGTGCCCATTTGCAGAGAGTCAAGAGGCAAAAATTATCTTCTAGTACGGGGATTTTGAATAAATATTGTATTTTTTGTAAGAAGATATCGAAAAAAGCAAAAAACAATGTTGTTCCCTTGGTGAAATGCGCAACCAAAAACTTTGAGAACTCTATGAAAAAGTATGCGTCTATATTGGAAGATTTTGACATGATATCTATAGTGGATGATATAGATTTTGTTGTAAAAGAAGTTCATTATCACATTATATATAGAACTAAATATCAAAACAAAGCAAGAAAAATTCAAAAAGAATCAAGTGCACCAAGTACTTCCGAGTCAGAAACTTTTCATTGGCATCAGATAAGAGAATCACATAAAAAAGGTTTTGAAGCTTTACGTGCATTTATTGACCAAAGTATTTTAATCAACAATGAAATTTTTACCATTGACGAAATATATTCTATCCATATTGAAATTCTTGTAGAGACTGAACTGTCTTACGCGGCAGTTGGATCGAATAAACTGCTACCTAGTGATATGAATCCATTAGGGCAGCTGTGTACTGGAGTAGCGTTTGATAATTTTGATCGGTTTGTTGAAACCTTGGGTGGAAAAACACGCTGCATGATACAGTCGGTATTATTTATCAGAATATTTCTTCTGATATTACTGATGATCACTTTCAATGTCAAATTGAGGCTGTAGAATATATTGAGGCCGAGAAATGTAGACGAACACGAAGTTCCAAAGATATTTATTCTGAACCTGAACCTTACAAAAAAAAACCTAAACCTCTATTCCAAATTTCTGATACTTCAAAGATTGCTGTACTGGAAAGAGAGCTACACAGTCAAGAAATAAGTTATTGGGAAATTGATTTCTTGTGGGTTTTATCAGTGGCTAAAAATTTGCCTCAAACGCCTATGTGGGTTGGATATAATTCAAAAATTGTACTTGATGAATTTTCTCTACAAAAAATTGCATACTTACCACAATTTAATATTTCACCAACATCTTACACAGCCGTACTTCATACAAAGAAAATGGCACAGAAATTGGTCGAAGAATGTGGTCAATCAGATATTCCAGTAACCTATGATTTGGCTATAGCAAAAATGGCGTTATCAATCCAAAAAGAAGAAGAGCCCAAATTTGATAATCTTTTTATTATGTTAGGAGCATTTCACATTGAACTAGCATTTTTTAAACACTAGGTAAGCTCATAGATGAATCCGGAGTCACCCGCATATTAGTTGATTCGGGAATTTTAGCAGCTGGTTCAGTCAAAGGATTCATAGGTGGAACACATTACAATCGATGCAAGCGAATCCATCAAATACTTGCATTGTCACTTGAAATTTCACATTTTTCCCTCTTCTCTACTGTAGAAGAAGTATCATTAGATGAAGGCGCAATTGGTGATCTATTAAACTTTAATCAGGAAACAATGATTAAGCTTGGCTAAGACATTACTATTCCTGAACGGCTCAAAGATATATTGAAAATGTACATGTTTAAAACAAAAACTATTAATGGGCAGCATGGAAAGACTGCACAGTTTTGATTTAAGTATATCGAATTGATGAATCTGTACCGTGAATTTTCTCGTAGTATAAGAATGGGATATTTTGAATTATATTTGCAGTGCTTGCCAAAAATAATGGATTTATTTTTTTCTTTAAATCACTGTAACTATGCACGGTGGATGGTTGTTTTTTTTATGAAAAACTTCTTAATATTTCTAAAACAAATCCGAATATAAAGCAACAGTTTTATGAAGGAGCCATGTCTGTTAGGAGAACAAATAAAAATTTTTCAAGGTGTTCCATCGATCTTAGTTTAGAACAGACAATAAATTCTGACGCAGCAAATAAACTCAAAGGTGTTGCTTCGGTTACAAATTCGGTATCCGCTAGACAAAGATGGGCAGTTAGTCATTCCGCCAGGACAACAATATTATCTAATCTTAGGAAGACTGCTGGATTGGTAGATCATGATGACGTAACGAAGGATACAGTGCCAATGCGCATTAAGAAAGATAATGAAGCTGTTTAGGCGCCTGTGCGATGTATTCAAGATACCATTAACCCATTCGATTGCACACTAAATCCAGAAAACCTATTTAATATAAGCTCGAGGAAATTCGCTAGTCAGAAAACTACTTGCTTTCTTTTAGATTTTATGAATATTGCTGAGGCACATATCAAATTTAAAAATGAATGTGCCATTGATGCGTCCAGGTTTTATAAACCGCTAAAAAAAATATTATTTCGACTTTTGCAGCAGAAGTTGCCAAAATGAAATCAGTTGAAGAAGGAAAAATATTGGACGTCAAAATGGATAGAAATTTATTTGGAAGAATGCTCTTGCTAGCAGTGGAAAATAAAATTGATCTTTCGCTTGCTTTCTAGTTTCCGTTAACACCAGTTCCTTTGTCACTGTGTCATGCTGACGGGGTAATGAACAAGACCAACAAGGCCGTACTAACCAAGTTATTGGAATCCCGGGTGTTACATGATGCACCTGAAAAAATTGATGTATTAATTGTTGATGGATTTTTCTTTCTTCACTTACTTGGTGATACATCCTCTACATATGGGAGTATATGTCGTCAAATTTTGACAAAACTTGTTAGTTACAAAGCTGAAGTCATACATTTGATATTTGACTCGTATAAATCGCTTTCCATAAAAGACTATGAGAGAGAATTACGAGGAGATTCGTGCAAAAATGAATATGAGTATCAGATTATTGGTCATAAGCAAAAAAGACCATCAGATTTTTTAAAGGCTTTGAGAAACCACTGCTTCAAGCTAGAATTAACTAAATTTTTGATTAAGAATTGGAGGGAAGATCCAGGTGTCATCAGAATCCTAGGTGAAACAAAATTGTATGTTGCATGTGAAGACGTATGCTACAATTTCAAAGTTGAAAATGGCATTTTAAGCACTGATATAATCGAGGAACTACAAAGCAGTCATTCTGAAGCTGACTGTAAAATGATATATCATCTCACAAAAGTTGAAACTGGTAATGCTCTAATACGAACTTCTGATGCAGATGTTTTAGCGATTTTACTTGGCAACATGGAGTTTATGTCCAGTGAGACAAATGTATGGATTGAATTGGGGACTATTTCAAAAAATGATTTAAGATTTGTCAAAGTTCGTAAAATTTATGATAATTTGGGGCCAATTTTATCATCATCCATTCCAGCTTTCCACGCTTTAACGGGATGCGACTACACAGCCTCATTTTACAGTTAGGATCTGAAAACTTACCAGATTTCGATAAAATAGAAAAATACATCTGCGCGTGTTATAATAGCAAACGTTCAATTGAACGAATAAAAAATTTTTTAAGCTGGAACTCAGAGAAAAAGCTCAAACAACTTTTTTAAAAATTTAAAACGTTCTGAATTTGAGAAAAAACGTGTACTCAAAGATGTAAGAAAAATTTATAACAAGGACAAGCAAGTAAAGTTAAGTCAAGGATTAATTATCATTGTCCAATACGATGGTTTTTTTTAAATGGAGTACTTAAGTTAACAAGAAATGAACTATTATGATAGACAAATTACTAACATACAAGTGTTGATGGAAACCTAGTAACACTGTGAACATTTGTTATGGATTATTTTTGTAATAATTTATAAAATTGTGGTAGGTTACACTTAAATTGTCTATATCTGTCTGGTGATTAATGTTATTTTCATCGGATGTAATATACAGGGTGTAAAAAGTTATTAAGAAATATTGTTGCTCTCGTCGAGTTACATTACTGGTTAAATTTAATGCACTTATTTTATTTACACCCTGTATAACATTTCTAAAGTGAGTTTTTTGTGTAAGTTTGATTCTTTTTTAATAATCTTGGCGTTGTCATAATCAAATTCATGTTGATTGTTTTTCACATGTTCTACTAGGGAGGGCACATTTGATATTTTTGTTAGTGTTATTCGAATTTTTTTTATGTTCGTCCAAACGTATCTTTATGTACCGTTTAGTTTGACCGGTATATAGAGCGTTACAATCCTTGCATGGTATTTTGTATAACAGGTTTGATTGTTGTTCTTTACCAGTTGTATCTTTAATTTTACTGAATAAATTCGAAACAGTTTTTTGTTGTCTAAATGCTACTTCCATGTCTAGTCTGTTTTTTATTCATTTTTTAAATTTTGGTGCTAAATCTTTTATGAAAGGCAATGACACGTATCTCATTTCGTTGTTGTTATTGTTCCTGCTTGAATTCACATTGTCAGCTGTAGATGAGTTTAAAATTTTGTTGGTTAATTTTATTGGAAAATTATTGACGGTGAGCAGATGTCGTATCTTTTGTTTAATTTCAGTATGATATTCATGACTGGTTAATTTCAGTGCACGGTGCATCATATTTTTAGTCACATTCACCTTTTGATGAGTGGGATGGTATGATTTAAAGTTTAGAAGCCTGGTGGAAGCACATGGTTTTCTGAACCATTTATGACTGATGGAATTGTCGGTATTATGTATTAATAACACATCCAAGAATGGGATTTGATTTGCGGTTTCTAATTCCATGGTGAATTGTATTTTTGAATGAAAATCATTAAATGTGTTAAGTAATATTTCCAAATGCTCTGACGGGGCTATTAATATGATGTCATCTACGTATTTTTATGTAGATTATTCTAAAAGGGTGTTGCTCAATAACGGAAGATAATACGTGGTCCATGACGAGGTTGGCAAGAATAGGTGATAAGGGGCTTCCCATGATTGTTCCAAATATCTGCTTATAGAATTCAGAGATGAAAGAAAAATAGCTGCTGTTGTACCAAAAATGAAACATCTCTAGAAACTTATCTAAGGGTATGTCGGTCCTAATGCTGTTGGTATCCCAGTTTTTTGTTATAACTATGGTGATGAGTTCTAGTGGTATGTTCGTGAAGAGGAAGATGACGTCCAGAGACAATAATACATGACCTTCAGGGATTATTATATGTTGGATGGTTAAAAGAAAATCTTGGGAGTTCTTTACTAAATATTTATCATCATCTAGATGATGTAAAGCGTTACTAAGATATTTAGCCAGTTTTTAGGTAGGGGAGTTGATCCCAAAAACAATCGGTCGTAGTGCTAATTCTTGTTTATGATCTTTAACTAACCCATAGATCTTCGGTGGAATCGCATTTTCAATTTTTATTTTATTAGCTGTGTCAGCATCGATGTAGTTGGCTTTATACAATTTTTTAATTAATAAATTAAAATATTCTACTTTGACAAATAAAGAGAAAAGTCTGTAATACGAAATTTTGGATATTTTATTATGTTTTTCCTCGAAAATCTTTTAAGTGCTCCAAATTAAGTACCACTTCCGGTTTATCATACAAGTAAAAGATATAGTTTTTTTTATTAATCTTTTTCATTTAGTATTTAACTTGAAAATATGGGCGATAATACATGCATTACTCTAATATATACAATTCACATTTCTTTTTGACCTGTTATCGGTGTCCTCTTCTACACGCGTCAGCAACGGACTGGCCCTCTACGACGCGTTCCCTAAGTGGGATAAAATACTCATTGTCATTCCAATTTACAACAATTATCACAGGCGTGCATTATCATCTAGTAAGATAAACAGGTGGGAGGCAGGAATAAGGTTGCTCTCAAGTCCCAGACTTGGGCAGGTGCCCCGCATTTTAAATGCGGCCTAACACCTCGTGGATTCCGGTACCCCTATTCGCAAAGTATACGAGTACACCCAGTGAATGGACGAATTGCTGGAATACGGCTCTCGTGAATAGTCATTTCTGAGCCACAAGCGGTACCGTAGCAACATACGCATGTCCCAGACATGTTGAGTTCCCAGAACTCGACCTCCCAGAGGTCAATGGATTCCAGACCCATTATGAGAGCTTAGCTTACGATCACACGTGTGTAGGTCCCAGACCTATCATGATAAACCCCAGGTTTATTATTTACGTCCCAGACGTTCTCGTGTACCTCAGCCTCTCAGGTGGTGTTTCCCACACCTCGGAGCATATAGCTCCATGGACCCAGAGTTGTTCCAGACAACTCTTCGGATAATTAGGAAACTACTACATACATTTGCGGCCATAAACTAATAATACAAATGTATATCTCACATATACCATGCATATCAAATACACAAGCAGTGTATAACATATCATTTAAGCATCTGTTGATCCACACCACACTATACCTGTATTATAATTAGAATGACAGCGAGTTCTACAACTCACATATAATTACTGCAAGCATCTCGTCTTTTCTTTATTGACACCGTTCACAGTTTCACTCACGTCCGTATATGACTGCTAGCACACAGCAACTAAGCATTGAAGGGTCGGGGGTTGTTGTTATTGTGTTTAGTATTTTCAAGTGTTTTTGCCGCCAGCGCTTCTAATCCAGTGGCGCCCATTCGAAAAGTGAATCTTACATAAATATAGTCAAAATCCAGTTTTAAATACCAAATTTGATAAGTTTTGGATTATATTAATATATTTTCAAGAAAATCTGTTTATAGCTTTCTGTAAAGTACTACTTCCGGTTTATCAATTTTAGAAAAAAATCTAATATGTCGTTCTCATTAATATAAAAGTCTTTAATACCAAATTTGAAAAGTTTTGGATTGTATCAATATATTTTTCACGAAAATATGTTCAGAACTTCAAATAAAGTATTACTTCCAGTTTATCAATTCTAGCGAAAATCTAATATGTTGCTTCCCTTCATATAAAACTCTTAAATACCAAATTTGACAAGTTTTGGAATATATCATATTATATATTTCTCGAAAATCTGTTCAGAGCTTTAAGTAAAGTATCACTTTCTGTTTATCAATTTTATAAAAAATGTAATATGTCCTTCTTATTAACATAAAAGTTGTAAATACCATATTTGAATAATTTTAGAATATATCATAAAATATTTTTCACGAAAATCTGTCCAGAGCTTCAAGTAAAATATCATTTCTTGTTTCTAAATTTTAGAAAAAATATAATATATCATTATCATTAACCTAAAAGTAGTAAATACCAAATTTGACAAATTCGGCATATATCAAAATATATTTTTCACGAAAATCTGTTCAGAGCTTCAAGTAAAGTATCACTTCCGGTTTATCAATTTTAGCCAAAATCTAACATGTTATTCCCTTTCATATAAAAGTCTTAAATACTAATTGAAAAGTTTTTGATTATATCATAATACAGGTGATTCATCGGTTTGTCATCTCTTTATTACTCTTTAGTTTTAACTCAGATAGAAAAACTCTACAAATTTAATTTACATTATCAGCCCTATTTTGTAAAAAAGTTTTTATTTCTTAACAACGTTGTTAAAGCAAATAACCAATAATAATTGCGAACACTGAATAAAACATGAAAATGACAGGCTGTACATTTGTTTCTATTGGTTAAAATTTATAGCAACGTTGCTAAGACAACTTCCTTTCAAAATAGGGGTGAATATATTATTGTCTATCTACGTACCATATGCATTTGTATACAGTGTGCTCCGTTTAAGCGCAACAATATGTAACTTTATATTTCTTATTGAAACACCCTATATATATATATATATATATATATATATATATATATATATATATATATATATATATATATATACATATATATATATATATATATATATATATATATATATATATATATATATATATATATATATATATATATATATAGATAGTTAATAATTTTGATAGTAAATTAGATTCCCTTTAAATAAGTAGCAAGTAACAAGGGGTCTAAAGATATAAATTAAGAAGTTATTTACGTTCATATAAAATTGTAGTTCATAGTGGAAAAAACCATAATTCAATACAAAATTTTGATACTTATACTTAATACTTATTTTAAAAATTACACTAATTACAAAGAGGCTATTAAAATTTAGTGACAGACTAAATAATGCAAATTTATAGCAAATGCTCGAAAACTTGTCCTTCAACTTCAATACATTTTTCTATTCTTCTTATAAAATTAGTTTGTACAGAACGCACTATATCAGGCGAAATGCTTAAACAATGATAAACTAAGAGTATTTTGACAACTTGTTTGTCTAAATTCGAAACAATTGATCAAATTATCCTTAGCTTACTTTGTTAATATGAATGTTACTACGCCTATGGTTAAATAGTGTAGTGTATAAGTAAGAACCGGTATTTTAAATTCATTTTCGAATATTACCGCGCAGAAAGTACCTAAGAACGGGTAAATAGTGAGATCAGTTAGTGGGGCTCATGTGCAATTAAAGTACAAGAAAAAGAAACAGTATCTTTAAACCTATTAGCGTGTTAAAGAGAGTGATAGGCAGTGAGGTTAAGTCAGAGCTGGGAGTGCTGAGTAAACTTATCAGTGTAACCTTGTACTGCGCAAGCGCACTACAGTTGGGAAGTACCAGTGGCGTAATAAGTTAATATTTCAGTGGAGTTTACGGAAGTGATGAGTCAATATTTCCGAGGCAGATCAGAGTCGTCGGGATCAAACAGTTACTTAAATAAAAGGAAGAGAGAAGAAACATATACGCATCAGGAACTAGAGAAAGAGCAAGAATTTTTCCAAACAAGTAAGAAAACTCCAAGAACACAAAAAAAGCTACAAAATAGGGAGTCCCCAACTAAAGAACATAATACGCAGACCACAAAGGAAGAAATGGATGAAATAAAAGTTCTTATGAACAAAATTGCAGTGGATTTGAAGGAAGAAATTAAATCTAACAAAAACGATGTATTAAATGAATTACAGATGCATTGGCATCTATTCAAGAATTTAAAAAAGAAATGGAAGAACACGACAAAAAATGGGTTGAAGAAAAAGAACGTTTAGGAAAAATCGAAGTAATGGAAGAAAAGATTGATGTTTTGAGGGAGGAAAACAAAGCATTGAAACAACGAATGAACGATGCAGAAGAACGGAAAAAAAAGATGAGAAGAAAAGAAGAAGAAATAAAATTATTATAAAAGGTCTTAAAATAACCAACACAGAAGAAAGTACAAAATAAGTGGAAAAATTCTTGGAAGATAATCTGGGAATAAATGTAAAGATTATATCCTCCAATATAATAAAAAATGAACAGCCAAGATATATCATACGGGCCGAAATAAGAGATTGGATCAGCAACAAAAAAGTGATGGCAAATAAAAGTAAACTAAAAGGTAACAACATCTATATCGAACACGACTATACGATTGAAGAAAGAAGGTATATACAGAATTCAAAAAAAGAGCTAAAGCGGAAAAGGAGTGTGGAAATGAGGCAAAAATTGGGTACTATAAAATTACGATTAATGACAAAATATACGTTTGGAATAACACAAACAAACAATTGGAAAAAAAGAAAGTATCCCAAAAAACTAACGGCACACAGGACAGATAAAACGAAGAGAAACGTGGTATTAGAAAAGGTTACGAATATGGATATTACGAAAAAAGAAGTAAAAATTAAAGTAAAGAATAACAAGACTAATAAGGATAAAATCATAAGATTAGCTACGTGGAACTTACAAGGTACAAATGAAGCTGGGGCACTCAAGATGTTAGACTCAACCCTAACAGCATACAAGGTCGATATAGTAAACAATTAATACTGAAATTCGAAGCAATATCAGATAGGCTGTGCATAATAAGGATAAAGGGGATATACCGCAAAATAACTATAATTAATGTCCATGCTCCAACAAATGTGAAAGATGAGGAAGAAAAAATTATATTTTACGAAGAAATTGAAAGAGCTTTAGATTCACAAATTGGGAGAGAAGAAGTATATAAATCAATTACTGGGGGGCAAAGTAAGCATGAACGGACAAACGAAAATGGACAACTATTGATTTACTTGGCTTTAACAACCCATATGAAAATAATGAGCACGCACTTCAAAAGGAAAGATATCCATAAAGGTACATGGAAATCCCCAGATGGAAAGACATGCAACCAAATTGACCACGTTCTAATTGAAAAAAAGCATGCCGCATTAATACAAAATGTCAAAAGCCAAAGAGGAGCGGATGGAAACTCAGGCCATTTCATGGTGAGAATAACTATGATGCAAGAACTGCCAAGATACAAAAGAGGAAACTTCGGACGGAGACAACAATACGATACACGGCAATTTGGGAATGACAATCTACAACTGCATCAAAACGAGATAATTAAAAAGCTAGCTACAACTAAAAGGAAGAAAAATATAGAAAACAAATGGGAAGAGCTAGAGAAATCATTACAAGAAGCATCTCAAAAGGCACTAAATAAGGAGAAATCAAGAATGAAAACAAAATGGTTCGATGATGAGTGTAAACAAGAGATCATTAGGAAAAATCTCTTAAGAAAACAGATGCTCCAAAATGAAACAGATATAAACAAAAATATGTATCAAGAAGAAAGGAAAAAAGTTAAGCGACTGTGCAGACAGAAGAAACGAGCAAAAGATAGAAGGAGCATTACAAAAACTAGAGGAAGATTTTCAAAATAAAGAATATCGTAATTTTTACCAAGAAGTTAAAAGACAAAAAACTGGATATCAACCGACAACAATATATTGTAAAAATAAGGAAGGAGACGTAGTAACAGGGGACGAAAAAATAAAAAGGTGGGCTGAAAACTTTAAAGACACTCTAAATGATACCACGGAAGAAGATATGCTAGCGTTTTCAAATGAAAAAATAAATGACGATAATATTCAAAATCAAAATAAAAAGGCACCAGATTTGAAAGAAATTATGGCAACTATTAAAGCGATGAAAAACAACAAAAGTCCGGCAATAAATGGGATTGCTGCAGAAATGTTTAAAAATGGCGGTGACCAAATTTTTGATCTTCTACAAGATGGAGTGAATCACTAATTTGTCCAATTCACAAAAAGGGAGATAAAACGGTTTGCGAGAATTATCGAAGAATTTCTCTACTTGATGTGGCTTATAAAGTCCTGGCAGGATGTATAAAGAATAGAATACAAGGAGAGGCAGAAAAAATCCTAGGCGAGTACCAGGCGGGTTTCAGAGCTAATAGGTCAACTAACGACCAAATTTTTGGTCTGAAACAAATAATGGCTAACAGCTACGAGAATTACTTACCGCTACATGTGTTGTTCATAGACTACAAACAAGCTTATGATACAATTAACAAAAACAAACTATACGAGATTATGAGGGAACTAGGTATACCAGCGAAATTAACCAGATTAACGATCATGACACATAGAAACACAAAGTGCAAAGTACTAATAAATGGCAAGATCTCTAACGAATTCAAAGTAAATGGAGGGCTCAGACAAGGTGATCCTTTATCACCAGTCTTATTTAATCTTGTACTGGAATGGATAATTATAAAAAGTAACATCTATACGAGAGGAACTATATACCACCACAGGAACCAATGCCTTGCTTTTGCTGATGATCTGGCGTTAATAACAAGATCAAAAAAAGAACTAGAAGTGACATTTCAACGATTGGAAGAGGTATCAAGTACAACGGGTTTACAAATTAATGAACAGAAAACAAAATATTTGGCACTGAGAGGAGGACAAACGACGGAAAGAAAATACTACAAAACGACAAACAAAGATGGGAAGATATATAAATTCGATGAAGTACAAAGTTTCGTATATCTAGGTGCAAACATAGCAAACAATAATAGTGAAGATGAGGAAATTAAATAAGAACGATAAGGGCTAACAGAAGTGCGAGAGCGTTACTACAAACTTTAAAGTCAAAGAAGGTCTTAATAAAAACAAAAGTGAGGATGTATAAAACTATAATCAGACCTTGTGCGCTGTACGGTTGTGAACTATGGGTCTTCAATAAAACCAATCAAAGAATGCTGGAAATTTGGAAAAGACAAATCTTAAGTAAGATATTTGGGGTAAAAAAGAGGGTAGAATGTGGTTAAGAAGGACAAATAGTGAGTTAGAGGAACCGGAAATAGTTAGTGTGGTGAAGGCGCAAAAGCTGCGGTGGTTGGGACACGTATTAAGACTACCAGAAAATAGAGTGACAAAGTGCGTGTATAAAGGAGGTGTAGAAATGAGAAGAAAGCGGGGGCGCCCAAAGGATAGATGGTTTGATGCTGTGATGAAAGACATTGGCGAGTATAATATAATAAACTGGAAGAGCTTAGCTACGAACCAGTGGAGAAAAATTGTGAATAAAGCCATGGGTCTTTAGGCCTGCAGTGCTGAACTATATATAATTTTGATAGTAATAAGGGGTCTAAAGATATAAATTAAGAAGTTATTTACGTTCATATAAAATAGTAGTTCATAGTGGAAAAAACCATAATTTAATACAAAATTTTGATACATTTTTATTAATACTTATTTTAAAAATTACACTAATTACAAAGAGGCTATTAAAATTTAGTGACAGGCTAAATAATGCAAATTGTGAATAAAGCCATGGGTCTTTAGGCCTGCAGTGCTGAACTATATATATAATTTTGATAGTAAATTAGATTCCCGTTAAAAAAGTATCAAGTAATAAGGGGTCTAAAGATATAAATTAAGAAGTTATTTACGTTCATATAAAATAGTAGTTCATAGTGGAAAAAACCATAATTCAATACAAAAAGAGGCTATTAAAATTTAGTGACAGACTAAATAATGCAAATTTATAGCAAATGCTCGAAAACTTGTCCTTCAACTTCAATACATTTTTCTATTCTTCTTATAAAATTAGTTTGTACAGAACGCACTATATCAGGCGAAATGCTTAAACAATGATAAACTAAGAGTATTTTGACAACTTGTTTGTCTAAATTCGAAACAATTGATCAAATTATCCTTAGCTTACTTTGTTAATATGAATGTTACTACGCCTATGGTTAAATAGTGTAGTGTATAAGTAAGAACCGGTATTTTAAATTCATTTTCGAATATTACCGCGCAGAAAGTACCTAAGAACGGGTAAATAGTGAGATCAGTTAGTGGGGCTCATGTGCAATTAAAGTACAAGAAAAAGAAACAGTATCTTTAAACCTATTAGCGTGTTAAAGAGAGTGATAGGCAGTGAGGTTAAGTCAGAGCTGGGAGTGCTGAGTAAACTTATCAGTGTAACCTTGTACTGCGCAAGCGCACTACAGTTGGGAAGTACCAGTGGCGTAATAAGTTAATATTTCAGTGGAGTTTACGGAAGTGATGAGTCAATATTTCCGAGGCAGATCAGAGTCGTCGGGATCAAACAGTTACTTAAATAAAAGGAAGAGAGAAGAAACATATACGCATCAGGAACTAGAGAAAGAGCAAGAATTTTTCCAAACAAGTAAGAAAACTCCAAGAACACAAAAAAAGCTACAAAATAGGGAGTCCCCAACTAAAGAACATAATACGCAGACCACAAAGGAAGAAATGGATGAAATAAAAGTTCTTATGAACAAAATTGCAGTGGATTTGAAGGAAGAAATTAAATCTAACAAAAACGATGTATTAAATGAATTACAGATGCATTGGCATCTATTCAAGAATTTAAAAAAGAAATGGAAGAACACGACAAAAAATAGGTTGAAGAAAAAGAACGTTTAGGAAAAATCGAAGTAATGGAAGAAAAGATTGATGTTTTGAGGGAGGAAAACAAAGCATTGAAACAACGAATGAACGATGCAGAAGAACGGAAAAAAAAGATGAGAAGAAAAGAAGAAGAAATAAAATTATTATAAAAGGTCTTAAAATAACCAACACAGAAGAAAGTACAAAATAAGTGGAAAAATTCTTGGAAGATAATTTGGGAATAAATGTAAAGATTATATCCTCCAATATAATAAAAAATGAACAGCCAAGATATATCATACGGGCCGAAATAAGAGATTGGATCAGCAACAAAAAAGTGATGGCAAATAAAAGTAAACTAAAAGGTAACAACATCTATATCGAACACGACTATACGATTGAAGAAAGAAGGTATATACAGAATTCAAAAAAAGAGCTAAAGCGGAAAAGGAGTGTGGAAATGAGGCAAAAATTGGGTACTATAAAATTACGATTAATGACAAAATATACGTTTGGAATAACACAAACAAACAATTGGAAAAAAAGAAAGTATCCCAAAAAACTAACGGCACACAGGACAGATAAAACGAAGAGAAACGTGGTATTAGAAAAGGTTACGAATATGGATATTACCGCGCAGAAAGTACCTAAGAACGGGTAAATAGTGAGTATTTTGACAACTTGTTTGTCTAAATTCGAAACAATTGATCAAATTATCCATAGCTTACTTTGTTAATAATAATATGATAGAAACATATCATGCAACGAATAAAGGTAAATAACTTCTTAATTTATAATTTTAGACCCCTTATTATTTAATACTTTTTAAAGGGAATCCAATTTACTATCAAAATATATATATATATATATATATATATATATATATATATATATATATATATATATATATATATATATATATATAGGTTGTTCCATTAATAAATATAAAGTTACATATTGTTGCGCTTAAACGGTGCACCCTGTATACAAATGCATATGGTAAGTACATAGACAATAATATATTATATAAATGTTTTTTGAAGAGATTTTCTATCTGAAAAATAAAAGAGTTATAAAGACAGGACAGACCGATGAATCATCCTGCATATGTTTTACGAAAATCTATCAGTATCACATCCGGTTTATTAATTTTAACCAAAATCTAATATGTTATTCTCCTTGATATGAAAATCTTAATTACTAAAATTGAAACGTTTTGGTTTATATTTTAATATTTTTCATTAAAAACTGTTACGGGGTTCAAGTAAAGTTTCACTTCTGGTTGTCCAATTTTACCCAAAATCTAATCAACTCTTTATATGAATATAGAAAGCTTAAACACAGAAAATAGAAATTTTCGGAAGTTTGTTGTAAGAGTTATCGTGGAGGAAAAAATAGCGACAACGTGTTGTGGGTACCCTAATTCGTGCTTATTTACTGAGAACTCGCCATCGAATTTTTGGACCGATAACATTACCTCCCTTACCTACAGTATGACGGGAGGTAAAAAAATCAACCAGTATAGTGGCCGTGAATATTTTGTTTATTGCTACTTCTGTCAATTGGGATATATGACCATTGTCGAATACAAGGATATAAAGTATAAAAGTTAACGATAACGATAAAAACTCTACATTACCTTATATATATATATATATATATATATATATATATATATATATATATATATATATATATATATATATATATATATATATATATATTTGAAATTAAAATTTATATAACGGCACCATATCTCTGACGTCACGTAGAAGAATGAGAGTGCAGTTTACAAAGCTAAGATCCGAACTTTTTACTTAATGTTGTCAATAATAAATTAGTCAAAATTATTGATGAAACAATATATAAGATATAAAAATGTGCAATACATAGAATAAAATAAAAATATTTTGATATTACACTACAAATTGTATTGGTTTAAATTTGGTTTGCATTAAAGTGTCAATGTCATATCATATGGCATTGACACTTCATCATATGACATTGATATCCAAACCATATGACTCATAAAGTTTTCGAAGGCTGTTTATATACAATATTTTAAAAATGGAACCTGACTACTTAAAAGCAGTGATTTGCAAATGTAGATGATTCTGATTGATGATTTTTATCGAATGAATTCTAATTCTACTACGTGACGTCACATATCCCTTTTCCAAAACTTTATTATTGTTTTTCTCCGGAATTAACAATAATTAAGCGATTTAAAAAAATATGGGTGTTTTTATTCTTTGTAAAGAATCATAAAATGGATGAATATAAAATTGGTCATATAGCCCAATATCCTCGACATATCATTTTTAATAAAAATTGATCAATTCACTTATTTCAGTCATGGAACTCTTACTAATATCATATTTTGGGGTAATTAATACAAAACTTTATTATTTTTTCACCTCCCGTCATACCGTGGGTAAGGGAGGTAATGTAATCGTGCCAAAAATTCGAAGCATGCCACACGTGATAAACCTACAGTTCACGAATCCTACGCCACACAAATGTCAGAGTTCCCAAATCTCACAAGTGATAAAGTTACCCCCCCCCCCACCAATGACGTAGTGTTCAGAATGCATAATCCCACAAGTTATAAAACGTAGCAATGCCACAATTGATAATCGTACAGTTTCCAAATCCCACAAATGATAAAGTTACCCCCACCACCAATGACGTAATGTTCAGAATGCACAATCCCACAAGTTATAAAACGTAGCAATGCCACAAGTGATAATAGCACAGTTCCCAAATCCCACAAGTGATAAAGTTACCCCCTCTACCTATGACGTAATGTTCAGAATGCATAATCCCACAAGTGATAAAATGGGATGAATTGGAATGGGATGAATAGATTTTATTGGATTAAAACATGTATCCATTTCCGATGAATGTTTTTGAAAAACCATGCTAGCTTAAAACTTAAGAACGACCAAACGACGCCGGCGTCGCCATGACTACAGTTCGTTGAAATCGGTGTAACCTGTAACCGTTGACTACTTACTTAAAATATAGTGGAGCTGGTACCAGGAATGTAAAATTATAAATACCGAATAAATTACAAAATTATATTACGCGCAGTTCCTTCTCCATTAGACGCTATGCAATGCACTGACTGCCTGCTAATAACTAAACTGACGGGACGGTCTATGAGCAGTGGCGTAACTAAGAGTTCGGAGGCCCGCCCGCAAAAAGTTTTTGGGGCCCGTTCTTAAATGTGAAAATTGTGACTAGACTTAAGAAAATCCAAGATTAGGCACCTTTACATCCCACTAAAGTTGTATGTTGTGGCATTTACTAAGCAAGTGTAATTGGCCCTTTTTTTACAAGCAAGATGGATCAGTATCATACAGTCTAAATAGTAGCAATTTTGCAAAAATCATTCTCTTATCGTTATTTAATCCCACGTTTTGGTAATACATATTGGCCGCCAGGTGTCCTGATTTGGCAGCCCCAGACTTCTTTTTATGGGAAAACTCTAGATCAGTTGCAGGAAAATATTTACCAATCGAAATTCTACCGGCCGAAATGTGACGGAAAATAAAGAGCTTGATTTTGCATAACGGATAAGGGGCCCTTTAGCCAATATTATTTTTGGAAATTGACATTTGAAAAAATACAGCACTAAATAAATTTGTATGTTGCTACAAAAAAATGATTAAATTCAAAATTTCGCAGTAGTAACAAAATTATAAATCAGGTAAATTGGGGCCTCTCTAGAGCCGGGGGCTCGCCCGCAATGCGGGCCCTGCGGACCCGTTAGTTACGCCACTGTCTATGAGGATATGAGAGATACAAAATTTTAAAGCAATAAATGCTACGTATAGGTATACAAACATAATTTGATTTATAAATTTTATTAACTGAGAATCATGAAAAGCATACATATTGTATCAAGGGTCCGGTACTCATTATTCATTTTTTTGTTCTGAAAGATTGAATAAAATAATGAATTTTAGCGTTTATTACACTTTCCAAATGTGTACTGGTTTTGAAATTTTGTTTTTATAAATAATAAATTTTGTGTGACGTCATACCTTTAATTTTACTTCTTTTACAGACTGCTGGGGACCGATTCTAATGGGGTCCAAAACAAATTTTTTAAAAATGTTTTTTCTGTAAGAATATGATGAACTAAGAATTATAGTGATATGAATTTTTAAAGTTAGGAATTTGGTACATGAAGTAGCAAGTACTTACAGTGGTTGACAAACTGTTAGTTCTAGAGAATATAATTATTTTATGTTCGCATAGCTGAATTACTTTTTATATATAAACTTATATGTTATATTCACGAAGAAATTATTATTATTAAGCTTAAATAACATAAATAATATGCATTTTTTCCTAATAAAGTATAGAACATTGAAACAGTTTGACCATTGTGTGACAATATTGTAATACAAGCTATGGTAGCAGATGGCGCCAGTGTTAGTTCATTGATGTTCTCACGGTAAGTTGGCCTGAAAAGCGCGCGAGTCTCGTTTTTAAATTCAGGGAACCAATCTAATAGGGGATTCCACAATTTTTTTATAATTTCATCTGAACGTGTAAGTAAAACTAATACTGTCGGTGAAAAAATTCCTACTAATAAGCGAGTTATAGTCCTCCATAATTTGAAAATATAGATGTGACGTCACGTATATAAGTTTTTATATCAAACAATTTTCTACTATGTTTTTGAAATATATGCTATTTCTGAATTATATTTATAAAAAATAAATGAATATTATTATACTGTACAAGTCGACATGATTTATAATTGGAAATGTATTTAAATTATTAAGTTTAATCCAAAATATTTGTATTCAAATAAAGACTGTTTGAGTATTGCACTACTGGACTGATAGTCACGCATCCGCTATTTGAATATTTCTACTTCCATAATATTTATGGATTTCATATGAGTGACGAGCTACTAAAACAAAAAACCCCTTATTTCCGAAGTATTTCAATTATATCATTTTATTTCTTTATTAATATTCATTATTAATCATATACTTTCACTATTTTTTATTAATTTCTCTTAATTCGATTGAGCTGTAATCCCTATAGCAAAGACCTGAAACGACATCCTAATTATTAATCGACTTCAGTCACTTGTAGTTTGCGAACTAGTTACTTTTTAAACAAAATTCTTTCACTAATACTCATTAATTTACGTATATTTTCGCATTTTTATCTAAGATAACTAAAATATGACTATGGTGTACCCCATTCATTTTAAAGACTTGTCTCAAACATTTAGTCTCAGTAAATGATGGCAGATTTTAGGGATTAAATTTTTTAGGTTCGCATAAACAGAGTGGAATAGGACAGGATTTTATGTTCGTTATAATTTTATGAAGTTTTTTTTCATTTAAAAGGTGAATGGAACAGTTTATGAACAAGAAATTGTCTTGTTAACAGTTATAGCAATAATAGTTCAATAGTTTTCGTATTAATTTATCTTCCTCAGCCATTAATGACATGACATTTTGAAAATTTCATTTTCAATTATTTTGTTGTTCGCTAATATTGTCGTGACAAGTATGAAATATAAGGTGTCTCCTTATTTAGAAACACTTAAATACATAATTATTTAAAATGCATATTATATTTTTAGGAAATGCTTCTTTCTGTTGCGTTATATCCTAATTTTAGATTTTTTAATGGCTGAGAAAGATAAATTAATACGAAAAATATTAAACTATTATTAAAACTATTAACAAGACAAGTTCTTGTTCATAAACCGTTCCATTCACCTTTTAAATGAAGAAAAAACCGTCATAAATCTGACGTCATTAATTGAGACTACATGTTTGAAGACTGTCTCCAATCGAATTAGAATCGGTCCTCTATTCACATCTGTCAATGTCATTAATTCTGTCACAAAAATTGATGTCAAGTTGAGTTAACCAGTGACACCTGTCACTTTCGAAGACTATAGTTGTATCTTGTTAAAGGAAAAATCTGTTATAAAGATTTTAAATAAATTTGTTTTATTTTAATACAAATTATGTGTTTCTACATTTTCATGTAAAATAGAACTACATATAAATATATGGATTTTATTTTCACTTTTCACCACAGGCAAATTTTTTCATTCAAGGTCAAATGCTTTATCATTGAAGATTACATTTTATCAAGGGATGTGAAGCTGCATGTTTTCCCCCCTCCATGTACTAAAATAAATTGCCAGATCACAGAACATTTTAGAAAAGTGATTTTATTTAACGGATTGTTGACTTACTTGGATAAAGTGTCTAAACTGTGAAATTTGAGTATCACCTGCACTTCTACTATTACAAATATATTTTAACTGACATCCATATTATGTAATCAAAATTTATATTTCAAAAACAAGCCATCAAATATTAAGTGTGTAAAATATGGATTATGAGACGGCTAATTACTCCCTCTACCCCCATCTTTAGTACACGCGCCTGGTGCACACCCATTGATTTTAAATAATAAAGAGATCTACATAGTATTTTTCATATACACACATAAATCAAAACAAAGATACAAGTGTCCATATTCAAATAATTATATATACCGGGTGTTTACTTTTTTACCTTCCGCTACCCTTGGTAAGGGACGTAAGGGAATCGTGCTAAAAATCGCATATGGTGATTTTGGTAAATAACTACATTTTAAGGTCCCTAGAATTAAATTTTAACATTTTCACGATGATGTCTGTGGGTATGTGTGCGTGGATCCTTGACTCTAACCCAAATAGTATCATTCAGAAAATTTTGAAACCTTGTATTTATACGTTATTCTAATATGGAAAGAAGCCATTAGATTTTGGTGTAAATCAGATAGCCGGATATACTTTACTTGAAGCTCAAAATAATTTTTCTCTGAAAAATACCATTAAGTGTTATTTTTTCGAGATTTATGTTATTATAAAAATTAAAGATTATTAAATTTTCTACAGGTTTGCAGTAATAGTTTTCTATATATTTTATGGATAAATTTATAAAATTATTTATAATTTAAATCCCGGAGTCTGCGCTTTAAACAAACAGCAAACACAACTCCTTGGTTACACAGTTCATTTCTCAAATGTATGTAACTGACAGATAAATGTCACTGTCACAAATCATTTCTAATTAATAATAGTAACTTTTTAAAAAGAAAATAGTAAATAGAACCATAGCTATTTGGAATGGGGCTTAATAGTTTGCAGCATAAGCAAATATGTAAGTATGTATATTAATAAAATTATATGGCAGGAAGTATTGTGTTGGCCACATCAGATTTTTATGAATTACAATGGTGAAATTTTCATATGGCTGTAATTTCTACCCTATTAATTTTAGAACAAAAGTGTAAATACAAATAATGTTCAGAATTAAAAATAAAAATTTATTCACAAATTTTATATACATATACAAAAATTAATATTGTATGTTGGTAGCTGGTGGGCACTTGGGTGGGCACAAGACTTTTTAGGGTGGGCACGTGCCCACCCTGGCCCCCCCTTGGCGCCGCCACTGTGTATTGTAAAAATAATATGAATACAATCTTGTAAGGATTAATTTATTTAGGTGACAGGAAGGTAAAGAAGAATAAAAAATAATTTATAAAATATTTATTGATTTCTACATAACACAATTCGATGATACTTCTAATATAATCATCTTTTTCCGCCAGTAATTTGAATTTGAATGGCTTAAAACAATGAAAACCATTGGTTTATTTTGATTTTTATTTATTTTCTTTATTATATGTTCAAATCTGCCTTTTTCAATAAAGTACAAAACAGAATATGGAACTTGAAATTACGGAGGACTATAACTCGCTTATTAATAGGAATTTTTTCACCGACAGTATTAGTTTTACTTAAACGTTCAGATGAAATTATAAAAAAAAATGTGGAATCTCTTATTAGATTCGCGTGCTTGTCAGGCCTTCCTACCGTGAGAACATTAATGAACTAACACTACGCCATCTGCTGCCATAGTTTGTATTACAATATTGTCACACAATGGTCAAAATGTTTCAATGTTCTATCCTTTATTAGGAAAAAATGCACTTTACTTATGTTATTTAAGCTTATTAATAATAATTTCTTCGTGAATAAGTTTATATATAAAAAATAATTCAGCTATGCGAACATAAAATAATTGTTTTCTCTAGAACTAACAGTTTGTCGACCACTGTAAGTACTTGCTACGTCAGGTACCAAATTCTTAACTTTAAAAATTCATATCACTATAATTCTTAGTTCATCATATTCTTTCAGAAAAAACATTTTAAAAAAATTGGTATTGGACCCCATTAGAATCGGTCCCCAGTAGTCAGTAAAAGAAGTAAAATTAAAGGTATGACGCAGAGCCGAAACTAGGATTTTGAGCGCCTGTGGCAAATAATTTATTTGCGCCTTTACACATGAAGAAAATAAAAACAAAATAAACTTCTGATGAGCGGATCGCGAGTTACTAACAACTTAAACTTACATGAAATTTTCATCCAAAATTTTGAACGATTAAAGATAAACAATATTACGTATTTATATGCGTCGAAATTTCAGATGAAATGATCTAAACCGATTTAGAGGAATTTCATATAAGTTTAAGTTGTTAGAAACCGCTTATCAGCAAAATCCTCTATACTCTGTTCCATTTAAGCCATTCAGCAGATGGCGCTCGCATCAGCGCCAGTTTTAAGTAGCCGAAATTACATTGGATAAACTTGTTTTTTGTCTCCAATAT
Source organism: Harpalus rubripes (assembly GCA_963082715.1). Lineage (NCBI taxonomy): Eukaryota > Metazoa > Arthropoda > Insecta > Coleoptera > Carabidae > Harpalus > Harpalus rubripes. The sequence continues at coordinate 31,523,444 of OY720457.1, forward strand.
CAACCAATCAGAGAGTTCAAAACTATGCCCAACTCTCTATAATACTGAATGGCTTAAATGGAACAAGATATATACTAAGTATTAAAAACCTAATATTGTTTATTTTTTTGAGTAATTTGAATTTCTATCATAAATTGTTATTTTGGTTAACAATTTTTTTAATATAACTCTTTGAGAGTTCATCCTAGGCAAAAATTGTAAGAACCCTTTTATGTACTGAAAATTACGAGCTTTAATTTTATATTCTTGTAAAATTTGGATCACTGTTTTCAAGAAAATGGCCAAAACTTATTTTTTGCACCTTTGACCCAAGATGGCGGCAATTATTTCCACAATAAACACCTTGCCGACTGACCTATATGTAGATAATTATTCTCTAAATTTAGAAAATAGATTTTAGAAATATTTGATCTAAAACCATATAAATGATTAAAATTTTGCGCCCCTAAGAATTCTGCGCCCGTGGCGTGCGCCACTTTTGCCACGCCCTAGCTACGGCACTGGTATGACGTCACACAAAATGAATTATTTATAAAAACAAAATTTCAAAACCAGTACACATTTGGAAAGTGTAATAAACGCTAAAATTCATTATTTTATTCAATCTTTCAGAAAAAAAAATGGATAATGAGTACCGGACCCTTGATACAATATGTATGCTTTTCATTATATATATAAATAAAATAAATATATCATCACGGCTTATTACCCATTGCTGGGTGTGCCAATCAGCTTTGTACGCAGATGCGGTAATGATGAAATATTTGTACCGTGCGGGCGCTTACCAGGCGTCACCTCTCGGGCACTCATTGCTGGCGTGGAGAGTGCACCACACGGGTCAATTTTGTGCCATTTAAAATTGGAAATATTTGGCGTCGGTCGGGATCGAACCCGGTTCCCCAGATTCGCGACCTGACACTCAGGCACTCGGCCACGAGACCCCATATGCTTTTCATGATTCTCAGTTAATAAAATTTATAAATCAAATTATGTTTGTATACCTATACGTAGCATTTATTGCTTTAAAATTTTGTACCTCTCATATCCTCATAGACCGTCCCGTCAGTTCAGTTATTAGCAGGCAGTCAGTGCTTTGCATAGCGTCTAATGGAGAAGGAACTGCGCGTAATATAATTTTGTAATTTATTCGGTAATTTATAATTTTACATTCCTGCTACCAGCTCCACTATATTTTAAGTAGGTAGTCAACGGTTACAGGTTACACCGATTTAAGTTTTAAGCTAGCATGGTTTTTCAAAAACATTCATCGGGAATGGATACATGTTTTAATCCAATAGAATATATTTAGGAAAGGAAACACTCCATAGGCAGATTTGTTGTCGTCCAGCCATACCAGAGACTCTTCAAAAGCTACGATTGGCTCTTCAAGAAGAATTTGACGCAATTCCCCAAATTTGCATAACAAATTTGATCAACTCAATGCCACGACGGGTAAATGACGTAATTCAGGTTCGAAGTTCGAAGAAGATATACAAGCTATTGGCGATACCAGCAGGTCCATTAGAATGGAGCCACCTTTGTTTTTTTTTATAGTTAAGAAAATAAATTATTTGAATTGTTTCTGTTACTTTTGTAAATTAAATTTATTTCTGAATTAATTTGTGCATTCCGTATATATTTTAGAATGAAATAAGCATAGTAAATAAGTGATAACTAACTAAAAACATTTCCCTATTTAGTTGTAAAATATTCGGTTAATGGGACTATATAAAAAAAAATCAAAGTGGCCGGTTTTTTTGCCGGTTAGTGTATTTAACTTTAAATACAACATATTGTTCTATGGTTGACTCTATTTTCTCAAGTAAATACAAATATTTCCACATCCAATAATTGATATACTCATAATAATTAATTAAAAAATATAAAAACAACGAGCAACAAAATATATAGATTTAAAGTTAATTTACTCTAGCGATTCCCGATTAGAGAGCCGTTTAAATTATGATTTTTTCACGGTTTAATGTAACTAGCGCCATCTATAGTCTAACAGACGAACTAGGCACATTGGGTTGTATTTAATATTACAGATTTAACACTGAAAATCTATTCATCCCATTCCAATTCATCCCATTTTATCACTTGTGGGATTATGCATTCTGAACATTACGTCATAGGTAGAGGGGGTAACTTTATCACTTGTGGGATTTGGGAACTGTGCTATTATCACTTGTGGCATTGCTACGTTTTATAACTTGTGGGATTGTGCATTCTGAACATTACGCCATTGGTGGTGGGGGTAACTTTATCACTTGTGGGATTTGGAAACTGTACGATTATCAATTGTGGCATTGCTACGTTTTATAACTTGTGGGATTATACATTCTAAACACTACGTCATTGGTGGGGGGGGGGTAACTTTACCACTTGTGAGATTTGGGAACTCTGACATTTGTGTGGCGTAGGATTCGTGAACTGTAGGTTTATCACGTGTGGCATGCTTCGAATTTTTGGCACGATTACATTACCTCCCTTACCCACGGTATGACGGGAGGTAAAAAAATAATAAAGTTTTGTATTAATTACCCCAAAATATGATATTAGTAAGAGTTCCATGACTGAAATAAGTGAATTGATCAATTTTTATTAAAAATGATATGTCGAGGATATTGGGCTATATGACCAATTTTATATTCATCCATTTTATGATTCTTTACAAAGAATAAAAACACCCATATTTTTTTAAATCGCTTAATTATTGTTAATTCCGGAGAAAAACAATAATAAAGTTTTGGAAAAGGGATATGTGACGTCACGTAGTAGAATTAGAATTCATTCGATAAAAATCATCAATCAGAATCATCTACATTTGCAAATCACTGCTTTTAAGTAGTCAGGTTCCATTTTTAAAATATTGTATATAAACAGCCTTCGAAAACTTTATGAGTCATATGGTTTGGATATCAATGTCATATGATGAAGTGTCAATGCCATATGATATGACATTGACACTTTAATGCAAACCAAATTTAAACCAATACAATTTGTAGTGTAATATCAAAATATTTTTATTTTATTCTAAGTATTGCATTATCACTTGTGGTATTGCTGCGTTTTATAACTTGTGGCATTATGCATTCTGAACACTACGGCATTGGTGGTGGGGGTAACTTTATCACTTGTGGGATTTGGGAACTATGACATTTGTGTGGCGTAGGATTTGTGAACTGTAGGATTATACCGTCTGACACGCACTCCAAAAATTCGATGGTGAGTTTTCAGTAAATAAGCATGTCCCTACAACACGTTTTTACTATTTTTACGGTGTGTGTGTGTGTGTGTGTGTGTGTGTGTGTGTGTGTGTGTGTATATATATATATATATATATATATATATATATATATATATATATATATATATATATATATATATATATATATATATATATATATAGCCTGTAACAGTTTTTAATAAAAAACTATATTAAAATATAATCCAAAACTATTCAATTTTAGTATTTAAAACTTCTTTGTCAAGGGAAACAACATTAGATTTTGGATAAAATTAATAAACCAGAAGTGACACTTTACTTGTAGCTCTGAACAGATTTTCGTGAAAAATATATTATGGTATATTCCAAAACTTTTCAAATTTGATATTTAAGATTTTTATATTCATGAGAATAACATGTTAGATTTATTCTAAAATTGATAAACTGGAGGTGATACTTTACTTCAAGCTCTGAACAGATTTTCGTAAAAAATATAATAGAATATATTCCAAAACTTGTCAAATTTAGTATTTAAGACTTTTATATAAAGGGAAGCAACATATTAGATTTTGGCTAAACTTGATAAACCGGAAGTGATACCTAATTTGAAGCTCTTAACAGATTTTCGAGGAAAAACATAATAAAATATAATCCAAAATTTGGTATTACAGATTTTTCTATTTATTGGAACAACAAATTTGATTTTGTTTACGAACGATCAACCGGAAGTGATACTTTACTTAAAGTTTATTGCTATTTCAAACATGGAATTGTATATAGTTGGATTCAGAATAAAGAGCTCTATTGAATAAGCAAATAAAAAGTATATGTTTCTATTTAAAATAAAAAAGTTGGTATCCATATTTTGAAAACCATAAGTTGAAATATTTTTTTTCAGTTTATCATTGGAATACCCATGTAAAATAGAAATTCTTTACTAATTTAACCAACTTCGTATTTCTTATAGTTCTCGAGACCGCAATGGTAGCCACTTAAAAATGAACATCCTGTATTTAAAAAATAGTAATTTTCGTAACAAGACCAGAAAGTGATACTTTACTGGGTGAACAAGCACATTCCGGGGCGAACAGTATAGGCGACCTTTGGAAGCTTGTGAACTCAGTAACGACACTTTCTGGTCATGTTGGGTACAAAAAAAATTTCGCATTCCTGAAAAAAGAATAAATAAATATCTATAGGTACACACTTTATTTTTATTTGCGAGAAAGTAAAAAAAAGGACATAAATACCTGATCGCCATGGAAAGTTACATTTCCTATTTCGCGTACACAAAATGAATTTTATACAACTGTTTTTGTCAAAAACAGAGTTATAATGAGCAATTTTGTATTGAGGTATATTCGAATTTTTTTTGTTTTTTTTTTAAATTGTGAAGCTGGTAGCTTACTCTATGTGAAATAAATATCTTTCATTTTAGTTGTCATTACCTGCCATTACTCATGGAAAATTACTGAAATTTGATTTTTTATACTAAAATATTTACATCAAACAGTAAAGCAGTCTTTTAAATTAGAATTCCAGGCAGTAACTTTGTCAATTGTCAAAATAAATTAAATATCAAATGTTTATTGAAAATGTTAATGTTACCAACCTTGCTATTTTAATTTCTTTAAATAATAATTTTGAAATAAAAGTAAATGTGTGCAAAATAGGAAAAATGGTATGAAAAACACGTATTACAATGCCCATTTGTAATACTTGTACCACGGCTTGATTACACAAACTGTACTCGTATTACAATAAGGATCATTGTAATACTTGTCTTTTAATATACTATGCCGATCCCTAAAGACAATTTTCCGAGCTATCTCCGAAAAGAAGGATTTTCCAGTCTAAAATGTGGTCAGAAATAGCTCATTTTCTATACGATCGAGAAAAAAATGTACTACTTTATATTGTTAATTTGAATCCGGGAAAGGAAACATTACAGTATCGAGGCCGGGAAATACTTCCAGGCAGGCCGGAAAATGTTGCCTGAAACCATTTCCCGGCCCCGGTACTGTAATGTTCAATATTCAATGGGGGTTTCCACCGTAATCAAAATAGTGAAAAATAACACTATTACACTAAAATATATCATAAAACATTTCTGAAAACACTAATTAAATGGTTTAATATGTTTCCAATTTTTTAAAAATGAATGAAAACAATTTACTACGCTTGAAACGCTGCCAGCCAGTGACTTCACGGTCCGGATCGATTTTAGTTTCTATGTTATCCGGCAATATATGTGTGTGTGATGGGAGTAGTTTACAATATTCGATTTTACCTACATACATCAAATACATTCAATATCTTCCTATGTGATAATAGATGGCAGCACATTTAAATTAGAACATTATATTTAAAAAATATTGAAGGTTAGTAGATATTCTAAACTAGTTAAAATTGTGAATACAATACAATTATTATTGTTTGCCGTATGTTATATTGATAAAGTATTTTCTAAGGTATACGTATTTAATAGATTATTGTATTTCGTGGATTAAATATTTGTAAGGTATTTAGTAAATCTCCAACAGCGTATTCAAGGGATTACCAGAAGTTATGCCTTTGCCTATAGTTTTTTACAACTTGAAACGGCCGTAAAAGAATATTTGTGAAAAAACCAGGATACAAATATTCCACGAAAGAAAGCCTTAATATTACCCAGATGTTCAGTCGACGAGGGATTTGGAATTTTTGACTAAGGTTCGTAACAAACTAAATTATAAATTATGTATGTTAGTATACTTGAAACTTATTCCTTTGAAAAATATCTATTTTGTGTGTAAAAATATTTGTCTTTGTCATGTAATTTATTATTATTAATATAAAATTATCTATGATTGGTAGTATTTACAGGAGCGATTCGTTTAAACTATGAATAAACTAACAAATTCCCTTGCATTTTAATCATACCAATATATGATAATTAGTTTAAAATTTTTAGTAAATAATACTGGTCATATGTTTAGCCTTAAAGAACAAACACATGCCATGCCAAATGGCATAATTTTTACTAGAGTAATCCTATTTAACACGGAGAAACAGACAGATCTATTTGTTTTATGTGATGATATTGTCAATTTTTTAATTAGATTAAGCAAATTTCGTTATTTTTATTATTTTGAGGTTCAAAGTATACAACTTTCTTTTGTATGATATAATTTACCTTTCCAAATAATTTGTAAGTCTTATTGTCTTGACCTCGTGCTCGAAAGATTCGAAGTTCAGTTCTATAATTCTAAGAATTGTCAGGTTTGGGGAGGGTGAGAGCCTTCACTACCTGTTATTTTTCTTCCTTTAAAAATGTTTGTAAACAATTTAGTATTCCTATAGACTTGGAGACGAGTGCAAGGGGGTGCAATTACTTCATTTCTTAAAATTATTACAGAATTGATTTTTAAACTTAGAACGTTCGAGCACAGCGTCAACATATTGTATAAAGTAAGTTATTATCAGTAAATCATATTTTTCATACTGTTAAATGAACAATAAATAAATATTTTGAAAGCTCCCATCCCCACCTCTATGCGTTGTTCAAGAAAACTGTAATAGGAGAGTGTTAGTACACCATCAATTGACAGATGACGCCACTACTGACTCTAGAGCACAGACCATCATACACCATCTGTTAAGCATTGGCTACATTAGCCGGGCATTTACGCGCTGCCGGGGCGGTAAAAATGGCCGTTCAAACGAGCTGCAAAAAATACTGTTTTCAATAATTTTTTTACAGAAAACCTGTTATAATAAAAATGTTTTATTTATTCTAATAGATATGTTTTCATGAGGAATAACATATAAAAAAATAAAAAATTAGTGGAAACTCCTATTGTCACAAATTCAATGATGATGTGACCTATAAGTTAAATAGACAAGTTTGAATTCATATAAATTTTTAAAACACGTAGACAGTATGATATAAAATTACCTACGGCTGTGAAGTAGTATTACGGTACTCATTTCGAAATTCCTGACACGGCTCCTCCGTCACCTTGTCCGCAAACTTCTTATTCGTACCGTAATAACTCACTTTCCAGCTTTATAACGTAAATAACTATTTTGCGCTAACATACACCAGAAAGAAGTTATATGGGGCGATTGTGTTGTAGTGTAACTTTTGGTTTCCGTTCACTGGACTATATTGTTTCTTTACTTGACTAGTGTGGTAAAGTCTTTGCAGGTCACAGACTAGTAATAATTGAACACTTACATGACGGGTGGTGTAATAGTTATTTATAAATTTGATAGAAATAGATCGCACCTGCCAAACTAAATGAGATGCAACCGTGACAACAGCTAAGTAATAAGGCCACGTTTGGTCGGCCATCACGCCACCAAAAGTGAGGCTACTGACCATTACAGTAGAAAAGCCGGTCAACCAATATTTAGTATTTTCCCTGAATTTTACAGCTGTAGATTTAATCCCATGTAAAATATCATCTTCAATGTCCTATAACATAGTAGAAAACAATAAAAAATTTCTTCAAGCGTATTATAATATTCATATTATGCTGCTATATACACATTATAGAAGATGTTCATTGTCTTACTGGTACAAAAATGTTGTTATTGTTGTACTAGTAAAAAAATGTTAGTGTGTTAGTTCACCGCTGGCGGCGGCAGTTGTCACAGCAACACAGATTATATTGAAAATTGTTATTTGACAGTTGTATCGTTTTTGTTTTGTAGTGTACAAAGCCAGCTTTGGCTGAATTTGCAAACACTACAGATAAAAAATTCCAAAAAAAAAAATGTCAAAAAATTCTCTGAAACACTTGAAGAAAAAATAGTATATGTCATTCGGAGTAGAACGCTCTTTTTGTATTTTACCCAGCTTGCCTAGCTCGGCTAGTGCCTCGGTCGCAATAGCTGGGTTCAACACAAAAAAAGACCGCTTTCTACTCCTAATAACATAATATACTATTGTTTTTGAGCAGTGTTCATTAAAAACTTAACATGTCCAACATAAGCAGTTTTGAGAAAAACACATTAAACATATTACGTCCCTGCTATTAATTTTTTCAAATTGTATTACTTTTTCTTTCATTTAATCAATAAATGTTTATAAATTATCCGATAGTAAGGTTTTTTTTATATGTTTCCAATTAGCTTATTTTTAACTCATGATTAGTTTCATATTCAAATTTTCACACTTTAGTATTCAAAAACTCTCTATTCGTGAAAAGGTGAACTCCAAATCAAATTCTTCGCAATCAGATTCCTTTTAATATTTATTTTCATGCTAACACTCTGGTGAGTTTTTAAAACCTCTTGGTACCATTTGAGCACTTCTGTCTCTTGCCATTTGAGAAAACATGAAAAAAATTAAACAGCAGTTCCAGTGGACATGTAACCTTTGGATTGAAACAATTTTTTTTTAAGGTAAATGTATATAGGAAATGTTATATTTTTCTCGAAACTGATCATGCCGTTCGATGCGGACTACAAAAATCAAGGCGGAAACATTATCACTAATTTTTCACAATAAAAATGGACATATTAATTTTTGAATGAACACTCCTCAATTACGAAATCAAGTACAAAAACCTACTTGATGAGCGTAAATGGTGTCGTAAATAATAGTCCAACAAACTGCTGAAATGTACATAGGACCACAAATTGACCAGTCAATTGCTCCGTGCACTGCTGAATAACCCAACAAAATTCCCCAATTAAATGTCATACCCAGCATAAATTGAGCCCAATGCGTTATTCGTTTCATTAGTGGATAAGTTATTACAAGCCCTACAATTTACATTTATAACATTTCAAAGAATTTTATTGGATTAGTAATTCCTACCTAATGAACTAGCGCCCAGGAATACGCTATACCAGTTTAGTTGCAGAAGAATCATGAGTCCTAAACTTAGTTGACCAACCAAATATATCGAAGCTTGCTTCATATTCATAGTTCCATTTACCAAAGGTCTGTCATTTGTTCTAGCTACCTAAAATAACACCCAGATCAAAAAAACTTTAAAAAACAAAAGGAAATAATAATTTACGTAACAAGACCTGAAAGTAATACTGTAACGTAGAGCGCCCGCCGTTGCATCCGCGTTGCCGTCGCCGCAGCGATGAGCGAGTGTTTATTTTTAGCGGTGACGCAATAGCCGCGGACGGTCGTGCGATGTAAACAAACTTGCTCAGTGTTCAGACCTGTTTAATTACTTAAGTGACGTGATCTATTGTACTCGATATTCTAGAAAACGAAGCCCGGACCTATATAAACTCTACAATCTCTACAGGGAAGGCAGCCGGACAATCTGATATAAACAAGCGTCGTGAAACGAATAGTTGGTGATATAAACAAGTAATAGACGAGTGGTAAAAATAAATAAATGTAGATAGTGGAATAAATAGTGACATAAATATCGTAGAAATAAATAGTTGTGTTAATTGTTTAAATAAATAATCTTATTGTTTAAGTGTTTTATAATATTAATATGGTATTAGTTAAATTTATTTTTTAATAGTTATTTTTCATTTACTAAACTTTAATTTTAATTAATAATAATTTTTTGATTTTTACACTTCGCCCAAATAAATAAAAAGGTTACAATACTTTACTGGGTAAGCAGGGCGAGCTGTAGACGAGCTTTGGTAGCTTGTGAGCCCATCACAGACACTTTCAGGTCATGTTGGGTTTGGATTCAATATTTTTTGCACGATCGTGCTTCTTTTATACTATATTCATGTTCCGTAAGTCAACCAAAAAACCAGTATCTTGATTCCTGATACATCATGGTTCCTGAATCATGGCCAATTTCATTTAATTGCGCTACTCTTATTATGGCCGTCTCAAATCGTGGTTTTCTTATATAAATTTTTATCGCGAGTTTTTTTTACAGATTTGTTAAGTACAGTAGTGACATGTAGTTTTTATTTCAATTAGGAAGACAGTGTCAGGTGATGGTCAGGTGTCTGCGTCCCTGATTCACCTCCTTCACCTCTGTCAACGAAGTTTAGATGTGTAAATGAGCTGTCAGTAAGTAAATACAAAATATTTGAAAATTAATTGTTTTGATTTTCTCATTTAATATTACAAATATAAGATAACAAATGTTAGAATACTTTCAAAAGGCACTATTCTAAATGTAAAATCAGACTGATTCATAGATTGCAAATACATTGCAAACAATATAAGGAATTACTGTCAATCAAACGAATATAAATAATAAAAACGAGGTAAGTTACAACTCTAAGACCTTTCTACTTGTTGGTTTATATTGTAATAGTCTCTTCTTCTTTTTAAGATCTCTTGTTTCCATACAAATATTACCAAGAACTGGTTTCACAATTGCTTGTATAACAAAATCACATGCAGTTATTTTGTGAAGTGAACAGCAAAATATTGAATTTTGTTGCAAACGTGGCCTTATGATGTCAACCAGTTAGCTATACGTTTTATCAAACTTCAAGAAAGATACAGCTTCTTATATAAGTGTTTTAAGGAAGAAGAAATAATACCTTCAGAAGAACGCATGTCGTGGTCTAAAAACAAATTGGGCGCATTTATCATGGCATGACAGAAATCGAAACAGGAATAGTGGAATTTATTCAAGAAAAGGACCATTGGAGAGCATTTTGAAAAGAGCAACGTTGGAAGAGAAGTTATCGGTTACAAGTCTTAAAACACTAAACCCACATTCTGTTAAAAGTTTCAGTACATATTATAAAAAGTATCAGTTGTTGGTGAGTCATGGAAAAAATATCCTGCTGGTATAGTATACTTTATTGATAGACCATGAACCACAAAGCAGAGCATCTTAGTTAGGTACTTATTTCACGTATGTTTGTGGAAGTACAGTTATCTAGACCGTAAATATGGTATTCGGATCTACTATAATGTACTTTTATTCACAATCGGTTAGTAATATGACGATTCCCGACTTTTAAAAAGTTGGGAAGTTAGTTATTGTTAACCTCATATTCCAAGAGGTTGGAAAGTATACCGTGAGTATAGCTGAGGTTGGAAGGTGTCAACTTTCCAACCTCAGCTATACTCACGCTATACTTTCCAACCTCGAGGCGGGAAATAGCTGCCCCCCGCTTTGAGAGATCAATGCGTATCAATGATGGGTATTTACATATAAACAAAGCATCTTTACAATTTATATGATAAAAATATGGAATAAACTTGTAAATAATACAAGTAATGAATGAAATCAATATTTAAGGTTAGAAATCAAAGTGACAGTTCATGTGACAAATGATCAATCTCAGACCATTCGTTTATTTATGTTAGGTTATTATTATGTAAATATCAAATATTAATTTTTTATTTCAGATTGTGAATAAAATAGTATACAAACCCCGGTGAAAACTTTCGTTGTCTCGGGCTATAGTTATCTTCGCCCTCGACAATGAAACACTTTCCACCTCGGTTAGTAATATACTATTTCCTTTATGGACATATCGTCAATACGTCAATAATGAGTGAACAAATGCGCTGAATAGGAATTTTAGTTGCCTAATTTCAGCAAGCATTCTTTGTTAAAATTGTTTGTTTTGAGGGCAATTTTATGTTAATTTTTTCTGTATATATGTAAAGTAGGATTAAGTCTAGTTTAAGTTTTAAATTTAGATATTTAGCTTCTTAATTATTTTAATAAAATTAGTTATTTGTAAATATATGTAGTTATATAGTTTATTCTTTTGTAATATATTAAATAAAAATGTATTTTTTGTTAAACGAAGTTCTTATATTATAAAAATAACTTTTTAGTTTATTAGATTTAAATAAAGTAGGGGAACGTAGGGTAATGGGGCCCAGCGGGTAATGGCACCCACCATGTTATTGGACAAATTGTTTGTTTTATGGAATAACTTGCAGTGGTGACATCTGTAGTATTGTGTTCTAAGCTACATCGGTAAATATGAGATCTCTACTATTGACATAAAAAAAATTGAAGCGTATTTTATAGTTTATCAGCTCGCCATCTAACTGTTGGGTACTAATAATATTGAGGTAAGACCATTCAAAATAATGATTTAAATATATCTAGTATACACAAATACTATTTTCATATAATCTGTTTTTAAAATCAACATTTACGAAAACTATGTGATGTATTTGATATTTTAAAATAATTTCTGACTTTTTCAAGACGTGTTGGGGTAATGAAGCCCTCAGTGGGCGCCATTACCCCGAGTTGATTATAATGGCACAGTTACTGAAAAACTGTTTTTTATTTTATCTAGAGGCCTTGTAAATATGTATGTACAAAGTTCCTCTGATGAAGATATTGATGAGCCTGTTTACGACGATGATGAGCTGGATAATTTGATGGTTCCCCGGCACATCAATGCATCGTATGTGGAAAATTTGGTAAATTCAATGAGCTATGGTACAGATCACAGACTATCTATACCTAACGGCAACAGACACGACAGATAGTGTTATTTTTAAAACTACCGTTACGCAGCGCTAACTACCGACGTTAGGGTGAACTAATAACAACTCCATCCACCCTCAATACATGAAAGTTCGCCAGTTGCCGGGATTTTTAAATCAAGGACTGTAATTATTACAGAAATATATTATAAATAAAAGAATAATTAGGTAAAAAGCTTTTATTTACAATTTTTTTTTTTTTACAAAACAAGATAAATGTATTATGAAAACTCCAGTCACGTTAGTTAATTTGTTAGAATATGCTCAGTCGAAATTTCGAATTATCTAAAGATACAATAAAATTATGTACATATAATTGTAGCAACCCTGAAGAAGATTTGAGAAAAGTGGAAACGTTAGCCGAGTATATTTTAATAAATTGACCAGCGAGAATAAATTTATATGAATTCGTTGAAAGTATGTCTACTTTGTTTTATTTACACTTCTGGAAGAGAATCTTGCCGCTTTTCCTGTTTAATGACAGAAGTCTTTTGTAGTCTGGAACACATTTCCTTTTTTCGCGGCGTCAACTGATTTTTCCTCTTGACTCCAAGATGTTGTACCGTGATCGTTCCTATACCAGAAAGAAACTATAATTAGATATTTCTTAATTGTAAATTTAGTATATAACTATAATGCGAGTGTAATTAATTATCTGATATTTCAAAAATTAAAGAAAACACTTTTTCAATAACATAACTACGATCTGTTTGATTTGTTAACAACCTAAAGTAGGATCACATATATTAAATAGAGTTTTTACTTAACTATAGAAAACGTACTAAAAAAATTAATGTTTCATATACATAATAACGCAACCCAAATTATACCACAACGGTCTTCTACATAAGATACCGAATAAAAATTGTTAAGAGTACATACCTTCAGGAAGTACAGGACGGGGTATTTGTCAAAAATTTAATTTTTTCTTCTCGGGTGTTTGAAATTGCCTATCATCAAAATGAAGTATGCACACTGGACATCGATGAACGAGCTTGTTAAATGGTAAATCCACTAAATCTAGCCTATTCATATTACGTAGCCAATGTTGTCGTTCTTGGAAAACAAAATAATGTACCACGTTCTTCCACTGGTAACGTATTTGTCACACATACTTCATATGCACATTTCTATAAAAAGGTAGATAATTAATCTTCAGTTCTCAAACTGATAAAAATTTGTTTAATAAAATTTGCTAATCATATAGTTAACTAAAATGATTACTATTTATTAAAACTGTATAAGAAAACTTAAAACATTAAAATAAGTATAGATAATTGATACTTACTTTACTCATGATGCTCATTATGAAATATTTTGCATCCACAATACAAAGCACTTGCTGACAAACGAGAAAAATAACTTTATATTTGAAGCAAAGTATATTATATGAAGATCAGATTATAAGTGATTATCAAAAGATTTTACGATTTTACTTTATTAAACATCTTTGCTCGGAAATTAAACTTCAAACTTGAATCTCGCTGACGTTTAACAAAACAAATTCTTATTGGCTAAAATCGAACTAGTTGAAACAATCACAAACAACCCGGCGACCTCAGCGCAACTACCGACGTTAGGCTGAACTAAAACCGTTACACGCGGGAATTCATTGAAGTGTCAGCGGACTGGTACAGATGCACAATGTACCATGAGTGGGCTCATGCCGAATGTTCCAGTGCCAATAAAAAAGATATATATGTGTGATTTTTGTTGCTAAATATTAAATTAATATACTGGTCCCCATTCCCCCATTAGACGGGCAATAGGACCCATTGCACTTTTTTCAGTTTTTATTTATTACAAATGTATTTTCTTTGAAATAAATTATTTTTTATGACAATTATGTTTACTGACAATGAAACATTAATGTTTGCTCAAAATCATAACTACGAATGCAAAAACGTACAAGATAAAGCCCAAAATTGTTAAGGGGGCCTCATTTCCCTACCTTCCCCTATATCATAGTACAATAATATATTTTATTTACCTGATTTTCCATATTTGAACGTTCTGTACTGTCTAATCTCCTTTATTATTAAATTATATACGTTTAGCACTCACAAATGCTTTATATTTACACTAACTTGTCAAAAAAAAATTAACATCGGGCGGAACCATGTGCATACTTTAAGCGCGGCAAATTTGAAAGTGTTTCCTGATTTGACACTGAATAAGCAGTCATACACAATACTATAGAATTCGTTATTCACGAATAGACATTAAGATGGCGCTTATTCTGAGTCCACCATTTTGGAATCGTATTCGCTCACGCTTTCTAGTTACAAAATTGGGGCCCAGAACCTTCAACGTCCAACCGTGCATATTCCGAAAACAATATGGTGGCGGATTAAGCAAGGATGCAAACACATTTTCAAGGTTGATTGTTTTAGCTATTAAATAACAGGTGTCGTCAGTGTACAAAGATGTATAATTAAAGTTTCTTATTATATGACTACTGACTAATAGCAAATTTCGCAGTGAATAAACAGGGAGACAGTGAATATGTTTATACCAATTTTAATAGGGAATTTATTATTATTTAACTGAAGTCTTCATTAAAAAAATAGAAGTAATTTATATAGCATATCCTATGTAAAGTTAATAGATTTTTAGTAAAAATAAATAATGTGAAAACTAAAAGTTGCTATTAATTTCTCGAAAACTAGAAATATTGAACAAATTCCGATATTATGTAGAAAAGTTAATATTTAAAATCATAATTAATATAATTTCAGGTGTTAAAACGTAGAAGTGCAGTTGCAAATTTGTATTGCATTATTAATTTTATATATGTCGTAGCTAGTGATGGTACGATTACGATTAAAATTAATCGTATCGTAATCGTCGATTATTAACAACGATTATTTACGATCGGTGTTGCGATTATTAAGTTGTGCATAGTTAGAACAACGTGATTGATTATTTTCCACTTTCTTTAGTTATAACAAAAATATAACATAATATACCTATATGTACAAGGAGTTAAAATTGGAATTTGACTCTCTTGTCACTTTTAGAAGAAAACTACACAGCCATAATTATAAGAAAACAATGACTGCAAAAATGATAAAGACGGATACTTGTCGAAATTATATAATTTTATTTCTCAAAATATCTCATTTTTAAATGTAGAATTGAATTTTAAACTTTTTTTATTACTGTAGTTTTGCTCTAAAAGTAACAGAAAAGCCAATTTCCACACTGATTTATTTAAAATCTCTGGTCAAACTATAGTATATTATAGCTTTGTTCGCGGTAGCGGTTCTGAACTGGTTCAGGTACTATTCGCATGCGCAGTTTGATTCTAAACGTTCGCGGTTAAAATAATTCGGAACTATGGGTAATAGTTCTTTGTTCGCGGAACAGTCAATTCGGTTCGATACTGATTCGTAACTGGTTCTACCAATCCTGCCGACAGAGCTAGAATCTACGGTTCGAACATGCGCAGTTAATGGTGAATACTTTTGAGTTTGGTTTTGTTGAAGAAATCTGTAAGAGTAAAGTGATAGTCAGACACGTTAAATACAAATCTCAGGTTTTTCGACATGTCAGATCATTTTAGTTCAAGCGATGAAGACTTGGAAGAAGTTTTGGAAGTTGTAATAGTCCCTAAAACTGTGAATTACTTTGAAGAAACTGTTCCACAGTTCAGTGGTGAACAATTTTCTGCACATTTTCGACTAAGCCGAGAAATGGCAGAAGAACTTGCCAACAGATTTGCTGCTTCTGAATATTACCACCGACAAGAAGGAGATTCAGAAAAATTATCGCCTTTAAAGTTTATCACTGTATTTTTGTGGTTTGCTGCCAATGAAGCAGCATCTTTTAGAGATGTATCGGATAGGTTCAACATTAGTAAAAGTAGCTTATATAAAATCGTAAGAAGAATGATTTTTTTTCTAAGCAATTTATCACCGGAGATCATCAAATGGCCAAGCGATGCTGAAAAGGTTGAAATTGAAAATTATTTTCGGAATAAGAATTTTCCAGGAGTAATTGGAATCATTGATGGTACACACATCAAAATAGATAAGCCTGCAGATGATCCCGACTCGTATTTAAACAGAAAGCATTTTCACTCTATTCAGGTAATTTGATGTGTATTTGCATATAATTTTTATATTTCTGAAACCTTGTTTTAGGCCCAAATGGTATGTGATCATAGGCGAAGAATTCGCGATATATTTGTGGGATATCCTGGCTCAGTTCATGACAGCCGAGTTTTGAGAAGCTCTCCTTTACATGAAACATTACCAGAGAAGTGTAATGACCGATTCATCATTGGCGATAGTGGATATCCTTGCTTGCGACATTTACTGACCCCATTTAGGGACAATGGATATTTGACCAGGCGTCAGCGAAATTATAATTATGTGTTGTCCAAAAACAGATATATAATAGAACATTGCTTTGGTATTTTGAAGCAGAAGTTTCGACAGTTGTATCACATCAAATTGAAAAATGTTGCTGATGTAGTTCATTTTATTAGAGCATGTGCTGTTCTGCATAATTTGTCCATAGACGAATTAATTGAAGATGATCCACCTGAGAATGTGAATGACAGGGAAGTTGTCTTAAATGGGGATGATGAACCTGAGAGAGACGACAGAGATGGCGTGGCAGTACGAAATGATGTCATGAATACTTTACCATTTCTTATATAATTTGTTTTAAATATCACTACAAAATGAAAACAACCTGAACACAAATAAAATTAACCATATTATATACACATTTTGTAACTTTTATTTTTACCTTTAGTTATACAGGTAACTACAAAATAAACAGTATTTCAACTCATAATAAAAAAGTAACCATGTAATCTTGAACAATGGCAGAAAATGAATACATAAAAAATTCAGAACAAAACAAACCCTTGTGAAAAATTATAAAAAATTAACATTTGAAACTATAAACTACAATAGGAACATTTGAACTAACAAAAATGTATAATTTTAATTTAAAAATGTTGAAAAATGTCCCCGTTCTTTTGTATACATTTTTCCAGCAATTTATTTCTGTATTCCAAAAGTTTATTTTTTCTGATTTTTTCTTCAAGTTTTTTTTCCTCTATTTCTAAACGTTTCTTGTAATACTCTTGTCTATCGCTTCTAATTTCTTTTAGAATGTTATATTTCAGTTTTTTATTCTGATATGTAGATTTTTTTGGAATATGTTTTTCATTCGATTTTGAGGTTAGAGCTACAGGTTCTTGCAGTTGTTCTTCATTAACTGTACTTATTGGACGTTCAGTGATTTCTTCCTCTAAAGGTTCATGATTTTCTATCAGAGTGCTTACAGTTCCCGAAGATAAAAGAAGCACAGGATGTATATTTTTCTTTTTTCCCAAAATATCATTCATGATGTCAGCGTATTCAAAAGTTTTTCTTCCTCTACCCGTCTTTTTGGAATCGTCAATAAATTTTTTATAACTTCGTTCTAGTACTTTCCACCTATTATCACAGTTTGCAGCAGTTATTTTAGACTTAGTTAAGTTTTGCAATTCTTTGGCGATCTCCTCGTACATTCTCTTTAAATTTTTAATTTTTATTGTGCCCACTTCTTTTCTGAATTTTTTGTATAAATCCAGAAATAATAAGGTATTCTGGTGAGTCCATTTATACGATTCCGTTTCCACCTCCGTGTTTGTCGCTGGAAGCACCAAAAATTCGGCTAATAGTTCTAAAAATATTAAATAATCAACTTGTAGTTTTTAAACACTGCAAAATTATTGAGATTAAAACTTACCTCCCTCAGCAGACATTTTATAATATTTTACATAAACAAAAACTTAAGAAAAGTTTCAAACCAGGCACATCAGCTTACATTTGACAAATGACAACCCTGATGATTTGACAACTGAGAAAATGGTTCGGGATACGTTCCATGTAACGTTCGTGGACATCAAAAATTCTTACTGGTAACGAATCGCGCATGCGCTTTAAAACGATTCTGAATCTGTCTTGAATCGGTTCGGAATGCGTTCAAAATTGTTTCCGCGAACAAAGCTTATGTTATTAGGAGTAGAAAGCGGTCTTTTTGTGTTGAACCCAGCTATTGCGGCCGAGGCGCTAGCCGAGGCCTGGCAAGCTGGGTAAAACACAAAAAGGGCGTTCTACTCCGAATGACATATACTATTTTTTCTTTAAGTGTTTCAAATAATTTTTTGACATTATTTTGGAATTTTTTTATTTGTAAAATTTGCAATTTTAGTCAAAGCTGGCTGTGTACACACTACAAAACACAAACGATTCAACTGTCAAATAACAATTTTCAATATGATATGTGTTGCTGTGGCTACTGCCGCCGCCAGCGGTGATCTAAGAAACTAACATTTTTTTACTAGTACAACAACAACATTTTTGTACTAGTAAGACAATGAATATCTTCTACAGCGTGTGTAGAGTAGCATAATATGCATATTATAATACGCTTGAAGAAAAAATATATTGTTCTGGTTTTCAGTGGACACTTTATTTAGAAAAGAATACATCAAGTGATTTTTGTAGTGAAGTTACTCTATTACTAAGTTATTATTTTAACTTCGAATTTATATTTTTTATTTAGAAAAAATACTTTTTTATTTGTTTAATACGTAGGACAAGTAGATAATTTTATTTACTTATATACATAAACAAGAATTTTTTGAATATAGTGTGCTAACTAGTAAATAATAAAATTATTTTGCTATAAATGATTGATTGTGATACTTTAACTGTTTAACTCATTTTTACTAAATAATCGTAAACGTAATCGGCAATTATCAAAATTACTAATCGTAATTGTCAAAGTAGAATCGTTGCATCACTAGTCGTAGCCTTATTGTAAAACCCGTGTTTTAATTAAACGCAGGTGAAACTTGGCCATATTTTCAACCGTTTGTTGACGAAGCGATATGTTGTACTTACAATCTGGCTTGGCTAGTATATTTCTCTAACAACTATAATCTATAGCACGAAAGTCAGCTTTGGAAAACTCGGGCCGAGTTTTGTGCGTTAGGTTACGTTATTGTTATTATGTAGAGAAAAATGCTATTTCAGCCTTAATAATTGGCCGAAATTATATTAATAGTACAATGGGCCAGTCCAATTTTTTTTAATTTTTTTTATAGGTGTGTTTCCTAACTTTGTTTTTTTTTTAAATTATGCTTAATAATGCCTAAAATGATTATTAAAGTTTTGGCGTGAAAGTTGTGATGTCAGCGTCACTCTGTCATAAGTAGAGAGAAGAGACATAGGTACGTGTGGTAAATACAGTGGCGTAAATAGGTATATGCGACGTATGCCGTCGCATAGGGACTCGAAGGTCTAAGGGGCACTTCGACATTCTGTTGCACTAGATTTAATATTTAAAATTTAAATTAAAAAAATATAAACTAATTTTTGCTTCTATAAACATATATGATGTAGATTGGGGCCCCTTGGAGCCATACAAAAACGGAACTATTCCACTGTGTTATGCACATACTATTTTGGTTTTATAATTATAACAATGAAAGTGTTGATTACAATAATCAAAACATAGTTGTTGTTGATCATAATGAATAATACATTTACATTCGTATTTCATAACACATAACTGATTACAACATTGACGAGTATCTTACAATAATTAATACAATAATTATAATTAAAAATGTATTTAATAATTTTTTTATGTTAATAAAAAATAGGCCGATATGATAAATATAAAGGGTGTAACACGAAAACCGGGTTATAGGCGTTTAATTTGGGAAATCAGTTTTTCGATGTCCAAAAGTGGCCTATTAATTTTAGACAATAATGCATTAAATAAATGTTTTTGAGAATTAAATTCTGCCTCTAATTCATTAATCATATTTTATTTTGTATGTTGAATACCACTGCAATTGCAATAAAGTTCTCGTTACATGGACCATCAAATACAACATAAATTTAGACGTTCTGGTCCTTCAATCCCATTTTCAACTATAAAAATTAAACTTTTATAAAATTTTAAATTCAATTTGCTTGGTTACGAAATAAGCAAAATAAAATATAATTAATGAATTATTAGATGTAGAATCTCTAACATTTATTTGAAGCATTATGTGTAAAATTAATAGACCACTTTTGGGCTGATTTCCTGTTAAACGTCTATGGTCCGGTTTTCGTATAACATGCTGTACGTGTATGTTAAACTAGGTATCTTTAAAGTCAATATCAAATGTATGAGGAAAATATGCATTTATAATATTATATTGTGTTATTATTGATTGGTATTGTAGTTTTAATGTTTTTTTCTTTCTTCCTATTGAATAAAATATACATATAAAGAATTGCATTTTAATTATATTTTATATAGGTACCTAAACAAAAATAAATACTGGTATCCCGGAAAATTAAATATCAAAATACCAAATTATGACCGTGTCATACCTATAGTTAATTTTTTAGGAATGCAGTACAGGGAAGATAGGGCTTATTTGACCTTGTTCTCTGATTGGCATAAATCGAGGAGAAGTTTACACCGACGATATTTATTTCTCCATCTCAATCTTTTCTCTACTCATCTCTCTCTTTGCACATACATTTGTAGTCATTGGCGTAGAATTTATCGATATTTAATTAAATGAATATAATACTACGAATAATTTCTAAATATATAATATAATGTAATATAAAATATTATAATGTAATATAATAAAATATAATATAACGTTAAATTATAATACGGCTAATATTATTGTTTGTACGCCACTGCATGTTGAGCTGTCAGTTGTCAATGGCTGCCGTGTATATCATTCTCAATTGTCAACTGATAACTGATCTGTTTGTATCATTTTGATTATTTGCGTTTTTCTCCGTTTATGTGTTTGCATTTTATTTTTATAGTTCCCATTTAGTGTATTTAATCTATATTTTTCAATACAAACAATAGTAGGTATTCGTTCTTTCTGGTTTTGTTGTTTTATCTAATTGAAAAAAGTGTGCACTGTCGTGTAATTTTTATACTACCATGGCTGATAACGAGGTGCCCAGTACTTCCAAAGGTATAAAGAAAATTCCGAAGGAAAAACTTTTAAAAATTGAACATTAGGTAATGGTCTACAACAGTTATTTGGCCCTTAAAAGTAAGGGTGCAACAAAAACTAATGTTGTGGCACTCACTGCAGCAGCTGTTGGAATCTCTGAAAGATCTATGTACAAAATTGTTGCGAAAATGGATAAAACAGGACAAGTTTCATCACCAAAGAAGAAAAGAACCCGCGAAGATTTGTATTCAAAATTATCGGAAGATTATTATGGAGATTGTGCCACAAGGATGAT
This sequence comes from Harpalus rubripes, assembly GCA_963082715.1. Taxonomy (NCBI): domain Eukaryota; kingdom Metazoa; phylum Arthropoda; class Insecta; order Coleoptera; family Carabidae; genus Harpalus; species Harpalus rubripes. Next base: position 31,545,369 of record OY720457.1, read on the forward strand.
TTTCATGTAACAAATTGTTAAAAATTGTTGACAAACAATTTACTGTGTTGTTTTAAGCTTCGCTTCTTTACATTCTCTACTGTTATCACGATAATTGTAAATTATTTAAATTAACTGATTTGCAAACTTTTGTTAATTTCTTGATATTTCAAATAAATCCATTTTAATTGTATAAGATAATTCTTTTATTATTATTACCATCTTTGTACAATTATTACTTTTTCAAATGCAGTTTTATGCATATGTGTTTTCATTAGGCCTTTTAAAATAATTATAACTTATTTAAATTCTTATTTTAAATTACTAATTTCAAAAGTAAATTTGACATTATTCTTCATTTTGCTGTAATATTTTAATAATTACCGTTACTTTATTACCAATTTTATATTCAAATGTAATTACATGACTGTTAATATTTCAAGTAACTATATTTGAATTTGGCGCCAAATTTTGTAACTAGATTGACTATTTGTCATAGTGTAAATCAGATTTCTAGTTACTACACTCTTAAAAAAAATGGACTTTAGAAACCTAAAGTTTGCAATACTGGAGCCGGAGCAAATTTAACGCCAACCCAATATCAGCCTGTGCGTTGCGAGCGCCGCTCTATAGGCCACGGGCGACAACAAAGCGCTGATAGGTTTCAACAGAACGGATTGAACGCGTTTTATGAATGCAAAATAGTGTCTTTTGAGATAAAAACTAATATAATCCCGTTGTGCAATGTCGGTTATTATAATCAAATGTGGTTTAGACCGGTATACATTAGTATTTTTCGAAAGAAAAGTTTAGATGAAGGTAAAAAAACTGTTTCTTTTTTTGCTGTAGAATGAAATGTGGCCAAGTAATTTTTATTGCTTAAATAATTTAATAAGTAAATATAAATTTATATTATTTATATACGTAGCGTCATGGATCTCTTCAATTGCAATATCATCAGTTTGAACAGACATTTTACAGGTCTCCTTTCCTATGTTGACGGTAATTCACACTCTTCAAAATCTAAAACAATTTATAAATGATTAATTAACGGTATATGATTGTATCCACAAAAATACATGTTTGTAAAATATTTAAAAGGACAGAAAAATAAATAAAAGTTATACCACTATTAACATTATTTGTTTCCATCAGTGGTAGGTACTCTCCCTCTTTCATGCTGTTCCATTAATCTTTTTCTTAGATCTGCAGATGTCGATGTTTCTGGTCTTCATGAAAAAATTGTTGGATTGTAGTTTTCATTACGAGAGTCATTTGATTTTTGTCGTCCAACAAAATGTGCAATACAATACAAATTGTAGTATATTTTGCTGGAATCATTTCTGAAAAAAAATAATATGATTATTTTATTTCGAGATTGTTATATAATTTTTTTAGTTAACCCCTGGTAGGCATACTAGTGCAAATTTAATAATAATAATAATTATAATTCTTTATTGTATTTAACCATAACTTATTATAAAGTATTACAAATGATAATGATAAGCGTGAGTCAGTTTTTACCTTACATCTTTGTAATATTTTTGCGTTGCGTTGATGGAGATGGGATGATAGGACAGTCACAAACATCCAAGCCCCTGGTGGAAATCGAACCCACGAGCCCAAGAACCGAGCGGTGATGGTGGCTTTGAGCGCTGCAGAAGCACGCTGCATCAAATCATTCGGCCATCGAGGCGGCTACTAGTGCAAATTTGCACCAACGAGAGAGACACTAGAGTGTAGTTTATGTTTGAGACAATGACGCTAAAAAAGTGTGTCTACCAGGGGTTAATAACTATTTGTTATATTTTTTTACTCAAAATAAAATACACTAATAAAACGTTAAACTTGATTAGAAACTACTATCATTTAATAATACTTACGATTCTCTCTGAACACGCGCAATCCAATGTTGTTTTCGCTTCTTGGTTGCAATATTATGTGCTAGGGCAGCCGGGAACACAACAGACTCGTCCTTCACTTTGCTTTGCGCGGTAACACTAACTTTAACGCAGTTGTATTTTTAATTTAACGCGTTTTCACACAATGGACTTTTTCAATTTAACGGCTATCTCTTTCTATCGCTACAAATAGTAAGAAAATGGCGGAAACAACTGCCAGCTGGGCTGTCAAACGAAACGTCAAAAATATTGCATTGATTAAAATACATGTATTCTCGGTGAAAATTTACATCGTTAGACATTTTAGCTCCAATAAAAGCTTTTGTAACTTCTTTCGGGATGTTTTTTAAAGTTGTCAAAGATTTTTCTCACATTTTACGTGTAAATTTTTTAGACACAAACGTCATAGATTTCAATTGTTCTTACTATGCGCAGATCCCCATTGCGTATATCTTCTATCTCTTTAAATTGAAAAGGTCCATTCAGTATGCATCGGTTGTCAATCTATCAGCGGTTTCTTTACGAAAATGACCGCCAGATGTCGGGCGAGTAGTTGATGGGTTGGCGTTTCGGAATATGCACGGTTGGATGTTGAACCTTCTGATGCTGCGTTTTCTAGTATGTGTATTTTCTGTTGTATGAACCTTTCTACTGTGTGCGTATTCTGTTATGTGCATTTTCTATAGTTTGAATTTTCTGATGTGAGTATCCTCTCGTCAAAATAGTAAGTACAATATTAAGCCGTACAGTGGCGTCACTTGGCGTACTGTAAATTTTGTTTTTGTAATTTTAATGACATTTAAAACGCCCATAAGAGTAGCGCAATTGATTGAAGTTGGCCATGCCTGAATATTTTCATCTATTTCGAGACAGATTGACATTTAATCATATAACATTATTTAAAATTGACACAACCTAACAAAAATTAACCAAATGAATGATAACGTTGAATATGACAACGAAATTGAACATTTTATTACATTTAATGCCAATAATAATAACACAACCAACAATATAACAAATATAAATAATTTTTTCATATTTACATCCATGTGTAATAAATATTAGTAATACCACTACACTATTATTCACGAAAGATGACTATTCAAGGTCATTTGTTCGAAGAAAGATTACACAGCATTTTCTAGCAGTATCTTAGCAACATTTGGACTAGAAAGAGAAAGATTATTTGACCTATATCTACTTAATTTATGTCGTGTGACAGTTATACGTAAATAGTGGCATTCCTTTCTAACACACTATAAATAGTAATGACATATGTCGTAGAATGACAGATACCTAATTATCTACTACACTGCCCTCTGTGCTAATATTCACCCAGTGGCGTTGACGTTTAAATCAAATTATTATGCCTAGGTTTATAAGTTAAATCAATTTTTTTCTGTTTTGCAAAAACATAAGTGAAGAACATAAATCTTTCAGAAAGGCACTATTTAGAAAGAAACATCATATTCAAATGAATTACTCTTCTTTTTTCAGTTAAAATGTGTCCATAAATATACCATGTTACACGCCTATGTATACGAAATGCAATGAAGATATCTGCAAGTAATATTATATCAGACGGCTCACAAATGACCTTGAATAGTCATCTTTCGTGAATAATAGTTTAGTAGCGGCAGTGGGGATAAAAATCAGTATTGCCAACTTCTGAAAAATGAATTATGGTACAAGTGATCAAAAATTATGGTATTTCGCTCTAAATTATGGTATATACATTAAAATTCACTCATTTTTAACTTTAGCTTTAGCAGAACACAAAATACAACGCCACGTCCATATGGGTGTTTATTGACAATAATAAGAATGAAGTCTGAAGTCAGTAACAAAATGGACCTTTTCAATTTAACGGCTATCTCTTTCTATCAAATGACAGCACTTCTTCCTCATCTAGAACAGGACTCTAGTGTTTCGAATAATAAACAAAAAATATTGCATATTGCTCACCAAAATGTTGGTTGCCTGCGAAATAAAGTAGAAATAATTGAAATCTTTTTAGAAACGCAATCATGTGATATATTATGTTTATCAGAACATTGGCTCAATGATAAAGAACCTCAATCATATAATTTCAATGATTTTAATTTAGCTTGTTTTTACTCTAAACGTATACATGGTCATGGTGCAGTCATGATATACTGTAGAGATAATATTAACTACGAAAATGTTGATTTTATTAATAATTTTAATATAGAGTTAAGTTTTGAATGCTGTGGAATAAAATTTAAATATGGAAATAAAATCTATTATGTTCTTGTAGTATACAGAGCACCAAGTTAAAATATTTACAGCTTTCTAAATCAACTAGAACAGTGTTTAAGTCAGATACATTTCAAAACATGAACATAAATGTAATCCTTGTAGGAGATTTTAATATTAACCTTTTAGAAGAAAGTTCTACAAAAAAAAACTTTTTTAGACTGTTTAAGAATATTTAACATGTATTAAACTATATTTGAACCTACACGAATAACACAGAATAGCAAAACGTGTATTGACAACATTTTTACAAATGTTACCTCAAATGATTTTGTAGCTACTGTTATACATGACAACATGGCAGACCATTCAGCACAACATATTTTAATAACTCAAAGAAACGTTTCAAAAATATCTAACTCAACTTGTGAAAAAAGAATATTTTCGAATAGTAACTTACAACATTTAAAAACATTACTCTCCAAAGAAGCATGGATGTCTGTTCTGAATGAAAGCGATGTTAATGTTTGTTTTAACAACTTTTATTGTATATTTATGCACTATTTTAATATGACACATAGGACAAAATCGAACTTTTCTGTTTTTTTTTTATTACTTCACGAGACATTTTATTTGTGATTTTTTGATGTTTATAATTTTACGGTATTTTGGAAATAGGTATCAAATAACCAGTGGCGTAACTAATACTCTAGGGCAGCACTTATTGTCGACTCAACAGAAAGATTAAAATTTGATAAACAAAATTTAAAATGTGTATAATATTATAAATTATAATTTTGACAATTTATTGAAATTTACAAATAAATTAATGCATATTTTATTAAGTTACTAGCAAAGAAGCCAAGGAGCGAGTACCGATAGTTACTAAATAGTTATATTTGAAATTTACTATATCGTATTGGCAATATTTATATATTCCTACCTTCACTCTTCACATCAGTGCTTGGTCTACTGTGTCTCGTTTCATGTTAAACGTTTCGTATGTTTATATTCGTTATCGAATTAGCCATCAAATCGTAAGGTAAGTTTAATTTTGATTATTTTTACTTTAGTAATAATGACTGGCCGTAGTACATAATTTAATCTGAGACTGTCGATAAGTTACGCGATGAAACGAAATATAATTAGGTATTTAGTCGTTACTAAATGCCATAAAATTAATTGAATCTGGGAGCTTCTTGACTGGATGGACGTTTGGGTTAATTAAAAGTACTGGATAGCAGTCAATGGACATTTATTTAAAGGCCGATTTTTAAATAAATGTTCATTGACTGCTATCCAGTACTTTTAATTAACCCATAAAATTAATAATTAAAGCCATTTGTCTGTCATTCTTTTTTATCAACGTTATGTCGAAATTAGTTGCTCTTGTATAAAGGGTTATCGAATTTTATGCAGCTATGTCACCTATTTAACGATGCTAAAATAATGGACAGGATTCATTGCTTCTGACAGGAATACTATGTTTCTCAAGTAATTTTGATTAAACTCACGTTTATTAAGGTGCGTTCGGTAATTCCGCACTGAACACACTATGTGCACGAAACGCACTTTAGTCGTTCGGTAATACCACATTTTTAACTCCAATTACACCAGAAAACGTTCGGTAAATTCGGTGTAGTGCGACCAGTGCTTACACTACATGCACAACCTCAGCAGTGTGTGCACGCGGTGCACTTGGTCTAACAACAAAATTTGTGTATATAAAAGTTGCAAACACATTAGTAAAATGGAAAAAATAATTTATTACTGCGAAATTTGCATCAATGAATACTGATGAAATGACAACACATTAAAACACACAACATCTCAACAGGTAAATATTTGTTGGTTTAATTGTTATAAGTTAGAATATAACGAATTGTAAAATTAACTTGTGTATTTATTTATTTTGCAGAAAAATTTGACAGCTATAAAACTGTAACCGCTTTTAGCAGTTGATTTACTTATCCCAAACCTATCAGCTACGGACCTGTACTATATATCATTAGTTAATAAAATATAATAATTAAAAAAACTGTCGAAATACCTAAAACTTTCAATGTTACCTAAATACCAAATCATTATCATAACTTCTTTTTCTAATGGTAAAGAAGGGTGTCCTCTATAACTTTCTTTGTTTTTGCAGTTATTCATTAATATAAGTAATTGTTCAAATGTTTGTGCCGACATTCTGAAATGCATTTTGAATTGCCTATCATACATATTAGGTACGGTTACTTCTGCATAATAATCTATTTTTTCGAGTATATTAGGCTCATCTTCATCTTCATCCGAATCAAAAAAATATCTTTACTCCACGTTACAACTGTATTAATATTTTGATTATTCATATCTTAAATAGAGGCTATATAACCTACAGTAATAAAATAATAGATGTGTAAATATTTATTCAGTGAAATACTTTTTACTTAAAACGTATAAATTAGTTGTAAATATCTACCAACTAGATAACAAAGCCTCAAAACACAAATTACAAGTAATTTTGACAGTCAGACGCACCGGTCGCACTAAGATGTTCGGTTATTACTATTGTGCACTGCACACACCGCTGTCACGTGACTATTACACCACACTATCACTGTACGACACCAAAATTATTTGCCGAACTATTTTTTAGAAACACTATATATATTCATGAGATGGGAAAATACATCAACAAAACAACAACGAACACATTCCAGTGCAAGTTCACCCGGTATAGCGGCGGGGTAGATAGCAGGGCGCAGGGCAGCACACTACACTGCAAAATTGAAAATACGAAGGCTTCCCTGTCGCCATCTCGCGTGATACGTCTTACATATATATATATATATATATATATATATATATATATATATATATATATATATATATATATATATATATATATATATATATATATATATATATATATATATATATACACATGGGCGATTAACATGTAAAATTAGTTAATTGTGAATAGTATCTCCCCAGTGCAAGATATTAAGATGAAATTTTGCATGCTTATCCGGGGATACTATTTCTATGGATTTTAATTCAAATCAGTCAATTTACAAGTGTAATATTAGAATAAATTAAGAAAAATTGTAGAAGTACCATGAATGTTATTCATATCTTGAAAATAATAGTATCTAAGCAACAGCTCTGATAGAGTAGGGGTAACGTGCGCGCTCCACAATTTAGAGAGTCGGGTTCGAAACCAACCGACAGCAATATTTATTTTTTAATTTTTTCTTTTCAAAATAATTTTTATTATTAGTATGTTTTTATTTAATTTAATAAAGTGGATTCATTGTACGTAACAAGATTTATTTATTTAAAAAATATTAAATCGTACCTACTAATTACAACATTAAAATTTAAAAATTATAGTAAATATTCAAAATGGCTAACTATAATAAAAAAAACCAAAAACTATAAACCAATAAAGCAAATAATAAAATATTTTTTAAATAAATAAATCTTGTTACGTACAATGTATCCACTTTATTAAATTAAATATTAATAAAAGATTAAAAACATATTAATAATAAAAATTATTTTGAAAAGAAAAAATTAAAAAATAAATATTGCTGTCGGTTGGTTTCGAACCCGACTCTCTAAATTGTGGAGCGCGCACGTTACCCCTACTCTATCAGAGCTGTTGCTTAGATACTATTATTTTCAAGATATGAATAACATTCATGGTACTTCTACAATTTTTCTTAATTTATTCTAATATTACACTTGTAAATTGACTGATTTGAATTGAAATCCATAGAAATAGTATCCCCGGATAAGCATGCAAAATTTCATCTTAATATCTTGCACTGGGGAGATACTATTCACAATTAACTAATTTTACATGTTAATCGCCCATGTGGCGGTCGGCCTAAGACACCCGGTATATATATATATATATATATATATATATATATATATATATATATATATATATATATATATATATATATATATATATATACCGTGTGTCCCAAGCAAACCTTGACATAGGCGTTTAACATGGGAAAATTGATTTTTGTGAATAAAAAGTGTCCGGTTTAAAATTAAGCCATGCTATTTAACATGATAATAGTACATTACCTCATGTACCTTATTTAATATTAATTGCATTATTATCATTGCGTAAATCAGAGAAAATTATAAATATCTGTCAATAAATATTTGTTTCAATATTTTATCACGTAATATCAAAATAATTGCAATTGTCATTGTAGGTCAATGATTAGCATAGCTGACTGTGGAATGAGATGACGTTTAGAGGTTGGGGTTCGAATCTCCGTCAAGACAGTATTTTTACTAATTTTTTTATTTATGAATTAATAGCGAATTATATTAAAGATATTAAGTATTATATTAAAATGGATGAATTAGTTAAATAATTACAAATAAGTTTCTATCATGATATAATACTAATCTCAATGGAAATAGTAATTATCAGTATGACACAAAAGCATAAGAATTTAAACACCTACTTTTACAGTAAATCACAAAACATACACATATTCATTTTATCTCAATCATGTTTTATTTAGATTAAAAGAAAATATAATGCATTTTTATTATATCAATGTTTTGATTATTGTATCAATTTTTGTCATTGTTTAAAACCAATTATTTTATATTATGTACTTGGTTATAACAATGAATTGATTACAATAATCAAAACATTGATATCCATATTAATATAATACATATGTTTAATATAATTAGCAATTAATTCATAAATAAAAAAAATAGTAAAAATACTGTCTCGACGGAGATTCGAACCCCAACCTCTAAACGTCATCTCAGTCCACAGTCAGCTATGCTAACCAATGACCTACAATAACAATTGCAATTATTTTGATATTACGTGATAAAATATTGAAACAAATATTTATTGACAGATTTATAATTTTCTCTAATTTACGAAATAATAATAATGTATTTAATATTAAATAAGGTACACGAGGTAATGTACTATTATCATGGCTTAATTCTATGCCGGACACTTTTTATTCAAAAAAAAAATCAGTTTTCCCATGTTAAACGCCTATGTCAAGGTTTGCTTGGGACACACGGCATATATGTATATATATATATATATATATATATATATATATATATATATATATATATATATATATATATATATATATATATTACCGATATCTGTGTATCAGCAGATTGGCACACCCAGCAATGGGTAATAAGCCGTGATGATATATTTATTTATTTTATTATATATATATATATATATATATATATATATATATATATATATATATATATATATATATATATATATATATATATATATATATATATAGTTTGTTTCACATAATGGATTTCATAAAGACATTCGATTTACACTCTCACAGCTTCTTATTTCCTTCTACTACAGATTAAAATGGCAAGCCGTGAGCGAGATATTGGACGTCATTACCCTTCGGGTGCTGTTAAAAGGAAAGCGAGGAATTAAAAATTAAAGAACGAAGAAGAAACTTTGTCCAAAATTCCAAAATTAACAACTTTCTTCCAGACTCATTCTGACACACCTAGACCTCTAAGTAAAACTCCCCACCCATCCGCAGCACCTGTTTCTAACCAAGATGAAATCAACATACCCTACGAGTATTTAGAAAAGACCCTCCAGATGTTGAAAAGTCGGCAGAAATAGAAACAATATTAAATAAAGAAGCAGAAGAGAAACATACGACAGCAACAACTATAGTTTACCATACGAAGAAAAGCTTTTCAACTGATTTGGGAGAGTGGCCTTCGAAATTAGACGACAGGGCAAAGGAGTATTGGATTTCAAAAGGAAGCCATGATTGTCAAAATATTGACAGTGATTTTACTTCATCTAAAAAATTCTATAAAAGTGAAAATAAAACACGATTTTGTCAGAAGTCTTATTTTACTAGGATCCACAATCTAACCAATGCCAAACAAGACAGAAATTGGCTTTGTTATTCACCAAGTACAGGTTGCCTTTTTTTGCTTTTCTTGCAAAGTTATGGGTTTAGAATCTCCGTCTATATTTGTCGAAGAAGGTTTCAACGATTGGAAGCATGGGAATATTGGTTTGGATCGACATGAAGAAAGTATTTCGCATAAGAAAACTGTGATTGCCTTGTTAGCTCGGAAAAAGAAAGGTGAGCGCATCGATTCCGCACTTGTTAGTCAGATCGAAAGTGAACAACAGTACTGGGGTAAAGTACTACACCGTATAATAGAAGTCATAAAGTTTTTAGCAATAAGAGGTCTTCCTTTCCGTGGAAGTAATGAAATCATTGGTTGTCCGCAGAATGGTAATTACCTGGGATTGCTAGAACTACTCACTAAATTCGACCCTTTCTTATCCGAGCATATAAACACTCATGCGAACAAAGGAAAAGGTCATGTCTCTTATCTGTCCAAGGATGTATGCGAAGAATTTATCAATCTGATTGGAGCTAAGATGCTTGACAAAATAATCAGTGAAATTAAGGAGTGTAAATATTATTCAGTGTCACTAGATTCGACACCAGATTCAGCGAACGTTGACCAGCTGACTTTGATTGTGCGATATGTTTTGCCTTGTGGACCTGTTGAAATATTTATAAAATTTTTGGACATGGAAGGACACAGTTCTGTACAGCTTTTTGATAGCTTGATGAACTTTTCAAAAGAAAATGGGATTGATATAAGAAACTGCAGAGGCCAAAGTTACGATAATGCAAGTAACATGAGTGGGAAATACAACGGACTTCAGGCCCTTATCAAGCAGAAGTGTCAGTTTGCTGAATATATTCCCTGCTTTGCACATTCGTCGAATTTAGTAGGAAAATGCGCTGCAGAATCTTGCTCAGAAGCTGTCCGATTTTTTTTACTTTCATGGAGAATCTGTATACCTTTTTTTCTGCTTCCACTCATCGATGGGGTCTTCTTACAAGGGCTTTGTCAAATTGTGATAATCGCCTTCCTCCTCCTGAAAGACTATCTGACACCAGATGGAGTGCCCGGGCAGATGCCTCCCTCGCTTTCAGTAAAGGATATTCTGTAATCATAAATGTTTTGGAAGACATTGCCGAAGATGCAGATTTCAAAGCCGAGGCCAGGCAACAAGCTAGAGGACTCTTGATTACCATGAAAAAGCTAGAAACTGGAATTATGGTTGTATTGTGGGGTCAGATTTTGCAGAGATTTCAGATCACAAGTGCATCATTACAGTCATCAAATAAAAACCTAAATTCTGCTTGTGCGCTGTATGAATCTTTGTAAGGGTATGTCGAAGCTCTGAGACGAACCTTTGCTGTCATTGAGAGTAAGGCAAAAGTTCTCACTGATTGTCATCAGTATCAGGAGGAACTTTTTCGACGAAGAAAACGGAATAAGCAAATGGATCATTTGCACGGATTTATTTCAGATGACAGCAGTATAGACTCCATGCAACCATCTGAAAAATTCAGAACAGGAACGTTTTTAGTTGTGATAGACAATTTCGTTGCTGATCTATCAAAAAGACAGATGGCATACACGAAAATAAAAGGTGTATTTGGATTTCTTCGGCAGTTGCCAAAACTTACTCCAGACCAAACAGGGCTGGTGCATCAAAACTGATCCAAACATCCTGAAGATATTGAAAATAAGTTGGAAGATGAAGTAGTTCAATTTACCGAACTACTGAAAACCGATTTAGCAGAATTTTTTGTGGATATGAACAAGATCTTTACGAAATGAAGTTGTATTATCTTATAGTTCATAATTCTCTTGGCTCATGTTTTCCTAATGTAGAGATTGTACTCAAGATTTATCTCACTTTGATGGTCACTAATTGCAGTGGTGAACGCTCTTTTTCAAAACTGAAACGCAACAAAAATGAAGTAAGAGCCAGTATGGGCCAAAAAAGACTAAATTACCTCTCTCTGATAAGTATTGAACATGAGTTATTAAATGAAATAAACACGTCAACGATAATTGATGAATTTTCGATTGCCAAGTCACGTAAGCGCTTGGTTGGAATCTGAACCAAAAATGTAATTTAAAATTATAAGCTGATTTTTTTTTGTTAAACTTAAAAAGTTGGATTAAAACTTTATATATACTAAACTTGTATGAGTTTCCCTTGTTTTTATTTGGACATTTTAGATAAAGTGGCTATTTTATGGGATACAAAAGTTAATGTGAGTATTTATTGTTAATAACAATTACAATAACATATTTTCTGTGTTATATTACAGTGTACTAATGATGGTTAAAATATAACCATAAGCTTTACAAATTAAAAAAGTGTGTTCTTCACGTAAATCCGTACAATTTGGACTGCCAAACCCACAACCTAGTTTCCATACCTAATTATAGCTGTAATTACCATAACCTATATATATATATATATTGGGAAAAGGCCCCGCAGATAAGTAGTGCCACAGGCCTCGCGGACCCTTAAACCGGCCCTGTACTAAAGAGATTTACAACCGGTATAAATGTAAATATCGAAAACTTATTAAAAAAGTCAAATATGAATTTAACAACAAAAAGTTTATAAAGTGTAACAATGATATCCGTAAAACTTGGAAGCTGATTAATAACAATGCTAATAATAATGCAAACAAGTACAATAAACTTGAATTTTTAAAAGACAATAATAACAATTCTTCGGGCATTGGAAATATGTTTAATAATTATTTCACAAATTTGCCAGCAGAAATTAAAAAGGGTTTACCATTTGTATCTCAAATTCATTCATTCATTTATTGCAATGAATCCATATTTTTGAGTCCCGTCACTGAAGTCGAATTGGCCACTATAATCAAATCTCTAAAATCTTTCTTTTCAGCAGGAATTGAAGAGATTCCTAGCAATTTATTAAAAGATTGTTCTGAAATGTTTCTGGCACCCTTAGTTTACTATATTAATTTATCAATTTCATGTGGAATTTTTCCTGGTAAATTAAAATTTGTCAAGGTCATTGCTTTATATAAAAGTGGTAATAAAAATTTAGTATCGAACTATCGACCAATTACTCTAGTGTCAACATTTCATAAAATTTTCGAAAAATGTATATTGTCTCGGATTCTGTCATTCCTCGAAAGGAATAAAATTTTGGTAGGTGAACAACATGGATTTAGGAAAGGTCTCAGTACGATGTCTGCCCTGACTAATTTCCTAGATAAGGTATATTGTGAAGTGGATGATCGTAATAATATCTTTGGTGTATTTTTAGACTTATCCAAAGCATTTGACTGCGTTAACCACTTAACATTATTAAGAATATTAAATAATTATGGCATAAGAGGTATGGGTGCAGAATGGATCTTGTCATATTTAAAAGATAGGAAACAGGTGTTTATTTATGATAATCAACAATCAGATGCTCAAGTAATAAATAGTGGAGTTCCACAAGGGTCCATTCTTGGTCCCATACTTTTTATTTTATATATAAATGGCATAAAACCCATTTTAGAATCAAATGAATTTATTTCTTATGCTGATGTTATATCTTTTATATCATCAAATATAAATGAAATATCAGCTATTGTTGATAAATTAGCTTCTTGGTTTGCATCACTTGATTTATCTCTGAATATTAACAAATCAGCGCTTATTAATTTCTCGTACATTAACAGAAATTATCCTATAAATGCTCAATGTGTGTTATTTGGGATTCACATATTGACAACATTTGCAATTCTTTGTCATCACTTTGTTACTTGATTAAGCATATCAGAACAATGACAAACGTGAATTTAGCTAAAATGTTTTATCATGCTAAATTTTATGCCATACTATATTACGGTATATTATTTTGGGGTAACTCCCCATCTGCTTCTCGCGTGTTTATTTTGCAAAAGCATGCAGTTAGAAACATTTTTTTGCTAACTAAAAGAACACCCTGTAGGGGCATATTTAAAAATGAAAAAATGTTGACTTTACCATGTATATACATTTTTAATACAGTCATTCATATTAGAAAAGCAAAAGAAAATCTAACATCTCTAAGTGATATTCACAATTACAACACGCGTGGAAAGCCAAATTTGGTAATACCGAAAATCAACTATATTAAATCAAAAAATAACTCAAACTATAATCGTCTAGTATTCTATAATAAACTACCGCAAGATATAAAAGATACAAAAACATTAATATCTTTCAAGAATAAACTAAAAAATATCTCTTAGAAAAAAGTAATTATGGCACAAATGAATTAACTTGTTGATAAGTCCTAACCCATATTTCGAATAATATTTATATTTGAATTCAATGTATATTATATTGTTTTATATTAATTATGTGACTTTTTCTATGCTATATACATTAGTCTTTGAAAATAAATAAATATTATTATTATTATTATAATTATTATTATTATTATTATTATTATTATTATTATTATTATTATTATTATTATTATTATTATTATTATTATTATTGTTATTATCGCTGCAACTGGTAAGAAAATGGCGCGAACAACTGCTAGTTTGGCTATCAAACGAAACTTCAAAAATATAGCAGTCATTAAAATACTTGCATCCTCGGTAAAAATTTGCATCGCTAGACATTTTAACTTTAATAAAAGCTTTTGTAACTTATTTCGATAAGTATTTTTAAAGTTATCTGACATATTTCTCACATTTTACGTCTAATTTTTTAAGTTGTTCTTTCTATGCGCAGATCTCCATTGCGCACATTTTCTATCTCTTTAAATTAAGAAGGTGTATTGATGACAAACTCAACAAATATAATTTACCTAAACTTGCAGCAACTTGTCTGAACTAGTATAAGACCGATACAGCGCACGCGCAATGCATTATCTAAAGCTTACCGTCTCATGAAAAACAGAAATAGAACTTGCTAAATTATGTATATTTTAGTTTTGTATAAATTTAAACTTGGTATAAATTTTTAGATGTGTTTATTTGTCAATAATAAAATTATGGTATATTCTGTAGAGAATGGTACTGTAGTACAGTGACTAAAATTATGGTACGGATACCATAATTATGGTACGGTTGGCAACACTGATAAAAATACAAGAGAAACCAGAATTATTTCGTGGTTGCCGTAGTCCGGTAAATAATTTCAGGACTTACGGAACAGTTAACCGTAAACCTGATCGAACCAGTTGTGTTACGGATCATACTATTAATGTTTACCGATAGGGTTTCCAAGGCAGTAGGTTTTATTTACAAATTAGAAGAAAAAATTGTACATTCTTAATTATACCTTGTTCCATTTAAACCATTTAATATTGTAAAGAATACTGTATAGTTTTGAACTCTCTGGCTGAAATTGGACACAAGAGACAAGTTTGCTCAATGTAACCATCCATATATATATATATATATATATATATATATATATATATATATATATATATATATATATATATATATATATATATATATATATATATATAATTTTGCTCTAAAGTAATTAGGAGAGCAAATAACCGCACATTAAGAATTTACCATTGAAACCCCTATGCTGCGTCGTTTAAGTCACCAGCATGTGTGTATATATATGTATGCATATACACAGGCTGGTGACTTGAACGACGCTGCATAGTGATTTCAATGGTAAATTCTTAATGTGCGGTTATTTGCTTTCCTAATTATTTTAGAGCAAAATTGTATTTAGGTTTTTCCTACGGAAAAAAATACTGCATCCGAATATAATATTGTTTAAAATTTTTCAATTCTCGGAACCGTAAAAATAGTCGAAAACAACATAAATCATTTGTTTGAAGGTTGTAGACAATGGTTGATTTTGACTAATAACCCACGTATCTCGAACAGACATTGTCTTTATTTTTACAAAAAATATACTACACGACGTTTCGATTGATAATATCTCCAATCGTTATCAAGTGTAAACTGAACAATAATCTTAAAGCTACGACATTTTATACTAGGAGGGATGTGATGAGCTGTGACGATTCCGTTTCAGATGATGGAGTAGACCAATTAGGGGGCGCCACATGGTACGAATATCTGTGCTGGGATGGCTGAATACTCCACTGTTGTTGGTGATGTACGCTGCTTCTTTGAATTTTCTTTTATACCAATGACCTTCTCTGTCAATAATGTGGGCTTCATTCCATTTGATGTGGTGTTGTTCTGTCCAAGCGTGACGTGCAATACCTGACTTTTCAGTTTCTCCCAATTGCGTATTCTTCCTTGGCAGAGAAGGTCATTAATATAAAAGAAAATTCAAAGATGCAGCGTACATCACCAACTGTGGAGTATTCAGCCATCCCAGCACAGATATTCATATCATGTGGCGCCCCCTAGTTGGTCAACTCCATCATCTGAAACGGAATCGTCACAGCTCATCACATCCCTCCTAGTATAAAATGTCGTAGCTTTAATATTATTGTCCAGTTTACACTTGATAATGATTGGAGATATTATCAATCAAAACGTCGTGTAGTATATTTTTTGTAAAAATAAAGACAATGTTTGTTGGAGATACGTGTGTTATTAGTCAACATAAATCATTAATGCCACGGAATAAAAATTTAAACTAATGTTACATACGGTCACATACAATCACATAAACAATTAGCAAATGTCAGAACAGATTGGGGCATTGTTTAATGGTAAATAATAGTTTGTTTCAACATTTTCTGTAATATTTTATTCTATATTAAAAATATATTTGTATTAGTAAAATAAAAATTCTTAATTATCGTCAAATTACATTGTTGTCATCATCTATTACATTGTTGTCATCAACTACAATAAAAGTGTTTTCATTTTCCCTGTTTTGAAAATAAGTTTAAACGTCAATAATTTGTGACACATGTCTGCACTTTTGTTTAAATTTATTCCATGGCATCAATTATTTTCGCAAAAATGTTATTATTGTTTTCGATTATTTTTACAGCTCCGGAAATTAAAAAATTATAAACAATAGCATATTCGGATGCAGTATTTTTTTCTGTGGCAAAAATCTAAATACAATTTTGCTGTAAGATAATTAGGGGAGCAAATAACTAAACATTAAGATTTTACCATTGAAAACCCCTATGCTGTGTCGTCCAAGTCATCACTATATATATATATATATATATATATATATATATATATATATATATATATATATATATATGTGCACATGGTACGTTATATATATATATATATATATATATATATATATATATATATATATATATATATATATATATATTGGCATTTGTTAAGGAGTCACTTCCGTGAAGTTTAAAAGGCGTCCTGACTTCCATATTAATTAACGGATATATATTATTAAAAATTACATATATGGACTTAGGGGAACTTCTATATTAAGGTTTTCAAAAGAGGGGTAACAAAATATTATTTTAAAAATTAAAATACAATTGTACATACTTAAAATACAAAGTCACTTCCATCACTGTAATTGTGTACAAGATATTGAAGCGTATGACTGACTTCCGCAACGTAGCCAAATTTCATGTCAGTCAAACCACATATCAGCAAAACATCAAATAACGTACATGATGAATAAGGTCTCACTCTGTGTTAGCGAAGCGCCATAATGGCGAATTTTGAGCTATTATCTTTGTTTAAAAAACTATAATTTTGTTGTACACCTTGAAAAAAATCAGCATGTATGTTATATTTATTATTATTATTATTATTATTATTATTATTTGCATATCTTTAAATAACAAAACATGAAATAAAATCAATCCATTGTATGCGAAAACAAAAAAATAAATATTATTTTTTACTGTACTGTTTAATCAACATTATAACAAATTAGAAATGTAAATATTTTTTTAATAGTTGTGATGACAATACAAAGTTAAAAAATTTCCCCATCCGAAAATACCAAATACTTAACAATTATCCAGTATTTTAGGCCCATAAATTAATTTTAAAATTTATTCATTTTCTTATTAATAGCAATTGCCATGTCATATTTGAACAAAAAGATAAACAAATACTTGACAATTTACCTGTCAGAATAGGTTAATGTCTCTTGTCAATGTCAAATAACCTATTCCGACAGATAAAAAGCATTTGTTTATCTTTTTGTTCAAATTGGGCATGGCTATTGCTATTAATAGGAAAATGAGTGAATTTTAAAAATTATTTATGGGCCTAAAATATTGGATAGTTTCCACCTATTTGGTATTTTCGGATGAGGAATTTCTTATATTTGTATTGAGACCACAATCATTGCCGTAAGTTAAAATGGGGGGCAACGGTTTGCAAAAAAATAATTTCCCATGTTAATGTACACCTTGAAAAAAGTCACCCTGTTTATCCACTGTGGATTGGAAACATACGGAAACCCCATATTATCTTTTTTAGGTTTTCTGTTTGCTGTGGGTGTTAGACATTTTTTTTTTTGTATTAGCTATAAAATAATTAATTCGTAAATTGTTTTACTTAATTTTATTAAAATAGTAATGTAACCATTGTGATGAAGATATGTCTTGTTGAAAATTAATTTTTTTAGCATATTTGTTTTATTCAAAATATTATGATTGGTACATCAAAGGGAATAATGACTATTATTCCCGGGTCATTATTCCCTGCGGGATTTATACTTAGCATTATATATCTAAAACTATATAATTAATGAACATATTATTAGTTAGTCGTAGATAAAATGATTTTATCTACGATTAACATATAATATGTACAGAATGTCTCATTTTCGATGTTTTTTAAAGTATCTCGGGTAATATTACCGATAAATGAAAACCGTTTGCACATTGCAGGGTCAACTTTTCCAGAAAAGTTTAATAGTCATCACAGGAATTTTCGATGTCCTTTGTTTCTGAGCTACAGGCAAAAACTCATTTTGAAAATGTATCATATCTTATTTATCATGATAGAGAGAAATTGGTTTTACAATATTTTTACCGTGTTTTAGATTGAATAAAATGGCGTAATTAGATTTTTTGGAAACTTAATAATTCTCGAGATATAACACAAACTTTTGATTTTTTAAATGTTGAAAATAGTCTCGCCGTTTTGCTTAATTTATAAGCTTTTCAATGATATATAACAAGTCTACATTCTTTTGTTTTAAACATTAATAAAAGACGAATTATTAATTTATTGGGGTGAAAATATTGAAAATTATTAAGAAACAAATGAAAAAATCTCTTACAGATCATCATTTGCATATTTCTAATAGTATTTGTTTTAGTTTTACTCATTTTTTCAATTTATTTACTTCAAAGGCATATTAAACCATTTTTTCGGATTGTATCAAAGCCAACTGTAACGTAGATAAATAATAATTTAACTAACCCGAAAATAATTAATTAAGAATAATTTTTAAACACAATTAATAGATATAGAATTAAAATAAACAAATGATGATCTGTAATACATTTTTTCATTTGTTTCTTAATAATTTCCAATATTTTCATCCCAATAAATTAATAATTCGTATTTTATTAATGTTTAAAACAAGAGAATGTAGACTTGTTATATATCATTGAAAAGCTTATAAATTAAACAAAAAGACGAGACTATTTTTAACATAGGTTTCCATTTAAAAAATCAAAAGTTTGTGTTATATCTCGAGAATTATTAAGTTTTCAAAAAATCTAATTACGCCATTTTATTCAATCTAACAAACGGTAAAAATTTAGTAAAAACTATTTTTTCTCCAACTATCATAATAAATAAGATATGATATATATTCAAAATGATCGAAAAACGAGTTTTTGACTGTAGCTCAGAAACAAAAGGTGATAGAAAATTCTTGTGGAAAAATTGACCCTGGAATGTGCAAACGGTTTTGATCTATCATTAATATTACCCGAGATACTTTAAAAAAACATCGAAAATGACACATTGAATATGTGGTTTTCACTACATAATACTAAGTATAAATCCCGCAGGGAATAAAGACCCGGGAATAATAAGTTATTATTTCGTCTGATGGACCAATCAAAATATTTTTAACAAAATACATATGCAAAAAAATTTAATTTTCAACAAGAGATATATTCATCACCATGGTTACATCACAATACATTGCAGTGTTAACCTAACTTATTTCAATGAAAAATACGTCATGTGGATTATTTAGTTTGTGGTTATGAAACGGAATTATAAAAAATCTTGTATATAATACATTAATCGTAGATAAAGTACAACTCGCTATAATGGCTATTATTACCTCGGATGATTAGAACCCTTGCTTGCTCATTCACGGTAATAAGAACATTCATTATAGCGTCGTTGTATAATATACTATTATAATTGTGACGATGTGATCTGTCACAAGAATATTAGTTCAAACCGCTATTGCCGCGCTATCCTGTTTCACGCGACGCTGAAAACTTTTCTTTAGCATGCCGGACG
Source organism: Harpalus rubripes (assembly GCA_963082715.1). NCBI lineage: Eukaryota > Metazoa > Arthropoda > Insecta > Coleoptera > Carabidae > Harpalus > Harpalus rubripes. Next base: position 31,565,779 of record OY720457.1, read on the forward strand.
TAAAGTACACCGTTTACACTATGTATGAGCGAAATATTCCAACTAGAAGTCCGCGTTCCATTTTTTTCCAATTTTTGGTTGAAATCACACGTGCTCTTTTTGATTTCTTACATTTACAAACAAGCTAAAGCCTGAATATCCAGCCTCCGGCTATAAAAGCCGCGCCGCCGAGATGTAAATTCAGTGTGTGTAAACCACTAGTATTCTTGAAGAAATCGATTCCGTCTTCTCCAGCAGTCCTGCAGAATTCTCCAGGTGAGCAAACCGTTGTTTTTTGAACTTCCGCCGTGAGCTCCTCGCGAAAATTATTGTTACTGTCTTGCCCATCGTCGTGATTCGTTGCGTGGCTTAGAGCGTCTCTTGGGGGACATTTCTGAGCAACACCAGAGTCACCACGGTGAAGCCGTTGTCACCCGTACACCCAGAGTATATTTTTTCCGCGAGCAACGTCGCTTGTAGTGGCACGTCGCGAGACCAACCTCCTCAGCGCATCGACGCCGCCGGCGTGTAAACCCGAGCGTTGACGTCGCCAAGGTGCGTGACTATCCAGAGCCATTACAAGTGACCCGACGCTACCACACCGACGTCACCCCCGTTTTCATCTCTGATAGTGGCCTGTGGTGAGATCAACCTCCTCAGCGCATCGACGTCGCCGGCGTGTAAACCCGAGCGTTGACGTCGCCAATAGGGTGCGTGACCATCCAGGGCCAATACCGACCGTCGACGCCGTCCCGACGCCGGGCGTCGTTTTCGAGAAAACCACAGATTCGGATACTACTCGGTATAAGGAAGCGTCGCGACATATAGGCGTCGCGACGCCGGGCGTCGTTTTCGAGAAAACCGAAAAGTGAAAAACCACTCCTCGGAAACGTGTTAAGTTTACCACCGACAACCGATCTGACGTATCGCCGTCGCGACGCCGGGCGTCGTTTTGTGGAAACTCATATTTTGCGCTCCCGCTCACCAGGAAACGCATCCACGTCACTTCCTCGCAAAATCCCGCGACATCGGCGCCGCGACGCCGAGCGTCGTTTTTGAGATAACGACATTTTCGAAATCCTCGCATCTTGGAAAGCAATACCGCTTTGTTTTGACGCACTCTACCTCACCGATACCGCGACGCCGAGCATCTTTTTCCCGAAAGCTCCGTTTTTGGACTCCGTACTTTAGGGCATTATAACCCTTACCGTATCCGATCAACTTTCCGTTACCCAGTCGCCGCGACGCCAAGCGTCGTTTCCCCAGAACATACCGTTCCCGTCCGAAATAGTCACCCGGAACGCCCAGCCGTAGGACCTCTTGTACCTGAGCTTGGAATAATAAATCAGCCTTTCTACCAACACCATTGTTCTTTTATTTCTCTTCGAACCTTGTCTCCAAATCAGCTACCGAACCGTTGGCGCTCGAGCAACCATACGCCAACATTCTTACACGTATTCGAAAAATACGTTACAGAATTTGTGGCGATCCAAATAAAATTTTATTGGACATTGCTTCATTTGCTTCACCTACAGTTCGCTATTGTACTCTTCTTTAAAAACATTTTACTTGTTACTTACTTGTAAACGTTGTTTATTTGGACTGCTTAGCAACTGTGATAGTAACTATCGTGCTGTCATTTGAACGATCAGGCAATGTTTGTCAAATTTTTATTTTAATCTAGTTTGCACGTTGGTAACAAGTAAAATATTGGGCATCACATGCAAGGTAACTATTTACTATTTCCGTTGACAGTTTATTTATAGGTTATATTATCACGCATTACTAACCCCTATTCTGCGTCTATTAAAAATGATGAGAAGTGCCAATGTACACTGTGATAATAATTTATATGCATTTTCATTTTTATTCCCAGATAGCAGTATTTTTAAATTTTTTATTGCCGAGGCTAAAGTTCCATCCCTAAATTTTTTTATGTCCTCTAGTAGAGGCAATAGTAGTGGTTTTTGCCAACGTTTTTCCATTAAGTCTTTATTAGCTAGAGATGATAATTACCAAGGGCGTAAACTACGTGGGTGCCCGGACGCACATGCACTCAAAGAAAGTAAAATTGTGGGTGCGCAGCACCCACATTAATTTCACCGTAACATTTTAATTATATTTCATACATTGTAAAAATGAGTTGTCAATTTTTCAAGTCAAAAATATTGCAGTCAAAAAATACCTGTATTCTCGGTGAAAATTTGCATCGCTAGACATTTTAACTTCAATAAAAGCTTTTGTAACTTATTTTGATAAGATTTTTTAAAATTATCTGATGTATTTCTCACATCTTACGTCTAATTTTTTTAGAAACAAACGCCGTGAATCTGTTATTCTTACTATGGGCAGATCTCCATTACGCATATCTTCTATCTTTTTAAATTGAAAAAGTCTATTGTTACTGGCATTAAAAATTAGTTGTTTGACATTTGGATAGAATGCACCCACAGCCAAAATTAAAAGTTTACGCCTCTGATAATTACTATTACGTCTGTTAAGGAGATTGATTAATGATTGAGACATTTTAATTTTTGAGATCACTAATGGCCATTTAACACATGTGTTAGTTACAATATTTTTCCGTTGACAGTATATCTTATTAAATTGGAAAATTTAATTTTATTGAGACAAATTTTATAAGTTAGTAACGTTTGACACATTGAAAAATTTTGATATATAAGAAGAAATTTAATTGTTATTAATACCTATTGGCTAAAAATGTGTGTTAAAAATAATCATTAATTCACAAAAATACTCCGTATGTGCTTGAGATAACAGTGGTATTTTTTTGGGAATTTTTCATCCATTATTAATATATGATATTTTTTATTTGTATATTGTTAATAAAAAATTATTATATAAATTGTGTTTCCAGTCCCACTCATCTTTGGAAAAAATATAACTACAATTACATACTATTATACATTGTTGCCAAGTTTCGGAAGTGACTAAGTACTTCCCAATGCTATCTACACGTCGGAAGTAACATCGCATTGTGTACACCTGACACTAATAGCGATTACAACGCCAGCGGTAAACGCATGAACTAAAGTGACAAATTTAAGGGTACTGGGGGTATATTTGACTTCCAACACAATTTTCGTATTTACACTTGTTTAGCCTTATAGTGGTAGAAAAAAATAAAATTACATAGGGAACGTTGTCACTTCCATTTTCGGAAGTCACAACGTTATATATGAAGTCACAACGGCCAGTAGGTTCCCGTATTGAAGTGACTACGTACCGTATGCACATACATATATATGTATATATATATATATATATATATATATATATATATATATATATATATATATATATATATATATATATATATATATATATATATATTAAAATTTTATCTGGTTTATTGGAGATCTCGACCTCGTCTCGTCTCCAAAAATCATTCTCAACCGATAGGAAGCACTTATTGACCTTAATACATAAATAACTATTTTTACTACGAGGAAATGAGAAATTAATAATTAATAACTGATCGCCATGGAAACATTCATGTAGGGTCAATTTTCCGAGCTAATTAATAAATATGGAATTTTCGGTCTAAAAACTGATCAGAAACAGCTCATTTTCTGGACCATCGCAAAAACACTATGTTTACCTTACTGTCTATATCCCTGTCCCATATGTCATTAATCGTACAACCAGCACCCCTCATAACTATAGAACCTAGTCCAAATAGTGTTAGTAAATAGGGGTCTGGAAGTGTACCTGGAGCTGCTGCCAAGGCTATGCTCCATCCGCAAGGCCAAAACAATAACCAACATCCTGAAATATGTATACGTACGTATAGGTAAGGTTATCAAGACATACGGGTACCTACCGGATGTCTACATTTTTCGAATCATAGAAAAAACGTGTAGTAATGAAGAAAATATTCAGAATGAAAAAGTGCATCGATTGTTTGTTGTTCAATTGTTTGTTATGTACGTAGAAGCAAAAGAAATTACACGATTTAAGGCAATTATCAGAATGCCATGAAAAATAAAATAATAATTTGTCGTTTCTGACAAATATCACATTTCTTTCGATTTATTATTATTGGAATTTATGAATCATTTTTTTCTTCTAGATTAAGTGCCTTTATTAATAGATATTTATACACCAAGTGTGTTAAGATAATGAATGAAAAGAAAGTTTAAGCCACGAGCCCGCAGGGCAAGTGAGTTAAATTCTTTAAGTGAATATACTTTCTTAACTCACGCGGTTTATACAATATTTCATTCGATTTTGATGAAATAATAACAAAAACCATTATAATATTTAATTTTGACAAAACAAAAAACTAATCAATTAGGAGCTGTGCATGACCATCGTCGTTTATGGACGTCAAGTCGTTTATTTAGAAATTATAAACAAGCTTTATTTTCTGTCATTTGTGTAGTGAAATGACTGATTTGTCTAATAAAGAGCTGTAAAAGTGTTATATTCGTGCCTGATGTTATTTTAATGCATTATTTATTACAAAGTGAGATAAAATTCTGTGAGAGTGAGTAAAAAAAATCTCTAGTAAATTAACGTCATAATTGAATAAAAAAATTATCTTCACATCAAATTGAATTGTCAAGTAAGTAAATTTAATAAAATGAACAAATTCGAATCAGCTTCTGTCAAAAAAACGAGTTGCATTTTTTCTTTTCATTAAATTTACTATGGAAGTAAATTTTAAGTGAAGATGAAGAGTTATTTAACTATCAAGTGTTTTAATGAGGGCGATTAATGATTAAGACATTAATAGACACTTTCTCAATTGCAATTTGCATGAGCGCCTCTAGCGGCAAAACGTAGAAGAGATATGGTTACGACTTACAAACAAAGAACTTTCACCGCTACACTCAAGCTATCATTTAGTTGTAATGTTATATAAATAAATTGAATGATCTTCAATATTATTAAACAAAACAAATCAGAATAGAGAATTAGGTTGTAACACGGAATGACAGATGCAAACAGAATGAGAAGTATAGTACTACGGAGAGAGACGTAAGACCATGAGAAGGGGTTTGTTTGGCAGTAAGATCTTCTACCTCTCGTGTACCGTCAATACTGTGTCTATTGTTGAGATCATTAATCGCCAAATAATACATCTGTTAGTTACAATATTTTTCCGTTGGCAATATCTTATTAATTTGAAGAAAATAAAATTTTATTTCATGACAATTTTTTTTAGGTTAGTAACATTTGACACAAGTTTGACAAGTGTTCAGAAATGGTATGTGGTATCTATGGATACCTACTAAAATTGTTTATTAATCGAACTCATGCATTAATATGGGTCATTAATGAATAATTTTCTATAAATTAACATAACCTATTAATAAACGGTCAACTGAAAATTTCTTTATAAAACCGGCCCTAAGTCTTCCTACTATTCTAATTAAAAAATCTAAAGAAATGTCAAATATGTCAGAAACGACAAACACTCTGGCCTTAAATCGTGTATATGCTTTTGCTTACGAAACAAAAGAACAAACTTAGTACTCAATCGATGCAGTTTTTTATTCTGAACATTTTCCTTCATTTTACTTTTTTTTTTCTAAAATTAATAGGTAAAGAAATATCGCCAATTCAAAATTTTAAGATTGAATTTCCTATATGTTTGGGAAAAAAAGTAGACACCGGTATACACAAAAGTTGAAACTTATGTACCTATTGGTCGATCTATTCTAATAATTTCTAAGTAAGGTTTTAGAAGTATCGGTGATTGGCCAACCAAATGTTTAGCAAAAGTGATTTTCTTATTGGAATTTGCTTCATTATCATTATTATCAAATATTCGTTCCGCCTTAAGCAGTATTAAAATGAAATATTAGATCTTGTATATACACGATCATGCCCGGTTTGATGCCGGCCTTCTCAGCTATATTTTAGACTTTGGCTTGACAAGAAGGGCATAAAAAATGAAATATATGGGATTTTATATGCCATACCCGGACTGATATGCCAAAACTGATCGTGTGTGGGCTAGTAATGTACGTATGTAACAAAAGTTTTTAAGAAATGTTAGACTTCTTCATCAAATAGAAAGAATTTTTTATTGAAACGTTGACATCAGGTGTTGTTTTCACAATGTTAAATCTACTTTCTAAATCGTCAGAAATATTCTGGTCTTTGGTCTATAACTGTTGTTTGTTTTAGTACTCTCTGCCATTATTATATTGTATACTTTTCTGCTAAAAAATGCCCAATAGTCTTCAATTTGTCGCGCCTGAGAAACATTTGGGAGATTATACTTTCTGTCTGTTTTCAATAAAATGTTGGCTCCTTAATAAGCTGCAGCATTTGAAGATTCGCTCAAGCTGGGCCGCAGTCAATTTGGTTACATTTTTTTCCAAATTTTAAATCATTCCTGACCTAAGTTCTCTAACAATCATCTTTAATATTCTAATTTGCGCGATTTATTTATTCGTGTCAGAAGAAATACATAATTACACAGAACAAAATAAAATGAACATTGGGCATGTTTTACAATTTTTGTCCAGAAGCGGGCAACGTCGATAGCGTTCGCGGTGGTTTCTATAAGATCTTAATAGGTATATTGGGCTGGGCACAGGGGGCAGTTGTACATGTGCGATCTATGGTGCGATTATGGTCTATAAATTTAAAAATTTAACTCTGTAAGTACCAAGGTAACATAATTTAAATCTCAAAGTTATTATGGTCACAATTTAAAATTAAATTTTACTGTAAATTCCTCTGTAACTTTACATCCCCAAAATGTTCGCCGTAACACTAAATTTGAGGTTATATTAATGTTTATTTCACTCAAAGAATTGTTTTAATACGGAATTCATACCAAATTTCTACAAAAGATTTACAAAGAAGATGATATTCGGTAATTTTACCGCGGGGCATTTGAAAATAAAAATATACGTGGGTCAATCAAATATAAACCGGCTTTTTTAAAAACTCTTTATTCAGTTAAAGGTTATTTTCCTATATAGTTTCAAGTTTCCCTGAACATCTAAGCAACTGCGCCATCGAATTGAGAGCTTTTTAATTCTCACATAAAAAAAATGTTGTGACTAGTACAATGTCTCTATCTCTCGACATTTTCATTTTATGTTACATAGAATTTTGAGATAAAATTACCACCAAGGTCTTAGGCAGCTTACACATTTCCTTCGGATGGCAAATTAAGAAGGGCGTCAAAAATTGATAACTAAAATACATACAGAATTATTTATGTTATTAGTTATTTTCAAGTATTCAATTTTGTTTTATTGTAATCAATAATTTTATTGTTGTAATCAAAATTTTCCTTCTATAAAATGAGCAATAAGATATAATTTCTGCCTTAACATTTTAATACAAAAATACAAAAATATTGAACTACAATAATTTGATTTTGTAGTAAATAAATATGAATTGTTTACAAATTGCGGGACGTGGTGCGAAGTTTTTTTTTGCGCAATACTAGTTCTACATGAAAATTAATATTAAATGAATAACACAACTATTTATTTTATTTATATGGAAACTTACTTTGTACTATACATGTTATTTACATTTGTATCTTCGTCTCCGTCTTATAAAAAAATTCTAATCATTCTAACCTAACAAACATTTAAATTTTTGACAGTTCTTAAATAGTGAAGTTAGTTGCATAACTGCCTTTCATTCTTTAAATAAACTTTTTAAATTTGTTTGACCGTAATAAGACAAAGATAAATAATTTATGTTTCAAATTTAAAGAGCTATTTAAATATAAATTTAGCAATATTTACAGAAGTGACCATAATCGCACCATAGTCTGGGTTTCGCCGCAATCACAGAGAGTAGACGCTATTGTGGCATCCCATTTGCTGAGGTTTTCCCTAGATCTAGCTGTGTGTGTTCGGAGGCGCTTTAGTGATTTCTAGATTTCTCGTCTGCTGTAATCGGCAGCTAGATTCTGCGAAGGCTCCATCCAATGTAGGTCTTTCATGTCTTTCCAAATTTATACTCTTGGTATCATGGCTCGCTCTTGGAAATCGTTGGTTACCCTATGAAAGCTCTTTCTTTTTCTTGACTTCAGTCTCTGCGGGGCTGGTTGGGCACCTAAAAGGGCCTATAGTTCTGATTTTGATGCTTTTAGTCGTTCTCTATAGGACGCCGCCTCTCTGCGTATACTAGAAGGTATAGCAATTTTCAATTTGCGAGATGACGTTCTAACATTGACTTGAACACTTTGCATGAGTCTGCTGATTCAACTTGGGGGCAACAGTTCGGAGCGCATACTTTTTGGTAAATTAATACATGTGCTACACTTTCTTTACATTCCCGTATTGGAACCCGCAAAATAGCATGCGACATCAGCGGAATTTTAAGGAACTAAATTAATGGCGGCCAGTATGACATGTCAAATTATGTAAACGTGAAAAATCATCATTTTAACATAAAAAGATGTTCTCACGCTTAGATTTTATAATTTCATTTAAAAATGTGCGAAAAATAAGTGAACGAAAGAAAATGAACATAATATACATCAAAAAATGCTGTAACGCCTGGTAAACGCCCGCACGGTACAAATATGTCATCATCATTACCGAAATCTGCGTACAAAGCAGATTGGCACACCCAGCAATGGGTAATATGCCATGATGATATATATATATATATATATATATATATATATATATATATATATATATATATATATATATATATATATATATATATATAAATGCTGTGTTAAAGTGTACAAGTACAACAAAAATTCAAGACATATTCCACAATTTTTAGCACCGTAGATAAAGTTGATCGACTGAACGTATGGAAAAGAAATTTAAATAAATCGTAAAACTTTAATTTGATAAATAAATATGCCTCTTTGCATTTCACAAAAAGAAATCATAATAAAATTTTGCAGGTATGTAGTTTTAATACAATTATTTACAGTATTGATAAGTTAACGTTGTAGATTCATTAATTTTACTAACATTTGTCCCTGTAGATTGCAGTTCCAAGTCAGAATTGCTATAACTTAAATTAAGCCACAAGTAGTAATTGAATTCAAATTTACGAATTGTTGACTTTTAACTACGTTTCTTGATAAAGAATTCGTCTGAACAAACTAAAAAATTGTGTTGATTTGAACTTTTATCAATATAATGGGTCATAAAGCGCTCATTTAAAATAAACAAATCTGACATGTCCTACTGGCCGCCATCACATGTCCGCTTACAGCGCCGCCAATGGATTCTGCGGGTTCCAAAAGTTCGGTAAATAGTCGTGTGTCCAATATTTCGGCTATCTGTTCAACTAACGAACTAACTCAGATAGATTTGCGAACCTATTTCTAATTCGTGTAATATCTTTCAAAACTTTTTCATGCGATTTTAACATGGTATATTATAAAACAACTATTATGTATATATAATGTCCAGTGACAGCTAGATTAGACCTTATTTAGATTAGTAATAAAATTTGGAGCGTGAAAATTTTCTCAAAACTTTTGTTACTCGTACATACGTCATCTTGCTCGCGCTCCGGAATGACTAGGGCATGTGTAGTAAGCCTTCGCCCTCGTGTTTAGCAACTAATTAAACAATAGGGTACTATACCATAGTCAAATTTAACTAACTTAAATAAGAAGACGAAAATATACATAAATTAATGAGTATTAGTGAAAAAATTTATTTCAATATTGATTAGGCCGCAAACTACATGCGATTAAAGCTGATTACTAATTACGTTAGGTCCTAAGAATTTGATTGGTTGCCTGATTTTAAAAACGAGATTCGTGCGTCTGCTGCGGTCACCTTTGAAAGATTATGAACTGTCACGTTGTTGTATAACCTAACAAAAAAGTTACAATTTTATGTTTCATGAGTTTGTTTCATTATAATGGGGTGTATTCTGTAAAAAAATGCTAATTTTAACATACCTTTAAAAAATTATATTCTAACATAACTGTTAACAATAAATTCATTTTTTGGTATTCCCTACGCGAAAATTTGACACTGCTGTTAAAATCATAAATTTTAACATGTCTGAACATGTCTGTTTAACACCAGAATGAAGTGATCAACAAGATTGAAAAAGGCACGTCTTTACTAAAGTCATGTAGTTAGTAACCATAACACAAATAAATAAACATGATAAAAAGAATAAACAATTGTCAGTTTGTGTCACTTTGAAATTTTAGAAAACGAATATGTCACTTTGAAATTTTAGAAAAACTAATGGAAATAATACTACGGAAAAAAAAACAAAAATCTGCTGCATAATCATGTCTCATTTTCAAGTTTGATATTAAAAATGAATTGTAAATCATTAAGTTATCATTAGGTATGTAAAATTTCTTCTTCTTGATCCTCAGAATTGAGAATCCAAAATGTTAAGTTACGTTGGTTTGGCCAAGAAGACAGGAATAAGCAATTTTATCTGCATTTAGTACCTACATTATAATAAAGAACTATGTTTTACGATACATCTAAATCGGGTTCTCAGTATACCATTCGAAGGTTTAGTCTTTCTCAAATTATGTTAATTAAATATTCCTACTGGCATCACGCTGTGATACACAACGACATACGATGGAACGGGTGACCGTTATTAAATAAAATACTTCGTAAAATAGGTTTATATTTTATTAAATATCACCTAGATATTTTTTATATTCATCCATGGTAATTTTCTTTCGTTTTCAATTACATTTTCATTAATTGGAAGTGCAACATATGCAAATGCTGTGATAATTTTATTGCATAAACAGATGTTAAAATTTTAAAGGCATCGATTTGAATGTCGTTAAAATATACAGTTTTAATACCTAATTTTAACACGGGTGTTAAAATTTTAACATAATTGATAGTTACAGAATAGAAAATATATTATAACAGCTAGTTTATTTTTAACATACTGTTTAAAATTAACAGTTACCTTACAGAATACACCCTATTATCTAGTAATATTAACAATAATAATGTACTTATAATTAAATCAATTTGTAATATGTATATATATATATATATATATATATATATATATATATATATATATATATATATATATATATATATTTAAATTAATAATAATATTAACTAATCACAACAAACATACACTAACGCCATCCGCCGTCATACTTTATCAAACTGTTTCAATGTTCTACATTTTATTAAGAAAAAAAAAATGCTTATTATTTATGTTATTTATGCTTAATAATTTCTTCGTGAATATAACCTATAAGTTCTTATATAAAAATATTTCAGCTATGCAAACATAAAAAAAAATATGTTCTCTCTAGAGTTTGTCGACCACTGGAAGTACCAGATGCGTCACGCAAGAAATTCTTAACTTTAAAAATTCATATCTCGCTTATTACGTAAAATTTTTAAGTCGCGTTTGCAGTAAAATTCTTATTTCATCCTGTTCTTATAGAATTTTTATTTTAATGGTATAAGACCCTATTAAAGGATTTCGATATTCTGAACTCATTCTCAAATAGTTCGTCTAAATATCCCTTGCGTTAATTTAACAACCTTAGTCTTCTAATATTAATATAATAAAATAATCGTTGCTACACGTTTCTGCATAGTGATACACACCAAATTTTTATGATAAACACTCATGGCGGGAGTAGAATTGAAATATGTAAAATAGGAAACACACTGGTAGATTTGTGTATATTATAGGTAGGTACCTACATTGTTGTTTTCTTTACTAACTGTAAAATATGAAAGCATAATAATTAATAATAACTTTATTACCTTCCGTCACATTTAGGTAAGGTAGGTATTGTCTTTGGTCAAAAAATTCGGTGGTGAGTTTTTGATGAATAAGCACGTTTTAGGGTCCCCAGACTACGATTTTACTATTTTTACGATGATGTCTGTAGGTGTGTGTGTGTGTGTGTGTGTGTGTGTGTGTGTGTGTGTGTGTGTGTGTGTGTGTGTGTGTGTGTGTGTGTGTGTGTGTGTGTGTGTGTGTGTGTGTGTGTGTGTGTGTGTGTGTGTGTGTGTGTGTGTGTGTGTGTGTGTGTGTGTGTGTGTGTGTGTGTGTGTGTGTGTGTGTGTGTGTGTGTGTGTGTGTGTGTGTGTGTGTGTGTGTGTGTGTGTGTGTGTGTGTGTGTGTGTGTGTGTGTGTGTGTGTGTGTGTGTGTGTGTGTGTGTGTGTGTGTGTGTGTGTGTGTGTGTGTGTGTGTGTGTGTGTGTGTGTGTGTGTGTGTGTGTGTGTGTGTGTGTGTGTGTGTGTGTGTGTGTGTGTGTGTGTGTGTGTGTGTGTGTGTGTGTGTGTGTGTGTGTGTGTGTGTGTGTGTGTGTGTGTGTGTGTGTGTGTGTGTGTGTGTGTGTGTGTGTGTGTGTGTGTGTGTGTGTGTGTGTGTGTGTGTGTGTGTGTGTGTGTGTGTGTGTGTGTGTGTGTGTGTGTGTGTGTGTGTGTGTGTGTGTGTGTGTGTGTGTGTGTGTGTGTGTGTGTGTGTGTGTGTGTGTGTGTGTGTGTGTGTGTGTGTGTGTGTGTGTGTGTGTGTGTGTGTGTGTGTGTGTGTGTGTGTGTGTGTGTGTGTGTGTGTGTGTGTGTGTGTGTGTGTGTGTGTGTGTGTGTGTGTGTGTGTGTGTGTGTGTGTGTGTGTGTGTGTGTGTGTGTGTGTGTGTGTGTGTGTGTGTGTGTGTGTGTGTGTGTGTGTGTGTGTGTGTGTGTGTGTGTGTGTGTGTGTGTGTGTGTGTGTGTGTGTGTGTGTGTGTGTGTGTGTGTGTGTGTGTGTGTGTGTGTGTGTGTGTGTGTGTGTGTGTGTGTGTGTGTGTGTGTGTGTGTGTGTGTGTGTGTGTGTGTGTGTGTGTGTGTGTGTGTGTGTGTGTGTGTGTGTGTGTGTGTGTGTGTGTGTGTGTGTGTGTGTGTGTGTGTGTGTGTGTGTGTGTGTGTGTGTGTGTGTGTGTGTGTGTGTGTGTGTGTGTGTGTGTGTGTGTGTGTGTGTGTGTGTGTGTGTGTGTGTGTGTGTGTGTGTGTGTGTGTGTGTGTGTGTGTGTGTGTGTGTGTGTGTGTGTGTGTGTGTGTGTGTGTGTGTGTGTGTGTGTGTGTGTGTGTGTGTGTGTGTGTGTGTGTGTGTGTGTGTGTGTGTGTGTGTGTGTGTGTGTGTGTGTGTGTGTGTGTGTGTGTGTGTGTGTGTTTGTGTGTGTGTGTGTGTGTGCGCGAGCGTGCGTGCATGCGTGCGTGCATGCGTGCGTGCATGCGTGCGTGCGGGCGTGCGTGCGTGCGTGCGTGCGTGTGTGTATATGTAACAAAATTTTCGTCTACGATAACTTCCATACTACAATTCCAAAAATTATAATTCTTTCGTATTTCTCTTCGTTACATCCATGTGAAGAGCTGATTAGATTTTGGTTAGAATTGGACAACCGGAAGTACCCTCATTTGAAGATTTTAACAGTTTTTCTTGAAAAAACTATGTTAAATATCATTTTTTCACATTTAATGTTATTATAAATATTAAAGAATATTTTATTCTCTATACGATTTGACTGCATTTTATACTTAATATTAAATGGATATAGAGTTAAAAAATTATAAAAAAATCTGATGTGGCCAGCACATTAACTTCCGTCAGTTCTATGTATTTTGTACAAATTTCATACGGAAAGTTCCTTGCTAAATTAAATATTCTATTTCTTGTACATTACCTTCTGGCAGTTGTATGTATTTTATACAAATTTCATACAGAAAATTATTATTTTGTGACGTTTTCTATACACAGTGTAATGTATCTGCAGAAATAAAAGATTTATTATTATTATTTCTTGTACATTACCTTAAAGCAGTTGTATGTATTATATACAAACAAAAGATCCTATATTTCCAGTAAAATTATAAGAGAAACACACTATGTCAATTTCACTTGACACTGACATTTTTCAATCAGAATTTTCTTAATATAGTAGCTGTTTCCGTAGCTATGGCTACTTTATGAAATTTAATTTCTTTATAATTTTTTAACTCTATATCCATTTAATATTAAGTATAAAATGCAGTCAGATCGTATAGAGAATAAAATATTCTTTAATATTTATAATAACATCAAATGTGAAAAAATTATTATTAATTATTCATATGGATGCAACGAAGAGGAATACGAAAGAATTATAATTTTTGGAATTGTAGTTTTAGAGTTATCGTAGACGAAAATTTTGTTACACACACACACACACACACACACACACACACATATACACACACACACAGGCACACATACATACACACACACACACACACACACACACACACACACACACACACACACATACAGACATCATCGTAAAAATAGTAAAATCGTATTCTAGGGACCTTAAAACGTGCTTATTCATTAAAAACTCACCACCGAAATTTTTGACCAAAGACAATACCTTCCTTACCTAAAGGTGACGGAAGGTAAAAATTAAATTTCATAAAGTAGCCATAGCTATGGAAACAGCTACTATATTAAGAAAATTTTTATTGAAAGATGTCAGTGTCACGTGAAATTGACAAAGTGTGTTTGTCTTATAATTTTACTGGAAATATAAGATCTTTTGCTCTAAATTTTCTCTATTGAATTTGCATAAAATACATGCAACTGCTGGAAGGTAAAGTACAAGAAATATAACTTTTAGCAAGGAACTTTCTGTATGAAATTTGTACAAAATACATAGAATTGACGGAAGGTAATGTGCTGGCCACATCAGATTTTTTAATATGGTGACTGTTGCTTTCCCAATTAAATTAGAGCAAGTTTAAATACAAAAATGTATGTATTTCCTATGTTTATGTTCCATATTTCAATCCTACACCGACACGAGGCCCTGTTTCTTAAAACTTACTAGTCGACAAGTAACAAGTGATAAGTGTACAAGTAACAAGTGATAAGTGTACAAGTGACAAGTTCTACTAATTTCTGTTTCAAGAATAATTTTTGACTACTTGTCAGTTTTCCAATATGGTGTTTTTACCTCCCGCTATCCTTGGTAAGGGAGGTATAGGGATCGTTGACAAGTTTGAAACCATGGTTTCATATATTTAATAACATTAAAAACCATGCGTTTTAAAATAATTTAATTTTGTCCACATTTTGTCTTTCAACTGTTGCAATCAATAAAAGTAAAGCAGGTGAAATTATAATTAATTGTAATTATATTTTATATGGCAAAAAATGTTATTAAATTGGCGTTTGTTCGGAAATTAAAGAACATAAAGACATTGACCGTTAGTATGAACAACTGATTAAGCGTGATTATCGAGCATTTGACTAGCATTGTTTTATCTCTGTCATTAGTTTATGGATATTTTTAGAGGAAAATATTTCAAATAATAGTTATAGAAAAATTAATTGCCCGCATTTTTTATTTAAATAATTTTTCTCTAAAATAATCTCTAAACGATTGACAGAGATAAAACAATGCTAGTCAAATGCTCGCTAATCACCCTTAATCACCGTTCATACTAGCGGCCATTGTATTTGGCACTTTTTCCACAAATTTAACAAAAAATATGAAACGCAAAAATGGAAATTAATCCATGAATTAGCTGTTTCGCACGCATTAATTTAAAATGAGACGGACTGGCAATGCTGGACACATTATGGCCAAATTTACGAAAAGGACACTGGTAAATGCTTTTGTTGTAGGGTCACTTCGCAGTATAATAACCATTTTCTGTATTTATTTAAATATAAACTCATTTTTATTTTCTTTTAAAATTTTAATTAGATTAATCACACTTATTAATAATGGAATAATTGTTCCCTTTTAAATATTACTACCGAAAAGTATTAAATTATTAAATGCTTCAATTTGTATGAAGACAATCTAAATCATTCATTAAATTCATACGTTTGTTCAAAATATTCATAGCACAATTTTCTTCTAAAAATTCTAGTCCGTCGTAAATGTACATGCACATTTTCCTCTTCTGAATCACTGGACCACATTTTTTAAATTACAAAAGAAGTTTCCAATAATCAATTGTCATAAAGAATTCAGTTGTCAACTTGTTATTTTCAAATGACCATTCATGGTTACTGTTTACTTTTATAATACTAGTAATAAAAACCAGTAAATATTTTTTGAAACGCTACACTTGTAGACTGCAAAATACACTTGTAAAAACGGACTAGTTCACTTGTCATTTGTAATTTACACTTGTCAAATTATTAGTTTTACAAGTTCTACAGTGGTAATGGACCTTTTCAATTTAAAGAGATAGAACATATGCGCAATGGGGATCTGCGCATAGTAAGAACTGACAAAAGTTTTTATTGAAGTTAGAATGTCTAACTATGCAAATTTTCACTGAGAATACAGGTATTTTAATGACTGCAATATTTTTGACGTTTCGTTTGACAGCCCAACTGGTAGTTGTTTGCGCCATTTTCTTACTATTTGCAGCGATAGAAAGAGATAACCGTTAAATTGAAAAGGTCCATTTACAAGTGTAGAATTTTTATGAAACAGGGCCCGATCGATTCAAAATGTAGTGGAGTAACAAGTCATAGTATTAGGCATGACCTGTGTGTAGCGAATTCTGCCAAATTTGGATTGACAGTTCTGGCATGAAAAGCCCGGCGGTATATTGGACATGATTGTGTATGGGTAGCTTATGGAACTAATATTACGGTACTTACTTTTTGAATAAATATGTTTTTATTAATATCTTGATCTAAACTATTGGATTTTGATCGTAATATTAAGGAAATACTCGAATGTATTTCATTTCTGGTATATAATGTCCATACATTTTTAATATTGTTGTTCACCACAAATTTGTACATTTTATATTTTATTGTTAACTGTTCTGATTATATGTATTTAAAAAAGTATGTACTAACGCATTAACCATAATATGCTTCGTTTGAGATAATATAATTATTTGTCAACTGATGACGTATCAAATAATATGGCGCAAGCAAACAAGTGACACGACCGTCAGACTGTCTTTTGAGAGCAACAAAGCCACTGGATGTATTTGTAGAGTATAGCAAATATCAGTTCGGTATTTAATATACTCTATACTTGTAAAAAAAAAAAAACGTAAAAACATTAAACTTGTATAATACTAAATAAAAACACAAATGGATTTGAAAGGGAAAACGAAACTCGAAAATCACATTATTTATTTTACAACATTCAACTGGTTATCTGGTCACTTGATCGAACATTCATAAAATAAAATATGTGGTTGCTAGATGTAGCTGTAACATATTTCCCTTTTTAGAGAGAACAAAAATTAATGACAGGTGTATTTCATTACTTATCATTTTATAAAGAAATGATGTAAATTATGTAACATTATTTGGGGGACCTGAGGAGAAGGAGTGAGTGTTATCAAAATTGTGCGGTTCTTTCAAATATGCAGGTTTTAGTCTGTCTATTGATACTGTGTCTAATTTATCTTTTATTAATATTTTGAAAAAAATTTCGTACCATTTAATTACTTTGTAAGGCCCATCGAAAGGTTGTTGAAAGGTGGGGCTTATTGCATTGTTTTATGAAGACGTGGGATGTGCGAAATAGATCTGGGTTTATAAAATATGGTTTGTTTTTTAAGGTTGGGGCTGTATGCTTTAATTTGCTGATTATTTGTTTTAAATATTGAAGATAGTGGGGTATGTTAGGGTCTGGAATTATTGGTGATTGTGTGAAGAATTCGCCTGGAATGTGTAATTTGGTGCCATAGTCTAGTTCTGCTGGGCTGCATTTAATAGACTCTTTACATGTCGTGCGAAGACTCAATAAGATAATTGGTAAATAAGTTATCAAATCTGTTGGATTATTATATGCTTTTAGGGAAGTTTTTAGCTGTCTATGGAATCTCTCAATCATGCCATTTGGTTGTGGATGGTATGCTGTTGTTTTTATGTGTTTGCACCTAATAATTTGGGTAAATTTTTGAATAATGCTGATTCGAATTGTTTCCCTCTTTCTGTTGTAATAACAGAAGGAACTCCAAATCTAGATATCCAATTGTTTACTAATGCTTCACCTATATTATTTGTGTGTTACAATCTTTGATTGGAATTGCTTCTGGCTATCGTGTAACCCGATGTATGCACGTAAGTGCATGAGAAAATTCTTGTGAATTAGGTAAATGAACTAAGTCGATATGAATGTTGTCGAGACGGCTGTTTAGTTCGGATAATGGTTTGAGTGTTTGGTATTCTTTGTTATTTTTGAACGTTGTACGCATTGTTTTGTCCAAGATTGTATGTCTTCATTCATTTTATACCAAACGAATTTAGAATTTATGAATTTTGTTGTTTTTATTTCTGGATAGGATAGTGAGTGGAAATGGTTGAAAATGTTCATTCGGAATTCTTTTGGTATATGGTCGGTATTTATCGGTAGATATGTCGCAAACTAAAGTATAGTTAGAATTTGGAGGTTTTATGCTTTTAAATTGTAAATCATTTGTTTTATTTGTCTGTAGTATCTGTAGTTCCTTATCGGTTTTCTGAGGTGTTGCGATTTTGATGTGGTCAATGTTTTTGTCTGTATTTATTGAATTTATTTGGATTCGGTACAATGCGACGGCTACTGCGTTGTTATGCCTGATACATGTGTGATGTCGCTTGTTAACTGTAAAATAAAGTCTATGTGTCTAATTTCTCTGGAGGTGTAGTTGTGGGAAATTTTGTGAGCCATGAAAGTCAAAGGTTTATGATCTGTGATAATGAAGAAGTTTCTTCTACGAAATATCTAAACTTTTTTACTGCCAGATACATAGCTAATAACTCACGGCCGAATGTGCTATATTGTTTTTGTGTAGAGGTGAAAGTGACGGAAAAGAAAGCTATTGGTTGCCAGTCTCCCCTTACTTGTTGTTGTAAGACTGCGCCCACTGCTGTGTCTGAAGCATCTACCATGATAGATATTGGGGCATTGTATGCGGGGAATGTGAGTGTTTCTAAATTTGTGAATTGTTTTTTATGGCCTTGAAAGCTTTGTTTGCTTCTGGAGACCATATGATTTCTATTGAGGTGTTTGGTTTATTTGTTATGAGAATTAATGGGTTTTAATATTGTTGCACAGTTAGGGGTAAAACGATGATAAAAGTTTATGAGGCCGAGGAATTCTCTTAATTTTTGTTGAGTTGAAGGTAAGGGAAATTTATTTATTGTGCCTATTTTTGATTTTACTGGTTGAATACCATTTGCTCAAATATTGTGTGCTAAGAATTCGATTTCTTGGACTCCGAATTGACATTTGTTTTGGTTGATTAATATGCCATGTTTTTCAAGTCTTTGGAAAACTAATTCTAAATGTTTTAAATGTTGCTCGAGAGACCTACTAGCAATAAGGAGGTCGTCAATGTATGCGAAGCAAAAATCTAAACCTCTGATGACATAGTCAATGAACCGTTGAAAAGTTTGAGCGCTATTTCTCAATCCAAATGGCATGACAAAATATTCAAACAGACCAAAAGGCGTGGTTATTGCTGTTTCGGGAATGGACTCTTCGTCCATCGGTATTTGATGATACGCTTTTACAAGATCTAATTTTGAAAATATTTTTAAATTGTATACATTTGTTGTAAAATCTTGAATATGGGGAATCGGATAACGATCTGGAACAGTGATGGCATTGAGAGCTCTATAGTCTCCGTAAAGTCGCCATTCGCCAATCTCTTTCTTTTTAACCGTATGTAATGGGGAAGCCCAGTTACTAGAGGATGGACGAATGATTCCCATTTTCAACATTTTATCGAATTCATTTTTAGCGATGGATACTTTATCCGGAGCTAAACGGCGTGGCCGTGCAAAAACAGGTAAATTGTTAGTGGTGACACAATGTTGACACAATGTTTGACATTGTGCACAATTTGACGTTTAGAATTAAAAGGTTAAGATAGAGAAGGAAATTTTGATAAGAGTTGGGTGAAGCATGTGAAATGTTGAGTAGTAATATAGATATTCGATTTGAATTGTTTTGTATGTTTTGGTTTGTTTGCAATAGTCGTTTTGAAGATAAGTCAATCAGCAAGTTAAAGTATGTAAGAAAATCTGCGCCGATAATAGAATGTTTAACATTCGAGATAACGAACTTCCATGTAAATTGTCTTGTTAATCCGAGAACTATTTTTAATGTTTTAGTTCCGAAAGTTTTGATAGTTGAATTATTGGCAGCTTGTAGTGTAAAATGATTTTGCTGTCGTTTTTCTCACAATTAATTTTTTTATAACACTCACCTCGGCTCCAGAGTCTATCAGAAAGCGGTGGCCAGAGAGTTCATCTGTCAGATAGAGGAGTTTTGTTGTCGTTGGATGAGTGTTAGTGCTAGAAATAGATGGTAAGATGAGTTTATCTGTTGTATTCTTGTTTTGGTTTAACAAAACCTTGCCTTGTCGCCGAAGTTGAGGTGATACCAGCATAAATTCGCGCCTGGTGGAACTGTGAGGAAAGGTAGGATCTTCTTTCTTGATTGAGATAATACCAATTTCTTTAATTCAGAGATTTCTTGTTTCAGTTCTTCAACTGTTGTGTGTCTTTGCTCACGGAAGATAGCGCTGCTTGTGTAACGTTTAAAATTCTATTTGCGATTTCAGCTTTATCTGTTAAAGAGATTTTATTATTTGAAGCAAGGATGAGATGAATATTTTGAGGAAGTTTTTGTAAGAATATTTCTTCAAAAACTGAATCGTCTAGATGTAGAGTACGAATTAACTGCTGAAGTTGTGATCGTTTTTTATCACCTACATCGGTAATATTGAATAATTGTTGAATTCTTTCTTGCTTAGACAGTGAAGTTCGATGAGTTAATGTTTTTTTTAACTTGGTGTATGAAAGTTCTGTTGGAGGATTTTCGATAAGGTCTCTGACTTCTGCTGCATATTGAGGATTGAGTAATGAAATTAATTTGTAGAATTTAGTTGCCTCAGATGTTATACGATGTGACATAAACGTTGCTTCAACTTGAAAGAACCATAATGTCGGGTTTGTAGGCCAAAATTCGGGAATCTTGGAGGAATTGGTTAATGAAAAGATTTAAGGAGGTGGAAGTTCAGCAGGTTGTGTGTCTGGAATAGGATCAGGTACGCCGTCTATTTTGCTTGGCAGTCGGGGTTACCAATTGTGAAGAGTATAGAAAATATCAGTTCGGTATTTAATCCACGGAGGAACACAGATCAGTAATGTGTTCTTTATGTAAAAAAAGTTATAGTATCTCCTGTGTGGATATTACGATAGCAGAAGCGCGTAAGGTAAAAATGAATAATAGTGGTCTGAATTGGAACTGCACTTTTAATAATTGCTCTCAAATTAGTGAAGATATTAATAGTCTCAAAAATTTTATATTATCACTGCAGAAAGATATCGCAGAACTTAAAAGTTCTAATGTCAATAAGGCCGATTTGTCTTCACTATACGTAACTGAGGATATCATTTGTGAAATTTCAGAACGAGAAAAACGCTCTCGTAACTTTGTAATATTTGGCGCGAATGAGGTTAATTCATCAAAAACCGAGCAGAGTGGTATCGACGAGAGTTTGGTTAAGGATGTAATATCTGATATTGGAGCTGATTGTAAAATTGTTAATGTGCAAAGAACCGGACGGTATGATCCATCATCTTCCAGGTCTCGGCCTTTAAGGGTTGCTTTATCTTCTCCTGAAGATATAAGTAAATTATTTCGAAATGTAAATAAATTAAAAGAAAACAATAAATGGCCGAATCTATCAATCTCTCGAGATCGTACGAGAAAACAGATTGCATTCTATAAATCTGTTAAAGCAGATTTACAGGAAAGAATTAGTAAAGGTGAAACTAATATTCATATCAAATACATAAATGATATGCCCCGTATTGTTACTAAAAGGTCGGAAAACTAGAATTGCCCAACAGTTATGTTACGTTAGATTGTTTATACCAAAATACTAGGGGATTAAATTCAAAATGTCATTTGTTTTACACTAATTGTTTGTCCGCGTCATTTAAAATAATAATTATTACAGAAACTTGGTTGAATGATTCAGTAAACAGTTCTGAATTGTTTCCTCCAAATTATAATGTTGTTCGTTCTGACAGAAATTTTTCACTAGTTAGCCGCTCTACAGGCGGTGGGGTTTTAATTTCATTCATGAATGATATCAAATTTAATATTATAGATGTATCTAGTTTAAAAAATTTAACGCCAGTTATAGATATAGTTGTATGTAAATGTTATTTTACCAACCTTTCGTTTATTATATGTGTCATATACATACCGTCAGATATAAATATTGACGATCTTAACACGTTTCTAGAGGCCTTAGAATTAATTTTTATTAACGAACGTTTACTCATATTAGGTGACTTCAATCCTCCTCATTTATATGATGATTCAGTTAATACTAAATCTCTCTTGTTTAAGAAATTCCTGAATGTACTAAATCTCACTCAATATAGTAACGTGCTAAATTGTAATTCCAAGAAACTAGATCTTGTTTTATCAAATTTCTTAGATTCTACTGTAGTTGAGCGATCTGATTTCGCCTTGGTCCCAGAAGATCGTTATCATCCAACTCTCTCAGTTAAATTTGATGTCGTTTCAGCGAATTGTGAAAATAAATTTCCATCAGCATTAAATACTCAATACAATTTTCGCAAAGCTAATTTCAACCAACTTTACGATGATATATGTAAGCTAGACTGGTCCTATTTGGATAATATTCAAGATGTAAATGTAGCACTTGACATCTTTTATTCAACGTTATACACAGAATTTAATAAATCAGTCCCAAAATCGTCATTCAATGATTCCCGATATCCTGCATGGTTCACAACAGAAATTAAATATAATTTAAAAACCAATAATTATTTTAGAAAAAAATTGATTAAATATAAAGAACAATTTCATCTTTCTGAACTTAAACGAGTACGTAAATTAATTAAAAATCAAATAAGTGAAGCATATAAAGCTTACATTTTATCTATTGAAAATAACATCAAAACAAATCCATCTGAATTATGGAAATTTGCACACCAAAAACAGGGTACTTCTAGAATACCAGGAAAAATGTATAATGAAATAGGCGAAATTGATAACCCTCAGGACATAGTCAATGCTTTTGCTTCCTCTTTTGTGAACTATTTTTCAACGAGCTCTGGATATAAAGACAAATCTGAAGAAAATCCATATCACTCTTCATTCTTTCTAAATTCGGTAACTGAGGATGATGTTTTATCAGTTATGTCATCTTTTAAAAATAAGTATACGGCAGGGGAAGATATGATTCCAAGCTTCTTAATTAGAGACACTCGTTTTGCTCTTGCTAAACCACTTGCTTTTATAATTAATCTGTCTATTTCTTCTTGTAAATTTCCTGAAAAGTGGAAGAAAACGAGAATTAATCCAGTATTTAAAAAAGGTGACAAATTTAATATTTCAAATTATCGTCCAATCTCCATACTTAATAATTTCGCAAAAATATTTGAAATTATAATGCATAAGTGTATTTATAAACATACCAGCTCTATCATATCTAATGAGCAGCATGGTTTCGTAAAAGGTCGATCCACCACTACGAATTTAGCTTGTTTTTTCAGTTCACTGCTGAAATTCTTGATAAACGTGGCCAGGTAGATGTCATATACACAGATTTGTCCCGTGCATTTGACTCAATTGATCATGGTATTCTACTATCTAAAATAAGTATGTACGGAGCATCACCAAAAATAGTCCAATTATTAAGCTCGTATCTTAGTAACAGAACTTGTTACGTTTATTATAACGGTTTTTCGTCAACCAGCTTCATAGCTACTTCTGGTATACCCCAGGGATCCAACTTAGGCCCACTATTATTCGTACTTTATATCAATAACCTACTTTCCATGTTTACTTGTCATGCATTAGCGTATGCCGATGATATAAAATTATTCTCGTCAATAAATTCGGTTAATGATGCACAATTGCTACAGAATAATATTAATATTATGTATTCGTGGTGTGAAACTAACAAACTCATTCTAAATGTCCAAAAATGCTGCACAATTTCATTTACCCGCAAAATTAATATTATGCAGTATTCTTATAATATAAATACTTCAGCACTTGATAAAGTAAAATCATTTAAAGATTTAGGTGTCACTTTTTCAAGCAATTTCATTTTTTCTGAGCACATAAATAATGTCGTCCGCGACGCTAACAAAATGCTTGGTTTTATTATAAGAATCACCAACATTTTTGGGAATACGGATGCAATAAAATCACTTTTTTATGCCTACGTATTAAGTTAACTTGAATACGCTAGTCTTATCTGGTACCCCAATTATACCTACCAACACTTGGCACTTGACCGTATTTATCGCAGGTTTTTGAAATTTTTGTCCTTCAAACTAGATAGAGTTTATCCTCCAAGGGGTATAGATCAGCAGGCCCTCCTTCAACGTCATAGCATGTCATCCCTGGCGACCCGAAGAGAGATGAGCAGTGCTAAATTTCTTTGGCTCCTCCTACGTGGTGAAATAGATGCGCCTTTTCTCCTGTCGCGTGTCCAGATTCACGTTCCACGTCAGGCAGCCAGGTTTTCTAGGACATTTCAACTTCCTACATCCCATTCGAGTGTAGTCCAGCGTGCCCCCATAACAATAATTTCCAAAAATGCGAACAATTTATATGAGGATATATTTTTGTAATTTTTGTATAATTTTAATTTTTTTTTTCTTATGTCTATTATGGTACATGTACATGCGTATCCTAAATGTATTCATTATTTATTTTATGTGTTGTCCTGTAAATGGTTTTTACTGTTAGGCAATAAATCATTATTATTATTATTATTATTATTATTATTATTATTATTATTATTATTATTATTATTATTATTATTATTATTATTATTATTATTATTATTATTATTATTATTATTATTATTATTATTATTATTATTATTATTATTATTATTATTATTATTATTATTATTATTATTATTATTATTATTATTATTATTATTATTATTATTATTATTATTATTATTATTATTATTATTATTATTATTATTATTATTATTATTATTATTATTATTATTATTATTATTATTATTATTATTATTATTATTATTATTATTATTATTATTATTATTATTATTATTATTATTATTATTATTATTATTATTATTATTATTATTATTATTATTATTATTATTATTATTATTATTATTATTATTATTATTATTATTATTATTATTATTATTATTATTATTATTATTATTATTATTATTATTATTATTATTATTATTATTATTATTATTATTATTATTATTATTATTATTATTATTATTATTATTATTATTATTATTATTATTATTATTATTATTATTATTATTATTATTATTATTATTATTATTATTATTATTATTATTATTATTATTATTATTATTATTATTATTATTATTATTATTATTATTATTATTATTATTATTATTATTATTATTATTATTATTATTATTATTATTATTATTATTATTATTATTATTATTATTATTATTATTATTATTATTATTATTATTATTATTATTATTATTATTATTATTATTATTATTATTATTATTATTATTATTATTATTATTATTATTATTATTATTATTATTATTATTATTATTATTATTATTATTATTATTATTATTATTATTATTATTATTATTATTATTATTATTATTATTATTATTATTATTATTATTATTATTATTATTATTATTATTATTATTATTATTATTATTATTATTATTATTATTATTATTATTATTATTATTATTATTATTATTATTATTATTATTATTATTATTATTATTATTATTATTATTATTATTATTATTATTATTATTATTATTATTATTATTATTATTATTATTATTATTATTATTATTATTATTATTATTATTATTATTATTATTATTATTATTATTATTATTATTATTATTATTATTATTATTATTATTATTATTATTTGCAGATAAGTAATACTAAATTTCAATTACAAGCATTATTTACACTGTTTCCCAAATTTCATTTATGCAAGTATGGGAATCTATTGTTAAAATTAAAACATTTAGTGCTGAAAATAATTAAAATTTCGCTATTTTAGAATATTCGAAGCGTGCCGTGAATATTGTTCCATAAATATAAACATTGTAAAGGAAGCCATATTTGTAATTTCGCCACGGTTTAGAAGTTTTCCCTCAGGCAATGCGGAGTGGGCGGAGCTAATAAGAGATAAACTTAGGGGAGACTTTGGGGTGCAATGCTGCGACATCTATGTATAAATTTTGATACTAAAATTGCATATTAGAATTTCACAATTTTTTTATAAACTACATTATATATTTTTAAAAACAAAACATAAATAGAATCAATAAAGTTATATTTACACGGGTCAGTTATTAGTTTATTAAAAATATTAATATTTTAAAGAAAATTAAAGTTGAAATTTGGCTAATATTGTCATTATGGTGTAATTTTTTTCTTATATGTTACAGTTTTTTTTAAAGAAAATCGACACGATAACTTATTAAGTACATCTTCCTCATTCTTCATACAAAATTTCAGTTGTTAATTTTTAATATTACAGCCAGATGCTTTGAAGTTCTAAACCATGTTTTCGTTGCCGTGACGGGGACAAGTCTACCGCCTTAAGTTGGTTTTCTTATGACTTAACCTATATCTATTTAAGTTTTCTATTTTGTATTTTGTGTTAGTAGGGATTAGTACTTGTCTCTCCTA
This sequence comes from Harpalus rubripes, assembly GCA_963082715.1. Classification (NCBI taxonomy): domain Eukaryota; kingdom Metazoa; phylum Arthropoda; class Insecta; order Coleoptera; family Carabidae; genus Harpalus; species Harpalus rubripes. Next base: position 31,592,414 of record OY720457.1, read on the forward strand.
CCTTCACTTCTGTACGATACGATGTAATATTTAGAATTTAATTTCTCTTGACCTTCACCTTCAACTTCTCTTCTCATCTCTTTTTTTGCAGGTTTTATTCGACTGAGTTACGGTTCTAGTCATACCGTATTCCGAGAAGTTTCGTACTACCCGTTCTTGTAATATATATATATATATATATATATATATATATATATATATATATATATATATATATATATAGTACGCTGGACCGCCAGCACAAATACTACCAGTTTTTTTTGTCAGTTTTGCAAAATCTATTTACAAAATAAAATATAAATAAACATATCTTAGATTAATACACTGACCGGCACAGAAAACAATCCTTGACATTCTCTCTGTACACTGTACACTTTGTTCTCCCAGTCTTTCTTGTCGTTGATGCTTTTCCTATATTTCTAGTCCATTTCGTCGTTTAATAACCTCGCACATTTTCAACAATCTATTTACAAAATAATTTATATAGTAAGAATAAACATATCTTACATTCATAGCGTACCTTACGTCGTTTAATTCCTACATTCTTTTCTTCAATTTTAAACTGACTATTTTCTGTAGTTTAAATTTATCATTAACACTTAAATGTGACAGAAGACCGTATTTGTCTTTTTAATTTTATACATGTATTCTTCGTTCGATTGTGATACTCTTCTAGTCTTTATCAACGTTTTCGTAGTTTTTAGTAACTTCTGATATTTCGTAAAATCTATTTACAAAATAAAATCTAAATTAACAATAAATATTTCTTAAATTCATTAGGTATACCTACCTCGTTAATTCATATTCTTTTCTTCAATTTTACACAACATATTTATTAATATTTAGCATTGAAAAGATCGACAACCCATACGACATTTATAATTTGTCATTATTGACATTGACATCATGCCAAATGTTACACATGACAACGTTTTTATCGTTTAAATTTTTACATGTAATCTTAGATCCACTGTTTCATTTTACGTTTAATAATTTTTTACTCGAAAACTGCATCCTACAGAAATTCGTCCCATTAGAAGAGCCCTGAAGCCAATCATTTCCTACAGTTTGTTACAACTTTCATGAAAATCGATCGCACCGTTTAAGCTGTAGCCTTGTCTAAAGTTGGGCGATCGTCGTGATTAAAGAAACTATAGTGAGATAGTGAATCTAATCATTTAGTATTAGGACTAGCGTAACCTCGGCTTCGCCGAGTTTTCCCTAGGGCTCCGCCGATAGTGGTTTATGATAGACTATACGTACATTCAAACCCTCTAGGCAAACTTCAAGCCCAAAGTTCTAACGCTAAAAAACTTTAAAAGTGTTTTAATTATGTCCTGCCCACGCAATATTCCCACCCGAACTGTTCACGCAATATTCCCACCCGAACTGCTCACGCAACATGCCCACCCAAACTACCCACGCAACATGCCCACTCAAACTGCCCACGCAATCTACTCACCCAACCTGCCCACAAATTCACGTGATCTAAAACGGAATGTGACGTCAGAGCACATACAGTTTAACATGTGACAAACTATCGCCTACTTTTATTTATATAAATAACGTAACCTGTTTTTCTATTGGCTATGAATGACGTACTGTATGTGCTCCGACGTCACAGGAGTGGGGGGCTGTTGTCATGACCAATTCTGACGCCAATCTTTTTATTTAATTATTTACTAAAATAACAATAAATTATTACTTATCTTAACATCCAATTTAATTTACGTCACATTCCTTGATGGCCTAAATCTTTGCTAACTATGTAAAAAGTGCAATTTCCGAATTCAAATTTCTCATTCTACGTATTCAAAATAAAAATTCGAGTCACAGTTTGATAGTTCTATGAAACAGCTACATTTATTATATTTGTTCATAAAATGTGAAATATACCCAGATTCATAAGTTTCATTATGATTAAATTATATCAACCATTAGTAGTATTTAAATGTACTTTTATTTATATCAATATGATATTATATCTTAAATTAACAATTTTATTTTTAAAACTTAATATACAAAGTAGTTAGTAGGAATAGATGACAGGAACATAAAATGAAATGAACAAATACTACGTGTTTTATGCGAGCAATAATTATGTAAATAACCTGAGAAAATTGAAAGTAATTATTTATAGATTCAATCAAAGTGAACAAAATATTTCAATTACAGGATATATATATATATATATATATATATATATATATATATATATATATATATATATACAATATTATTAACATTTATATGAGTACACAATACTAAATTTAAAGATAAAACAAATCAAACAAATATGATAGTTTTATTCTAGAGTAAATGATTAGTTACTTACTGTAGAATAATAAGTAGTTATATCTAAACATATACAACGAATTTGAAAATATATGAATGCAGTTTAAATTGTTATTAAGGGGAAAGAATGTAAAGGTCATATAAAAAATACTTTACTGGTTTATACTCTTTGATTATGCTATTCAAAATTTATTTATTAGATAGAGTTGGCAATAATTTTTATTTAAATAGATTTTAAACTTAATATAAGAATTTGAATTCCGGGATAATATCTGTACTATTTTAAGATAGGTATCGAATTTTGTTAAAAAAACAGATTAAAACAGTACCATTTTTAAGGTATTGGATTATTCTTATTGCAAACTATGAAAAACGTGACTTTCGGGTAGGATTTTTCATGTCTTCAATGATAGACGAATTTCTGCCTAAACATTTGTCAAAAACCACTCAGAATTCCAATTCAAAACAGATATTAATGTTCATCGATCCATGTAAAAAACAACTTTGAGTGAATAATAAAATGTAAGAAAATTAAATGAAAAAATAAACAGATTAAAACAGTACCATTTTTAAGGTATTGGATTACTCTTGTTGCAAACTATGAAAAACATGAATTCCCGGCTGGATTTTTCGTGTCTCTAATGATTAATGAATTTATGCCTGGATATTTGTCACAAAACAGTAAGAATTCCAATCCAAAACAGATATTAATGTTCTTCGATCCATGTAAATAATAATAATAATATTAATATTAATAATAATAATATTAATATTAATAATAATAATAATAATAATAATAATAATAATAATAATAATAATAATAATAATAATAATAATAATAATAATAGTAATAATAATAATAATAATAATAATAATAATAATAATAATAGTAATAATAGTAATAATAATAATAATAATAATAATAATAATAATAATAATAATAATAATAATAATAATATGATTTATTGCCCAACAGCTGAACCATGTACAGGACAATATAAATTGAACAAAAATAACAAATATATTATGATAGGTACATAAAAAAATAAACATAAAAATTGCAAATTACAAATTACAAAAATTACAAAAAAATGTCTTCATATATAATGTTCGCATTTCGACATATGACAGTTACGGGGGAACGATGCAGCACATCAGACCGGGCGGGAGGAAGTTGAAAAGTCCTTGGAAACCTGGACGCCTGACGTGGAACATGGAATTGGACACGCGACAAAAGGAAAGGTGCATCAACGCCTCCACGTAGCAGAAGCCAAAGGAACTTCGCGCAACTCATCTTTCTCCGGGTAGTCAGTGATGGCATATCATGGCGTTGAAGGAGGGACAGTTGATCCGTACCTCGAACCGGATAGACCCTATCTAATTTGTATGACAAAAATTTCAAACATCTACGGTGAATACGATCAAGTGCCAGTTGCTGATACGCATAGTAAGGGTACCAAATTAAATTTGCGTATTCTAATTTACTAAGGACATAAGCAAAGTAAAGTGATTTAAATGCATTAACATCTTGGAAAAAATGACTGATTCTAATAATGAAGCTCAGCATTCTATTTGCATCAGGTACAACATTGTTTAAATGATCAGAAAAAATGAAAGTTAGACAGAAAGTGACGCCCAAGTCCTTAACAGACGTTACATTAGCAATTAATGAACCACGCATTTGATAAGGATAACGGATACTACTAATTTTGCGTGTGTAAGAAATTATGCAACATTTCTCTATATTGAAACTAAGTTTATTATTTTGGCACCAAACATCCATTATGTCAATGTCCTCCTGCAACAATTCCTCATCATTAAGAGAGTTCACTGAGGTGAATAATTTTAAATCATCAGCGTATGCAAGTGCATGACATTTAAATAAAGATAGAAGTTCGTTGATATATAGAACAAATAACAGCGGACCCAAATTGGAGCCTTGGGGAACCCCAGACGTAGCTGTAAAGTTCATTGAAGAATAACCATTATAGTATACATAGCAAATTCTGTTATTCAAATAAGAATATAATAACTGAACTAAAGCTGGAGATGCTCCATAAATACTTAATTTGGATAGCAAAACACCATGGTCGATTGAATCGAAGGCACAAGAAAAATCGGTATAGATAACATCTACTTGTCCCCGTTTATCAATAGTTTCCGCAACACATTGAGAGAGACAAGCCAAGTTATTAATGGTTGATCGGCCTCTCATAAAACCATGCTGGTTAGTTGAAATATACAAGCTAGTGTGTCTATAAATTTTATTATATATTAATATTTCAAGTATTTTCGCAAAATTGTTTAAAATTGATATTGGTCTATAGTTGCTAATGTGAAATTTGTCACCTTTTTTAAAAACAGGTGTAATTCTTGTTTTCTTCCATCTTTCAGGAAAAGTACTTGAACTAATTGACAAATTTATGATTAAAGCAAGCGGTTTTGAGAGGACAAAACGGGCATCTTTGATTAAGAAACTAGGAATCATATCTTCTCCAGCTGTAAACTTGATTTTAAAAGTTGACATAATCGATGTTATATCTTCCTCTGAAACTAAATTCAATGTAAATGTAGGATAATAATTTTCTTCGTTGTTATTCTTATAAGTCGAGCTAGTTGAGAAAAATTGGACAAAAGAAGAAGCGAAAGCTTCGACTATTTTCTGAGGGCTATCAAATTCTTCAAGATCATTATGAAGTTTGCTTGGAATTCTAGTAGTTCCTTGTTTTTGATGAGCATACTTCCAGAAATCGGATGGATTTGATTTAATGTTGTTTTCTACGGAGGTAATATAAGCTTTGTAAGCCTCAGTAATTTGACATTTAATTAGCTTACGTAGTCTTTTAAATTCTTCAAGATAATGCTGCTGATTGAATTTAATGAATTTTTTCCTAAAATATGTTTTAGTTTTGATATTAAACTTAATTTCTTTAGTGAACCAAGGTGGAAATCGGGATTCAGCATATGCAGTCTGTGGAACTGATTTATTATAAGTTGTATATAACGATGTATAAAACGTATCAAGTGCGACGTTCACATCTTGAATGTCGTTTAAGAAAGACCGGTCTATATCACACATATTTTCATAAAGCTGGTTATAATTAGCTTTACGAAAATTATAGCGAGTATTTACGGCCAATGGGAATTTATTATTGAAAGTAGGAGACATAATATTAAATTGGACAGACAATGTTGGATGGTATTTATCTTCAGGGACTAAAGAAAATTCGGATCGCTCAACCACAATGGATTCGAAAAAGTTAGTTAAAACAAGGTCTAGTTTGTTTGAATAAAAATTGAGTACATTATTGAGTTGCTTGAGATTTACAGCAGTAATAAAGTTTTTAAACATGGAAGATTTTGAACAATTGACTAAATCATTATATAAATCAGGTAGGTTAAAATCTCCTAAAATAAGTACTCGTTCATCAATTAATATCAATTCCAGTGCCTCAAGAAATGTACTGAAATTATCAACATCTATATCCGGTGGAATGTAGACGGCACAGATAATAAAAGACAAGTTATTAAAGTGGCATTTACATGCAACAATATCTATAATGGGAGTCAAATTTTTAATTTCTGACATATCAAGAATATTATAATTAATATTATTCAAAAATGCGATTACAACTCCACCGCCTTTTGAACGGTTTGACAAAAAAAAATTCTATTGTGATCGAACGACATTATAATGTGAAGGAAATAACTCAGAATTTTGCATTGAATCATTTAACCAAGATTCGGTGATGACAATTATATTGAACGACGAAGACAAACAGTATAAAATAAATGAGACTTAGAATTTAAACCCCTAGTATTTTGATAAAGACATTCTAAAGACAAAGACACAGAGCTGTTGGGCAATTTTAGTTTTCCGATTTAGTGGACACCACACGAGGAACATTATTTACATATTTAATTGACAAATTCGTTTCGCCTTTTTCCAATCTCTCATTTAAGTCGGTTTTTACATATTTGTAAAAGGCAATCTGCTTATGCGTCCGATCTCTAGAGATTGACAAATTAGGCCATTTTTGGCAATTTTTAAATTTTTTGATGTTTCGAAACATTTTGTTAATGTCATTAGGGGACGACAATTCAATTTTTAAAGGCCGAGAGCGAGAGGATGTTGGATCATAACGTCCAAGCCTATAAGAATTAGCTATTGAACATTCAACCCCTAATTCAGACATGATGTCTTTTGCTAAAATGTTGTCAATATTAGTTTGCTGTTCCTTCGTAGATACTTCATTAGCGCCAAAAATTAAAAAGTTGTGCGAGCGCTTTTCTCTTTCAGAAATTTCACTAATAATTTCTTCAGTTACAATTAGTGAAGATAAATCAGTAGTGCTAGTTTTAGAATTTTTAAGTTCTAAAATGTGTTTTTGCAGAGAAAGAATTAAGGCCTTAAGACTACTGATATCATCACCAAATTTCGAACAATTAGTGCAGTTCCATTTCAATCCTCCGATACCTGATTTAATTTTACGAGCGTCAGCTATGGTAATATTATCAACACATGAGATACTATAACACTGTTTACATATGTAACATGCTATAGATCTGTGCTCTTTAATACTTTTTTTGCAGCAGATACATTTAATATTATCCATTACAAATGGAAACGAAAAAGATTGAAAATGTTAATAGATTAAAAAAGGTAAAAAGAAAAAAAACACCCTGTATATAATTTTTGTCAAACACCCAATATATTTGACTTAAAGAAGCGTATGACTGAGCACGCTACTTAATAGAACAGGCGTAAACAAACAATACAACCTCGTTTCTAAGTAGCCAAAAAATTGTTACAAAAATATGATAAATATAAAAGAAACTCACCCCAGAGACAAAAGCTGAAGATACAAAATATATAACAATAAAGATCACAACCTGCCGAACACAACAGTATGAATCACAGAGACGAAAACTTTGAAGAACCTAGCAAAAACAGTTTATAAATGAGGAGCCAAATCAATACGTCTAGCCGTACCTAGCAATAAAATAATTAAATCTAGCCGTACCTAGCAATAAAATAAGTAAAAGTAGAAAACAACTAACATGGATTGAATTTGTTCCGACTGAAATAGTAAAATGCAACAAAATTAAATGAATAAAACAGATTAAAAAGGTACCATTTTCAAAGTATAGTATTATTCTTGTTGCAAACTATGAAAAACATGAATTCCCGGCTGGATGTTTCGTTTCTCTATTGATCGATAAATTTCTGCCCGAACATTTGTCAAAAACCAGTTAGAATTTCAATCAAAAACAGATATTAATGTTCTTCGATCCATGTAAAAAACAACTAACTTGGATTGAGTTGGTTTCAACTAAAATAATAAAATGTAAGAAAATTAAGTGAAAAAAAAAACAGATTAAAACAGCATCATTTTCAAGGTATTGGATTATTCTTGTTGCAAACTATGAAAAACATGAATTCCCGGCTGGATTTTTCGGGTCTCTAATGATTGATGAATTTCTGCCTGGGCATTTGTCAAAAAACGGTAAGAATTCCAATCCAAAATAGATACTAATGTTCTTCAATCCAAGAAAAAACAACTTGGATGGAATTTGTTTCAACTGAAATAATAAAATGTAAGAAAATTAAATGAAAAAAAAAACAGATTAAAACAGTACCATTTTTAAGGTAATATATTATTCTTGTTGCAAACTATGTAAAACATGAATTCCCTGCTGGATTTTTCGTGTCTAATAATTGATGAATTTCTGCCTGGACATTTGTCAAAAAACAGCAAGAATTCCAATCCGCAACATATATCAATGTTCTTCGATCCATGATAAAACAACTATCTCGAATGGAATTTGTTTCAACTAAAATAACAAAATGTAAGAAAATTAAATGGAAAAAAAAACAGATTAAAACAGTACCATTTTTAAGGTATTGTATTATTCTTGTTGTAAACTATGTAAAACATGACATTTCGGTAGAATTTTTCGTGCCTGTAATAAGTGACGAATTTTTTCCTGGACATTTGTCGAAACAGTCAGAATTTCAATCCAATACAGATATCAATGTTCTTATATCGATGAAAAAAACAACTAACTTGGATAGAATTTGATTAAACTGAAATAATTTTAAATGTATGAAAATTAGATGAAAAAAAAATATATTAAAACAGTACCATTTTTAAGGTATTGGATTATTCTTGTTGCAAACTATGAAAAACACGACTTTCCTGTAGGATTTTTCGTGTCTCCAATTAGTGACGATTTCTGCCTGGATATTTGTCGAGAAACAGTAAAAATTCCAATTCAAAACAGATATCAATGTTCTTCGATCCATGTAAAAAAAACAACTAACTTGGATGCATTTGTTTAACCTGAAATAATTTGAAATGCAAAGTAAGAAAATTATTTGCAATTAAACAGTAAATATTTTACCATTTTAAATTTTGAATTTTCTTGTTCAAAAGCTAGAGTAACATGATTATCCAGTGTGATTTTTTGATATCGCCAATGTGTGTCGAATTTCTTGCTTCAGTAAAGCATCTTTTTACAATACTTCTACAATACAGAAAAAGAATTGAATTAATAAAAATACAATAACATTGACAAACCATATATTTGTATTTGGAAATAAAATGAAATCTTCCATCCGCCAAAAATTTAATTTTTATTATTTCCGCTAGATACGTATTAGATAAGTTGACCTGCAGACTAATCTGGTAAGTCTAAATGTTATTCAGCGTAAACGCATAAGATGATTTATAGATGCGATTGTTTGCGCGTTTTTTCGCTGGAACTTCGGATTTCTTGAATTTAATTTTCTAAATTATACTATAGTAAAATAAATTATATTAATTGTAATAAAAATTTCTTGTAATTATTACCTCTTATAAATTTTGAATTTTACTTTAAAATATAAATTTTTATTTCTTTGAAATTTAAATAGAGATGTCAACACAGCAGATTGGCGCACCCAACAATGAATAATATACCATAATGGTTCTAATTTTTTTTGAGTGTTCAACTAAAATTTTTTTTGAGTGTTCAACTAATTATATGTTTTTTAAGTAAATTATATCATGAATTTTAATTTAAAGTTTATTATTTCTTAGATATTTACAATGATTCGAGTTGCGTTAAATACTACACAATTATAAAAAGATTTATATTAATTCAAAATGTTTAGATTTTTATGGTTTTAAAGTACAGAGACTACCGCCAAATAAACTATTGTAGATTTGTACTATTTTGCAAAATGAATGAATGAATGAATATATTTAAAAATGTGGTACACTTTAAATTTAAATTAAATTTACAACAAAAGGACGGTGGAACTCCAAAAGCTGGCAACTCGATTTTTTAATAAAAAACATACACACATTTACACACACACACATATACATGCATACATACATACATACATACATACATACATACATACATACATACATACATACATACATACATACATACATACATACATACATACATACATACATACATACATACATACATACATACATACATACATACATACATACATACATACATACATACATACATACATACATACATACATACATACATACATACATACATACATACATACATACATACATACATACATACATACATACATACATACATACATACATACATACATACATACATACATACATACATACATACATACATACATACATACATACATACATACATACATACATACATACATACATACATACATACATACATACATACATACATACATACATACATACATACATACATACATACATACATACATACATACATACATACATACATACATACATACATACATACATACATACATACATACATACATACATACATACATACATACATACATACATACATACATACATACATACATACATACATACATACATACATACATACATACATACATACATACATACATACATACATACATACATACATACATACATACATACATACATACATACATACATACATACATACATACATACATACATACATACATACATACATACATACATACATACATACATACATACATACATACATACATACATACATACATACATACATACATACATACATACATACATACATACATACATACATACATACATACATACATACATACATACATACATACATACATACATACATACATACATACATACATACATACATACATACATACATACATACATACATACATACATACATACATACATACATACATACATACATACATACATACATACATACATACATACATACATACATACATACATACATACATACATACATACATACATACATACATACATACATACATACATACATACATACATACATACATACATACATACATACATACATACATACATACGTACATACATACATCCATACATACATACATACATACATACATACATACATACGTACATACATACGTACATACATACGTACATACATACATACATACATACATACGTACATACATACATACATACATACATACATACATACGTACATACGTACATACATACGTACATACATACGTACATACATACGTACATACATACATACATACATACATACATACATACATACATACATACATACATACATACATACATACGTACATACATACGTACATACATACATACATACATACATACATACGTACATACATACGTACATACATACATACATACATACATACGTACATACATACGTACATACATACGTACATACATACATACATACATACATACATACATACATACATACATACATACATACATACATACATACATACATACATACATACATACATACATACATACATACATACATACATACATACATACATACATACATACATACATACATACATACATACATACATACATACATACATACATACATACATACATACATACATACATACATACATACATACATACATACATACATACATACATACATACATACATACATACATACATACATACATACATACATACATACATACATACATACATACATACATACATACATACATACATACATACATACATACATACATACATACATACATACATACATACATACATACATACATACATACATACATACATACATACATACATACATACATACATACATACATACATACATACATACATACATACATACATACATACATACATACATACATACATACATACATACATACATACATACATACATACATACATACATACATACATACATACATACATACATACATACATACATACATACATACATACATACATACATACATACATACATACATACATACATACATACATACATACATACATACATACATACATACATACATACATACATACATACATACATACATACATACATACATACATACATACATACATACATACATACATACATACATACATACATACATACATACATACATACATACATACATACATACATACATACATACATACATACATACATACATACATACATACATACATACATACATACATACATACATACATACATACATACATACATACATACATACATACATACATACATACATACATACATACATACATACATACATACATACATACATACATACATACATACATACATACATACATACATACATACATACATACATACATACATACATACATACATACATACATACATACATACATACATACATACATACATACATACATACATACATACATACATACATACATACATACATACATACATACATACATACATACATACATACATACATACATACATACATACATACATACATACATACATACATACATACATACATACATACATACATACATACATACATACATACATACATACATACATACATACATACATACATACATACATACATACATACATACATACATACATACATACATACATACATACATACATACATACATACATACATACATACATACATACATACATACATACATACATACATACATACATACATACATACATACATACATACATACATACATACATACATACATACATACATACATACATACATACATACATACATACATACATACATACATACATACATACATACATACATACATACATACATACATACATACATACATACATACATACATACATACATACATACATACATACATACATACATACATACATACATACATACATACATACATACATACATACATACATACATACATACATACATACATACATACATACATACATACATACATACATACATACATACATACATACATACATACATACATACATACATACATACATACATACATACATACATACATACATACATACATACATACATACATACATACATACATACATACATACATACATACATACATACATACATACATACATACATACATACATACATACATACATACATACATACATACATACATACATACATACATACATACATACATACATACATACATACATACATACATACATACATACATACATACATACATACATACATACATACATACATACATACATACATACATACATACATACATACATACATACATACATACATACATACATACATACATACATACATACATACATACATACATACATACATACATACATACATACATACATACATACATACATACATACATACATACATACATACATACATACATACATACATACATACATACATACATACATACATACATACATACATACATACATACATACATACATACATACATACATACATACATACATACATACTTACATACATACATACATACATACATACATACATACATACATACATACACACACACACACACACGCATACACACACATACACACACACACACCCATTTTGTTTATATATTGGTATATATCGCGGTGTGGATTCATTTATGAAACATGTCTCAGACGCGAGCTTATGTTATAAATTTATGCTCTAGCGATATTGTTTCAATGTTGAACCACACTTCCACACTTTTGTTTTGTTTATTGCAATGTACAACAAGAATTCCAAATATTATTGGTATCGGTCCCAGAACTATAATGTTCCAAGTCATTGTCAGGAGCTGGGTTATAACTGATTACTTGAATAATTAAATTGCAAAGTACATAAAAATTATGCTAAAAAAATTAATTATAATTAAATTACCGTAGAAACTTGAAACAAATTTAATTACCAAGTAAATCAGTTTTTTGTATAGCTCTCATTTTTATCAGAGTTTTTGGTCTCTTTCTTATTTTAATCAAATTTAGACAAGTGTTCCTCTCTAATTTATAAATTAAGGATAATATGAGAAAGATTTTTTTCTTAAATTTAAAATCAATTGCATTTGCTTCTATATAAAATAGGATTATATTTAATCCATGTAGAACTGATATTTATTTTCCTTCATTTTAGACCGTTGTTTCTAAAATTTATGTAACAGGGACAATGACTTAAAACATAATAGTCCCAAACCCGCCAATAATATTTGAAATTCTTGATGCACCTTGCGGTTTCGTTTCGTTGGAAAACTATTTCCGTAATTTCTGTTACATAAATTTTAGATTCCCTCGTTTCAAGTTCGGTATGTTGCGTTTTATTTAACGCAACCTTGCAAACTTTTCAGTCAATCAAAATTAAAGCTTTAAATTTTATCGAATAATACAATTCGTAATGCGTATAACAATAACAATATTATAATTTTCAAATCAAATATAAATGAATGCTACTTTCGTTATGTGTTTGTATTTAAAATTGGCTTTTTAATTTTACACTGAATTGTATTTTTTGGAAATATTATGCATGAACAAGTGTGTTCAAAAATATAAACTCACGCTTTACATATTTTTTTAAACATTATAAATTTTTAAATCTGAATTGAATATTTCTTTAAAGACAATATTATTTGTACATCCTTCGCCTGTCTCATTCACGCAGTCATCGGATACTTTGATTTTCAAATTCTGCATTGATCTATAGCGAGACAGCCACATACAATTGGCCGTGTGTGAAAACGGGATTTTCTAAATTTATACCAACAAAATCAAACGTTTGGCCTTGGGATTTACTAATTGTCAATGAAAATGCCAACCGTATAGGGAACTGTCTCCATTTTAATGTGAACGGCAAATTTGTGTCGGTATTTAAATCGAATCTAGGTAAATAAATTCCATTACCTGCACTTTGTCCTGTAAGTACTTCCAAATCTAAATAATTCTTTTTCATGTCTTTGACTATTAGTCGAGTAGCGTTACACAATCCGCGTTTGGGATTCATGTTTCTTAGCAACATAACAATCGCGCTGAAATACACTCGTGGTGGCCCCGAAATTTTGTTTAAAATAATTTCATTGATGATCATTGTGTCATCGTGGTGCTAAGATAGCTCTATTTGTGAACTATAAAATATCATTAGGTGATATTTCATTAGTTCCGAATATTTCGTCTGCCAATGAAATTTTTGAAATGCACGTTGGCGGTATTGTACCAATATCATTGTCATCATTGCCTACTTTTAACAGGTATTCTGAAAATTCAATTTCATCTTTATTCACTCGCATATTTTGTTTCAAGGAAAATTTCTTGAACAACGGCCATGATGGATATTGTTATATCGAAGTTTCTATTATAACAGTTCTGTGATTGGTGTAGTTTACTACAGGTAAGCACTGTCGAAAATCGCCTCCTAGTATAACAATTTTACCACCAAGTGGTAATTTATTGTTCATAAAATCTTTTAATAATAAATCAAATGCATTTAGGGCATATTGTGGGATCATTGTGACCTCATCACAAATTATTACTGTTGCATTTGTAATTAGTGTCCCTGAAAGACTTTTAGCTTTGACATTACACTTACAACCGTCAGTTACTGGGACTGGCAATTTAAAAATTGAATGAAGCGTTTGATCCCCTTTCAACAACGTTGCTGCGATACCTGTCCAAGCAACAGCTATAACTTTTTGCCCTTGTCCTCTTAGAACACTAATTAGTGTGTTGTATAAAAAGGTTTTGCCAGTGCCACCTGGCCCGTCTACAAAGAAATATCTGTTTTTACAATTTGCATCGCTTACTGCATTTAAAATGTTTTGTAAAATATCCCTTTGTTCACTATTGAATAAAGATACATTCTTCTCGCCCTCTAATTTTTCTGCATTTATATCTATGAAATCGTTTTCATTACTTACATTATCTATTTCTTTCGGCTGTGGCAAACCGAAATCACTAAGATCGTATCTATGAATGATTAATATTTCTTGAATATTTCTTAAACATTTATTTTGTGCAGTTTCTTTGGAATGATGTAATAAATAATCTTCCATTAAATACTCTTTGAATTTTTCCCATAATTCAACTGCATTTGTTGTTGTATGAAAACAAATTAAATATGCAAATAACTCTCGCAGTTGTTTTGGGAATTTACTTAAAACAGCCTCTCTTAAACAATTTTCGGATTCTTTGTCATTTTGCAAAAGACCTAAAACACGGACCGCTTTCTGATATGTATTGTACAATATTCCATCAACCGTGCGTATGTCTTCAAAACTTGTGGCATCAGTGGCATGAACCAATATTAAGCGTAAGTAAATCCGTTTTGTCTTTTGGACTCACTGAAATCGTACGACCTATTGGTGGTTTTTTCTCTCTTTGTCTATCTTTCCACATGTTATTTGTGAAAACATAATATTTTGGAATTTCCATGTAGCGATATTTTCGAGCATTGACATCTGTTTGATTTAACATGAACCACGCAGTTAGCGTAGTATTTTTCTTGGCTGCGCATTCTAAAGCTTGTTTCTCCTGACCGATTACAAAACAAACATATCTGGCGTCTAAATAACCGTTAATTTCATCCGATTTAACAGTATTTGCTTTATCAATTTGACCTAATTTTATTAAGGCGCAATCATGGCCTTTGCATAAATAATCGCAAATGTATTCAATACTCTTAACTGATGAGCATATTTCTATATTTATGTGAGCTCGAATTTTTTTAAATAAATATGGATTATATGGGATCCAGCGATTGTCAATTGTATATTTAGGTACACCATTTGTCCACAAAATATCTATTGTCGCGCCATCGGTCTTTTATACAGTCGGTAACCGTTTATATTTTTATGCATTTCATTTCTAAATTCCTTGAGGTATTTTTCGGAACATTTATTGTCACTCGTACATGGTGAATTTTTGTTTAATTTACCGCATGGACCGTATAGCATATGTGATCGGACTAATTGTTGTAATTCCGGCGTATCGTCCTCGTCTGGAATCTCGGCGCTTACAATAGAATTAATATCGTCTCTATTTCGAATTTTACTACACTCAGCGAATGTTAATAGCAAATGCATGTGTGGCAAACCCCGTTTTTGAAATTCAATTACATATATGAACGCTACAATTTTACCAAAAATATCATCGTGTAGAAATTCATGCATCATTTGCTTTATTTTACCGCAAAACACTTTTGCTACAATATCTGGCCTGTCGCTAGTGGTTTGACTTTCGCGTAATTGTTGTAATATTTCTGGCCATTTTGGATTGCATGTTACTGTGATAAACAAGTCTGACTTACCAAATTCTCTTACGATTGACATAGCATTTTGGTACATTTTAAGCATAACTCTATTGCCGCTCTGAAATGTTGAAGGCAAAATAACCATCGTACCGGCTTTACCGCCTTCGGTTGCGGCTATATTGTTGACATGGTCCATTAAACCACTATACAGCTCTACTCTGAGTGTAGGCTGATTTAAACGAATGTAAGTTAGTCGTTCGGCTTCAACTTTGACGTATGCGTTTACAATATATTGCTGAGTAAGTTTCCCAGCTTCTAAACAGGGGTTAAAATGAACCCGGACCGATAATCTATTCATGTAAAATTGTAACATACTTTGTTTTTTAACACCATCCTTTTGTTTCAAATTTATGTTCCAACCACCTTGGCCATGAGGACATAATAATGGATAAATCATTTGATCGCAATTTTCACTAAACTGATGTATTCTAACTTGACCACCGGCCCTACGGTGAATACAAATATCTCTATTTATTGGTGGTGCACCGTCGTTTGATGTGAAAACAACAGCTACCTTATTACTCGTTGGTACATTGTACCTACGTTTATCTTTTGTTCTATCATTAACTATCCTCAAGTTAATTTAAGGCATGATTTGATTAGTTAGATTAGCTTTAGCAATTTCTCTTTGTTCTACTTCTTGTAACATTAGATATGCTTTGCAATATGGACTAGCTTCTCTTATTATATTATCTAACTCTTTCATTATTTCTGGTTTGCATTGTTTAATATATTCAAGACTCATGCGTTTCTGTAACGCATCAGCTGAATTAATAATGTAAAACTGGGCATATTTTTCGGCCTTACCATCTGCGAGATATAATGAAGCGTTTGTATCATGGTAAATTTGACCATTAATACGAAAACAATATGGACCTAGTCTTGGTGATGGTGAAATATTTGCTCCCAAGGAAGCAAAAGCCAAAGCACTGTTAAATTTTCTAATATTTTTCTTAAAATTTTTACTATCTGAATTATTACTAATCATTAGATCATTAAAATCAACTAAGTGATCCGGATGTAACTTACCCTTACGCCAGCAATGAGTAAACTTGCCATCTTGAGGCTTTTCAAAAGCAAAGTTTTTAGATGAACAATCTTTGCATAAAACTGTCAGAACCCAAACTGTGTGTCACTATTTGTAACTCCAAGCCTTTACTTGCTAACATGTACGTTTCTGAAATTTTGGATTTTATATTTCTTTGTAACTGCTTTAGCTTTATTTAATTGATTATTTTTTAACAACCTGTTTTTTTTTGTTCATTAGTTTCATTGTTAGTTAAATTCACGAAATTATCTTTATATCTTTCTAATCGATTTTCTTTTTGCTCAGGTGTTTCATTCTTTAACCCGCAAGCTTTTTCTTCGGATGTTTCGCGTAATAAACTACTTGAATTGATTTCTTTCTGCTTTTCTAATCTATTTGCTTTTTCGTCAAGTGTTTCATTGCTTATATATTTTTTGAAATTTAATTTAAGTTTTTCTAATCTTTCAGCTTTTTCGCTGAGTGTTACAATACTTAAATATTTTTCGAAATAGGATTTAAGTTTTTCTAATCTATCAGCTCTTTCGTCTGGCGTTTCATTGCTTAGATAATTTTCGAAATTGGATTTAAGTTTATTCAACCTATGCGCTTTTTCTTCAGGTGTTTTACGTTTAATATAATTCGCAGTAATTTGTTTCTGTATTTCTAAACGTTTAATTTTATCTTCAGGTGTTTCATTGCTTAATCGCTTTAAATTATTTTCAGTTAGTCTATTCAAACGATTATTTCGCTGTTCTTCGGTTTCATTAAATTTACGTTTTAAATACTTTACACGTAATTGTTGTTGACGTATAACTGGAAAAATTGCTAACTGCCTTACCCGAAACATTTGCAAAACAGGAGACCTGAGTCTTGTTGTATCGTACGTTTCCTCTTTAGGATTACGGTTAAATATTATATTGGTACAAAACGCGACAGTAAATAAACCACAATCGTAGGCATTCGGTTGTTGTTAAACTCGCGTAAATGTAACTAGAGGTCTGTATGGAAATAATCTATCTAAATATGTTTGAACACTGGCATGTAAACATTGTGAATTCATGCTATCATAAATGATAATGTCAGTACTATCAGAATACGAAGCTAGCCAGTGCCCTACACTACCTATGTTTGCACCTGGCGCAAATAAAATTTGAAGGTGTCTAGTATCCTCTAGAATAGGAGTTATACGATGTGGGACTTGTACGTAAGCCGTACACTGGGGTCTAAAATTAGAATTAGATCGCACTAAAGAAAAGAAATAATCGATATGCACGTCTTCTAAATAACCTTGCGGATTTAACAATGTATTAAAATCATAATCTGTCAAAGTACACTGAATTACAGTATTTCCTATGCCGGTAGTACCTACATTTAAATTATTCATTTCATTTTGACGAATCTGTGGTGTTTCATGATCTACTATTGACATTTTGGTTATATCTATTACTTCTTTCGTAATATTATTTCTTTCCCTATTTAAAATAGCGATTTTTAAATTAGTTACATCATTAGTTTCGGTTTTATTTGATTTGTTTACATTTGTTTTTTTACTTCTGTCATAATATTGTTGTTTCTTTTGACGTTTCATGTTATCTTTGGACGGCATTTTATATAATGTAATTTAAATAATTACTTTTAGTTTTTAGAGTGCGTTCCGTTTTATGTATAATATAGAATACAACTCAGACCTCTTAGTATCACAGCTGTATAGATTCTTTTACCTCTGGTTGGAGTTATGCAGATTTTTTACTATTACTCCAAATGAAACACTTTCTATCCCTAAATTGGAAAAAAATAATTAGTTAATTATTATTCACGAAAGATGACTATTCAAGGTCATTTGTTCGAAGGAACAATACACAGCATTTTATGTAGTCGTAGCTTAGCAACATTTTGTCTCGAAAAGTGAAAGATTATTTGACGTATGTCTATTTAATTTATGTAATGTGACAGATATACATAAATGGTGGCATTACTTTATAGCACACTACAAATAGTAGTGTCGTATGTCGTAGAGGTATGGACATATAATTATCTACTACACTGCCCTCTGTACTCATGTTTATCCAGTGACGTTGGCATTTAAGTCAATTTATTTTTGTGTGCTTTTTGTCAAGCCTATATTGTTAGATAATAAAAAATCCAATATAAAATACGTAATTTACACTATCGTATTGTGCTTTCTTACAAAATTGCTGCTAGGAGCAAACTATTGAATTTATAAATATGCCAATAGATGCGAAGAAAAGAAAATTGTGGCTGGAAGTAGTAGGTCGTGGAGGTGATAGTTTTTTTTTACATTTAATTTTATCTTAACTCTTTAACATCCCTTATTTCGGCAGCATTAAAACAATCATGTTCTGATATAAAGTCAGCCACCAATTAGCTATCTACTTCCAGTAAATTATCCGACTTAGCTTGAGTTTAGCCTGTTTTAGCCATTATTACTTCATTACTCATTTATAATGGAAAATGCCAAGTGTCAAATTAGAAGTGACATTAGATGTGACAAACTAACGCCTACGCTTATTTATCTAAATAACAAAAATAAACGAAGGTGATGGAAAAACTGTTTTTCAATTGGCTGTGAATGACGTAATGTATGTGCTTCTACGACACAAGAGTGGGAGGGTTGTTTTACATGACTATTTTTGGCGCCAAACTTTTAATTTTGTTATTTACGAAAATAACAAATTATTAAAAAATAATTATAAATAAGAAAAATATTGCATAAACTTTAATGTAAAATATTTTTTGAAAAATGTAAAACAGGCTCATTTTAATTTTTGATAAATTAATTTTGGATATCTAAAACTAAATTATGGATATCACATCTCCGTAAATATCATGCCCAGAATTCGAATTTAAGACGTTTTAAAAACAATTTTGTATATCAAAAAATATTGTAAGGACATCCTATAATTAATTAAAGACGTCTGTATTTCATTTAATGACGTCTTAAAATAATCTAAGATATCTAAGTTGGCAGTGCTTTTATGAATAAATATACAACATATCCAAAAATCAAAAATATACGACCCTTTGCAGGGTAAATCTATTTCATGAATGGACGAAATGTAGAATAAATATTAAAACGGCGTTCTGTACAGAAATATAGGATGCGAGCAGTCATGAAATTTTGTTGGCCTTTGGAGACCCGCGTCAAAATTACACCAAAAAATTATGTATATGTAATTTACAAATGTCGAAATTTTAAAGTTTTCCTGTTTGCATGTGGTATATTTGTTACCATGAATATGGAAATTACTGGTCGTGGAAAATAAACCACATGGAAATGAAAATTTCAAAAATCTAGAAATAGATGTTATTGATCTGAGAAACTTTAATTACGGCCTGTTTCTACGATGTAAACATTTAAATTTAATCACAATAAACTAAGTGTCATTTTGACAGAGGCCTCCAAATCTGCTTGCCAATGCCAACCAAGTAACATGATTGCCCGCGTCCTATACAGTTGTAAATTATACTGATAACTTAGCTACTATTGAGGCTCTTACCTTTATCTATTCCACTTCTTTCCGCTCTGTGCTGTAGAAGGGATTATTTATTTATTTTACTGTACGTCTGGCCTGATCTCTCACTCTCTCAAATTATGTAGGTATAATGTACAAAAATACAGCACTAAATACACAATTATTTTTTTTCGCAATTTGATTAATATTGGCTTGGGACACAATAAAAATTTTGCTTTTTTCCACCAAAGTGAAAAACAAATAATATTATTCTTTTGTTTGCCATGGTGTACGGTAGCTAATGGAAAATCTACTTTATCCACAAGGTCAAACTCAAACGCATATCTTAATTATATAATTTATTAAGAAATTATACAAATTGACTTATTGTATTGATAAATATTTAATTGAAGACACTTTTAAATAATTATTATTTTTATATCCTAATGATTTTATTTTTTATGTAACAAAACTACATATTAATGTGACAGATGACATTTATCTTCTGAATTATTTCTTCGTGTTTTTCTCATCGTATTCGTAGTTTTTAATATAAATTTTGTAAAATATATTTACAATAGAAAATACATAAATTTACAATGAACATGGCTTAAATTCATTACGTTTACCTACTTCGTTTAATTCTTACATTATTTTCTTCAAGTTTATATATTATTAAAAAAAATGGCATTTAGACAACCGACGTTTACAATTTGACATTATCATATCAAATATGACAGATGACAGTGTTTATCTTCTTAATTTTGTACAAGTATCCTTCAATCGATTGTGATATTCTTCATGATTTTCTCATACAGCGTTTCGTAGTTTTTAGTAATTTCAGACATTTCGTAAAATCTATTTACAAAATAAATTATAAATAAACAACAAACATATCTTAAATTCATTACATATACCTACCTCGTTTAATTCATATTATTTTCTTCAATATTACACATTATTTATACATATTATTTAGCAATGAAAAGGTCGACAACCCATGCGACGTTCATAATTTGTCATTATTGACATTAACATGTCAAATGTTACACTTGACAGCGTTTATCTTCTAAATTTTTACATAAACACTTTGATCGATTGTTACATTATACGTTTAATAATTTTTTACACAAAAACTATGCATCCTAAAGAAATTTCACTTATTAGAAGGGCCCTGAAGGAATTAATTTCGTATAACTTGGTACAAATTTCACGAAAATCGGTCGCACCGTTAAGCTGCAGCCTTGTCTAAAGTTGGGCGATCGTCGTGATGAATTTAAATATATATACATAGATAGTGAATTTACCCTTTTAGTATTAAGACTAGCCTAACCTCGGCTTCGCCGAGTTTACCCTAGGGCTCCGCCGATAGTGTTTTATGGTGCCCACCCAAACTGCCCACGCAACATGCCCACCCAAACTGCCCACGCAGCATGCCCACGCAACATGCCCATCCAAACTGCCCACGCAACATGCCCAAGCAAACTACCCACGCAACATGCCCAACCAAACTGCCTACGCAACATGCCCACCCAAACTACCCACGCAACATGCCCACCCAAACTGCGCACGCAACATGCCCACCCAAACTACCCACGCAACATGCCCACCCAAATTGCCCACGCAACATGCCTACCCAAACTATCCACGCAACGTGTCCACCGAAACAGCCCACGCAACATGTCCAACCAAACCACCCACACAACATGCCCACGCAACCCAAACTGCCCATGCAAACTGCCCTAAAGAGCCCCACATACTCCGTCATTTGTGGGTTTAGGTTTAGAACGTACGGGTAAAACCGTGCGAATAAATTACGCTGAACCGCTATCCCAAATACTATCAGTTTCTTTTTGTCAGTTTTGTAAAATCTATTTACAAAATAAAATATAAATAAACATATCTTAGATTAATACACTGACCGGCACAGAAAACAATCCTTGACATTCTCTCTGTACACTGTGCAATTTGTCCTCCGAGTATTTCTTGTCGTTGATGCTTTTCTACATTTCTCGTCCATTTTGTCGTTTAATAATCTCAAACATTTTCAACAATCTATTTACAAAATAAATTACAAAATAAAAATAAACATATCTTACATTCATAGCGTACCTTACGTCGTTTAATTCTGACATTCTTTTCTTCAATTTTAAACCGATTATTTTCTGTAGTTCAAATGTCTCATTAACATATCAATTGTTATAGATGACAGTATTTTTCTTTTTAATTTTGTACATGTACTACTAGATCGATTGGGATATCCTTCCAGTCTTTATCATCGCTTTTGTAGTTTTCAGTAACTTCTAACATTTCGTAAAGTCTATTTACAAAATAAAATCTAAATTAACATTAAATATTTCTTAAATTCATTACGCATACCTACTTCGATTAATTCATATTCTTTTCTTCAATTTTACACAATATATTTATTTATATTTAGCATTGAAAAGGTCGACAACCCATACGACATTCATAATTTGTCATCGTTGACATTGATATGCCAAATGTTACACATGACAGTTTATCGTCTAAATTTTTACACGTACTCTACTATCCATTGTTTTATTTTGCGTTTAATAATTTTTTACCAGAAAACTATGCATCCTACAGAAATTCGTCCCATTGAAGGGCCCTGAAGCCAATCATTTCCTACAACTTGGTACAAATTTCACGAAAATCGGTCACACTGTTTAATCTGTAGCCTTGTCTAAAGTTGGGCGATCGTCGTGATTAAAGAAAATATATAACTACAGATAATGAATCTACTCTTTTAGTATTAAGGACTAGCGAAATCTCGGCTACGCCGAGTGTTCCCTAGGTGGATAGTGTATTATGATTGTTTACATGCATTCCTACATCATAATAGTTGCACATTTTATAAAAAGTGCTACCGCCGCTTGTCATCTGCGTTTTATGACTGTTTACACGCATCTCTACATTGGATATGTGCATAAATTATACACAGTGCTAACGCCGTTGTCGCATACTGTTAAATCATTCTAAGTAAAATTATACTTTGATTTATATTTGTATCCATGTAATTGCAAATTAAATGTGTGCAATATTCATTTATACTGCCTTTGCCAATGTTTCTTCTACGTTAGTACAGAGTATTTACGGGCACCTCTTTTTAATGAATGATACTACGTGCGAAAAGAAGGCGAAAAACGTTAAAATCCTTAATAATAGTTTTGCAATAAAAAAGATAATACTATTTTTTTAGTTTTTTTATGGAATCGAAAGCGTGTTTACAACAAATGTTCGAAGTTATTATCCTGTTGTATGCAATATCTTGTCGAATACAAAATTTGACAAGTTTGATTATTTGACCTAGAAAATAAGAAAACATTAATATGTAATAAATTCCCACAACTCCTTATCTCTATAAAGACTAAGGAATTATTACATGGTGCGTTACCTTTATTTTTAAGGGAGGTTCGCCAATAGCCCTATTTTGCCCATCATATATTCAAGTAACCGATTTTCGCTGGCGAAATATCGCATCCGGAATACAATAATAGTTTCAAATGTAGTTATTTCATACAACACATGTTAATGGTAATATTAAATTTGTTCTA
Source organism: Harpalus rubripes (assembly GCA_963082715.1). Lineage (NCBI taxonomy): Eukaryota > Metazoa > Arthropoda > Insecta > Coleoptera > Carabidae > Harpalus > Harpalus rubripes. The sequence goes on from OY720457.1 coordinate 31,617,467, forward strand.
TGGGATGAGATTGGCCGATTTTCGGAAGCGAAATACCGCATCCGGATCACAATAATTGTTTGAGTAATTGCATTTTTGATGATAAAAATAAGATGTGGGACAAACAATTGAATTATTTATATATTATATTTACAGTGTTTTTAAACGTCGTTAATTCAATATTTCCTCAAATACAATATCATGAGTAAGTCCTTCGTTATTATTATCTATAAAATTGCCAGATAATTTGATTTTTAGATTATTTAATGATCTAACCCTCGACATAGCAACATACAATTGTCTATGGGTGAAAACTGTTTTTTCTAAATTGATTCCGACATAATCAAAAATTTGTCCCTGTGACATGTTAATAGTCATTGAATATGCCAACCTTATTGAAAACTGCCTCGCCTTTAAGGTAAATGGCCAATTTATATCAGTTGTGAGGTCAGATCTGGGTATGTAAATCCTTGAGACAGTACTTGGGCTTGAAAGTACCTCCAAATCTAAGTAATTAGTTTTCATATCTTTTACTATGAACCTAATTTTGTTACATAACCCACGTTTTGGATTTATATTTCTCTATAGCATTACAATAGCACTAATTTTTTAAGTTAATTTATATGGTAGCGTACCAGTTGGTAGTTGTTTATTTTATATTTCGGCGGGATAACTTAATTTATTTGCGTCGTCGCATTCACAAGAATCTGCACTGTAATACCTCCTAGATGATCCAATGATTTTATCCAATGCAATTTGATTTATGACCATTGTATCTTCATTTTTGGAAGCTAGAATTGATCTTGTTGAAAAATGATGAATATCATGCGGTGCAATTTTACCTGTACAAAATATTCCCTCTCCTAATGATATATTTGAAATACAGGCTGAGGGAATAGTACACAATCTCATTAAGTCCATTTCCTATTGTTAATAGATAATCCGAAAATTTCTTTTCCTCTTTATTAAAGCGTATGTTATTTTTTAACGATAACTTTTTAAAGAATGGCCACAAATGGCTTCGTAGTATAGAAGTCTCTATTATAGCAGTTCTGTGATTTGTTTAGTTACATATATCAAGATTGCTAATACATTTTCAAACCAAAACATTTTAATTTAAGCATTTGATTGTTGTAATCAACACGGATAATTTAAATTTTATATTGCTAACCGGCTATATATCAATAGTATACAAATAAGTTTTATTTTGATCTAAGTCTACATTATTGATCCAAATATACCACCTTCTCTTTCTGGTGCACCTTTGAGAAATATCTATAAAAATATCTAATGCAGATATTTATAATTATACATAATTAGTTGTAGAAAACTGAATCATTGCCTATTATAGTATGTTAAAATCGTTTAAACCTACAAATTCACTTAATTGTTAAAATGTCATAATTGAAAATCCATTTTTCGATGGTTCTATCTTACCCTAGTCTTTAATTTGGAAGAAACCACTTACTCACTCAGTGATTGACATAATATTTGTAAAGTTAAAGTGTCAATATTAATTAATTACCATTTAAATGGAGCAAAAAATATAAAATACATCTATTTATTCTATAATTAGCATAAAAGCAACATTTAACTGTTGCAATCAACACAGATTATAGAAAAATTATGTTATTTGCTTGCTTCGTCTTTTAGCAGGTTTCATGTTATCACTTATTACGAAAATTTTATTGATAATAGGTACATCTAAAAAATATGCAGACATGTATTTACACGTACGTATAGACTACTGAACATTAACTTTTTATATTATCCTCCAGCGCTGTTATATAACAGTTTCCCGAGCTTTTTCCATCTTTTAATATAAGCATTTGACTTCTCGGATACAGTTAAGAATACAGCTGTTTTGACAATAAAATGAATTCTATATACATGTTTACTATATCTTACTAACTTATATTATGTACAGCAAAGGAGTACCTAAAAGAATAATAATAGAAAATGTTATAAAATGTGTTTTATTATAAATTACATCGGACACGGTTAAAATATCTCATTTCCGACTTTAAAAATGTATTCCAGATACAGTATTTATCTGCTATACTAATTTTTCATCGACCTAGAGAAGGCTTTTGATAGTGTACCAAGAAAAACAGTTTATGAAAGCCTCACGAATAGAAAGGTAAATATGAAATTAAGGAATGGAATAATGAGCCTATATAAAAACACTAGAAACTATGTAAGATCATATAATCTGCAGTCAGAAGAATTTTTAGTACACGAATGCCTGAGGCAAGGAGGTGTTCTAAGCCTAACTTTATTTAATGTAATAATGGACGATGTCCTAAAAGAGACGAAATCAAACACAAGCAAAGTATATATAGGCCATAGAAACTTAACTCCCGAATGGATTAAAGTATGCGCATTCGCCGATGATTTGGTGATATTCGGAAAAAACGAGAACGAGCTAAAGGAAAACATAGAGATATGGAACAAAGCATTCTCTAGGCGAAATTTAAAAATAAATGAAACAAAAACAAAAGCCATGGGAGTAGGACCAGGACCTACATTTGTCAAAAAGAAAGAAATATCAAGAAAGACTAAGATGAGTGTATATAAAACTGTTTTCGTTCCTATTTTGACTTTTGGAAGCGAAAGTTGGACCCTTTCAAATAAGTATAAAAGCAAACTACAGAGCATGGAAATGAAATTCCTATGAGCGATTCTAGGGATTACAAGGCTAGACAGATACAGAAACAACACAGTAAGAGAGATATTAGGAGCGGAACCAGTACTTGAAAGAGTCGAAAAAAGTCAGGTGAGATGGTATGGCCACCTCCTGAGAATAAATAATAACAGATCAGTGAAGAGAGTATGGGAATCAAAGCTGCAAGGAAAAAATAAGAGGGGAAGACCAACGAAGACGTGGGATGACAACGTAGAACAAATTCTGCAGAAAAAAGGGATAACAAAGGAAGCCGCAAAGACACTTGCACGGGACAAGAAGAAATGGAGAGATATAGTTTATGGTCAGGAAGACTGATGAAATATATAAGTTTGTAATTGTTAATTATTGTTAAGAATACCTTAAACCTACGAGTATTACAAGGTCAAGATTATGTATGTATGTACTAATTTTTATTAACAACAATAGTGAGGTGCACAAAATATTTAACCATTACTTTCACTGCAAATTTGCTAAATTATTGTTCAATATCTCTGAAATATGTACATATTTAATAATTATACGTTACTATTTAAAATTTACAATTTTTTATGGACAGTAAAAATTAACTGATTTTTACATTGATGCAATTAGAAATATTTGTTTTTTACTTAGTTACTTATGGTAATTTTGGCAACAATTTCTCCTCTAGTTTCATTTAAAATTTAATACTTTTTTATTGGCAGTATGAAAATTAATTAACTAACATCACATTGATGTAGTTAGGAATATTTGTTTTTTAATTAGTTACTTATGGTATCTTTGGCAACACTGAACGGACTTCACATTAGTCTAGTTAGGAATATTTGTTTTTCACCTAGTTACTTATGGCATATTTGGCATCACTTTCCAAGTTCATATGAACCGTCAAAATTTATGGTTTTTAATTATAATGTTAAAGGCTTTTTTTACTTGTGAGAAATAATTTCCTATTCTCTTCATTTATGATTAGAAATATTTGTTTTTTAATTAGTTATATCTCAAATTTACTGTATTTTTAAGGTCAGTACGGAATTAATAGGCTAACTTCATATTAATGCACTAAGGAATAGTTGTTTTTTACTTAATTACTTATGAAAAATTTGGCAATAATTTCTCCTGTAGTTTTATTTAAAATTAACAATTTTTTATTGACAGTATAAAAATTAATTGACTAATGTCACTTTGATGCAATTAGGTCCTGAGTTAGGAATGCTGTACCCACTTTGTTACATATTTTTGAGGAGTTTGTATATATAAATTGGTTGTCGTTATGGTCTTTTTGGATTGTTTTAAAGTGATTTTTGATTATTTAATGATTTGTTTCTTATTTTCTTGTATTAACTGAGATCTAAATTCATGTTGGGTATTTAAAAAGACCATGGGCGGTATTTTGGATGGATTACTTTTGTAAATATTAGGTATGCTGTTGTTAATAGAGTTGAGCATTTGAAGGATATGGTTTTGGTAAATTGAATAACTGAAGCATGGTTGATTTGGTTGGCTTGCTATTTTGGTAATATATATCCGATTTCGAACGTCGCTCGCTAAGTTCACACTTTTCTTGTTTGTTTATTAATTGAAATCTTATAGATTTCAATCTATCAATATGAGGTATACTGTGGTTAATAGAGTTGAGCATTTGAAGGATATGGTTTTGGTAAATTGAATGGTTTTGTATAGTTGTTGTTGGGGACAGAGAATCAAAGATTTTGTTGAAATATTGGTGATTTGGTTGGCTTGCTATTTTGGTAATATATGTATATCCGATTTCGAACGTCGCTCGCTAAGTTCACTGTTTTCTTGTTTGTTTATTCATTGAAATCTGATAGATATCAATCTACAGTAGATTTCAAAGTTACAAAATCAGACCCCAGATGATTTTTATACCAAAACATATAACTTTTTGAACAAATGGTTAAACGGTAAAAAAATAATATATAATTATTATTTCATTAATATTTATTCCTTTTACAAATTTGCATCCTTTATCCAATCCATTAAAAATTTGTCTCAAATGTACTTCAGTCATTCCCCTGTGTATTCGTTTAAACAGATTTGGAATATCTTTCTCCGTTTTTGGTTTATGAATATTTTTAACCGCCCCTTTCAAAGTAACAGTTGATATTTTTGTTAGTCAATACAGATATTAGATTTTCAATGATATCTCTATTTTTAAAAATTCATAATTTCAAAATGGGGAAAGTAAAAGTAAAAAATAAAGTTCCAGCTACCACATTTTGAATATACACATAATTCAATCCATATTTTTAAACCCGGGCATGAGGTGTTTTTAATCCGATATTTAACCACTTTTATACCGGAAATATACAAATCTACCCTCTAAAATTAATTTTTGTAAGAATAAACACTCTTTTTGCAACAGAAATAGTGAGATTAAATCATTTTGAATCTTACATTTTTAGCCCAAACTAATCTAGAGTACATGCATTTTTAGAGGCTCATAACTCTTGAACTGTTTGAAATATCCTCAAATTAACACAAAAATGGTGATGTATGAGGTTGAAATATGAATGAACTCTTATAGTATTGTTGTAATCACCGCATATTTTGTATAAATGCTGAGTTGTGATTATATTGGTATAAAGCATTGTTGTAATCAAGATATTTTACATGATAAATATGTAAAGTACATTGTTTTTAAACCACATTTTAAAGAAAATATTTTTAATTGTTGTTAACCACATGAATTATTTAAATATTATATCGCTATTCAGTAAGTTACACAATGATTACTTACCTTTATTAGATAATCCTTGCAAGTAAGTCTAATACATTGTCTCGCGTTTTTCGTGTCCAGACTTAGGTTACCTGGCCCTGGTACTTGGCTAATTTAAAATAGTTTATTGAACTCACTCTTAAATAAATTTATAGCTGTTTTAACTTAAAAACTAAATTCTACATACATTGTTTACTATATTTTACTAATTCTTATTATTTACAGCAGAGAATGTAATAATAAAGGAATAGTCATAAAATTTGTGTTTTAGTGTAAATGACCTCGGACACGGTTAAAATATCTCGTAATTTATATTTAGAGTTCGGATTTATATGCAAGAAAAATAAGAGCAATATGCGCATACATGTGCAGGATTCTATTGGAAAATATGCAGCAAGGTGTCCAAAAGATGCAGAAATATATGCATATGTTTTAAACAAATTTATATGTTTATAAATACAGTTATATTTACTTAACATAAGTATTTACATAAACTTACAATTTTTTACTACGAAATACATTTTTATATGTATACGTTAAACAACTTACCGACTTTCCATAACATTAAAATGTCACTGAAAATATAATAGGGGATTCCGATCATGGCGTCACAAAGTGTGCCATTTGCGGTGAAATCTTGAAGAAATAGACATTTTCTGTTGACATGTGTTCGGTTAGTGATGAAAATATATTTTTTTTAGTGTAGAGTTAGTGCCATGGACGAAATTAAAAAGAAAAGTATTGAAAATCATTCTGTGAATGCCCTAAAAAAAATGTTAGTGTCGTGGTCTGAAAAAAGGCGGAAAAAGAGTGATCTTATTTTAAGGTTTTAGTTCCGATTAGTTACTGGCTATTTACTGATTTATACTAACTCAAAATGTTTCAACGTTTTCAGAAATGAATGCGGGACGCAGTGATAACATATTACCTTGCATTGATTGTGGTAAATGGGTATCTGCAGTAATTTCATGTAATAACATATCAAACTTATTTAACTACGGACACATATACCACTACTTCCACGAAACCATTTAGTTAGATGTAGTTACGCATAAATCATGAGAAATGAGATCGACTTGGAAAATACGCTTACAGAGGCCATACGCGCACCTGATACCCGTGTTTTTAATATAAAACACAAATTTCACAAGGCTATCAACTTGACTGCACGATGACAGTTACTTGTATGTCCATATAGTTCATAAAAATACCGCGACGGGGCGCTTAAAATCGGAATCCTTTATTGAAAGTGACGTACATTTTTCATTCCCTCCATTTCTAGGCTAGACTTGGACTACAGAATCGGCAGAAATATTTATTGCTGGAGTGACCAAGGGTGGGATTCCAAGACTACGCTATGATAGCGTAGCAAAAAATATATCTTACGTTTCACGTTCCTTTCCCGTAGTTGTTAGGGAAACGAAGTGTTATTTGTCGCATCCCTGTACTTTCTTCGTAAGTATTAGAAAAAATTTGCAAAATATGCAAGAAACAGGTAAGATATGCAACAATGTGCATTTTGCAAAAAATCTAAGTTTTAGTTAAAAGCTACGTTCCAAACCGTGCAAAAATAAATATGTGTGTAAAGCCCTTTATCCTCTCTGTTTTCCCCACTCTCTTTGCTGTTGCTTTTCTCCCTGTACAGTCTGTACACTATGTCTTGTCTGTCTTTCTCGTCCTTGATGTTCTTCATGTCCGTTTTGTAAAATGTATTTTCAAAATAAAATATAAATAAACCATAAACATGTCTTAAATACACTGACCGGCACAGAAAACAATCCTTGGCATTCTCGCTGTGCACTGTACAACCGATTATTTATGTAGTTCATAATTTGTCAATAACATAACAAATTTGACAGATGACAATATTTACCTTTTTAATTTTGTACATGTTCTATTCGATGGATTGTACTGTTCTTCATGTCTTTATTATCGTTTTCGTAGTTTTTAATAACTTCAAACATTTCGTGAAATCTATTTACAAAATAAAATATAAGTTAACAATAAACATTGCTTAAATTCATTACATACACCTATGTCGTTTAATTAATATTTTTTTCTTCAATTTTACAAATTATTTATTTATATTCAAGATTTAAAAGGCTGATAACCCATAAGACGTTCACAATTTGTCATCATTGACATGCTAAATCAAGGAGCACCTGCCAAATGTTACACATGACAGCGTTTATCTTCTAAATTTTTACATGTAATCTTCGATCGATTGTTTCATTTTGCGTTTAATAATTTTTTACACAAAAACTATGCATCCTACAGAAATTCGTCTCATTAGAAGGGCCCTGAAGGAATTAATTTTCTACAACTTTGTACAAATTTCACGAAAATCGGTCGCACCGTTTAAACTGTAGCCTTGTCTAAAGTTATATATATATATATATATATATATATATATATATATATATATATATATATATATATATATATATATATATATATATATTTATATTAGTATTAAGGATAAAATACATACAACTGTCGAAAGGTAATGTATATACAAGAAATTTAGAATCTTTTGCAAGAAACTTTCTGTATGGATTTTATAGAAAATACATACGCATTTACGAAAATTCTACCGGTAGATACCGCATATATCGATTATGTTACCACTTGCGTTCTTAAAATATCGATTCCAGTAGCTATAACCTATAAGCTGTTTGTCGGTAAGAGTTCACCGGTAGAATTTTTGTAAATACCTCATATAACTGACGGAAGGTAATGTGCTGGCCAAAGCAGACTTTTTAGTTAAAAATCAGTGTTCCCAACCGCGTGATTTTTAAAAACAATAAATAAAAGTAAAATATATGTATATATATATATATATATATATATATATATATATATATATATATATATATATATATATATATATATATATATATATATATATATATAATAAAAAACAAATAATAAAATAAATAAATTATAATAAAAATTGTAATATACAAGTAATAATAATAAGAATTAAATAAACAGATACTAATAATAAAACAACAAACTATTAAAACATTAAAAATCAGTACTTCCAACCGTGTGATTTAATAATAATTTAAAAAATTACATTTAAAATAATAAAAATCTGATGTGGCCAGCACATTACCTTCCGTCAGTTCTATGTATTTTGTACAAATTTCATACGGAAAGTTACTTGCTAAATTAAATATTCTATTTCTTGTACATTACCTTCCGGCAGTTGCATGTATTTTATGCAAATTTCATACAGAAAATTATTATTTTGTGACGTTTTCTATATACAGTGTAATGTATCTGCAGAAATAAAAGATTTATTATTATTATTTCTTGTACTTTACCTTCAAGCAGTTGTATGTATTTTATACAAATTCCATACAGAAAGCAAAAGATCCTATATTTCCAGTAAAAATTATAAGACAAACACACTATGTCAATTTCACTTGACACTGACATCTTTCAATCAGAATTTTCTTAATATAGTAGCTGTTTCCATAGCTATGGCTACTTTATGAAATTTAATTTCTTTATAATTTTTACCTTCCGTCACCTTTAGGTAAGGAAGGTATTGTCTTTGGTCAAAAAATTCGGTGGTGAGTTTTTGATGAATAAGCACGTTTTAGGGTCCCTAGAATACGATTTTACTATTTTTACGATGATGTCTGTATGTGTGTGTGTGTGTATGTATGTATGTATGTATGTATGTATGTATGTATGTATGTATGTGTGTCCGTGTGTGTGTGTGTGTGTGTGTGTGTGTGTGTGTGTGTGTGTGTGTGTGTGTGTGTGTGTGTGTGTGTGTAACAAAATTTTCGTCTACGATAACTTCCATACTTTAATTCTAAAAATTATAATTCTTTCGTATTTCTCTTCGTTACATCCATGCGAAGAGCTGATTAAATTTTGGTTAGAATTGGACAACCGGCAGTACCCTCATTTGAAGATTTTAACAGTTTTTCTTGAAAAAACTATGTTAAATATCATTTTTTCACATTTAATGTTATTATAAATATTAAAGAATATTTTATTTTCTATACGATTTGATTGCATTTTATACCTAATATTAAATGGATATAGAGTTAAAAAATTATAAAGAAATTAAATTTCATAAAGTAGCCATAGCTGTGGAAACAGCTACTATATTAAGAAAATTTTGATTGAAAGATGTCAGTGTCAAGTGAAATTGACATAGTGTGTTTGTCTTATAATTTTACTGGAAATAGGTATAGGATCTTTTGCTTTCTGTATGGAATTTGTATAAAATACATACAACTGCTTTAAGGTAATGTACAAAAAATAATAATAATAAATCTTTTATTTCTGCAGATACATTACACTGTATATAGAAAACGTCACAAAATAATAATTTTCTGAATGAAATTTGCATAAAATACATGCAACTGCAGGAAGGTAATGTACAAGAAATAGAATATTTAATTTAGCAAGGAACTTTCCGTATGAAATTTGTACAAAATACATAGAACTGACGGAAGGTAATATGCTGGCCATATCAGATTTTTTAACTTTATATCCATTTAATATTAAGTATAAAATGCAGTCAAATAGTATAGAGAATAAAATATTCTTTCATATTTATAATAACGTCAAATATGAAAAAATTATATTTAACATAGTTTTTTCAAGAAAAACTTTTAAAATCTCCAAATGTTGGTACTTCCGGTTGACCAATTGTAACCAAAATCTAATCAGCTCTTCATATGGATGTAACGAAGAAGTACACGAAAAAATTATAATTTTTGTAACTGTAGTATTAGAGTTATCGCAGACGAAAATTTTGTTACACACACACACACACATCCACACACACACACATCCACACACACACACACACACACACACGCACACGCACACGCACACGCACACGCACACGCACACGCACACGCACACGCACACGCACACACACACACACACACACACACACACACACATCATCGTAACAATAGTAAATTCGTATTCTAGGGACCCTAAAACGTGCTTATTGATTAAAAACTCATCATCGAATTTTTTGACCAAAGACAATACCTTCCTTACCTAAAGGTGACGGAAGGTAAAAAAGGAAATAAGTAATAACAAAAATCATAAAAAATTATACAAAAAAAAACAATAATAATAACAGAATTAAAACAAATAAATAAATACAATGGCCTCAGCCGAGGAAATCTACAAACTACTACAGTCTCTTAAGAACAAAATAGATAATTTACAAAAAAATTTAGACGTACAGAAGTTGTACGAACTAATGGTATAGAACACACAACAAAATTTCAGCAAATCGAAGAAAAATTTAAGGTGAAAGACAAACAGATTGAGACACTGGAAAGAAAGTTAAAAGAAAAAAAAACTTGTTTTTCATGGGGTACAAGAAAAAACTAATGAAAATATAGAACAGATTATTTTAAAACTCTCTAATGAAGATATTAATTGATTGATATCAGCACAAAGTATTTCAAAGACACAAAAAGATTAGGAAAACAAGCGAATAACAAAATAAGGCCAGTATTTGTAGAATTCTTTTCAAAAAAAGTCAAAAAAAAACATTTTAAAAAACGCAAAATTACAAAAAAAAACAAAAAAATATATTGAAGATTATTCTCCAGCTGTATTACGAGAGAGAAAAATTTTAAAACCGTACTTAATCGATGCAGAAAAAAGGTCAGAGATGTACCCTATATCAAAACGTATTGTACGTAGGTAATGATAAGTACACTTTAAGTGATGTTACTGAAAACAAAGAACACAATAAAGCCGAGAACGATAATTTCCTGGTACCGTCATTGAGACGATTCTCAGCATCTCTCTCATCTTTACAAATATCAAACGAAGATGAAGGAAAACAAGACGCAAACAATTTGGCCCAAGCACAAAACAATGAGAAAGAAGAAAGAATGATGGTTACCTCAAAACCAAGTGTTTAAAAGGCAACCAAGCCTCCCCAACTAAAATTTTTCAAATTTGGTATTTAAAACTTTTATGTTAATAAGAAGAACATATTACATTTTTTCTAAAATTGATAAACCGGAGATGATACTTTACTTGAAGCTTTGAACAGATTTTCTTGAAAAATATATAGATACAATCCAAAACTTTTCAAATTTGGTATTTAAATTATTTTTTTCTAAAATTTATAAACCGGAAGTAGTACTTTACAGAAAGCTATAAACAGATTTTCTTAAAAAAATATATTAAACCATGATCCAAAACTTATCAAATTTGGTATTTAAAACTCGATTTTGATTGTACTTGTATGATAAACCGGAAATAGTACTTAATTTGGAGCTCTTAACAGATTTTTGAGGAAAAACATAATAGAATATATTCCAAAATTTTGTATTACAGACTTTTCTATTTATTGGAACGAGAAATTAGATTTTGTTTACAAACAATCAATCGGAAGTTCATTGCTATTTTAAACATGGAATTGACGGGAGGTTATGTGCTGACCATATCAGATTTTTTTAAGTATATATAGCTATATCCTTTGAATATGAAGTATAAATTGCAATCAAATCGTATAGAGAATAAAACATTTTTTTAATATTTATAATAACATTAAATGCGAAAAACTAATACTAAGGTTTTTCAAGAAAAACTGCTAAAAACTTCACATACGAGTACTTTTGGTTATCCAATTATAACCAAAATCTAATGACCTTGAAGTTATGTGATCCGACACATACGCGCACATACCTATATACATATATATATATATATATATATATATATATATATATATATATATATATATATATATACACATGCAAACATGAATACATGCTTACACGCATACATACATACATACACACGTACACACATACACACACACGCGCACACACACATACATACATACATACATACATACATAAATTATCGTGAAAATAGAAAATTCGTATTCTGGGGACCCTAAAACGTGCTTATTGTTTAACAATTCACCACCGAATTTTTTGACCGAATAAAATGTCCCGTATGCCGAGTGCACTATTATAATAAAAGCGCATTTATGGAGCGCGCTTTTACATTATTTTATTGAGAAGCGTGCTCCATAAAAGCGCTTTTATTATAAACGTGCGCTCGGAATACTGGCCAATAGGTCTGGTCGTTTCGCTACCTTGCACCTACGGTTTACTACCGCGCTCATATACTTTAAATGAACGCGACAGTAAACCGTAGACGCAAAGTAGCGAAACGAACAGACCTAATATCGTCCTTACTTATAGGTGAAGGAAGATAATAGATTATCATCACGGCATATTACCCATTGCTTAGTGTGACAATTTGCTTTCTACACCCATTCCGATAATGAGGATGACATATTTGTTCCATGAGTTAAGTACTTACTTATGCTGGATGTGCCAATCTGTTTTTATTTCAGTCAGTAGTGATGGAATTTACACCATAACAAACCGGAATCACGTCGTTATTTCAACGGTACTCCAGCATATCGAGGACTTCGGTGCGGTTTGAAAATTAAGTCGTATTTGAACTCGGCCATCAGAAGCACATTTACTGAATGTACCTAGATATCCGTGTGCCTCAAAAATAAATGTTTACAAATTTTTATTTTTAATTTTATTATATTATTTTAAAATGCCAAACTATATGTTTATAAAATAACGAGCGGAAAAATTGGTAAACATTGCAAATAAAAAAATAAGCGGTGCAATGAAATTCTTTAAGATTTATATTGGAAGTATTTCAATAATTTTAAATAAAATTAGTGAAAATAACGTGCATACAAATTACAGAAGTTATCTGTTTATAAAAGAAAACTGATGTGGCCAAACATTATATTCTGTCGGGTATCCGAATTTTGTACAAATTTTATACGCATGAATTCCCACGCCCGCACCCATCATCGTGAAAATGTTAAAATCAGATTCAAGGGACCTTAGCAAGTGCTTTTATCAAAATCTCGAGATGCAATTTTTAGCACGATCCTTAATCTGCCTTATTAAGCGTGGCGGAAGATAAAAATTAACTTATGTTATTCTCAAAAAAAGATGTAATAATAATAATCGTTAATATATGTACGTATTAATAATGTTCGTTTGACACATTTAAAAAGAATGGTATCTCCATTTTCCGGGACAAACTTATAATGTGCAAGGGAAATTGAAATAAACTCACAGTAATATCTCCAGCTTTCGTTGTCTACAGTTCATTGTATTATATTTGTAAACAAAACATTCCATTAATTAATATTCTATTTACACAAATGAAACAATTCTTAAAATTTAATAATTGACTAGTAGCTTGAGTAATAGTTTGAATATCTAATGAAATTAAATGACAACAATAACACAATTTTCTTTCTTATTGGGCTCTATTGTTAATATTCTCTTGTAAATGAAATATTCCGGTCCACGTAATATAATAATCCGACTAGAGTGTGTAATAACACTTCTTGAACTAGCAATTCGTATTGAAAAGCCGGTGAATGCAGAAAGGTCCTCTATTTTCGGCGAAGTTGCAACACATTTGAATAGCACATCGTAGCATGCTGATGCTGATTATACTTGCAAATGCACAATGCACCGCACCGCAAGATATAATACACACTACACGGCCACCAACACAACAAGAAGAAAGCAATGGATGACATATTAACATTCGGATAACCTAACTAACTAAACGGCGCGACGTTCATGCAAGAAGCAGACTCAAAACTATGAATGCAATGGTTATATATGCATGGGAGATAGAGTGAATTATTTTATTATTTCCCCTAAATAGGACACTAAGTGAAGAACAAGGACGAATAAAATTATAATAATAAAAATCAGAGCCGTAACTCGGGTTTTGAGCGCCTGTGGCAAAATTTTTATTTGCGCCCCTACATATGAAGAAAATAAAAACAAAATAAACTTCCGATGAACGGTTCGCGAGTTACTAACAACTAAAACTTACATTTTATAAAATTTAAAACATCTGTAAATCGGTTTAGTCCTCATATTTTCATTTAAAATTTTGACACGATTAAAGATAAACAATATTACGTATTTAATACGTGTCGAAATTTCAGATGAAATAATCTAAACCGATTTTAGAGGAATTTCATGCAAATTTAAGTTGTTAGTAACTGCTCATCAGCAAAATCGTCTACACTCTGTTCCATTTAAGCCATTCAGCAGATGGCGCTCGCATCAGCGCCAGTTTTAAGTAGCCGAAATTACAATCATCAGCAAAATCGTCTACACTCTGTTCCATTTAAGCCATTCAGCAGATGGCGCTCGCATCAGCGCCAGTTTTAAGTAGCCGAAATTACAATGGATAAACTTGTTTCTTGTCTCCAATTTCAACTAATAAGAGAGTTCAAAACTATGCCCAATTCTCTATAATACTGAATGACTTAAATGGAACCAGATATATACTAAGTAGTAAATACCTAATATTGTTTATTTTTTTGAGTAATTTGAATTTCTATCATAAATTGTTATTCTGGTTAACTATTTTTTAACATAACTCATACTAGGCAAAAAATGTAAGAACCCTTTTATGTATACGAATTTACGAGCTTTAATTTTTTATTCTTGTAAAATTTGGGCCACTGTTTTCAAGAAAATGGGCAGAACTCATTTTTGCACCGTTGATTCAAGATGGCGGCAAATTCCGGGGTCGCTAGAGGGTGCAAAATGAATATGTCCTTTTTGGAGGTTCCAATAAAGAGAATAAAATTTAAGCCAGCGTTCCACAATAAACATCTTGCCGACGGGCCTATCTGTAGATAATTATTTGCTGAATTTAGAAAATAGATTTTAGAAATATTTGATCTAAAACCATATAAATGATTAAAATTTTGCGCCCCTAAAAATTCTGCGCTCGTGGCGTGCGCCACCTTTGCCACGCCCTAGTTACGGCACTGATAAAAATACAATAATGCGGACACGGGAATGACTGTGCTAAGGTCAAATATACAGTTGTGCTTCTGATTGCACAAGTTCAAATTGGACCTGAGTCAACATAAAACTTATTTCCTATTTTCAAATAGCGCATAAGCGACAAATGCGTGGTGCTCTTTTTATCACAGCCATTCAAAGCCTTGAGACGTTTAATAAAATTTAACATAAAGAATTTCGAAAGATTTTCTATTAATCTAAATATTTAATTCATTATTCAGAATTCATTTTTTTTGTAATTTATTTAATTGTGAAGTAACTTTTGCTGTGTACTACACATTACTAATATATATATATATATATATATATATATATATATATATATATATATATATATATATATATATATATATATATACATACATACATATATATATATATATATATATATATATATATATATATATATATATATATATATATATATATATATATATATATATATATATATATAATTCAACTTAATTCTGAGGCGGAACTTGATATCCTAATGCAATCCTTGTAACTACGTTGATGCAACATAGTAAATGTAGCAGTGTTTATTATTGAATATTAGCAATAACGCCCAGTTACAGTGTTGTACCTCGCCGTCTCTGCCGTGATTTATTTTGACAATATCTCCTGTAATGAAAGCGCACCGCAAATCTGCGACGAAACTCGCCATTGTTAACATATGCCTTTGTGCCATTAGATTTATCTCCGTTCCTATTCGCGTTGCACTTGCATTGCGCATGCGGATTGTCTTACTCGACGTCTTATTTTCAAAAGAATAGCCGAAGTTAATTAATCTGAACTCAAATTGTAAGATATTATGCTTTGTTGCTGTTGATTTGAAAGCTGTTCTTTCTGAGATATTGAAATAATTTTTCCTCAAGGAGGATAATTGAAGTTCCGGGTCCGAGATTAATTTTAGGCAGCCAATTAAAAACAAAATGAAAGTCTTAAAACATAGAGCATGCATAAAGGGTGAATATATTTTAAACAGATATATTAGACAGGAAGTTATGGATGACTTCTCTATTATTTTTTATATACATAGTAAAAAAATCATATACTCATGGGTACTCATAATTATTGTAAGCTGCAGTTAGAAATAAGGTGAAGATGAACACAATAGCATCACACAGTACTCACATGTAGTAGTCGCAGATAAAAAATAATTAGTAATTTTTCTATGTTTGTTAATGATCTGTCACTTTGTGTGGAAATTGATATTTGTTGTTTTTGTTGTTGTATTCAACAGTGTATGGAATTAAAAATTAATTTGAAGTTCAAATAGGCCATGCCTTAAAAATCAGAATTAGGATATTATCCAAAGTGGGTATTGGGGCATTATCTAAAGAAGTGGAACTGGATATTGATACTGAGGTTATGGTGGTATAGTATTGGAATTTGGAATAGAACTAAGATTGAGCTGATGTGAAGAAATTGTGCAGAGTTTAGGATAATAAAAAGTAAATGAATAAAAAAGTCATAAGGATCATTCAATCGTGAACGGTATTTGATACTTCAAGAGGAAGCAATTTTGAGCAGAGAATGGGAACTATTCAATCGCGAATGCGTACTCAAAACGATTTAAAAATCAGTACCTACTACAAGATACAAACAGCGAAAAGAAGTGTTTCATATGTAAACGTCGTGAAAATTTTCTTGGTACTGTTCCAAACCAAGAAAAAAGTGATGTTCTAATGTAAGCAAGCAGGACAATAGGCTCACGACTGCAGGAAGAATGAAGATATAGCGAAGAATATTAAACCGCCAAAGGACACACCGACGCCACCAATAAATACACTACAAGCCATTCTTCTTCATGACGATTTTGCTGAGACTAGAGAGGAGTTCCCTCTGTAAAAATAAAATATGATGACAGGGACGAGTGGGAGTCTGGTAACGTAGTAAGAACATCCTCGCCGTCCAAATCTTCAGAAGGTACTACAGCGGAGCTTGAGAGGCTGGCCGAGGCTTGATGAGAGGAAGCCTACCAAGTTTTCAGCTGAAGATAGAATAGTAGCATGCGGAATTGAAAAACTGGACCACAGAATATATGCAAGCAAACTGTCTGATTTTAAATGAAAAAATTAATTTTTGCTCCCTTACGCCCCTATTTTTTGGGATTATTTTTATGAAATACTAGTCATAGCGGTCTCAGCATGATACCCTCTAAGCGACAAAGTGGCTCAAACACCCCTCTGGGTTTTATGAATATTTTTCTTCAAAACTGTCTGATATTATATGAAAAAAATAATTTTTGCTCCCGTACACCCCTATTTTTTGGCGTTCTATTTATGTAATAGCAGTACTAGCGGTCTCAGCATGATACGCTCTAAGCGACAAAGTAGCTCAAAGACTCCTCTGGGTTTTATGAATATTTTTCTTCAAAACTGTCTGATATTATATGAAAAAAATAATTTTTGCTCCCTTACACCCCTATTTTTTGGGATTATTTTTATGTAATACTAGTACTAGCGGTCTCAGCATGATACCCTCTAAGCGACAAAGTGGCTCAAAGACTCTTCTGGGTTCTATGAATATTTTTCTTCAGAACTGTCTGATTTTAAATGAAAAAATTAATTTTTGCTCCCTTACACCCCTATTTTTTGGGGTTATTTTTATGTAATACTAGTACTAGCGGTCTCAGCATGATACCCTCTAAGCGACAAAGTGGCTCAAAGGCCCCTCTGGGTTTTATGAATATTTTTCTTCAAAACTGTCTGATATTATATGAAAAAATTTATTTTTTCTCCCTTACACCCCTATTTTTTGATATTATTTTTATGTAATACTAGTACTAGCGGTCTCAGCATGATACCCTCTAAGCGACAAACTGGCTGAAAGACCCCTCTGGGTTTAATGAATATTTTTCTTCAAAACTGTCTGCTATTATATGAAAATATTAATTTTTGCTCCCTTACACCTCTGTTTTGTGGAGTTATTTTTATGTAATAAAAGTACTAGCGGTCTCAGCAAGGTACCTCTAAGCGACAAAGTGGCTCAAAGACTCTTCTGGGTTCTATGAATATTTTTCCTCAGAACTGTCTGATTTTAAATGAAAAAATTAATTTTGGCTCCCTTACACCCCTGTTTTGTGGTGTTATTTTTGTGAATTACTAGTACTAGCGGTCTCAGCATGGTACCCTCTAAGCGACAAAGTGGCTCAAAGACTCTTTTGGGTTCTATGAATATTTTTCCTCAGAACTGTCTGATTTTAAATGAAAAAAATAATTTTTGCTCCCTTACACCCCTATTTCTTGGGGTTATTTTTATGTAACACTAGTACTAGCGGTCTCAGCATGATAACCTCTAAGCGACAAAGTGGATAAAACACCCCTCTGGGTTTTATGAATATTTTTCTTCAAAACTGTCTGATATTATACGAAAAAAATAATTTTTGCTCCCTTACACCCCTGTTTTGTGGTGTTATTTTTATGAATTACTAGTACTAGCGGTCTCAGCATGGTACCCTCTAAGCAACAAAGTGGTTCAAAGACTCTTCCGGGTTCTATGAATATTTTTCCTCAGAACTGTCTGATTTTAAATTTAAAAAATAATTTATGCTCCCTTACACCCCTATTTCTTAGGGTTATTTTTATGTAGTACTAGTACTAGCGGTCTCAGCATGATACCCTCTAAGCGACAAAGTGGCTCAAAGATCCCTCTGGGTTTTATGAATATTTTTCTTCAAAACTGTCTGATATTATATGAAAAAAATAATTTTTGCTCCCTTACACCCCTATTTTTTGGGATTATTTTTATGTAATACTAGTACTAGCGGTCTCAGCATGATACCCTCTAAGCGACAAAGTGGCTCAAACACCCCTCTGGGTTTTATGAATATTTTTCTTCAAAACTGGCTGATATTAAATGAAAAAAAATAATTTTTGCTCCCTTACACCCCTGTTTTGTGGTGTTATTTTTATGAATTACTAGTACTAGCGGTCTCAGCATGGTACCCTCTAAGCGACAAAGTGGCTCAGACTCTTCTGGGTTCTATGAATATTTTTCCTCAGAACTGTCTGATTTTAAATGAAAAAATTAATTTTTGCTCACTTACACTTCTATTTATTGGGTTTATTTTTATGTAATACTAGTACTAGCGGTCTCAGCATAATACCCTCTAAGTGACAACGTGGCTCAAAGACCCCTCTGGGTTTTATGAATATTTTTCTTCAAAACTGTCTTGATATTATATGAAAAAATAATTTTTGCTCCCTTACACCCCTGTTTTGTGGTGTTATTTTTATGAATTACTAGTACTAGCGGTCTCAGCATGGTACCCTCTAAGCGACAAAGTGGCTCAAAGACTCTTCTGGGTTCTATGAATATTTTTCCTCAGAACTGTCTGATTTTAAATGAAAAAAATAATTTTTTCTCCCTTACACCCCTATTTCTTGGGGATATTTTTATGTAATACTAGTACTAGCGGTCTCAGCATGATACCCTCTAAGCGACAAAGTGGCTCAAAGATCCCTCTGGGTTTTATGACTATTTTTCTTCAAAACTGTCTGTTATTATATGAAAAAAATAATTTTTGCTCCCTTACACCCCTGTTTTGTGGTGTTATTTTTATGAATTACTAGTACTAGCTGTCTCTGCATGGTACCCTCTAAGCAACAAAATGGCTCAAAGACTCTTCTGGGTTCTATGAATATTTTTCCTCAGAACTGTCTGATTTTTAATGAAAAAATTAATTTTTGCTCCCTTACACCCCTATTTCTTGGGGTTATTTTTATGCAATACTAGTACTAGTGGTCTCAGCATGATACCCTCTAAGCGACAAAGTGGCTCAAAGACCCCTCTTGGTTTTATGAATATTTTTCTTCAAAACTGTCTGATATAATGTGAAAAAATTAATTTTTGCTCCCTTACACCCCTGTTTTGTGGAGTTATTTTTATGTAATACTAGTACTAGCGGTCACAGCATGGTACCCTCTAAGCGACAAAGTGGCTAAAAGACTCTTCTGGGTTCTATGAATATTTTTCCTCAGAACTGTCTGGTTTTAAATGAAAAAAATAATTTTTGCTCCCTTACACCCCTATTTCTTGGGGTTATTTTTATGTAATACTAGTACTAGCGGTCTCAGCATGATACCCTCTAAGCAACAAACTGGCTCAAAGACCCCTCTGGGTTTTATGAATATTTTTCTTCAAAACTGTCTGATTTTAAATGAAAAAATTAATTTTTGCTCCCTTACACCCCCATTTTTTGTGGAGTTATTTTTATGTAATACAAGTAGTAGCGGTCTCAGCAAGGTACCTCTAAGCGACAAAGTGGCTCAAAGACTCTTCTGGGTTCTATGAATATTTTTCCTCAGAACTGTCTGATTTTAAATGAAAAAATTAATTTTTGCTCCCTTACACCCCCATTTTTTGGGATTATTTTTATGTAATAATAGTACTAGCGGTCTCAGCATAATACCCTCTAAGCGACAAAGTGGCTCAAAAACCTTTCTGGCTTTTATGAATATTTTTCTTCAAAACTGTCTGATATTATATGAAAAAATTAATTTTTGCTTCCTTACACCCCTATTTTTTGGGATTATTTTTATGTAATACTAGTACTAGCTGTCTCAGCATGATACCCTCTAAGCGACAAAGTGGCTGAAAGACCCCTCTGGGTTCTATGAATATTTTTCCTCAGAACTGTCTGATATTATGTGAAAAAATTAATTTTTACTCCCTTACACCCTTATTTTTTGGGATTATTTTAGTGTAATACTAGTACTAGCAGTCCTAGCATCCTACTCTTTGAGCGAAAAACGGCTCAAGAACCCCGAAAATTCTATTACATTAACGTGTATGCCTTCATGAAATAGTGATCAGAATCGTTTCCGTTGCTAAAAAATCGTTGCTAACTTCACACCGGTCCAAAAAACGCCCTCGTACTCGAAACAGACCCTACATATTTCGAATATGAACAGTGGAGAAAAGACTGGGCTGTCACTGAGAATGTCTTGCGTGTTAACGAATATCCGCACGTCGAACAGGTACATTTTCTTCGAAGACACAGACATGTCTGCCAGTTTCAGAGATACTCTTGACACATCTATTTGTATCAATGCAAAAGATATTGAGACACCTTCTGTTACAGAAATAATAGAATCTATAGGTACATATATACATCAAAAAACATGCAAACCTCATGGTGTCAAGGCAAGAATTCTATACTAGAAAGCAACAACCGGGCGAAACGGCAGAATAGTATTTCAATTCTCTAAAGCTATTAGGACAGAAATCTGATGCATGTCAAAGCTGCCTCGAAGTTCAACTTCGAACCGTACTAACTTTAGGTCTCAGGGACGGAGTCCTAAAAACAAAAATTTTTAGAAATAACTCCTGAACCCGCACTCCAAGAAGTTCGAGATATGTGTTCCGCACATGAAGAAGCCTTAAAGCTACCAAATATTCAGCATATGTAACGCTAATTTCAAGAGCAGACAATGCAATAAAAACAATAAACAACAGTATCCGTCAAAAAACACACCACAAAATAAAAAATTTAATAATTGTTTGGGATGCGGAAAACCTACACATGAAAAAGGAAGAAAAGAATGCCCTGCATACAATCAAACTTGCAAATCATGCAATAAAAGTATGTATGATAAATAAAGTGAAAAGACAAACGCTGTCAAAAAAAATTGATGATTTATTAATAATGACAGCCAAAGAGACATCTGTCATCAAAAGAAGGGATCGCACAACAGAGATCGATGTAAACATTGAAGGTAAACATTATTCTATGTTAATCCCGTTATTCAATAACGGAGCTCGAAATGCTCGCCATTGTATGGGCAATTCAGAAATGTCAAATCTACGTGATAGGTAAAAGTTTTACAGCAGTCTTACTATACACTAAGGGTCTAGATTCTATTGAAAATCCTTCTTCGTCTACGACAAAACTCTTACCTTACACATTTACTATAGAATGGAGACAAAGCAAACTCCATACCATTTCCGACGCACTTTCGAGAGCACCGACTGACAAACCAAACCAAGAAGACATTTCAATAGAACAAGAATTAACATCTGATATAGAAATCAGAATTAATGCAATTTTCGCTGAGTTACGCCATGACAATGCTATGGACAATACTCGTGACTTAATTCTTGAAAACGTTCAAGCCGTTGCACGTCAGGACAGCAGTTATCAACATTTATTACAGATGATAACTAAATCATCATTTCCAAAAAGTGCTTCATGCTTGTCCAGCGAATTACGTCCATTCTTTAATATTAGACACGAACTCGCCGTTAAAGGGGACTTCATCCTTTATAATAGCGCCATTTTTATTCCTACTTCACAAAGGCGCCAAATCTTAAAACTTTTGCATGCAGCACACCAAGGAATCACCCGTATCCGCCAAAGAGCACAAGGTACTATCTTCTGGCCAGGTATATCTACAGACATCGCTAATACTGTTAAAGCATGTACCGAATATCAACAAGATCGCCCATCACTACCACCAGAACCATATTTTGTGGATCCAGCACCAGCAAAACCTTTTCAAGAAGTATGTGCAGATTACTTTCAATATGAATGAAAAGACAATCTTGTTTACACCTGCCGTTACCAGTGGCTGGATTGACATTTACAAATTTAAAAATTCACCAACAGCTCAAAATACCATTCCTATTCTTCGACATTACTTTAGCACATTTGGCATACCCATGAAATTCCGAACAGATGGTAATCCTCAATTCACCTCTAAAATCATGCGAAATTTTCTTCGCATATGGGGAGTCAATCAAGTATTCTCCGCTCCGCATTTTCCTTGTTCTAATGGGATAGCTAAAGCCGCTGTACGAGTTGCTAAGCATATCATTCGCACACTCGCACTTCCGTCAGCAAAAAGGGGGGAATGGATGATTTCGCCAAAGCGTTACTAGAACTTTGCAACACCCCAAAGAACAACAGTAAATCTCCAGCAGAATTACTCTTTGATACTTTAATCCGTTCGTTGGTACCACATTTAGCTGTTAAACCAACTATTCATAGCGAAGAATCTACAGCGGCTCAAAAACATAAAAAGATTAAGGGTAAACCACTTCCATCTATTTTGCAGGGAACCGATGTTTGGATTCAAGACCACATCAGCAAAGAGTGGAATGACACCGGTATCATCCTTGACTACGCCGGTCGCAACTACCTAGTCCAGTGTGACAGGACTAGGAGGACATTGGTACAAAAACCGCCGTCACGTTCGTCCGAAAGCATCACGAAGCCTACTGCGTATCTCTCGGCTAAAGAAGGGGGATGATATGTGATAGTAGGCGTGATACCCGTCACTGGGTAACAAATATAGGAATCATCGGAATGAAATGTCAGTTCCACATAAATCATTTTGTATTCCTTTCTATAAATAAAATACATATATTTAACTACTAATAGTTATAATATTACACTAATAAAAACTGGAATAAAAACGAAGTAACCCAATATTAAATGTTGCCCGGACTATTATAACCCGACAGTTGGACCACACTCTTTGTTATATAATTTTTTCTTATTGAGTAACATGAATATAATATTCAGTTTTTATAAGTTTAAAGTCAGTGTTTTAAAATAGTCAAAAGAATTTTGTAGAAATATATCAGCATTCGTGTAGATTTTATAATTTGTTAATGCCTTTCCTTGAAAATCTAAGCCGGCCGAACTATTATGAGTCTGGGCTCGTATATTATTGCCTCGATTATGGTCATGTATTATAGCCCTATAGCGCTTTAACACTTTAAAATTTAAGAGTTAAATTTGAAAACAATTGTGGTCATAACTTTAAATATTTACGCTTTAACTCTTTAGAATTTAAGAGTTAAAGTTTGAAAACCAATTATGGTCATGGCTTTAAATATTTAGTAACTAAATATTTCTATAAATTTTACAGTGACAGAAACCTCGCTATAAAATTTAAGTTAACATATTATTATTAGTTTTAATCAAAAACCTAAGCAAAATATGGACAATATTCAAATTTTTGTGGTTTTATTGTTAAGTGAAGATGATGGTAAAAATACATATTTTTATAAATTTATTAAAGACTTTCCTTTAAACAAAGTTATAATTTTGAATTTAATAGAAGAGATAGGACCTTACGCACATACTTCTAATAGAACGGATACAATTTTAATCTCATTTTATATTTATATATATATATATATATATATATATATATATATATATATATATATATATATATATAAAAGAAGTATATTAACGCGATATATTTTATTTACCATGAACTACGGTGAAATTTTTTCATATTTTGTATGTGATAAATATGCTAGAATATTTTTTATTTTCTAACATATATGTCACTATAATATCAACATAACATAAATGAAGTTAGCTGCTCTATAAAATGGCATTTCGAATTTAAGAAATTAAATTTAAGTGACCATAATCACTATTCGTTAAATTATTTAAGAATCTCTTTAAAACAACTCTTTAAGCTTAAATTCTATAATTCTTAAAGAGAAGACCATAATCGAGGCATATATTTTAGTTATAACAATTATTTATCATACTAACAGCCTTCTTTAAAAATAATTTTGGGTTATGGCTTTTTTTCGGGGTTTTGTTAGTCACAGTGATGCTCGAAAATAAACCAAATATATCAAAGATTTAAAAATGTAGTATATAAATAATACTGTTAAATGAACTATTTAATCTCACACACTACTATTAAAAAGAAAATAAGACATTAAGAAAAATACAAAATGACTAAAATAATCCTACAATAAACCCATATACCACATGCTATCGGAACTGTTAATGGGTAACAATTTTTTCCGGGATATGATGAACAGCAATCCTGGAAATTTTATTTTTTGTATTAGGTACCCATTTAGACTGACTAATTTAAACTGTAATCCATAGAATTAATAGTGACATAGTGGTAGCCATGGAATTAAAACAAAAAGCATAAAAATATAAGATTTCTTTTATTTGTCTAAAAAATTCTAAATATTGGACAGTTAAAACATCAATCAATTATTCGTCTTTTTGTCTTAATTCCGCGGCTAGCGCTATTCAACTAAAAATTTTATATTTAATTTCCACAGTTACTAAACATACGAAATGAATTTTATTTACTAATTTATAAGTATAATTTTACGCTCTATAACTTTTATATTAACAATTTTTTTCTAAAATAATTTGGGGGGCAACGCGCAAGGAAAAACTTTTTTCCCATGTTAAATGCCTATATAACGGATTTCCAGCGCCACCCGGTATACAAAATTTCAATTTAATATCTTGCTCTGAGGAGATACTATTCCCAATTATTTAATTTCATATATTAATCTCTTATGCCCGTGTCGGTCGGCCTAAGACCCCCAGTATACATGAAATACCTTAATACTTTTTTCATTAAAAAGGGTTTATAAGGCATATATTTTTATACCAATAATCACTTTTTCCTAAGTTGATGTTTGTGCATTGATAACTGGATCAGATCACTACAGCCCTAACTGCTGCTACGCTGGCCACCACAGATGCGGGTCACTACAGCCTTCCCTGCTGCTACGCTGGCGACCCTCGGGTTCACACGAGCGGCCACTACGGAACCACTGCCGCTTCGGTGGTGATCCGGAGACATTCCTCTTAACCAACTGGATCAGATCACTACAGCCCTAACTGCTGCTGCCGTTGGCGACACCAGATTTGGGTCACTACAGCCTTCCCTGCTGCTACGCTGGCGACCCTCGGGTTCACACGAGCGGCCACTACGGAACCACTGCCGCTTCGGTGGTGATCCGGAGACATTCCTCTTAACCAACTGGATCAGATCACTGCAGCCCTAACTGCTGCTACCGTTGGCGACCACAGATGCGGGTCACTACAGCCTTCCCTGCTGCTACCGTTGGCGACCCTCGGGTTCACACGATGCGGCCACTACAGTACACAGTACTGCTCGCACACACACACCCACAATCATACACACGCTAGATTAACTCCCTCACCTGAATCACTATAATATCGATGTTCTCACACTGAAATCTAGAAATAAACTGAAATAAAATACGTGAATACCAGTATCATTAAATGTAGCTCTTATCCAACAGCATCGGTTACGTACCTAAATAGCTAATTAGACACAAAACATAATAAATTTAATAAAAATAATCTTACGCAAAATAATATCTGTGACATTACTATGGTTAAACAAATATTAAATACTAATTTAAAACTAAGAATATAATTAATTACTTAAAAACTAAGATTATTTATATATTTAAACAAATTCCAGTGTAGCAGTAACGGCGAGTCTGGAAGTTACTGGTATACTGGGATAGCTGTGGAAGTGAATACTCGGTAGTGTTGACGAGTATTGGGAAGCTAGAGTATACGAGGACAGTAACAGCGAGTTGGAATGTATATTTGGCATTGGTGTTGAAAAATTGCGGCATACGGACAGTTGGTGATACAGATCGGACAGTTGAATGTGATATAAATAAATAGTGTTATAAATGAATAGTAACATAAATATAGTGACATAAACATGGCGTAAACAGTCTACAAGAGCCTGCAATAGACCGGCAGTCTAATATTGGCACGCGTAGTAAAATAAATGAACAGTTAGTTAAATAAAAGTACGACAGTACAGTATAATAAATAATGTGAAAATAGTCGAGTTAATTGGTTAAATAAATAAATAATCTTAGTGTTTAAGTAATTAATTATATTATTAGTCTTAAATTAGTATTTACTATTTCTTTAACCATAGTTATAGCCATTTTTATTATATTTTAATACTTATCGTTTAATATATTTTATTTTAATTAATAATAATTCTTTGATTTTTACACTTCACCCAAATAAATAAAAACGTTACAACAGGTGTTAGGCAGGTGTTCGGGTTAACGAACTGTGAAGTGCAAATAAAAATAAATAAAATGACAAAATTATTAAAATTAAGTGAACTGAAAGTACTTACGTGATTTCAGGATGGAACTGGAAGAACGTGTAGAATATCTATGTGTCTATATGTCTATGTGTGTAGTTCCCTTACGATGTCTCTCACAGACTATTCACTGATGGGTACGTCCCACTTTTATCGTCTATTTGGTGTTTGGTTTACCAGCCTCTTTACTTCTTTCCATGCTCCCCTCAACTCAACAGAATGTAGCAAAATTTTAGATTCTGCATTTATTTCTATTTTACATATTTTTCAAAATATACAGACTGTTTACGGTCTTCTTATTTTGTAATGGGTGATATTAGAGATCAAAAAGAAGTCAAAAACGTTAAAACACATGTCAGGAAACGTTGCATCACAGAGTTACAGGCTACAAACCTTTGCAGGTGAACCTTAACAGACACATTTTTCTTAATAACTTTGGTACTAATTGCAATAAAGTTTTGAAAATTAGTATCCTAAAGTATTAAAGAATCTATAGTGAGATAGTGAATCTGATCATTTAGTATTAGGATGATCAGATTCACTATCTCACTATAGATTCTTTAATCACGACGATCGCCCAACTTTAGACAAGACTACAGCTTAAACGGTGCAACCGATTTTCATGAAAGTTGTAACAAACTGTAGGAAATGATTGGCTTCAGGGCCCTTCTAATGGGACGAATTTCTGTAGGATGCATAGTTTACTGGTAAAAAATTATTAAACGTAAATATAAACAATCGATCGAAGATTACATGTAAAAATTTAGAAGATAAAAATGCTGTCATGTGTAAAATTTGGCATGATGTCAATGTCAATAATGACAAATTATGAATGTCGTATAGGTTGTTGACCTATTCAATGCTAAATATAAATAAATATATTGTGTAAAATTGAAGAAAAAAATATGAATTAAACGAGGTAGGTATACGTAATGAATTTAAGCAATATTTATTGTTAATTTACATTTTGTTTTGTAAATAGATTTTACAAAATGTCAGAAGTTACTACAAACTACGAAAACGTTGATACAGACTAGAAGATTTTCACAATCGAACGAAGAATACATGTGGAAAATTAAAAAGATAAATACTGTCTTCTGTCACATTTGAAATGTTAATGACAAATTTAAACTACAGAAAATAATCGGTTTAAAATTGAAGAAAAGAATGTGAGAATTAAACGACGTAAGGTACGCTATGAATGTAAGATATGTTTATTCTTAATTTTATAATTTATTTTGTAAATAGATTGTTGAAAATATTCGAGGTTATTAAACGACGAAATGGACGAGAAATGTCGGAAAAGCATCAACGACAAGAAAGACTGGGAGGACAAAGTGTACAGTGTACAGAGAGAATGTCAAGGATTGTTTTCTGTGCGGTCAGTGTATTAATTTAAGATATGTTTATTTATATTTTATTTTGTAAATAGATTTTACAAAACTGACAAAAAGAAACTGGTAGTATTTCTAAACCTAAACCGTACACAAATAACGGAGTGTGTAGGGCTCTTTAGGGCAGATTGCGTGGGTAGTTTGGGTGGGCATGTTGCGTAGGCAGTTTGGGTGGGCATGTTGCGTGGATAGTTTGGGTGGGTATGTTGCGTGGGTAGTTTGGGTGGGCATGTTGCGTGGGTAGTTTGGGTGGGCATGTTGCGTGGGTAGTTTGGGTGGGCATGTTGCGTGGTTGGTTTGGGTGGGCATGTTGCGTGGGCATGTTGCGTAGGTAGTTTGGGTGGGCATGTTGCGTGGGCAGTTTGGGTGGGCATGTTGCGTGAGTAGTTTGGGTGGGCATGTTGCGTGGGTAGTTTGGGTGGGCATGTTGCGTGGGTAGTTTGGGTGGGCATGTTGCGTGGGCAATTTGGGTGGGCAATTTGGGTGGGCATGTTGCGTGGGTAGTTTGGGTGGGCATGTTGCGTGGGTAGTTTGGGTGGGCTTGTTGCGTGGGCAGTTTGGGTGGGCATGTTGCGTGGGTAGTTTGGGTGGGCATGTTGCGTGAATAATTTGGGTGAGCATGTTGCGTGGGCAGTTTGGGTGGGCATGTTGCGTGGGTAGTTTGGGTGGGCATGTTGCGTGGGTAATTTGGGTGGGCATGTTGCGTGGCCAGTTTGGGTGGGCATGTTGCGTGGGCAGTTTGGGTGAGCATGTTGCGTGGGTAGTATGGGTGGGCATGTTGCGTGGGCAGTTTGGGTGGGCGTGTTGCGTGGGCATGTTGCGTGAGTAGTTTGGGTGGGCATGTTGCATGGGCAGTTTGCGTGGGCATGTTGCGTGGGCTGTTTGGGTGGGCATATTGCGTGGGCAGTTTGGGTGGGCATGTTGCGTGGGCAATTTGGATGGGCATGTTGGGTGGGCAGTTTGAGTGGGCATGTTGCGTGGGCATCATAAACCACTATCGGCGGAGCCCTAGGGAAAACTCGGCGAAGCCGAGGTTACGCTAGTTCTAATACTAAACGATCAGATTCACTATCTATAGTTCTATATATATATATATATATATATATATATATATATATATATATATATATTTGAATTCATCACGACGATCGCCCAACTTTAGACAAGACTACAGCTTAAACGGTGCGACCGATTTTCATGAAATTTGTACCAAGTCGTAGGAAATGATTGGCTTCAGGGCCCTTCTAATGGGACAAATTTCTGTAGGATGTATAGTTTTCGAGTAAAAAATTATTAAAGATTGAAAACAATATTTTTCACAGTAACAATCACAGTTTTCCTTGAAAATTTAAGACGAAGAACGCCATGTTTGACATATCATTTCAAACCTTTAAATGGAAATATTTATGAAATGGAGACAATTTGAAAGAAGTTTAATTCATAATTATAAATTTTGAGAATGGGCAATTATATCCGCACAGGTAAAAAAGGCCTAAACCATTTTAATTAAAAATTATAAAATTTGATGGTTCATATGTACTTGGACAGTGTTACCAAATGTGTCATAAGTAACTAAGTAAAAAACAAATATTTCTAACTAAACAATATTTTTCACAGTAACGATCACAGTTTTCCTTGAAAATTTAAGACGATAAACGCTGTTATGTCAATGTCAATGATGACAAATTATCAGTTTTCTTCCTTTTAAATGCAATAAAATGTTTGAATAATATGTAATAATTAAAGAAAAGATGATGAATTTAATAAGGTAGGTATATGTAATGATTTTAAGCCATGTTTATTATTATGTTACATATTTTATTTTGTAAATAGAATTTTGGAAAATGTATAAGGAAACACGTCGAAAAGGATCAGAAAGGTAGGAATAATATCACAATCGATGTACAAAATTCAAAAAAAATAAACATTGTCATGTCATATTTGATATGTTAATGACAAATTATGCATGTATCAATTACTATAACCGATGATATAAAAACAAGTCAATTAAGATGGTACGATCACGTACAGCAAATGAGTAATGGCAAAACACATACCACAGTAAACTCCTAGCGGCAAAAAGAAAAGAGGGAGACCTAGAAGGAATTGGGTAGCAGGAGTCCAAGAAGAAATAAGAGAGAATGAAGATCTATGGCAAGACCAGTGGAGAATTCGCATCGGAAGACATGATACAACGTTATAAACCGATTGTATATATAGGTATATGTAATGATTTTAAGACGTGTACAGGAAAATCATAGTCTGGAACAAGACAATTCAATAATTTTAGATAGTATGTTTTAATCTGTTCTTTTTTTGTAATTCATTTTCTTACATTACGTTTAAAATTATTTCAGATTATACATAATTCGATATCTATCTTAAAACGGTACATAATTTAATCTGTATTTTATTTTCTTATATTACGTTAAAATTATCTATATTAAAATTCTTTTATTCCTAATAATTGTATCGTACTAATAAAAAATATTTTAAATTACATAATCATACATCATGAGCCAGAAAAGTAATCTTTAATACCTATCATTTTTAACAATCCAAACATTATTGATATATTTTCAAATTCGTTGTAAAAGTTCAGATCTAATGTAATGTAAGTACTTACTTTTCTGCAGTTTGTAACTAACTGTTTACTCTAGAATAAAAATATCACATCTTTTAGTTTTGTTTGATTTATTTTTATCTTTAAATTTAGTATTGTGTACTCATATACATGTTACTAATACAGGGTCCGCATTTTAAAAGTTCCCGCCTGAAAATTCATGATTAGGCAATCCATGATACATTTCATAAGTGACTTAGTTTTTAAAATTTTGTTTTGCTCTTATACCTACTGTGATTATTCGATTTAAAGTACTAATATTCACCAAGTGGCTTATAAAATGTATATGGTTTTGCTTACTCTTAAAATTTCAGGCGGGAACATATAAAATGGGCACCTTGTATTATGTTTATATTTATCCTGTAATTTTGTCCTGTTTGCTCGCATAAAATGCGCAGCATTGGTTCATTTCATTATATGTTTTCATCAGTTCCTACCACGGTGTAGTATTTATAGGTGAGAGTACGAGGTGCGTTGACATAACTAGCTGGTAAAAAAGAAGCTAACGTGACCCGTTACCATTTGACAGGCATTTGGCAGTTGGTGTGCCGCAGTGTGTCGGTTGCGGTTAAAATAAGTTCGCGTATAAATAGAAAATGTTGTGATATAGGATGTACAACAGGGTATGGATCAAATAAAGAGATATAGACCCGAATTTTCACCTCTTGAAGTAACGTTACTTCGGAAGTAGCGCTATTTCGATTTTTTATTTATATAATTTTATGAGTAGATAAGAATAGGTTTCATATTTTTGTAAATGAAACCTATGACATTAGAAATAAATGCTTTTTACAATTTAATTTATTTTTATATCTCTCATTTTAATGTTAAAGTTGACATTTGACAGTTGAAGTATCGATTTTTCGGAAGTAGCGCTACTTTAAGATGTAAGAATACGGACCATAGTCTTTTGAAGGTGCCAAAATGTGCGATTTTGTAACAGCCAGCCATGATATAACCATAGAAACAGGTACTACGATTTAAAAAATTCTGATTGAAAGATGTCAGTGTCAAGTACATGACATTATGTTTATTTTATAATTTTACCGAAATTATAGAAGCCTGTTGTATGGAATTTGTATAAAATACATACATAGAACTGACAAAAGATAAAAGGTAATGTATTGAAAATATAAAATATTGTGCGATATATAGGAATAATTTACTATTTCAAATATTTTTGTAAAAACCGGGTCGCAAAAAACCTGACATCTAGCGGCATACTGTATGAACTAACCCGGTTATTTAGCCATTCTTTGTAATACATTATACATCGTGCACTCAGCTATAGATACTACACTTCCGAAATATTATTGACAATTTTATGCAAAAAAGAACAGCCGATCGAGCTGTCGTATTTTTGACAATTCTCTATGACAGTCCATGAGAAAACATTTCTTGTTTTTCGTATAAATTTGTCAGAAATACAGGGTGTTTCATGTAACTATGTAAGGCTTCGGAGTATGAATTCTAGACACCAACATGAAAAAAATCCCAATAAACATTGGTGCTAGAACGCTTCATAACAGAGATACCGAGGATTTATCTTAAATGAAGCATAATACTGAAATAGCAGAAAATAGTTGGCTGATGGCATTTGTTTAATTCATTTAAAATTTAAATGAGATTTAATTAATTAAAAATTCCACTTATTTCAATCCGATAATTATTTAATTATTACACCTGTTATTTAATATTTTGATAATATTTCTAATACAAAAAAGTATTGCCAAGCCTTCTGTATTTAATGAAAATGTAATATTTTAATAATTTACCGTAGTATTTTTAAATAATACTTATTTATTTATTGAATGTAATGCCTTTCATTTTAAACACTTGCTCTGGGATTCTTTTTATAAATAATTATTTATGACCCAATACAAAAATAAATAAAAATAACCTGTTTCCTGTTTTTTTTTATTTTAATAAAATCCTGGGTACCTATCTCTGTTAGAAAGCGTTATAGCATCAATGTTTATTGGGATTTTTCCCCCTTTTGGTATCAGAATTCATACTCCAAAGCCTTGCACTCTTATATGAAACACCTGTATATCCTGTTTGGTATTAAATGAAAAGTTTTCTGCATGGCTAAACTATAGAACTTTCAAAATTTTGACATCAATTTGACCGGCTTTTGTTTTTTACATAAAGTTGTCAGAACCATGTAGTGATTAGGATCATGTGAATTTTTTTCTGCAGGGCTGTAACATAGAAGTGTCAACAAATAGACATCTCGGTCGGCTTTTGTTTTTGTATAAAGGTGCTAGAAATATGTCGTGTTTGGTATCAAATGAGAGGTCTGGTTACGAACTTTTAGACACAAGTGTGGAAATTTATGACAGGTTGATTGGCTTTTGTTTTATGCATAAAGTTAATTTGTTTGATAGAAGGGGGAACTTGGGTATCTGACAAGACTGTTGGCGTTACCACTTTGGTTTTAAATTGTGCGTAGACAGATTGGATATACGTATAAACTATTATAAAACACTATCGGCGGAGCCCTAGGGTAAACTCGGCGAAGCCGAGCTTAGGCTAGTGAAGATACTATTTATTCAGATGCATGTTTATACTTTCTTTCGTTTCCGTATCTCAACCAGGCGCGACTCATATGGGGAAGCTTTGAAGGTTTTATACTGTTATATTTTTACCCATTAACCATTTTTTAATTTTTAGTAATAAAATATTACAAACGATGCAAAAATACAGAACAAGATACTCTTGCTAAAATTTAATAAAAGCAGCAATTTTTGAAATATTTTAATTTTTGGAAAAAAACAAGGTTTAAAAAAATTTTATATAGTTTGTATAGAATTCTACCGTTATGGCTTTGACTTACTAAGCCTGTGATAGACCGAGCACAGCTGGGTGTAGCACTTACCTGTCTCTTATGGTCGGACTGCAAAAAATTTAAATTCGCAAATCTTGCATTACATATTTTAAAATTTATATTTAATGGTGTCGCAAAATCAAATTACGTCTCTGACTATTTTTACAAATTAGGAAAATTTAAGGATAGCTAAAACATACCGTGATCATAGTATTAAAATTAACGACCATAAAATTAACAAAGACGTACCAAACGTAAGTAAATGAGTCTTCAAACATTTAAAATCAGTAATACTTTAATTTTCGTACTCAGAGCAACAATATACATACTTATGTATGGCGACTATTTGAAGAAGATAACAACGATATTTTACCCATTGAAAAAGAAGATCTGAAATGACGAAAGTGTCGTATAATACTGTTCGTGATAGGAATATAATAAGTAGTGAACTGAGACCAAGAAAGAAAAGACGTGACGCGGGTAATTCAAGAGTAGTGAATTGTTTTAAGAACATATAATTCGACGTAAAATGTTGCCGTCTGTATGTATATGTACCAGAGACTAAAGGACAAAAAATTAGATATAAAGTGCTGTTTGGCTACTCTATTATAAATGCCGACTTCTTTCACATATTCTAGTGAGACAAAATCGTATATGCATCACGAGCGTTACTAGATGATAATGCCCATCGGACGACGTCAATCCCTCGAGCTAGATCCTTATCGCCCTTCTGGTACTATCATCTTCATAGATGTTTCTTATTTATATAAAACTTAGCTACTTATTCTGTTTATTCACAGTGTTGTAAATAAATACAGGGTGTTAAAAAAAATCCATACTCGCGGTAGGCTATGAACAGAGAAACGTATGTCTGATCATTATTCAAGTCAAAAGTCAAATTGTCAAAATTGATCTTGAAATGTAATTGTAAGGAGACAAAATAATAAATAAGGACACAGTATATTGTATCCGCTTCACACTGGAAGGGTTCAGAGTTTGAATCCCGGATAAGGCATGGCTGTTATGTGTGTCTTTCATCATTTCTTCTTCATCAGCGACCAATTCTACGTACGAGACATATATATATATATATATATATATATATATATATATATATATATATATATATATATATATATATATATATCACCGCTTATATACGAATGTATTACAAAGTGGGTAACAATAAATAAAAAATCTGATGTGGCCAACACATAACCTCCTGTCAATTCCATGTTTAAGATAGCAATGATCTGTAAGTAAAGTATCACTTCCGGTTGATCGTTTGTAAACAAAATCTAATTTGTTCCAATAAATAGAAAAGTGTGTAATACCAAATTTTGGATTACATTTTATTATGTTTTTCCTCGAAAATTTGTTAAGAACTCCAAATGAAGTACCACTTCCAGTTTATCATACAAGTATATTCAAAATCCAATATTGTTTCAAATTATACACAAGTTTTAAATACCAAATTTGAGAAGTTTTGATGATTCATGTTTTAATATATTTTTCAAGAAAATCTGTTTATAGCTTCCTGCGAAGTAGTACTTCCGGTTTATCAATTTCAGAAAACACTTAGTATGTCGTTCTCATTAATATAAAAGTCTTAAATACCAAATTTTAAAGTTTTGGATTGTATCAATTTTTTTTTCACGAAAATCTATTCAGAGCTTCAAATAAAACATCACTTCCGATTTATCAATTGCATCCAAAATCTAATATATTGCTTCCCTTTATAGAAAAGTTTTAAATACTAAATTTGTCAAGTTTTGGAATATATCGTATATTTTTCACGAAAATCTTTTCAGAGCTTGAAGTAAAGTGTCAGTTTCAGTTAATCAATTTTAGAAAAAATCTAAAATGTCGTTCTCATTAATATAAAAAATTTAAATACCAAATTTGAA
Organism: Harpalus rubripes; assembly: GCA_963082715.1. NCBI lineage: Eukaryota > Metazoa > Arthropoda > Insecta > Coleoptera > Carabidae > Harpalus > Harpalus rubripes. Next base: position 31,653,398 of record OY720457.1, read on the forward strand.
AAGTTTTAGAATATATCAATATATTTTTCCCGAAAATCTGTTGAGAGCTTCAAGTAAAGTATCACTTCCGGATTATCAATTTTAGCCAAAATTTAATATATTGTTTCTCTTCGTATA
>OY720457.1:31653714-31666214 GCA_963082715.1 Harpalus rubripes
TGGATGTATGGTTGTATGGATGTATGGATGTATGGATGTATGGATGTATGGATGTATGGATGTATGGATGTATGGATGTATGGATGTATGGATGTATGGATGTATGGATGTATGGATGTATGGATTGTATGGATGTATGGATGTATGGATGTATGGATGTATGGATGTATGGATGTATGGATGTATGGATGTATGGATGTATGGATGTATGGATGTATGGATGTATGGATGTATGGATGTATGGATGTATGGATGTATGGATGTATGTATGTATGGATGTATGGATGTATGGATGTATGGATGTATGGATGTATGGATGTATGTATGTATGTATGTATGGATGTATGGATGTATGGATGTATGGATGTATGATGTATGTATGTATGTATGTATGGATGTATGTATGTATGTATGTATGTATGTATGTATGTATGTATGTATGTATGTATGTATGTATGTATGTATGTATGTATGTATGTATGTATGTATGTATGTATGTATGTATGTATGTATGTATGTATGTATGTATGTATGCATGTATGTATGTATGTATGTATGTATGTATGTATGTATGCATGTATGTATGTATGTATGTATGTATGTATGTATGTATGTATGTATGTATGTATGCATGTATGTATGCATGTATGCATGTATGTATGTATGCATGTATGTATGTATGTATGTATGCATGTATGCATGTATGCATGTATGTATGTATGTATGCATGTATGCATGTATGCATGTATGCATGTATGTATGCATGTATGCATGTATGCATGTATGCATGTATGCATGTATGTATGTATGTATGCATGTATGCATGTATGCATGTATGCATGTATGCATGTATGCATGTATGCATGTATGTATGTATGTATGTATGTATGCATGTATGCATGTATGCATGTATACATGTATGCATGTATGTATGTATGCATGTATGCATGTATGCATGTATGCATGTATACATGTATGCATGTATGTATGTATGTATGTATGCATGTATGCATGTATGCATGCATGTATGTATGCATGTATGCATGTATGCATGCATGTATGTATGTATGTATGTATGTATGTATGTATGTATGTATGTATGTATGTAATGTATGTATGTATGTATGTATGTATGTATGTATGTATGTATGTATGTATGTATGTATGTATGCATGTATGCATGTATGCATGTATGTATGTATGTATGCATGTATGCATGTATGCATGTATGCATGTATGTATGCATGTATGCATGTATGCATGTATGCATGTATGCATGTATGCATGTATGTATGTATGTATGCATGTATGCATGTATGCATGTATGCATGTATGCATGTATGCATGTATGTATGTATGTATGCATGTATGCATGTATGCATGTATACATGTATGCATGTATGTATGTATGTATGTATGCATGTATGCATGTATGCATGCATGTATGTATGCATGTATGCATGTATGCATGTATGTATGTATGTATGTATGTATGTATGTATGTATGTATGTATGTATGTATGTATGTATGTATGTATGTATGTATGTATGTATGTATGTATGTATGTATGTATGTATGTATGTATGTATGCATGTATGTATGTATGTATGTATGTATGTATGTATGTATGTATGTATGTATGTATGTATGTATGTATGTATGTATGTATGTATGTATGTATGTATGTATGTATGTATGTATGTATGTATGTATGTATGTATGTATGTATGTATGTATGTATGTATGTATGTATGTATGTATGTATGTATGTATGTATGTATGTATGTATGTATGTATGTATGTATGTATGTATGCTATGTATGTATGTATGTATGTATGTATGTATGTATGCATGTATGTATGTATGTATGTATGTATGTATGTATGTATGTATGTATGTATGTATGTATGTATGTATGCATGTATGTATGTATGTATGTATGTATGTATGTATGTATGTATGTATGTATGTATGTATGTATGTATGTATGTATGTATGTATGTATGTATGTATGCATGTATGTATGTATGTATGTATGTATGTATGTATGTATGTATGTATGTATGTATGTATGTATGTATGTATGTATGTATGTATGTATGTATGTATGTATGTATGTATGTATGTATGTATGTATGTATGTATGTATGTATGTATGTATGTATGTATGTATGTATGTATGTATGTATGTATGTATGTATGTATGTATGTATGTATGTATGTATGTATGTATGTATGTATGTATGTATGTATGTATGTATGTATGTATGTATGTATGTATGTATGTATGTATGTATGTATGTATGTATGTATGTATGTATGTATGTATGTATGTATGTATGTATGTATGTATGTATGTATGTATGTATGTATGTATGTATGTATGTATGTATGTATGTATGTATGTATGTATGTATGTATGTATGTATGTATGTATGTATGTATGTATGTATGTATGTATGTATGTATGTATGTATGTATGTATGTATGTATGTATGTATGTATGTATGTATGTATGTATGTATGTATGTATGTATGTATGTATGTATGTATGTATGTATGTATGTATGTATGTATGTTATGTATGTATGTATGTATGTATGTATGTATGTATGTATGTATGTATGTATGTATGTATGTATGTATGTATGTATGTATGTATGTATGTATGTATGTATGTATGTATGTATGTATGTATGTATGTATGTATGTATGTATGTATGTATGTATGTATGTATGTATGTATGTATGTATGTATGTATGTATGTATGTATGTATGTATGTATGTATGTATGTATGTATGTATGTATGTATGTATGTATGTATGTATGTATGTATGTATGTATGTATGTATGTATGTATGTATGTATGTATGTATGTATGTATGTATGTATGTATGTATGTATGTATGTATGTATGTATGTATGTATGTATGTATGTATGTATGTATGTATGTATGTATGTATGTATGTATGTATGTATGTATGTATGTATGTATGTATGTATGTATGTATGTATGTATGTATGTATGTATGTATGTATGTATGTATGTATGTATGTATGTATGTATGTATGTATGTATGTATGTATGTATGTATGTATGTATGTATGTATGTATGTATGTATGTATGTATGTATGTATGTATGTATGTATGTATGTATGTATGTATGTATGTATGTATGTATGTATGTATGTATGTATGTATGTATGTATGTATGTATGTATGTATGTATGTATGTATGTATGTATGTATGTATGTATGTATGTATGTATGTATGTATGTATGTATGTATGTATGTATGTATGTATGTATGTATGTATGTATGTATGTATGTATGTATGTATGTATGTATGTATGTTGTATGTATGTATGTATGTATGTATGTATGTATGTATGTATGTATGTATGTATGTATGTATGTATGTATGTATGTATGTATGTATGTATGTATGTATGTATGTATGTATGTATGTATGTATGTATGTATGTATGTATGTATGTATGTATGTTGTATGTATGTATGTATGTATGTATGTATGTATGTATGTATGTATGTATGTATGTATGTATGTATGTATGTATGTATGTATGTATGTATGTATGTATGTATGTATGTATGTATGTATGTATGTATGTATGTATGTATGTATGTATGTATGTATGTATGTATGTATGTATGTATGTATGTATGTATGTATGTATGTATGTATGTATGTATGTATGTATGTATGTATGTATGTATGTATGTATGTATGTATGTATGTATGTATGTATGTATGTATGTATGTATGTATGTATGTATGTATGTATGTATGTATGTATGTATGTATGTATGTATGTATGTATGTATGTATGTATGTATGTATGTATGTATGTATGTATGTATGTATGTATGTATGTATGTATGTATGTATGTATGTATGTATGTATGTATGTATGTATGTATGTATGTATGTATGTATGTATGTATGTATGTATGTATGTATGTATGTATGTATGTATGTATGTATGTATGTATGTATGTATGTATGTATGTATGTATGTATGTATGTATGTATGTATGTATGTATGTATGTATGTATGTATGTATGTATGTATGTATGTATGTATGTATGTATGTATGTATGTATGTATGTATGTATGTATGTATGTATGTATGTATGTATGTATGTATGTATGTATGTATGTATGTATGTATGTATGTATGTATGTATGTATGTATGTATGTATGTATGTATGTATGTATGTATGTATGTATGTATGTATGTATGTATGTATGTATGTATGTATGTATGTATGTATGTATGTATGTATGTATGTATGTATGTATGTATGTATGTATGTATGTATGTATGTATGTATGTATGTATGTATGTATGTATGTATGTATGTATGTATGTATGTATGTATGTATGTATGTATGTATGTATGTATGTATGTATGTATGTATGTATGTATGTATGTATGTATGTATGTATGTATGTATGTATGTATGTATGTATGTATGTATGTATGTATGTATGTATGTATGTATGTATGTATGTATGTATGTATGTATGTATGTATGTATGTATGTATGTATGTATGTATGTATGTATGTATGTATGTATGTATGTATGTATGTATGATGTTATGTATGTATGTATGTATGTATGTATGTATGTATGTATGTATGTATGTATGTATGTATGTATGTATGTATGTATGTATGTATGTATGTATGTATGTATGTATGTATGTATGTATGTATGTATGTATGTATGTATGTATGTATGTATGTATGTATGTATGTATGTATGTATGTATGTATGTATGTATGTATGTATGTATGTATGTATGTATGTATGTATGTATGTATGTATGTATGTATGTATGTATGTATGTATGTATGTATGTATGTATGTATGTATGTATGTATGTATGTATGTATGTATGTATGTATGTATGTATGTATGTATGTATGTATGTATGTATGTATGTATGTATGTATGTATGTATGTATGTATGTATGTATGTATGTATGTATGTATGTATGTATGTATGTATGTATGTATGTATGTATGTATGTATGTATGTATGTATGTATGTATGTATGTATGTATGTATGTATGTATGTATGTATGTATGTATGTATGTATGTATGTATGTATGTATGTATGTATGTATGTATGTATGTATGTATGTATGTATGTATGTATGTATGTATGTATGTATGTATGTATGTATGTATGTATGTATGTATGTATGTATGTATGTATGTATGTATGTATGTATGTATGTATGTATGTATGTATGTATGTATGTATGTATGTATGTATGTATGTATGTATGTATGTATGTATGTATGTATGTATGTATGTATGTATGTATGTATGTATGTATGTATGTATGTATGTATGTATGTATGTATGTATGTATGTATGTATGTATGTATGTATGTATGTATGTATGTATGTATGTATGTATGTATGTATGTATGTATGTATGTATGTATGTATGTATGTATGTATGTATGTATGTATGTATGTATGTATGTATGTATGTATGTATGTATGTATGTATGTATGTATGTATGTATGTATGTATGTATGTATGTATGTATGTATGTATGTATGTATGTATGTATGTATGTATGTATGTATGTATGTATGTATGTATGTATGTATGTATGTATGTATGTATGTATGTATGTATGTATGTATGTATGTATGTATGTATGTATGTATGTATGTATGTATGTATGTATGTATGTATGTATGTATGTATGTATGTATGTATGTATGTATGTATGTATGTATGTATGTATGTATGTATGTATGTATGTATGTATGTATGTATGTATGTATGTATGTATGTATGTATGTATGTATGTATGTATGTATGTATGTATGTATGTATGTATGTATGTATGTATGTATGTATGTATGTATGTATGTATGTATGTATGTATGTATGTATGTATGTATGTATGTATGTATGTATGTATGTATGTATGTATGTATGTATGTATGTATGTATGTATGTATGTATGTATGTATGTATGTATGTATGTATGTATGTATGTATGTATGTATGTATGTATGTATGTATGTATGTATGTATGTATGTATGTATGTATGTATGTATGTATGTATGTATGTATGTATGTATGTATGTATGTATGTATGTATGTATGTATGTATGTATGTATGTATGTATGTATGTATGTATGTATGTATGTATGTATGTATGTATGTATGTATGTATGTATGTATGTATGTATGTATGTATGTATGTATGTATGTATGTATGTATGTATGTATGTATGTATGTATGTATGTATGTATGTATGTATGTATGTATGTATGTATGTATGTATGTATGTATGTATGTATGTATGTATGTATGTATGTATGTATGTATGTATGTATGTATGTATGTATGTATGTATGTATGTATGTATGTATGTATGTATGTATGTATGTATGTATGTATGTATGTATGTATGTATGTATGTATGTATGTATGTATGTATGTATGTATGTATGTATGTATGTATGTATGTATGTATGTATGTATGTATGTATGTATGTATGTATGTATGTATGTATGTATGTATGTATGTATGTATGTATGTATGTATGTATGTATGTATGTATGTATGTATGTATGTATGTATGTATGTATGTATGTATGTATGTATGTATGTATGTATGTATGTATGTATGTATGTATGTATGTATGTATGTATGTATGTATGTATGTATGTATGTATGTATGTATGTATGTATGTATGTATGTATGTATGTATGTATGTATGTATGTATGTATGTATGTATGTATGTATGTATGTATGTATGTATGTATGTATGTATGTATGTATGTATGTATGTATGTATGTATGTATGTATGTATGTATGTATGTATGTATGTATGTATGTATGTATGTATGTATGTATGTATGTATGTATGTATGTATGTATGTATGTATGTATGTATGTATGTATGTATGTATGTATGTATGTATGTATGTATGTATGTATGTATGTATGTATGTATGTATGTATGTATGTATGTATGTATGTATGTATGTATGTATGTATGTATGTATGTATGTATGTATGTATGTATGTATGTATGTATGTATGTATGTATGTATGTATGTATGTATGTATGTATGTATGTATGTATGTATGTATGTATGTATGTATGTATGTATGTATGTATGTATGTATGTATGTATGTATGTATGTATGTATGTATGTATGTATGTATGTATGTATGTATGTATGTATGTATGTATGTATGTATGTATGTATGTATGTATGTATGTATGTATGTATGTATGTATGTATGTATGTATGTATGTATGTATGTATGTATGTATGTATGTATGTATGTATGTATGTATGTATGTATGTATGTGTGTGTGTGTATGTATGTATGTATGTATGTATGTATGTATGTATGTGTGTGTGTGTATGTATGTATGTATGTATGTATGTATGTATGTATGTATGTATGTATGTATGTATGTATGTATGTATGTATGTATGTATGTATGTATGTATGTATGTATGTATGTATGTATGTATGTATGTATGTATGTATGTATGTATGTATGTATGTATGTATGTATGTATGTATGTATGTATGTATGTATGTATGTATGTATGTATGTATGTATGTATGTATGTATGTATGTATGTATGTATGTATGTATGTATGTATGTATGTATGTATGTATGTATGTATGTATGTATGTATGTATGTATGTATGTATCTACGTATTCAATAATTTTACATAGTATGTTTTAATCTGTTCTTTCTCATATTCATTTTCTCACATTTCGTTTAAAATTGTTTCAGATTATACATAATTCGATATCTATCTTAAAACGTTACAAAATTTATACTGTATTTTATTTTCTTATATTACGTTAAAATTATTTATATTAAAATTCTTTTATTCCCAATTATTGTATCGTACTAATAAAAAATCTTTTAAGTTACATAATCATACAGCATCAGCCATAAAAGTCATTTTTAATACCTATGATTTTTGCATTCTACCCCTTTAATAACAATCCAAACTTTATTGATATATTTTCAAATTCGTTGGAAAAGTCCAGATCTAATGTAATGTAAGTACTTATGTTTCTGCAGTTTGTAACTAACTGTTTACTCTAGAATTAAAATATCACATCTTTTAGTTTTTTTTTGATCTATTTTTATCTTTAAATTTAGTATTGTGTACTCACATATATGTTACTAATACAGGGTGCGCATTTTAAAAGTTCGCGCCTGAAAATTCATGATTATGCAATCTATGATACATTTCATAAGTGACTTGGTTTTTAAAATTTTGTTTTGCTCTTATACCTACTGTGATTATTCGATTTAATGTACTAATATCCACCAGGTGGCTTATGAAATTTGGTTTTGCTTATTCTTAAAATTTCAGGCGGGAACATATAAAATGGGCACCCCCTGTATTATGTTTATATTTATCCTGTAATTGGGACATTTTGTCCTGTTTGCTCGCATAAAATGCGCAGCATTTGTTCATTTCATTATGTTTTCATCAGTTCCTACCACAATGTAGTATCTACATGTGAGAGCACGCGATGCGTTGACATAACTAGCTGGTACAAAAGACGCTAACGCGACCCGTTACCATTTGACAGGCGTTTGGCAGTTGGTGTGCCGCAGTGTGCCGGTTGCGGTTAAAATAAGTTCGCGTTTAAATAGAAAATGTTGTGCTATAGGATGCACAACAGGGTATGGATCAAATAAAGAGATATAGACCCGAATTCTTACCTCTTGAAGTAAGGTTACTTCGGAAGTAGCGCTATTTCGATTTTTTATTTATTTTATTTTATGAATAGATAAGAATAGGTTTCATATTTTTGTAAATGAAACCTATGACATTTGAAATAAATGCTTTTTACAATTTAACTTATTTTTTATATCTCTAATTTTAATGTTAAAGTTGACATTTGACAGTTGAAGTAGCGATTTTTCGGAAGTACCGCTACTTTAAGATGTAAGAATACGGGCCATAGTCTTTTTAAGGTGCCAAAATGTGCGATTTTGTAGCAGCCAACCATGCTATAACCATAGAAACAGGTATTACAGTTAAGAAAATGCTGATTGAAAGATGTCAGTATCAAGTACATAACATAATGTATATTTTATAATTTTACTGAAAATATAGTAGCCTTCTGTATGGAATTTGTACACAATACATACATAGAACTGACAAAAGATAAAAGGTAATGTATTGAAAATATAAAATATTGTGCGTCATCTGATATCTAGCGGCATACTGTATGAACTAACCTGGTTATTTAGCCATTCTTTGTAATACATTATACATCGTGCACTGAGCTATAGATACTACACTTCCAAAATATTACTGACAATTTTATGCAAAAACAATAGCCGATCGAGATGTCGTAATTTTGACAATTCTCTATGACAGTCCCTGGGAAAACATTTCTTGTTTTTCGTATAAATTTGTCAGAAATACAGGTGTTTCATGAAACTATGTAAGGCTTCGGAGTATGAATTCTAGACACCAACATGAAAAAAAAATCCCAATAAACATTGTTGCTAGAACGCTTTGTAACAGAGATACCGAGGATTTATCTTAAATGAAGCGTAATACTGAAATTGCAGAAAATACTTGGTTGATAGCATTTTTTTAATTCATTTAAAATTTAAATGAAATTTAATTAATTATAAATTCCACTCATTTCAATCCGATAATTATTTAATTATTACACCTGTTATTTAATATTTTGATAATATTTCTAATACAAAAAAAGTATTGCCAAGCCTTCTGTATTTAGTAAAAATGTAATATTTTAATAAATTACCGTAGTATTTTTAAATAATACTGATTTATTTATTGAATGCAATGGCTTTCATTTTGAACACTTGCTCTGGGATTCTTTTTATAAATAATAATTTATGACCAAATACAAAAATAAATAAAACTAACCTATTTCCTGTTTTTTTTTTAAATAAAATAATAAGTATCTCTGTAAGGAAGCGTTATAGCACCAATGTTTGTTAGGATTTTTCCCGCTTTTGGTATCAGAATTTATACTCCTACGCCTTGCACTCTTATATGAAACACCTGTATATCCTGTTTGGTATTAAATGAAAAGTTTTCTGCATGGCTAAACTATAGAACTTTCAAAATTTTGACATTTACTTGACCGGCTTTTGTTTTTCACATAATGTTGGCAGAACCTTGTCGTGATTAGGATCAAGTGAATTTTTTTCTGCAGGGCTATAACATAGAAGTGTCAACAAATAGACATCTCGGACGGCTTTTGTTTTTGTATAAAGGTGCTAGAAATATGTCGTGTTTGGTATCAAATAAGAGGTCTGGTTACGAACTTTTAGAAAAAAGTGTGAAAATTTATGACAGGTTGATTGGCTTTTGTTTTATTCATAAAGTTAATTCGTGTGATAGAAGGGGAAACTTGGGTATCTGACAAGACTGTTGGCGTTACCTCTTTGGGTTTTTTAAATTGTGCGTAGACAGATTGGATGTACGTATAAACTTTTATAAAACACTATCGGCGGAGCCCTAGGCTAAACTCGGCGAAGCCGAGGTTAGGCTAGTCCTAATACTAAACGATCAGATTCACTATCTATAGTTATATATATATATATATTTGAATTCATCACGACGATCGCCCAACTTTAGACAAGGCTACAGCTTAAACGGTGCGACCGATTTTCATGAAATTTGTGTCAAATTGTAGGAAATGATTGGCTTTAGGGCCCTTCTAATGGGACGAATTTCTGTAGGATGTATAGTTTTCGAGTAAAAAATTATTAAAGATTGAAAATTGGGACAGAAACAATATTTTTCACAGTAACGATCACAGTTTTCCTTGAAAATTTAAGACGAAGAACGCCATGTTTGACATATCATTTCAAACCTTTAAATGGAAATATTTATGAAATGGAGACAATTTGAAAGAAGTTTAATTCATAATCATAAATTTTGAAAATAGGTAACTATATCCGCACAGGTAAAAAAGCCTAAACCATTTTAATTAAAAATTACAAAATTTGACGGTTCATATGTACTTGGACAGTGTTACCAAATGTGTCATAAGTAACTAGGTAAAAAACAAATATTTCTAACTAAACAATATTGTTCACAGTAACGATCACAGTTTTCCTTGAAAATTTAAGACGATAAACGCTGTTATGTCAATGTCAAAGATGACAAATTATTAGTTTTCTTCCTTTTAAATGCAATAAAATGTTTATATAATATGTAATAATTAAAGAAAAGATGATTAATTTAACAAGGTAGGTATATGTAATGATTTTATTAATTTATTAATTTATTAATTTATTAATTTATTAATTTATTAATTTATTAATTTATTAATTTATTAATTTATTAATTTATTAATTTATTAATTTATTAATTTATTAATTTATTAATTTATTAATTTATTAATTTATTAATTTATTAATTTATTAATTTATTAATTTATTAATTTATTAATTTATTAATTTATTAATTTATTAATTTATTAATTTATTAATTTATTAATTTATTAATTTATTAATTTATTAATTTATTAATTTATTAATTTATTAATTTATTAATTTATTAATTTATTAATTTATTAATTTATTAATTTATTAATTTATTAATTTATTAATTTATTAATTTATTAATTTATTAATTTATTAATTTATTAATTTATTAATTTATTAATTTATTAATTTATTAATTTATTAATTTATTAATTTATTAATTTATTAATTTATTAATTTATTAATTTATTAATTTATTAATTTATTAATTTATTAATTTATTAATTTATTAATTTATTAATTTATTAATTTATTAATTTATTAATTTATTAATTTATTAATTTATTAATTTATTAATTTATTAATTTATTAATTTATTAATTTATTAATTTATTAATTTATTAATTTATTAATTTATTAATTTATTAATTTATTAATTTATTAATTTATTAATTTATTAATTTATTAATTTATTAATTTATTAATTTATTAATTTATTAATTTATTAATTTATTAATTTATTAATTTATTAATTTATTAATTTATTAATTTATTAATTTATTAATTTATTAATTTATTAATTTATTAATTTATTAATTTATTAATTTATTAATTTATTAATTTATTAATTTATTAATTTATTAATTTATTAATTTATTAATTTATTAATTTATTAATTTATTAATTTATTAATTTATTAATTTATTAATTTATTAATTTATTAATTTATTAATTTATTAATTTATTAATTTATTAATTTATTAATTTATTAATTTATTAATTTATTAATTTATTAATTTATTAATTTATTAATTTATTAATTTATTAATTTATTAATTTATTAATTTATTAATTTATTAATTTATTAATTTATTAATTTATTAATTTATTAATTTATTAATTTATTAATTTATTAATTTATTAATTTATTAATTTATTA
>OY720457.1:31671214-31681214 GCA_963082715.1 Harpalus rubripes
AAATAAATGCTTTTTACAATTTAACTTATTTTTTATATCTCTAATTTTAATGTTAAAGTTGACATTTGACAGTTGAAGTAGCGATTTTTCGGAAGTACCGCTACTTTAAGATGTAAGAATACGGGCCATAGTCTTTTTAAGGTGCCAAAATGTGCGATTTTGTAGCAGCCAACCATGCTATAACCATAGAAACAGGTATTACAGTTAAGAAAATGCTGATTGAAAGATGTCAGTATCAAGTACATAACATAATGTATATTTTATAATTTTACTGAAAATATAGTAGCCTTCTGTATGGAATTTGTACACAATACATACATAGAACTGACAAAAGATAAAAGGTAATGTATTGAAAATATAAAATATTGTGCGTCATCTGATATCTAGCGGCATACTGTATGAACTAACCTGGTTATTTAGCCATTCTTTGTAATACATTATACATCGTGCACTGAGCTATAGATACTACACTTCCAAAATATTACTGACAATTTTATGCAAAAACAATAGCCGATCGAGATGTCGTAATTTTGACAATTCTCTATGACAGTCCCTGGGAAAACATTTCTTGTTTTTCGTATAAATTTGTCAGAAATACAGGTGTTTCATGAAACTATGTAAGGCTTCGGAGTATGAATTCTAGACACCAACATGAAAAAAAAATCCCAATAAACATTGTTGCTAGAACGCTTTGTAACAGAGATACCGAGGATTTATCTTAAATGAAGCGTAATACTGAAATAGCAGAAAATACTTGGTTGATAGCATTTTTTTAATTCATTTAAAATTTAAATGAAATTTAATTAATTATAAATTCCACTCATTTCAATCCGATAATTATTTAATTATTACACCTGTTATTTAATATTTTGATAATATTTCTAATACAAAAAAAGTATTGCCAAGCCTTCTGTATTTAGTAAAAATGTAATATTTTAATAAATTACCGTAGTATTTTTAAATAATACTGATTTATTTATTGAATGCAATGGCTTTCATTTTGAACACTTGCTCTGGGATTCTTTTTATAAATAATAATTTATGACCAAATACAAAAATAAATAAAACTAACCTATTTCCTGTTTTTTTTTTTAAATAAAATAATAAGTATCTCTGTAAGGAAGCGTTATAGCACCAATGTTTGTTAGGATTTTTCCCGCTTTTGGTATCAGAATTTATACTCCTACGCCTTGCACTCTTATATGAAACACCTGTATATCCTGTTTGGTATTAAATGAAAAGTTTTCTGCATGGCTAAACTATAGAACTTTCAAAATTTTGACATTTACTTGACCGGCTTTTGTTTTTCACATAATGTTGGCAGAACCTTGTCGTGATTAGGATCAAGTGAATTTTTTTCTGCAGGGCTATAACATAGAAGTGTCAACAAATAGACATCTCGGTCGGCTTTTGTTTTTGTATAAAGGTGCTAGAAATATGTCGTGTTTGGTATCAAATAAGAGGTCTGGTTACGAACTTTTAGAAAAAAGTGTGAAAATTTATGACAGGTTGATTGGCTTTTGTTTTATTCATAAAGTTAATTCGTGTGATAGAAGGGGAAACTTGGGTATCTGACAAGACTGTTGGCGTTACCTCTTTGGGTTTTTTAAATTGTGCGTAGACAGATTGGATGTACGTATAAACTTTTATAAAACACTATCGGCGGAGCCCTAGGCTAAACTCGGCGAAGCCGAGGTTAGGCTAGTCCTAATACTAAACGATCAGATTCACTATCTATAGTTATATATATATTTGAATTCATCACGACGATCGCCCAACTTTAGACAAGGCTACAGCTTAAACGGTGCGACCGATTTTCATGAAATTTGTGTCAAATTGTAGGAAATGATTGGCTTCAGGGCCCTTCTAATGGGACGAATTTCTGTAGGATGTATAGTTTTCGAGTAAAAAATTATTAAAGATTGAAAATTGGGACAGAAACAATATTTTTCACAGTAACGATCACAGTTTTCCTTGAAAATTTAAGACGAAGAACGCCATGTTTGACATATCATTTCAAACCTTTAAATGGAAATTTTATGAAATGGAGACAATTTGAAAGAAGTTTAATTCATAATCATAAATTTTGAAAATAGGTAACTATATCCGCACAGGTAAAAAAGCCTAAACCATTTTAATTAAAAATTACAAAATTTGACGGTTCATATGTACTTGGACAGTGTTACCAAATGTGTCATAAGTAACTAGGTAAAAAACAAATATTTCTAACTAAACAATATTGTTCACAGTAACGATCACAGTTTTCCTTGAAAATTTAAGACGATAAACGCTGTTATGTCAATGTCAAAGATGACAAATTATTAGTTTTCTTCCTTTTAAATGCAATAAAATGTTTATATAATATGTAATAATTAAAGAAAAGATGATTAATTTAACAAGGTAGGTATATGTAATGATTTTATTAATTTATTAATTTATTAATTTATTAATTTATTAATTTATTAATTTATTAATTTATTAATTTATTAATTTATTAATTTATTAATTTATTAATTTATTAATTTATTAATTTATTAATTTATTAATTTATTAATTTATTAATTTATTAATTTATTAATTTATTAATTTATTAATTTATTAATTTATTAATTTATTAATTTATTAATTTATTAATTTATTAATTTATTAATTTATTAATTTATTAATTTATTAATTTATTAATTTATTAATTTATTAATTTATTAATTTATTAATTTATTAATTTATTAATTTATTAATTTATTAATTTATTAATTTATTAATTTATTAATTTATTAATTTATTAATTTATTAATTTATTAATTTATTAATTTATTAATTTATTAATTTATTAATTTATTAATTTATTAATTTATTAATTTATTAATTTATTAATTTATTAATTTATTAATTTATTAATTTATTAATTTATTAATTTATTAATTTATTAATTTATTAATTTATTAATTTATTAATTTATTAATTTATTAATTTATTAATTTATTAATTTATTAATTTATTAATTTATTAATTTATTAATTTATTAATTTATTAATTTATTAATTTATTAATTTATTAATTTATTAATTTATTAATTTATTAATTTATTAATTTATTAATTTATTAATTTATTAATTTATTAATTTATTAATTTATTAATTTATTAATTTATTAATTTATTAATTTATTAATTTATTAATTTATTAATTTATTAATTTATTAATTTATTAATTTATTAATTTATTAATTTATTAATTTATTAATTTATTAATTTATTAATTTATTAATTTATTAATTTATTAATTTATTAATTTATTAATTTATTAATTTATTAATTTATTAATTTATTAATTTATTAATTTATTAATTTATTAATTTATTAATTTATTAATTTATTAATTTATTAATTTATTAATTTATTAATTTATTAATTTATTAATTTATTAATTTATTAATTTATTAATTTATTAATTTATTAATTTATTAATTTATTAATTTATTAATTTATTAATTTATTAATTTATTAATTTATTAATTTATTAATTTATTAATTTATTAATTTATTAATTTATTAATTTATTAATTTATTAATTTATTAATTTATTAATTTATTAATTTATTAATTTATTAATTTATTAATTTATTAATTTATTAATTTATTAATTTATTAATTTATTAATTTATTAATTTATTAATTTATTAATTTATTAATTTATTAATTTATTAATTTATTAATTTATTAATTTATTAATTTATTAATTTATTAATTTATTAATTTATTAATTTATTAATTTATTAATTTATTAATTTATTAATTTATTAATTTATTAATTTATTAATTTATTAATTTATTAATTTATTAATTTATTAATTTATTAATTTATTAATTTATTAATTTATTAATTTATTAATTTATTAATTTATTAATTTATTAATTTATTAATTGATAATTTATTAATTTATTAATTTATTAATTTATTAATTTATTAATTTATTAATTTATTAATTTATTAATTTATTAATTTATTAATTTATTAATTTATTAATTTATTAATTTATTAATTGATAATTTATTAATTTATTAATTTATTAATTTATTAATTTATTAATTTATTAATTTATTAATTTATTAATTTATTAATTTATTAATTTATTAATTTATTAATTTATTAATTTATTAATTTATTAATTTATTAATTTATTAATTTATTAATTTATTAATTTATTAATTTATTAATTTATTAATTTATTAATTTATTAATTTATTAATTTATTAATTTATTAATTTATTAATTTATTAATTTATTAATTTATTAATTTATTAATTTATTAAAAATTAATAATAGATGGAGTCTAAGGTTAAATTTAACTAAAACTATTATAATTACCCCTTAACCTTCAAATTAATTTAAATAAAAACTAGATACGTATTTCGAGAACTAAGTTCTCATCATCAGTAATACAACAAGTGAAAAGTTAAACAGAGTAGTCAAGATTACTCAACATGTCAACCATGCCAGAGGTCCTAACAACTCTGAAAAACAAGGGAGAGAACTGGGATTATATAGGGATGGGAGTCACAGGTGAATGATTACCTATAAACTAAGATAATTTTCGTCCAATAGTGAGTCATTAAATATTAAATCGCCCAATAAAATTTAACTTTGTAATAAATTGAAAAGTTTTGAGTTTGGTATGGGGCCGAGATCTGCGTTCATCAAATTATTTTTATATTTATTTATTATTAAACTCTCGTATGCATCTAAATATCTATCATTATTAATATGTTTTAAAAGTTTAATATTAGAATTGTTAACTTTGTGATTATTAATGAACATATGTTGAGCTACGCTAGATTTTTCTGGATTACCGCTTTTTAGATGATAAAAATGTTCTTTACACCGAGTGTCAATTTGTCTTTTAGTTTGACCGATGTAAACTTTATTACAATCATTACAACTAATTTTATAAATACCGGATTTTTTGTTAGTATCTATTTTATCTTTAGGATTACCTAATAACGATTTAATGGTATTATTTGATTTGTAAGTTACTGTTAAATTATGATTTTTAAAAATTTTGTTTAAACTTTTGGAAGCTTTATCGTACGGTAGTGTTATGTATTTATTACTATTTTTATTATTAGATGGCGTAAGCGTTGTAAAATTAGAAATGGATTGGCGATTTTTAAATTTATGAACTAATTTATCGATAGTTTTAACCGGGAAGCCGTTATACTTAGCTATTTCTTTAATATAGTTTAGTTCAGTTTTAAATCGTTTTTTGTTTGAAGGAAATTTAGTTAATCTGTTTATTAAGAAATTAAACGAAGCTAATTTATGTTGCCAAAAATGATTTGAGTCAGCCGTTATAAATCTATTAGTGTTCGTGGATTTTCTATAGATATCAAAATCTAATTTGTTCTTGTTACTAATAACCAGTACGTCCCTTGTTTTTGGTTGACATGTTGAGTAATCTTGACTACTCTGTTTAACTTTTCACTTGTTGTATTACTGATGATGAGAACTTAGTTCTCGAAATACGTATCTAGTTTATAATATAATAGTTTTAGTTAAATTTAACCTTAGACTCCATCTATTATTAATTTTTAATATGACTTCCCGGTCAACGGAGTTAAATAACTACTTCAAACTTAAAACTAAGATTAAATTAATTAGTGCTGACATTTTATTTCTAAAAAATTGTAAAGTAAATTCAGTGTATCCAAAATTTATGAAAATCACAACTTCCAAAAATTGTAAATATTCTGAAAATATAATAAGATTTGCTAAAAATAAATGGTTAGATTCGGAAATTAAAAATCATTACGCTAAAAGAAGTAAACTCGAAATTGAAGCATATAACTTACACCTTAAATTAACTAAAGATTTAAATAATTTAGAATATCACGACTGGTCGGTCTTCGAGAATAAAATATATGAAGTAATTAGTCATAAATTTGCTAATAAAATTAAAAGTCAGAATAATAAATTTAAACGGTTAATACCTAATAATACAAAAGAACAAAGTTCTATAAAAGAAAACATCGTTGTAAACCAATCGTCGGAAAATTTTTCTAAAGATGAAATTAACTTGTTAAATAAAGGTTTAAAATTTTCACCAAATAATATTAACTCACCGTTAGAGGATATAATAGCTTGCATTGAAACCAGCATTAAATATTTCGATAATGAGACTAAAGATTACATTAGGAACGCTTGTAAAATTCAAATATCTAATAATATAAATCGTTTTAAAAATAAACCTAATAATAATGATATTAAACTGATAAATAATCTTAAACAACGCGACGTATTTTATTTAAAGGCAGATAAAGGGAATAAAATTGTCATATTAGATAAATCAGATTATTTTAATAGAGTAAATAATCAATTAAATAACGGACCTTACACGCAAGTAAACAAAAATCCATTTCCTAAAATGCTCAGAGAATATAAAAACACCCTTAAAAACTGCCCAAATTTAATCACTAAAGATATAAATTTTAAACTTAACGTTTCAAACCCAGTAGTTCCAAAAATGTACTGTCTTCCAAAAATTCATAAACCAGGTAATTCAGTAAGACCTATAGTTTCTGGCATAAATTCACCAACTTATTTGCTTTCAAAGTGGTTAGTCAATGGATTTAGTAGTTTTCCAAATCAACCTCAAACATTTTCCGTACAAAATTCATTACAATTTATCGATAAAGTTAAAGACATTACATTAGATAAAAACGAAATAATGGTTTCTTTTGACGACAGTTCTTTATTTCCAAGTGTACCTATCCCGGAAACTTTAGAATATTTGAAAACATTTTTAGAAAATAACGACTTAGAGGATTCAAAAATTAATGAGTATTTAAAACTTACTGAACTTTGTATGAAGCAAAATTACTTTCAAGTAAATAATAAATATTACCACCAAAATGAAGGCACAGTTATGGGAAATAGTTTATCACCATTTTTAGCTAATTTATTTATGAGTAATTTCGAAATTGAATTTAAGAAAAACAACAATTATTTTCCTAGAGTTTGGATTAGATATGTAGATAATATTTTTGCCATAATTAATACCAATAAATGCGATTTGAAAAAGTTTCTGCACAGTTTAAATTCAGTATTCCCATCAATTAAATTTACAATCGAAAAAGAAACCAATGAACAGTTACCTTTTTTGGACGTACTGGTTATTAGAAACAAGAACAAATTAGATTTTGATATCTATAGAAAATCCACGAACACTAATAGATTTATAACGGCTGACTCAAATCATTTTTGGCAACATAAATTAGCTTCGTTTAATTTCTTAATAAACAGATTAACTAAATTTCCTTTAAACAAAAAACGATTTAAAACTGAACTAAACTATATTAAAGAAATAGCTAAGTATAACGGCTTCCCGGTTAAAACTATCGATAAATTAGTTCATAAATTTAAAAATCGCCAATCCATTTCTAATTTTACAACGCTTACGCCATCTAATAATAAAAATAGTAATAAATACATAACACTACCGTACGATAAAGCTTCCAAAAGTTTAAACAAAATTTTTAAAAATCATAATTTAACAGTAACTTACAAATCAAATAATACCATTAAATCGTTATTAGGTAATCCTAAAGATAAAATAGATACTAACAAAAAATCCGGTATTTATAAAATTAGTTGTAATGATTGTAATAAAGTTTACATCGGTCAAACTAAAAGACAAATTGACACTCGGTTTAAAGAACATTTTTATCATCTAAAAAGCGGTAATCCAGAAAAATCTAGCGTAGCTCAACATATGTTCATTAATAATCACAAAGTTAACAATTCTAATATTAAACTTTTAAAACATATTAATAATGATAGATATTTAGATGCATACGAGAGTTTAATAATAAATAAATATAAAAATAATTTGATGAACGCAGATCTCGGCCCCATACCAAACTCAAAACTTTTCAATTTATTACAAAGTTAAATTTTATTGGACGATTTAATATTTAATGACTCACTATTGGACGAAAATTATCTTAGTTTATAGGTAATCATTCACCTGTGACTCCCATCCCTATATAATCCCAGTTCTCTCCCTTGTTTTTCAGAGTTGTTAGGACCTCTGGCATGGTTGAAATGTTGAGTAATCTTGACTACTCTGTTTAACTTTTCACTTGTTGTATTACTGATGATGAGAACTTAGTTCTCGAAATACGTATCTAGTTTTTATTTAAATTAATTTGAAGGTTAAGGGGTAATTATAATAGTTTTAGTATTAATTTATTAATTTATTAATTTATTAATTTATTAATTTATTAATTTATTAATTTATTAATTTATTAATTTATTAATTTATCAATTTATCAATTTATCAATTTATTAATTTATTAATTTATTAATTTATTAATTTATTAATTTATCAATTTATTAATTTATTAATTTATTAATTTATTAATTTATTAATTTATTAATTTATTAATTTATTAATTTATTAATTTATTAATTTATTAATTTATTAATTTATTAATTTATTAATTTATTAATTTATTAATTTATTAATTTATTAATTTATTAATTTATTAATTTATTAATTTATTAATTTATTAATTTATTAATTTATTAATTTATTAATTTATTAATTTATTAATTTATTAATTTATTAATTTATTAATTTATTAATTTATTAATTTATTAATTTATTAATTTATTAATTTATTAATTTATTAATTTATTAATTTATTAATTTATTAATTTATTAATTTATTAATTTATTAATTTATTAATTTATTAATTTATTAATTTATTAATTTATTAATTTATTAATTTATTAATTTATTAATTTATTAATTTATTAATTTATTAATTTATTAATTTATTAATTTATTAATTTATTAATTTATTAATTTATTAATTTATTAATTTATTAATTTATTAATTTATTAATTTATTAATTTATTAATTTATTAATTTATTAATTTATTAATTTATTAATTTATTAATTTATTAATTTATTAATTTATTAATTTATTAATTTATTAATTTATTAATTTATTAATTTATTAATTTATTAATTTATTAATTTATTAATTTATTAATTTATTAATTTATTAATTTATTAATTTATTAATTTATTAATTTATTAATTTATTAATTTATTAATTTATTAATTTATTAATTTATTAATTTATTAGTTTATTAGTTTATTAATTTATTAATTTATTAATTTATTAATTTATTAATTTATTAATTTATTAATTTATTAATTTATTAATTTATTAATTTATTAATTTATTAATTTATTAATTTATTAATTTATTAATTTATTAATTTATTAATTTATTAATTTATTAATTTATTAATTTATTAATTTATTAATTTATTAATTTATTAATTTATTAATTTATTAATTTATTAATTTATTAATTTATTAATTTATTAATTTATTAATTTATTAATTTATTAATTTATTAATTTATTAATTTATTAATTTATTAATTTATTAATTTATTAATTTATTAATTTATTAATTTATTAATTTATTAATTTATTAATTTATTAATTTATTAATTTATTAATTTATTAATTTATTAATTTATTAATTTATTAATTTATTAATTTATTAATTTATTAATTTATTAATTTATTAATTTATTAATTTATTAATTTATTAATTTATTAATTTATTAATTTATTAATTTATTAATTTATTAATTTATTAATTTATTAATTTATTAATTTATTAATTTATTAATTTATTAATTTATTAATTTATTAATTTATTAATTTATTAATTTATTAATTTATTAATTTATTAATTTATTAATTTATTAATTTATTAATTTATTAATTTATTAATTTATTAATTTATTAATTTATTAATTTATTAATTTATTAATTTATTAATTTATTAATTTATTAATTTATTAATTTATTAATTTATTAATTTATTAATTTATTAATTTATTAATTTATTAATTTATTAATTTATTAATTTATTAATTTATTAATTTATTAATTTATTAATTTATTAATTTATT
>OY720457.1:31686214-31821214 GCA_963082715.1 Harpalus rubripes
ATCAAATATTTATTGCACAAGACTACTACGATAGTCTAGAAGTAAACATGCATAAAACAGAATATATGTGTTTAAATTGAAACTTGAACCCAACAAGATTTGGTGATAAACAGAGGACAAAAGATTAAACTCTACAGAATATATATATACTTGAGATCAAAAATAACGAATGAGGGCACCATAAAGAAACTCTGTACACAAGGCAAAAAAAGAGAGACCTATAAGAAATTGGGTAGCAGGAGTCCAAGAAGGATTAAGAGAAAGATGATTAAATGAAGACCTATGGCAAGATAGAGAGCAGTAGAGAATTGGCATCGGAAGACATCGTAGAACGTTATAAACCGATTGTATATAGGTATATGTAATGATTTTAAGACATTTTTGTTGTTAATTCATATATTTAATTTTGTAAATAGATTTAATAATGTCAAGCTGAGAAAGACATAATGAGCATCACAATCGACAAAGAGTATATTTACAATTTTAGAGGAAAGCATAAAAATTAAATCCTACAAGAAAATCATTTTCTATCATGATCATCAACATCAACTCCACAAATAGTAATATCGTCAAGATATGGATACACACCTTTCAGATTTTTCGTCTTTATGATTTTATCGATAGTTCTCTGGAAAGCCGCTACTCCATTGGTCACACCAAATGGTATTCTGTTGAACTGGTATAAATTTCCATTAGCTTCAAAAGCAGTATACTTTTTATCTTCTTTAGCAATTGGTATTTGATGATAAGCACTGCGTAGGTCTATCTTACTGAATACATGATATTGAGCAACTTTATTAACAAGATTTTCGATATTAGGCAGCGGATATGCATCTAGGTCTGTAAATCTATTTATAGTTCTAGAGTAATCTATAACCATTCGTTTTTTTATGATTAGCATTAGATGTAACTAGAACTTGTGCTCTCGACGGAGATGAACTCTCCTCAATGATTCCATTTTCAAGCAAAACCTGTATTTCTTTACAAATAAATGTTTCGTCATCGTTAGTGGGTCGTCTTGATTTGATTGCTATTGGACGACATTCTTTGTCCAAGTGTTCAAAGAGTCTAACGGATTCTACGTTAGCACTTTTAAAAGCAGCGCACGTAATAATAAGTGGAGATTGGGGTCCATCAAAATCAACTTGCAATGAAGAGTGTCGTTCGAAAAGAGAAGTACCTAATATTACTTCAACACACAATTCCTTCATTACTAAGAGTTCTACATTTTCGTGGCGATGGCCTCCAACTTTTAAAGTAGCATTACATTTACCTAGTACTTCTGCACGATGATCTTTCGAAGCTAAAGTTATAGTTTCATTATGAGGTAACATTTTGAGGCAATATTGTTTCACTACATTTTCATTAACAAAATTGTTCGTGCTCCCGGTATCAATAAGAGCTCTGACGGGGTATACATTTATTCGGGCGATAACAGTAGTTTTCCGTAGTAAGGAAGGTGCAGCAGCTGACAATACCATACAGATAGATAGTTGATTCTCTTGAGAGGCTGACAACCCCTCCGAGTTTGTGGACGCTGCAGTAGATTGGCTCCTACACACTTTCGCAAAATGCCCTCATTTGCCACATTTCAAGCACTGGATATTCCTAGCAGGACATTCAGTTCTTGGATGACGGGTATTACCACAGAAGTAGCATTTTTGTTTTGTTTTGTTTAAATTTTGATGAAAAGCATTGACTAATTTATCAGTAACAAAACTTTGAGACTGAAATAGAGCTTGTTCCAAAGATCTAGCTTGTTTGAACGCTTAATCTAAGGTGACAGTTGTATTTTCAAGAATTCTTTGGCGTATGGTAGCCGACGTGAGTCCAGAAATGAAAGCATCTCGAATAGCTAAGCAACGATGTTCATCTGCAGTTACACTTTTGAATTCGCATGCCTTCGCTAGCAGATTTAATGCTTGCAAGTATTTATCTACAGTTTCGTCGGAAAGTTGACGTCTAGATGCGAGCTGATGACGAGCGTATACTTCGTTCTTGGGTTTTAAAAAGATTTCATCAAGAGTAGATATCGCAGAATTATAGTCCTGACATTCACTGACATGAGTGTATATTTCGGGATATAAATAATTTATTAAAAGCTTTAACTTAGCTTTCTCATCAGGAAGCTTTAATTTAGTTTTCTCATCAGGAAGAGGTTCTCCTAAACTCTCAATAAAATTAGAGAAAGTAGTTTTCCAATATGACCATTTAGAAGAGTTATCTCCGCTAGTATCTTGAGGACTAATTTCGAACTTCGTTGGTTGTAGGAATTTGTTCATATTAGTAGAATAGAATACAATCAAATAATTTAGTTCATTAAATTGTAGTAAGAATTACCCGTTAAACATTAGGCTTTAATGAACTAAATTGACAATACACTGACAGTATTTCAAACAGAAAACAATACAATAAATTAACAACGAGTGGTATGATATTTTATGTTAAATCAATGTTAATGTATTTTAGGGTTATATTATCACAGTAGGTATATATAATTTTGTATGTATGATTTTGAAAAATGTATAAGTAAACACGACGAAAAGGATAAGAAGGGCAGAAATAATATCATAATCGCTCGAAGAGTACATATATAAAATTACAAAGATAAACATTGTCATCTGTCACATTTGATATTTTAATGACAACAAAGTATGCATGTCGTATCGGTTGTCCTTTTCAATGCTAAAAATATTTAAATAATATGTAAAATTACAGTAAAGTCTGTAAGCGTTAAACGAGGTAGGTATATGTAAAAAAGCACTGATATCGTGGAAGAGAAGTGCAAAAATATCGTATACCTTTGGAAGATCAAACAAATTTACACCTAATGCTTTGTAGATGATCAAATACTTATTGCACAAGACTACTATGATAGTACTAGAAGTTAACTTTCATAAAACAGAATATATGTGTTTAAATGAAACCCAACAAGATTTGATGCTAAAAACAGGACAAAAGATTAAACACTACAGAATATAAATACTTAGGATAAAAAATAACGAATAAGGGCACCATAAACGAACGCTGTACATAAGGAAGAGAAGCTATATCTCAACTAAATAACATGTTATGGGACCAAACTTTTTTAAAAGAAAATGAAATAATTTATAACATCATTATAAAAAGTATAGTTACCTACAGCAGAGAAGTGTGGCCCTTAAAGAAAAAAGGCTGAAGAAATGCTCTTAGTCACGGAAATGGATTATTGGAGGAGGTCAGCAGGAAAGTCAAAAGGAAAAAAAGGTAAGAAAGGAAAGAATAAGAGATATCATAGACATTCAAATTACTATAACCGATGAATGAGTAACGACGGGCTTTCAAAACAAATATTACAGTGGACACCTACCGGCAAAAAGAAAAGAGAGACACCTAGAAGAAGTTGGGTAGCAAGAGTCCAAGAAGAAATAAGAGAGAAAGGATTAAATGAAGGCCTATGGCAAGATAGAGAGCAGTGGAGAAATGTCATCGGAAGCCATCTTAGAATGTTAAAAATCGATTATATAGTTATATGTAGTGATTTTAATCCATGTTTATTGTTAATTTGTATATTTTATTTTGTAAATAGATTTAACAAAATGTCAGGACATAGTGAACATCATAATTGACAAAAAGTACGTGTACAATATCTAATACGTATTTAGGGGAAAGGATAAAAATTAAATTTTGGCAGATGGAAGTTTTCTTTTCATTTCGAAATACAAAAATATGGCATGAATTTGTTCATGGAATTGTTTTCTTATTAATTCAAGTCTTTCTCTGTATTATAAAAAGATTGTAAAGGTTGATTGGCTATTGTTTTCTGCATAAAGTTAATTCGTTTGAGAGAAGGCAGAACTTGGGTATCTGACAAGACTGTTGGCGTTAGCACCTTGGTTTTAAATACTGCGTAGACGGATTGAATGTGCGTATAAACTATTATAAAACACTACTATAGAAGACTGTTAGCGTTAGCACTTTGAATTTAAAGTGTGCCTAGATGGATTGTATGTACGTATAGTTTATCATAAAACACTATTGTAATATACTACAATATAATATAAAAATCTGATGTGGCCATCACAATACCTTCCGCTATTTAATTTTTATTAATTTAACATACATACATATTTACTTATGCTGGAAAATGTATTAAGATCCATTTCATATAACTATGGTTCAATTTACTATTTTCTTTTTAAAACGTTACTATTATTAATTTGATATGATTAGTTCTTTGTCAGTGGCATTTATCTGTCAGTTACATACATTTGTGATATAAACTGTATAACCAAGGAGTTGTGCTTGTTTAAAGCGTAGGCTCCGGGATTTAAATTATAGATAATTTTCTAAATTTATCCATAAAATATATAGAACAAGTATTTATGCAAATCTGTAAAAAATTTAATAATCTTTAATTTTTATAATAACACAACTCTCGAATAAATAACATTTGAAGGTATTTTTTGGAGATCTATTTTGAGCTTCAAGTAAAGAGCCATTTCCGGTTATCTGATTTACACCAAAATCTAATGGCTTCTTCTCACATTAGAATAAGGTAGAAATACAAGGTATCAAAATGTTTTTAATGATAGTGTTTGAGTTAGAGTGGAGGATCCACACATGCACACACACACGAATTCACACACACATACACACACATAAATACACACAGACATCACCGTAAAAATGTTAAAATTGGATTATGGGGACTTAAAACTTGGTAATTTACCAAAATCTCGATATGCGATTTTTAGCACGATCCCTATACCTCCCTTACAAAGGGTAGCGGGAGGTACAAAACAATATATACTCTTAAGCATATGATTGGTGCATTCTGCGTATACGTATTGAGAAAATAATATGGTCTATATTATCGAAAACCAATAAGATTTTACGGCATAGTTGTCAAATAACAGAATATTTTTAGCATCAATCTATTTGTCTATTTACAAAAAAATATGAGCTCTCGATTTCAACACCTTCCTAAAACAAAGGCCAAATCACATATTCGATTCAAATCCACTGTTCAGAAAAGATTAAATGACAATATTTTCTACATATATATATTTATTTATAATTTTTAGTAATGA
The DNA here is from genome assembly GCA_963082715.1 of Harpalus rubripes. Lineage (NCBI taxonomy): Eukaryota > Metazoa > Arthropoda > Insecta > Coleoptera > Carabidae > Harpalus > Harpalus rubripes. Next base: position 31,691,287 of record OY720457.1, read on the forward strand.
AAATTAGTTGTTTTTATTCGTCGCCGGCGCCCCTAGGCAACTGCCTATACTGCATTATGGATAATCCAGCTTTGCTTGTGACTGATTTAGAGCTAAAAGACGGTTATATAAAAGTTTTGGTAGTCGTTGATCATCCATACGCAAAAGTTTATACCACCAATTCAGTACCCTTTTCCGGATGTTAACCTCGCTGTGGATGACCCCTGTTTCCTTCCTAATCATAAAGTTTGGAGTACATTTAGGACAGTGCAATATTGTTTTTAAGAATCTAATTTGACCCCTTTCGATTATATCCATTTTATGTGCTACCCAAATTTCTGTGCTGCATGTTGAATTTATTATTGATTTTAATAAAGTAATTTTAGTTGACCAATCGTTTGACCTAACCCTACACAATATATTGTTTACCCTCTGAATGGCTAATTTTCTTTTCTGAGATTCTCTATTGCCGCGAGACCGAATTTACCAGATGATGAAAAAGTGGTTCGCAAGTAATTAAATGAATTTACCATCTCTAGTGCAGTATTGTTGTAGGAGAAATTATGATTTGGTGTACGTCCTTTATAAAATTTAAGTATTTTTGTTTTATTTATATTGACAGATTTTTTTCACAATACTCCTGCAAGGACAGTAACTTCTTTTTTTACATCAATAGCAGAATCCGCTAAAATTACTAAATCATCTGCATAGGCAAGGACAACAATATCGTTTAATCCGTCAATGTTCAATCCTCCCAGACCAGACTTACGAAAATGTTCCTCCAAGTCATTTAAAAATATTGTGAATAGCAACGGGCTAAGAATTGCCCTTGCATTACGCCCTCAGTTATCTTATTGAAATTAGATGTGCAAGAGTTAACTTTGATTTAAAGCGCAGTGTTATTATATTAGTTTTTTATTACTCGAATTAATTTTGTGGAAATACCTATCTCGTAGTTTTTTCCATAATAGAGAATGGTTAACAGAATCAAAAGCTCTACTGAAATCGACAAATATCGCGTAAGTGGAGGTTTTATTTAATCTTAAATAAAAATTCAAAATAAACATTAACGCGAAAATATTATCAGAAGTTCCTCTTTAAGATATGTGTAGTTTCAAAAATGAAAAAACGAATTCCAATGTAGCTAAACATGTTAGTAAACAGTCATACTTTCGATAAATCAAGTGTAGAAATTGTGTACATCATGAAAGGAAAACCCGAAGATCATTATTCCTAGAAGCCTTTGAAATTAGGAAAGCCTTTAAAGAGAAGCAACATCTGATAAACGACCAAATGGACTTAATACAGGCTGTTGTCCAAAAACACCCTCCACCTGTACAACGGATTAGATATAAAAGCAATAATTTTCTGTAAACATTTAGTTGTACCTTATGATGATGCCTTGTAAGCCGAAATAAAGGATAAATTTAATTTTGTGAAACTTTAACAAGGGGTTATTATTATTTATTATTATTAATTATTTATTATTTATAATTTATCTATTCATCTACTTATCTACTTATCTACTTATCTATTTATATATTAATCTACTTATCCAATTATCCATTTATCCATTTATCCATTTATCTATTTATGCATTTATCCATTTATCCATTTATCCATTTATCCATTTATCCATTTATCCATTTATCCATTTATCCATTTATCCATTTATCCATTTATCTATTTATCTATTTATCTATTAATCAATTAATCAATTAATCAATTAATCAATTAATCAATTAATCAATTTATCAATTTATCAATTTATCAATTTATCAATTTATCAAATTATCAATTTATCAATTTATCAATTTATCAATTTATCCATTTATCAATTTATCCATTTATCCATTTATATATTTACCCATTTATCCATTTATCCATTTATCCCTTTATTTATCCATTTATCTACTTATTTACTTATCTACTTATCTACTTATCTACTTATCTACTTATCTACTTATCTACTTATCCATTTATCTACTTATCTACTTATCTACTTATCTACTTATCTACTTATCAACTTAACAACTTAACAACTTAACAACTTAACAACTTAACAACTTATCTACTTATCAACTTATCAACTTATCAACTTATCAACTTATCTACTTATCTACTTATCTACTTATCTACTTATCTACTTATCTACTTATCTACTTATCTACTTATCTACTTATCTTCTTATCTACTTATCTACCTATCTACCTATCTACCTATCTACCTATCTACCTATCTACCTATCTACTTATCTACTTATCTACTTATCTACTTATCTACCTATCTACCTATCTACCTATCTACCTATCTACTTATCTACTTATCTACTTATCTACTTATCTACTTATCTACCTATCTACCTATCTACTTATCTACTTATCTACTTATCTACTTATCTACTTATCTACTTATCTACTTATCTACTTATCTACTTATCTACTTATCTACTTATCTACTTATCTACTTATCTACTTATCTACTTATCTACTTATCTACTTATCTACTTATCTACTTATCTACTTATCTACTTATCTACTTATCTACTTATCTACTTATCTACTTATCTACTTATCTACCTATCTACCTATCTACCTATCTACCTATCTACTTATCTACTTATCTACTTATCTACTTATCTACTTATCTACTTATCTACTTATCTACTTATCTACTTATCTACTTATCTACTTATCTACTTATCTACTTATCTACTTATCTACTTATCTACTTATCTACTTATCTACTTATCTACTTATCTACTTATTTACTTATCTACTTATCTACTTATCTACTTATCTACCTATCTACTTATCTACTTATCTACTTATCTACTTATCTACTTATCTACCTATCTACTTATCTACTTATCTACTTATCTACTTATCTACTTATCTACTTATCTACTTATCTACTTATCTACTTATCTACTTATCTACTTATCTACTTATCTACTTATCTACTTATCTACTTATCTACTTATCTACTTATCTACTTATCTACTTATCTACTTATCTACTTATCTACTTATCTACTTATCTACTTATCTACTTATCTACTTATCTACTTATCTACTTATCTACTTATCTACTTATCTACTTATCTACTTATCTACTTATCTACTTATCTACTTATCTACTTATCTACTTATCTACTTATCTACTTATCTACTTATCTACTTATCTACTTATCTACTTATCTACTTATCTACTTATCTACTTATCTACTTATCTACTTATCTACTTATCTACTTATCTACTTATCTACTTATCTACTTATCTACTTATCTACTTATCTACTTATCTACTTATCTACTTATCTACTTATCTACTTATCTACTTATCTACTTATCTACTTATCTACTTATCTACTTATCTACTTATCTACTTATCTACTTATCTACTTATCTACTTATCTACTTATCTACTTATCTACTTATCTACTTATCTACTTATCTACTTATCTACTTATCTACTTATCTACTTATCTACTTATCTACTTATCTACTTATCTACTTATCTACTTATCTACTTATCTACTTATCTACTTATCTACTTATCTACTTATCTACTTATCTACTTATCTACTTATCTACTTATCTACTTATCTACTTATCTACTTATCTACCTATCTACCTATCTACCTATCTACCTATCTACTTATCTACTTATCTACTTATCTACTTATCTACTTATCTACCTATCTACCTATCTACCTATCTACCTATCTACCTATCTACCTATCTACTTATCTACTTATCTACTTATCTACCTATCTACCTATCTACCTATCTACCTATCTACTTATCTACTTATCTACTTATCTACCTATCTACCTATCTACCTATCTACTTATCTACTTATCTACTTATCTACTTATCTACCTATCTACTTATCTACTTATCTACTTATCTACTTATCTACTTATCTACTTATCTACTTATCTACTTATCTACTTATCTACTTATCTACTTATCTACTTATCTACTTATCTACTTATCTAATTATCTACTTATCTAATTATCTAATTATCTACTTATCTACTTATCTACTTATCTACTTATCTACTTATCTACTTATCTACTTATCTACTTATCTACTTATCTACTTATCTACTTATCTACTTATCTACTTATCTACTTATCTACTTATCTACTTATCTACTTATCTACTTATCTACTTATCTACTTATCTACTTATCTACTTATCTACTTATCTACTTATCTACTTATCTACTTATCTACTTATCTATTTATCTACTTATCTACTTATCTACTTATCTATTTATCTACTTATCCATTTATCCATTTATCTACTTATCTACTTATCTATTTATCTACTTATCCATTTATCCATTTATCTACTTATCTACTTATCTATTTATCTACTTATCCATTTATCCATTTATCCATTTATCTATTTATCTATTTATCTATTTATCTATTTATCCATTTATCCATTTATCCATTTATCTATTTATCTATTTATCTATTTATCTATTTATCTATTTATCTATTTATCTATTTATCTATTTATCTATTTATCTATTTATCTATTTATCTATTTATCTATTTATCTATTTATCTATTTATCTATTTATCTATTTATCTATTTATCTATTTATCTATTTATCTATTTATCTATTTATCTATTTATCTATTTATCTATTTATCTATTTATCTATTTATCTATTTATCTATTTATCTATTTATCTATTTATCTATTTATCTATTTATCTACTTATCCATTTATCCATTTATCTATTTATCTATTTATCTACTTATCTACTTATCCATTTATCCATTTATCTATTTATCTATTTATCTACTTATCTACTTATCCATTTATCCATTTATCTATTTATCTATTTATCTACTTATCCATTTATCCATTTATCCATTTATCTATTTATCTATTTATCTACTTATCCATTTATCCATTTATCCATTTATCTATTTATCTATTTATCTACTTATCCATTTATCCATTTATCTATTTATCTATTTATCTTTTTATCTACTTATCTATTTATCTATTTATCTATTTATCTATTTATCTATTTATCTTTTTATCTATTTATCTATTTATCTATTTATCTATTTATCTATTTATCTATTTATCTATTTATCTATTTATCTATTTATCTATTTATCTATTTATCTATTTATCTATTTATCTATTTATCTATTTATCTATTTATCTATTTATCTATTTATCTATTTATCTATTTATCTATTTATCTATTTATCTATTTATCTATTTATCTATTTATCTATTTATCTATTTATCTATTTATCTATTTATCTATTTATCTATTTATCTATTTATCTATTTATCTATTTATCTATTTATCTATTTATCTATTTATCTATTTATCTATTTATCTATTTATCTATTTATCTATTTATCTATTTATCTATTTATCTATTTATCTATTTATCTATTTATCTATTTATCTATTTATCTATTTATCTATTTATCTATTTATCTATTTATCTATTTATCTATTTATCTATTTATCTATTTATCTATTTATCTATTTATCTATTTATCTATTTATCTATTTATCTATTTATCTATTTATCTATTTATCTATTTATCTATTTATCTATTTATCTATTTATCTATTTATCTATTTATCTATTTATCTATTTATCTATTTATCTATTTATCTATTTATCTATTTATCTATTTATCTATTTATCTATTTATCTATTTATCTATTTATCTATTTATCTATTTATCTATTTATCTATTTATCTATTTATCTATTTATCTATTTATCTATTTATCTATTTATCTATTTATCTATTTATCTATTTATCTATTTATCTATTTATCTATTTATCTATTTATCTATTTATCTATTTATCTATTTATCTATTTATCTATTTATCTATTTATCTATTTATCTATTTATCTATTTATCTATTTATCTATTTATCTATTTATCTATTTATCTATTTATCTATTTATCTATTTATCTATTTATCTATTTATCTATTTATCTATTTATCTATTTATCTATTTATCTATTTATCTATTTATCTATTTATCTATTTATCTATTTATCTATTTATCTATTTATCTATTTATCTATTTATCTATTTATCTATTTATCTATTTATCTATTTATCTATTTATCTATTTATCTATTTATCTATTTATCTATTTATCTATTTATCTATTTATCTATTTATCTATTTATCTATTTATCTATTTATCTATTTATCTATTTATCTATTTATCTATTTATCTATTTATCTATTTATCTATTTATCTATTTATCTATTTATCTATTTATCTATTTATCTATTTATCTATTTATCTATTTATCTATTTATCTATTTATCTATTTATCTATTTATCTATTTATCTATTTATCTATTTATCTATTTATCTATTTATCTATTTATCTATTTATCTATTTATCTATTTATCTATTTATCTATTTATCTATTTATCTATTTATCTATTTATCTATTTATCTATTTATCTATTTATCTATTTATCTATTTATCTATTTATCTATTTATCTATTTATCTATTTATCTATTTATCTATTTATCTATTTATCTATTTATCTATTTATCTATTTATCTATTTATCTATTTATCTATTTATCTATTTATCTATTTATCTATTTATCTATTTATCTATTTATCTATTTATCTATTTATCTATTTATCTATTTATCTATTTATCTATTTATCTATTTATCTATTTATCTATTTATCTATTTATCTATTTATCTATTTATCTATTTATCTATTTATCTATTTATCTATTTATCTATTTATCTATTTATCTATTTATCTATTTATCTATTTATCTATTTATCTATTTATCTATTTATCTATTTATCTATTTATCTATTTATCTATTTATCTATTTATCTAGTTATCTATTTATCTATTTATCTATTTATCTATTTATCTATTTATCTATTTATCTATTTATCTATTTATCTATTTATCTATTTATCTATTTATCTATTTATCTATTTATCTATTTATCTATTTATCTATTTATCTATTTATCTATTTATCTATTTATCTATTTATCTATTTAATTTATTTATTTATTATTTATTATCCATTATCTGTTAACTGTAACACGGGGGGGGGGTCTCTCTGAAGCTGATAATACTACTACAGGTACTGATTATTTCCCAACGATGATACACTTACTGACTGGTGGACGCTTTGATGGCTGGCGTCCACGGCTTGTGAGAAGGAAGAACACACAGACACTTCACTTTTTACACTTTACACTAATGAACAATACGGACATGAACAAATACTTGTTGATTTAAAAACTATTACTTTTATATGTACACGGTTACATTATTATTAATTAACACTAAGCCTAACACAACTAACAAAACTGTTACATTCTGTAAAACAGCGGGCGAGCGTCGCCCCAAACTAAAACTCTTACATGTTCACTCTCACGAGTACCTAAAACCGACTATTACATGTTACTTTCCCGAGTATCTAAATTCAACACTCCCATGTTTATCCCATGGCTAACTAATACCGATTGACTTAAAACAAAAACGCTATCTCCAGGATAAGATTATTTTAGGGGTATGGGGTGCATAGGCGAGGTCATTCTAAAGTATATACAATAATTTCCAGACTTAAGATCAACAAATGAATGTCGTGACTATCATAATATGATAATAATTTCTAAACTGAATTTTGACTTAAATAGATAAACAGAGTTATATTGAAACTATAATTTAGAAGAGTTTATAAAATGTTATTCATCTGTTATTGTGCTTACCCTCGCCTTGTCACATAACTGTTATCTGTTATTCGTTATTTGTGTTATTTGTATTATTTGTGTCATTTGTGCTATTTGTGTCATTTTTCATTTGTGCTATTTGTGTTATTTATCATTTATTATTTATCATTTACCATTTATCATTTATCATTTATCACTTATCACATCACTTATCACTTATCACTTATCGTTTATCGTTTATCGTTTTATCGTTTTATCGTTTATCGTTTATCGTTTATTATTTATTTTTTATTATGTACTATTTACTATTTACTATTTATTATTTGTTATTTGTTATTTGTTATTTATTATTTATTATTTATTATTTATTATTATTTAAAAATGTTTCATCGAGAGCCGACAGCATACGTCATTAATTATAATGTGTTGCCTTTCATTGCGAATTAGAACTCGTACTTTTATTTTACTTTTGAACTGATTTATATTTTGCGTTAAATTTAGTGAGCACTTGCTAGTTTATAAATTAACGATAGTGGTATAGGGATCATCAACAAATATTTATGAATATAACGTACATTTTTATTTTGTGTAATATAGCAAATTATTGTTGTAGTATAGATTAGTAAAAATAGTACATTGTCTGACGCATTGAAAAAGTGGTACAAGTGCATGTCTTTGCAAAAAATTAGCAACGAAGTTATACTTAAAGTTCGTATTTGTTTCCTAATGATGTTAGCAACATTTAATGTTCAGAATCACATATATTTTTCATTTAAAGTTTAACTACTCCATATTTTCTCGTCTTCAGTCCTCTATATTTTTTACTTATACCACTTTTCCACTGAACTCTTTACATATTATCACAAATATATAAATATCAGTTTACTAATTATTGGAAGGTTTCCACGAGCCACATTTGGGGAAATCTTTAGGAACGGGTTTCATTTCTTCATGCTCTCCTATTTTAAATACTAATGCCATTCCTGCCGATGCATGAAAGTCAATGTGACAGTGGAACAGCCAGTATCCTGAAACATAATATTCGTTATATTATTTCAATGCTAGATTTTAGATGCAGGGTGGTCTATCGGTCTGCTTTTTATTTAATAACTCAATTAAAATTAATATTATGGAAAAAACCAAAGTTTCTTTTGAATTCAAATGTCTATAAATCTATAGGATAATTGAAACTTTGAGAATTAAATCACCAAATTCCAATCTATATTTGTTTTATATCCGCCACTATTATTTTTGTCTTATAAAATAGTAATTTTGCATTGTTAATGTTTGAAATAAATGAACGTAAGTTATTTATCATACATCGTTGGAGTTGGAAAGCTGAAAAAGTGTCGAAAAATGCAGCCTGGATAACGAAAATTACTTTTTAGAGCCAGGATTATACTCTATAGTCTAATTTTTTTTTACTAGTTTTTAATAATATTGAAAATATGTACGAGTATAATAAAATAATAAACTCTTACTAGGAAACAGCTTAAAATTATTGTTTGAATGTAAAAAAATATTTTAAACAAATTTAGGCATATTACTATCATCCCTGAATCACAATGTTATGTGATCAGGGCTACCAGTACATACCAAACCTTCTACCCGAATATGTCAAATTGTATAATGTAGAATAAATTCCAAATTTAAAATCTTTTAATATCTAATATAATCGTATCTTATTTCTAGCATGGAACGGTAATTTATAGTTGTAGGATTTCATTACCTGGATTGTCAGCTAAGAACCTAATAATAGTGTATCCTCCATCAGGCACCGTGACTGTGTCTTTCCATGGAGCGTTGTGTAGTTTTCTTTTCAGGCGACCTTCCTCATCCAAGGTTCTTATAGTTTCTACGTCAACATTCTCTTTAATTCTTTCCATGCCGATCACTCTAAAAGCGTAACCATGAAGGTGATAAGGATGATTAACATTATCTGTGAAACCTGTGTCTACTAAAATTAATTCGACGACTTCGCCAAGAGGCACCTGCAAGAAGTTTATCGTTATTATTTTTAATTATAAATATTTTTACTTTAGTACTGTAACAAATCGAATAAAAACTGATTTATCGTGTTCAATGCGTGTGCGAGTACGCGTGGGTGTGAATGTTCATGAGTGTGTGTGTGTGTGTGTGTGTGTGTGTGTGTGTGTGTGAGAGAGAGTGAGTGAGTGTGTGTGCGTGCGTTCTCGTGTGTATTTGTGTGTTCGATAACTCTAATACTACAATTTCAAAAATTATAATTCTTTCGTATCCCTCTTCGTTACATCCACATGAAGATCTGATTATATTTGGGTTATAATTGGTCAACCGGAAGTACCATCATCATCTGAAGATTTTAACATTAACGATGTTAAATATCATTTTTTCATATTCGCTGTCTTATTCTGTAAGAATGTCGTTATACCATAATGTATCGTTATGATGAAAAAGTTGTTAAATAACGATAATTTTCAAAAAGCGTATTCTGTAAAACCAATGTCGTTATATTAAAATCGTATTGTCGTTATTTTAAGTATTTCATGAACGATAAGGATTCACTTGTCGTTATTCAATCCGTAAATGTAAAATGTTAGCAAATGGAAGGGTTAATTAATTTATTACTTAAATTTGTGCAGGAAGAAATGGAAAGTAGGTAACAAAACATTTATTCGTGCATCAAATATATAATAAACAACCATATTTAAATTTTAGAAAAAAAATTTGTGGTCGTGAAAGTCATTTATGAGATAATAATAATCCATTTGATAATCGATATTTGTACATATTCTTTACTCAATAACGAAATAATAATTAAAATAATGTCAATATTTTTTTGCAAAATGACATTACAATGACAAACAAATTTACAATAATTGTTACTAACTTTTCTAAAAAAAATGGCTAAAGTCGTTGTGACAAACGGTATAAGGACGTTTATAACGATATTACTTAGTGAATACGATTTTTACAAATTGTCGTTCTGGGTATCACATCGTTACATTTATAAATAACGACAGTTGTTATATAACGATATTTTTACAGAATAAGTCTGTTAATGTTATTATAAATATTAAATAATATTTTATTTTCTATACCTACGATTTGACTGCCTTTTATACTTTATATGAAAAGGATATAGAGTTTAAAAATTATAAAGAAATTAAATTTCATTTCATTTCAAATTAGCCAGCTATGCTATAACTATGGAAACAGCTACTATATTAAGAAAATTATGATTGAAAGATGTCAGTGTCAAGTATAATTGACATACGGTTGTATCATGTAGCACATCGCTTAAATTAAAGTAGTTAAACTATTATTCACGATAGATGACTATTCAGTCATTTGTTCGATGAAAGAATATAGAGCACTTTATATAGCAGTAGCTTAGCAACATATATTAGAAAGAGATAGATTATTTGACGTATGTCTACTTAATTTGTCGTGTGACAGATATACGTAAATAGTGGCATTGCTTTCTAGCACACTAAAAATAGTAGCGACGTATGTTCTAGTCTTACGGACAAGTACACTGCTCTCTGTACTAATATTTATCCAGTGACATTAACATTGATATCAAATTTTTATTCTATGGTTTACGTTGTCTATATTTTTGTTTTATACAAAACATAGGTGAAGAAGATAAAACTATGAAAAAAAACCATTTAAAAAGAAGCAAAATTTTCAAATACATTACATTTATTTTTTTAGTTGAAATATATCCATAAATATTTTGCTTTGCACGCCTATGGGTACGAAATTCAATGAAATTATCTGTAAGTAATATATCAGACAGCTCATAAATGACCGTGAATAGTCGTCTTTCATTATTAACAGTATAATAACTAGCGAAAACTCGGCGAAGCCGAGTTTTCCCTAGGGCTCCGCCGATAGTGTTTTATGATAGACTATACGTACATCCAATTCGTCTAGGCACACTTTAAATCCAAAATCAGTCTTTTAAAGTATTTCTTTTCCTGCTTCGACGAGTTTTCCGTAGGACCCTGCCGATAGTCTACAGGTAAATCCCCGCCTACGCACAATTTAAAACCAAGGTAACGCCAACAGTCTTGTCAGATACGCAAGTTCTCCCTTCTCTCAAACGAATTAACTTTATGCAGAAAACAATAGCCAATCAGGTTGTCAGAAATTTTTGAGTAATAAATTTTTGGTTGGACTCGATGAAACAATTAACTTGGATGTGTGTTTTTTTTTAATAAAATAATTTTAAACGTAAAGTAAGAAAATGAATGGCAAATAAACAATAAATACTGTACCGTTTTATGATTTAGAATTGTCGTGTTCAAAACCTTTAATAATATGATTATCCTATTTGATTTTTTAATATCTCCAAATTTCTTTCTACAATATTTTTATAATACTAAAAAAGATTGGAATTAATTACAAAACAATTACATTGACAAATTCATACCATATATTTGTATTTCGAAATGAAAAGAAAACTTCCATCTGCCAAAAATTTAATTTTTATTTTTCCTCTAAATACGTATTAGATATTGTACATTTACTCTTTGTCGATTGTGATGTTCATTATGTCTTTCTCAGCCTGACATTTTTTTAACTCTACTTACAAAATAAAATATATAAATTAACAATACACATGGCTTAAATTCATTACATATACCTATATATATACAATCGGTTTATAATATTCTACGATGTCTTCCGATGCCATTTCTCCACTGCTCTCTATCTTACCACAGGTCTTCAAGTAATCCTCTCTCTCTTATTCCTTCTTGAACTCCTGCTACCCAACTTCTTCTAGGTCTCCCTCTTTTCTTTTTGCCGGTAGGTGTCCACTGTAGTATTTGTTTTGGAAGCCTCTCATTAAATATTCTCTGTACATGACCGTACCATCTTATTTGATTTGTTTTTATATCATCGGTTATAGAAACTTGAATGTCCGTGATATCTCTTATTTTTTCGTTTCGTATCTTTTCTCTTCTTGACTTTCCTACTGCCCTCCAATAATCCATTTCCCTAGCTAGAAGCATTCCTCCAGTCTTTTTCTTTAAGGGCCACACTTCGCTGCTGTAGGTAACTCTGCTTTTTTATAATGGTGTTATTAATTTTTATCCCAAGTATTTATATTCTGTAGTGGTTAATCTTTTGTCCTGTGTTTATCATGTAATCTCGTTGGGTTCCATTTAAGCACACATGTTTTGTCTGATGCATGTTTACTTCTAGACCCCAGCTACGGTATTCTTCTATAATTTTTGTGTCGTGTATTCACTATCGTAGTAGTCTTGTACAATAAGTATTTGATCATATGCAAACATAAGGGGTAAATTGTTTGATCTTCCAAAGGTATATCCATATTTTTGCACTTTTCCTTCCACGATTACAGTACTTATTTACATATACATACCTTGTTTAATTCTTACATTCTTTTCTTTAATTTTACATATTATTTAAATAATTTTAGCATTGAAAAGGACAACCGATACGACATGCATAGTTTTTTGGTCATTAACATATCAAATGTAACAGATGGCAATGTTTATCTTTTTAATTTCATTTCATCCTGTTCGTCGTGTTCCCGTAGACATTTTCTAAAATTCTATTTACAAAATAAAATATATAAATTAATAATAAATATGGCTTAAAATCATTACCTATACCTACCTCTTTTCTTCAATTTTATATATTATTTAAGCATTTTTATTACTTTAAAAAGGATAAAAACCGATAGTTTGTCATCATTGACATGCCAAATGACATGACCGCGTTTATCTTCTTAAAATTTTCAAGGAAAACTGTGATCGTTACTGTGACCTATTGTTTCTGTACTAATTTTCAACCTTTAATAATTTTTTTACACAAAAACTATGCATCCTACAGGAATTTGACTCATTAGATGGGCATTGAAGCCAATCATTTCCTACAACTTGGTACAAATTTCACGAAAATCGGTCGCACCGTTTAAGCTGTAGCCTTGTCTAAAGTTTCGGTGATCGTCTTGATTAATTCAAACAACTATACCGGGTGGCGCTCGAAATCCGTTACATAGGCATTTAACATGGGAAAACCGTTTTTCCTAGCGCGTTGCTCCCCAAATTATTTTAGAAAAAAAATCTTCAAATTAAAGTTGTAGAATATAAAATTATACATGTAAATCAGTAAACAAAATTCATTTTGTATGTTTAGTAACCCCAGAAATTGAATACGAAAAATTTGAAAATTTCAGTTTCATACTGCTAGCCATGGAATTAAAACAAAAAAGACAAACAAATGTGATGATTTAAATGCCAAATATTGTTATTTTTTGTCAAGATGTGCATTTGAACTGTATTGAAGAATTAAATTATTATTCTGCTTAAGAATATTATGTTGTGATAATTTTATTAAATAATAAAAAGTAAATTAAATATTATGACAGATAAACACACGTTTGTTTGTTAAGCTTTTTTTTAATTCCATGGCTATCACTACTTTTGAGTAGATTTTCGACATTTTCATACCTAATTTCTGCTGTTACAAAGCATGCAAAATTAATTTTTCCAATTGATTCAGATGCAAAATTTTATGTTCTACAACTTTTATTTGAAGATTTTTTTTGTAAAACAATTTGGGGAGCAACGAGCTAGGAAAAACGGTTTTCCCATGTTAAATGCCTATGTAACGGATTCCGAGCGCCACCCGGTATATGACTCTAACCTTTTAGTATTATAGATGTTATCCAATAAAATGATGAAAAAAACGTAATGTCACTTGTTACATTTATTTCTATTTGTCAAAATATTTACCGACGTCGTTTAATATAAGCGATGTGCTACATGATACAGCTGATAGTATTTGTGTTATAATTTTACTGGAAATATTGGATATTTTGCTAGAAACTTTCTGTTTTACATTTTAGATTACATTTTTTATTTTGGAAGTACTTTAAGGTGTTAAAAGTATCGGAAATTAATGTTAAATAAACGTTTTACTAATTTATGTTTTATAAGAACCAAATTGTATAATAGATTTATTTTATCCGAGACTAGTGTGTATCAATCTTTATCAATTTGTTGGGGTTTGGTGTGGTTCTTTCGAGTAAAAAGTATCATATTCTTAGATATAGACTACAGATGCCCGTCGTTTCTGTAAGGTCGGTGAAGAAAAAAAACATATTTCTGTCCGTCTTTCACGTCGGTAGGTACCAATGCACATGCCCTGATTTTGCATTTGAAATTGTGTTGTTTCCTGTTAGAAACACGCCTGCGTATCAGTAATCAAGTTCTATAAACCATCTTCCTTCATCTTGCTCGCTGTTTTCTCAGCAGATATGTGGTAAGCCGAATCTTGTCACACTCATAGAAGAATACCAACCAAAAAAAGGACAAAATTAATATTTTCGCCTATATATTGAGTGACCTATGCATTTCTTTTCAAATACCGATATACCACTAAAATGGCTTCCTAATGAAGTAACTTTTGTTTATTTTAACCTACTTCGTATCACTTCAGTTTTCGAGATCCCCATCCAGAGACACTTGTATACTTCTATACCTTTTTAACTTCAATTTCAGAAATAGTAAATTCTGTGTCAGCAAAAGTAAATTCAATTTCGAAATGTAAATTAAACTTCTGAAATTGATATTATTTGAATTTACATCTCAAAATTAATTTACTTTTTCTGAAATTGAATTTGAATGAAAGAAAGTCATCTTCGAGAAATTTGTATTACTTAACAGACAAGATCGGGCCTAAATTTATGTAATACTTACACTCGTCCTAAATCACCTTGCATATTTTTAAAAATTGTTTATAATTAGGTAATACAGATATTTTTATCTCAATTTTATATTTAAGATCATCAAAATAAAATACAACTTTTCTATTAATATTTTATTAAAGTAAATTTGCTGTATTTGAAAGAAGTTCCACTGCCCTATTGTACCGAATTATGACACCTTTACCTATGGTCAATATAAGGAAGGAAATTCTGTTTTAGGCAATACTGTGCAGCTTATTTAAAGTAAAAATCTGATGTGGCCAACACATAACCTCTCGCCAGATATTTTACCTGGTTGTACGCATAAAACGAAAAATATTTTTAAATACAAATACATATATTCATGTCTCACTACAAAATAATTCTCACATATATTTGCAAAATCTATGGGATATTTTAAAATAAATGATGTACAATACATACATTTTCTTTACATTCAATATCCTGAAATTTTCTTTTTCTACTTTCCTTTTCTTTTTCTTTATATTCGTCATTTTTTCGCAATTTCCTTTTATATTCTTTTTTACGTATATTCTTTTGCGTTGTTGACTTTTTTTTATTTTCATAATCTTCATAATAATGTACAACTATTTTTGACAGAGGCATACAAATATTTTTGACATTTATGTGTCAATTACAAACATTTGAATTTCTTGCCTTGTAGTAGTTTGATCTGAGATTTTTTACATGAAATTATTTTATATGCATTTCTTTATCTCTAAATCTATAGAAGATATAATAATGAATTTATATTTATCGAATAAAGAATTTAACGTTCTTTAATATAAGTATTTACATAAATTTTCGATAAATAATATTTAGATGATTTTTTTCTTGTAACTACTACTTCCGGTTGTCCAATTGTTACCAAAACTGACTGGTCTCTTCCCATTATTGCTAGATTGAGGAATCCGTAGTTAAAAATGTCTTAAGTCTTATAGTATTTGAGATATAGTGAATCCAACATCCACACACACATCCACACACACATACGGACATCATCGTAAAAATGTTATAATCGGATTCTAGGGACCTTAAAACGTGCTTATTCATTAAAATCTGGATATGCGATTTTTAGCATGAATACAATACCTCTCTTAGCGAGAGGTAAAAATGTTAATTAAACTATTTATATACGAACCTGAAGGACGTGAGTACATTGACAAAACTCTTTTGAACAATTTGATACAGTGCTTTCGTTACAAAACAAATCTGGTGTTATTTGATTTCTCTGAGACAATAAGGGAAAGGGTTGAAATGCCAGAGATATATGATTCAATTGAGGGGTATTAGATCTAAATCTAGGGTTACCTAAAATAATGTATCTATAGTAACAGTAACTTGTAAATATCAATAATCATACTTGCGTTATATTCATAGAACTCATGATTAAAATAATTCGTGTTAGAAATATTATACATATCAAAAAGAATATAAAACTTTTTATCAGGAATTTCTTTCAATGTTACTTCATCATTTTGGATAGCATTCAGTTCCGGAATACTAACAGAATTATTTTTCAACATTTCACCATTGACGGAATTTAATTGCTACAAAATAAATAATTAACACGTGAAAAGGATAATATTAGTTTTTATTTACCAATCCATCCTTGCGTCTATATTCGTAGTCAGGTTCTTGTTTTGGTACTTCATTTTCGTCTGCTCCCTGGTAGCTTAAGATGGCTACTTGATGTGCCCGTGATTTTTTACAACTCAGCAAACCATGTAGCCGGATCCAGTAATTGTCAATATCTTGATCAGCGTTTATAATAAAATCGAATCTTTCGCCAGAATAAGTCACCACGGAACTAACTACAAATATTTTTAATAACTTCTATGTAAGAAAACAGAAAGACATAAAATAATTATATCACCACAGCTTACTACCCATTTGTGTGTGCCAATTTGGTTTTATTCGCAGATTTTGGTAATGACAACATATCTGTACGGATGAGAGCGTTTACCAGGTGTCATTTCGCGGGTTGTCGTGATCGTGAAGATAGTACCTCAAAGGTTACCGCCCGTTAGCCGGGCTGTCCTAATCATAACCTGCCACCATTCACATGTACACAGCCACTCGATATTTTAATATTTATAATACGTATTTCTAAAGTTAATGCCACACATTTAAAAAATCTCAAGAATTGAATATAGTTAAATATAGAAAACCACATTATAAATAAAGAAAATAATAATTAGGCGTTGATATACATTAAATCTTATGAAGGTTATGATAGAAAATAAGAATATATACAGTCAATATTATGCCCATTTAAGTAATTATGACTGTAAAATCTAACATATGGTGCAATTTTGATGTTAGAAATGAAAATTATATTCTATAATATATTTTGCAATATGTATAACACAGATTTAATCGAAGATTTAATGCAGGTGTTTCTCGAAGACCTAATATTGATGATAATAATTAATCTTAAAACTCAAGTAAAGAGTACAGACTAGAATATCATACATTTCATAACAATTTTTCCGTGCATTTACATGCAACAGGCTTTACCTATACTGGATTTTGGAGTATCTACTTGAAATCATACAGTGCCATATTTAAAATAATTTGTGTTATCGAGATTCGGATATACGATTTTTAACTTCATCTATACGATATTAGCATACCTGTAATTGGTTCAATTTCAAATCCATCAGTACTAATAATTGTCATTGTATGGTTGTCCACTGATACCTCAATAGGGCACATCATGAATTCTGCATTTATTAATCTGAATCTATATCTGTTTCCCTGTAACAATTCAAAACAATAACAGTATATTATTATACAAAAGAATTGAAATAGAAGAACACATTATTATATTACTTTCAAATTTTTTAAATGTAATATTATATAGAGCCTGTTTATTTTAAGTGGCACACTATTACTATCTCAAGAACTATAAGAGCTACGAGGTCGGTTAAATTAGTAAACAATTTCTATTTTATAAGACTTCTTTAATGAGCGAAACAAGAATTTTTTAGACCAGTACTTCTCAAAATACGGGGTGCTACTTTCTTATTTTAAATGGCAACCTACAGGGGCATCACTAGATATTTTTAACAGGGAAGGCGCAACAGGATGCACTTTTAGAATGAAATAATTTTTGGCAGACTGGTTCTACATTAATTTTTTTTTTTCATGTTTAAAACATGAAAATACTTCCTTTGGAATATTTTCATATGTAATGCAGCGAATCTATAATACTAAACGATTAGATTCACTATCTATAGTTATATTCTTTAATCACGACGATCGCCCAACTTTAGACAAGGCTACAGCTTAAACGGTACAACCGATTTTCATGAAATTTGTGTCAAATTGTAGGAAATGATTGGCTTCAGGGCCCTTCTAATGGGACGAATTTCTGTAGGATGCATAGTTTTCGAGTAAAAAATTATTAAACGTAAAACTAAACAATGGATCGTAGAATACATGTAAAAATTTAGAAGATAAAAATGCTGTCATTTGGCATGATGTCAATGTCAATAATGACAAATTATGAATGTCGTATGGGTTGTTGACCTATTCAATGCTAAATATAAATAAATATATTGTGTAAAATTGAAGAAAAGAATATGAATTAAACGAGGTAGGTATACGTAATGAATTTAAGCAATATTTATTGTTAAATTACATTTTGTTTTCTAAATAGATTTTACGAAATGTCAGAAGTTACTAAAAACTACGAGAACGTTGATGTGTTGTCCTTTATTAAATATTACAAATAATATACAAGCTGAATGACAGTTTATTTTTATCATATATGAACTATCTTGTTTCCTGGCTATCTATATAAAACTAATATAATCATATATCATGTATCCATGACTACAGTATCTAACAACACATCTCCCTTCTAAGTTATGAAAAGGATGAGTTTTTAAAATTTTTAAAAAATTAATATTCCTCAATATAGCGATTAGGCTTTTTTAAAACTCGTCCACTTCTTGTAATAGTTAGATCTGGGTTGAGAACTCGCTGCTCAGGAACTCTTGTCGTTGGTGCTGCAGGTGTTTGTAGATCCGCTGTTCCTCTCGATGCTCCTGCCGCTGAATCGTTGGGCAACTGTAACTTTTGTTCCTCGTTTTCCTCATCGAATAGATCATAGTCGCTGCTATTCTCGTCCCCTTCATCTTTGAGCTGAATAAGATGATACCGGTTGCGACGTATTGTCTGTTTATCTGTATCGACAATATAGGATCTTGGTTCTTTGGAGTTTTGACTGATTATCCCAGTTCGCCGCAGATCAGTTATCCAAACTCTGTCGCCAAGCTGCAACTCTTTAAGATCGCGCGTTCTGTGTCGGCGATTATAATTTTTCTTCTGCGTTGAAATTCTCTTCTCTTCTCGGGCATCAAGATCTTTTGGATCTGGTATTTTTGGATCCAATAATGAAGGTTTGATAGGTACAGGTGTTCTGATTCTTCGTCCCATTAGAAGTTCTGCCGGAGAGAAACCATTCGCTAAAGGTGTTGCCCTGTAACTTTGTAATGCTTTGTAACAATCTTCCGATTTCTTCACGCTCCTTTTGATTATTTTTACTCCCGCTTCTATAAAGCCATTGCTTTGGGGGAATTTTGGACTTGATGTTCTGTGTTGAAAACCCCATTCTTTCGCAAATTTTGAGAATTTTGATTGAAGCATCGGTCCAAAATGTGTTCCATTGTCGGAGTATAGTACTTCTGGATTACCGTGTCTCGCAAATATTGATTTTAGATGAGTAATCACTTCCGCTTCCCTTAATGTTTTTAATTGTCGTATCTCAGGATACCTCGAATAATAATCAACGACGAGCAGATACCATTTTTGATCCAAATGGAATAAGTCCATTCCGACTTTTTGCCATGGTCTCTTTGGAAATGCCGAAGGCATCAACGGTTCATGTGCATTTGATGATTCCATTATACAACGAGTACATTCTTTTACAAGTACTTCAATATCGGTTGATATTCCTGGCCACCAAACCGATGTCTTTGCTCTTGCACGGCATTTTACTATTCCCTGATGTCCGTCGTGAATTTTTCCAAGAATGAATTTTCTTAGACTACTTGGAATAACAATTCTCGAACCTTTCATAAGGAGTCCATCTTCAATCGCGATGTCATCCTTTGACTGCCAGTATTCTCTGATATCTTGAGTAATTTCGTGTTTACCCGGCCATCCATTCTGACTGTATTTTCTCAGCTTGGCGCATATTGGGTCTGCTTCTTGTGCTTCGATGATTTCTGCAAGTTTTTGGTCTGTTACGGGTAGATGTTCCTTTATCATCTGCACGAATGCTATGACGCCGTTTATAATGTCGTCATCGTTATCATGGTCTTCTTCCTCTTCCATTTCCGGTAATGGATGTCTTGACAGAAAATCGGCTGTGCCCAACTCCTTGCCTGGCACATGTCTAATGACGTAGTGATATCGGGCTAGTCGCAATCTTAGTCGCTGAAGTTTCGGAGTGAGCTCGTCGAGTTCTTTTGACGAAAAGATGGGTACTAGAGGCTTATGGTCTGTTTCTAAGTGGATTGTTATGCCGGTTACAAAATCCTTGAACCTTTCGCACGCCCAAACGAGTGCATAGCCTTCTTTTTCTATTTGTGCCCAATTCTTTTGACATTTTGTCAACGTCTTGCTCGCGTACGCAATTGGCCTGTATTTTCCGTCGCCTTGTTTTTGTTTAAGTACAGCGCCGACACCGTAAGATGATGCATCAGATGTAATTACCGTTTCTTTCTTCGGGTCAAACCAGGCGAGTACTGGTGCTTTTGTTAGCTCTTCCTTGATGGCTTCGTATGCTGTTTGTTGCTGCGGTCCCCATCGAAACTCATTTTTGTCGCTGAGTAATTCATTGAGAGCATGCGCCTTTGTTGCTAAATTTGGAATGAAACGACCCAAATAATTTACTGATCCAAGTAGGCTTCTCAGTTCTGAAACATTTTCTGGCTTTCCCATGTTCTTCAAGGCTGTCACGCGGTCTTCGTCAATGTGTACGCCATTCTGATCAATAGTATGCCCAAGGAACTTGATTCTTGTGGCACCAAAAACACATTTCTCTGCGTTCAACGTGACTTCTGCCTTCTGTAGACATTCTAAGACTTTCTGCAGACGTTCATCATGTTCTGCAATTGTTGTTCCATAGACAAGCATATCATCGATGTTGATCTGTACGCCATCCAGTCCTTCAAGAATTTGCATCATTCTCTTTTGAAAAAACTCGGGTGCCGCGTTGATTCCAAAAGGAAGTCTTTTGAACATATATCGTCCAAAAGGTGTTATGAACGTAGTGAGACGTTGAGATTCTTCATCGAGTTCACATTGCCAGAATCCATGATTAGCGTCCAGCTTCGAGAAATATTTGGCTTTCCCAAGCCGACCTAGTATGTTTTCCGTGGCTGGCATTGGATAAATCTCTCGCATTACGTAACGATTCAGCCTTACGTAATCTACGCACATGCGGATCGTCCCATTTGGTTTTGGGGCTAGGACCAAACCCGCACACCAATCTGTAGGCTCTTCTACTGGTACGATAACTCCCATAGATTGCATGTTATTGAGGTTTGCTTTAATTTCTTCTAATAATGGGATAGGAATTCTACGAGGTGTCGTTAATGCATACGGACTGGCATCTGGTTTCAAACGGATTTTATACGGTACCTTGATTCTGCCCAGACCATCAAATAATTTCGGGTATTTGGTTTTCGGATCGAATGACATAGTTGTCTTCTCCATTTCTACCGAATCAACGTCTGTTCGCTTAAGTATTCCGAGGGCTTCGCAAGTATTACCATCCAGCAATGATTGACCCAAACCACGTATAACATAAATTTCAATGATCTTCGACCTTCCTCTATATTTTATTTCCTTTCGAAAAGATCCCAAAGACTGCATTTCCCCTCTGTTAGCGTTCAGCAATCTTTTCACAGGTTTCCGCAGTTTTATGGTATGAAAGAAATCATAAAACGTTGTATCGGATATGCAAGTTACTTCTGCACCTGTGTCCGCTTTAAAATTTATTTTAACTTTGTCTATCTGCAGGTTTACTCCCCATTGTCCAAATTTGTTTCCGATCATGTTTATTGTGGAAATAAACGCGTCTTCCTCATCATCGACCCTATGGATACCTGCATTTCTGCATACCTTGGCGTAGTGACCTTTGCATTTGCATTTGTGGCACGTTGCCTTTATTGCTGGACAATCTTTGTAGGCATGAGATTGACCGCCGCATCTATGACAAGACTTGAATTTTTTTGATTGATTAGTATTTTCTTTCTTCATATGGTTACCATCTGGCTTTTTATTCTCGGTTTTCTTTTTCCAGAAATCAGCTGTTTTTAATTTACGTGTGTCGACTCGATCTATATTTTTCGGATAGTTGGCCTCGTTTAGTTTCTTATTTTGAATTTTAATCTGCTCCGATTGTTTTGTCATCTGAATTGCAATCTCTAGAGTTAGATCACTGCGCAACTGTAATTTCTCGGCCATTTGGCGGTCGCGAATTCCATTGACTATTTTGTCCCTTATAAATTCGTCATACAACGCCCCGAACTCGCAATATTTTGCTAATGTATGCAAAGACGTAATGTACTCGTCCATGGACTCTCCTTCTTTTTGCATTCGGTTGTAGAACATGGCTCTTTCATAAATTACGTTTCGCTTTGCGATGAATTTCTTCTCGAATTGGTCAATGACTTTTTCATAATTATTCTTGTCATTTTCTTTTAGTTTAAACGAGTCGTAAATCTCTTGTGCTGTTTCACCCATATGGTACAACAATGAAGAAACTTGCTTTTTCCCCGTTTTTTCGCTAAGTTCAGTTACTTCGCGATAGAGTTCAAATCTTCTTATCCACTTTGGCCAATCCGCCGAATTTGTGAAGTCAAACTCCTCTGGAGGTTTTATATTATTATTGGCCATTGCCTTTATTTTGGATTTTATATTTAATTTCTAAAAGATTTTTGTTTGATTGATGGATTACAATCTGTCCACTTGCTGCTGGAATATTGATTATTTTTCAGTCTAAATTCCGCTGCCTTTGGTCGTAAATTGCTTCTCCCTATCATCGACAGTTTTCTTACTAATTTTATTCGCTTACCGCTGCCACCATGTGTTGTCCTTTATTAAATATTACAAATAATATACAAGCTGAATGACAGTTTATTTTTATCATATATGAACTATCTTGTTTCCTGGCTATCTATATAAAACTAATATAATCATATATCATGTATCCATGACTACAGTATCTAACAACACAGTTGATAAAGACTAGAAGAGTTTCACAATCGAACGAAGAATACATGTATAAAATTAAAAAGATAAATACGGTCTTCTGTCACATTTGATATGTTAATGACAAATTTGAACTACAGAAAATAATCGGTTTAAAATTGAAGAAAAGAATGTGAGAATTAAACGACGTAAGGTACGCTATGAATGTAAGATATGTTTATTCTTATTTTATAATTTATTTTGTAAATAGATTGTTGAAAATGTTGACAGTAACAATCACAGTTTTCATTGAAAAATTTAAGAAGATAAACGCGTTCATGTCATATGGTATGTCAATGTCAACGATTACATATTATCGGTTTTCATCCTCCTAAATGCAAAAAAATGCTTAAATAATATGTGAAATTGAAGAAAAGATTATGCATTACACGAGGTAGGTATATAAAATGATTTTAAGCCATGTTTTATATTAATGTAATATATTTTATTTTGTAATTAGAATTTTGGAAAATGAATAAGGAAACTCGACGAAAAGGATAAGAAGAGCAGGAATCGGTCGAAGATTATACATACAAAATTAAAAACAAACATTGTCATTTGTCATATTTGATATGTTAATGACAAAAAATTATGAATGTCGTACCGGTTGTTCTTTTCAATACTAAAAATATTTAACTATGTAAAATTGAAGAAAAGAATGTAGGTAGGTATATATAAAAAAGCACTGTAAACGTGGAAGAAGAATTGCAAAAATATGGGTATACCCTTGGAAGTTCAAACAATTTACAGTTTATGCTTTGCAGATGATCAAATACTTATTGCACAAGTCTACAACGATAGTGAATACATGATACGAAAATTTATAGAAGAACACCGTAGCTGAGGTCTAGAAATAAACATACATACAGCGAATGCGTAATGAGAGGCTTCCTAAACAAATACTACAGTAAACATCTACCGGCAAAAATAAAAGAGACCTAGAAGAAGTTGGGCAGCAGAAGTCCAAGAAGGAATAAGGGAGAGAGAGAGAGAGAGGGAATTAAATGAAGATATATGGCAAGATAGAGAGCAGTGGAGAAATGGCATCGGAAGACATCGTAGAACGAAGTATATGTAATGATTTTAAGTCATGTTTATTGTTAATTTATATATTTTATTTTGTAAATAGATTTAACAAAATGTCAGGCTGAGAAAGACATACGCGTTAGTTAGTTGTTCTTCATCGAATCCAGCCAGAAATGTGTTACTCATTGGATACACCAAAAATCCTACAGGAAAATCATGTCCTAATGTTTGGAACAAGACAATTCAATAATTTTAGATGGTATGTTTTAATCTGTTCTTTTTTGCAATTCATTTTATTACATTACGTTTAAAATTATTTCACATTAAACGTAATTTAATAAATAAATAAATATATCATCACGGCATATTACCGATTGCTGGGTGTGCCAATCTGCTTTGTACGCAGATATCGGTAATGATGATGACATATTTGTACCGTGCGTGCGTTTACTAGGCGTCACCTCACGGGCACTCATTGCTGGCGTGGAGAGTGCACCATAATTCAATATCTATCTTAAAACGGTACAGATTTTAATCTGCATTTCATTTTGTTATATTACGTTCAGAATTATCTATTTTAAAATTCTTTTATTGCCAATTAGTAAAAAATCTTTATAATTACATAGGGCCATAAAACGTTGTTAGCTGATCATATGCACAATGTAACCGTGGATACGTATCAAAAATACAATGGAAAAGAAGTCTTGTCAAAGTTAACAATGTGATTAAAGTTAACAATATTTTATGCAACTGGGCCATAATCATACAGCATAAGCCACAAAAGTAATCTTGTATACCTATGAGTCTTGCATTTTTCCCCTTTAATAACAATCCAAACTTTATTAATGTAATGTAACTACTTACTTTTCTACATTTTGTAACTAATTGTTTACTTTGGAATTAAAATATCACATTTTTGAGTTTTGATTGATTTATTTTTACCTTTAAATTTAGTATTGTGTACTCATAGACGTGTTATTAATATTATGTTTATGCAGTGTGTTCAAAAAAAATCCTAACTCAGAGTAGGCTATGAACAGAGAAACGTGTGTCTGATCAATATTCAATTCAAAAGTCAAGTTGTCAAAGGATACAGTTTATCGACATTCGCCGTTTTCTAATTTGAAAAGCTTTGATTTCTTTGCAAAACATTTTTGACAATATTTTAAGTCAAATTGACATTTAATTAATTGACATACGTCTCTTTGTACATAGCCTACTCCGAATTTTTTGAACACACTGTATTTATCCTGTAATTAAGACATTTTGTCCTGTTTGCTCGCATAAAACGCGCAGCATTTGTTCATTTCAATATATGTTTTTAACAGTTCCTACCAATCACTTTGTATACATAAGCATTTAACATGGTAAAACAGTTTTCCGTAACGCGTTGCCCCCCAAATTATTATAGAAAAAAATTATACAAATAAAAGTTGTAGAGCATAAAATTCTACTTTCATATTAATAAACAAAATCCATTTCCTATGTTTAGTAACTCTAGAAATTAAATATGAAAATTTTAGTTTAATAGCACTAGCCATGGAATTAAAACAAACAGACAAACAAATGATTGATGTTTTAACAGTCAAATATTGAGACTTTTAATCAAATAAAAAATTACATTTGTTATGTTGTTTGTTTTAATTTTATGGCTATCACTATTTTTGACGTGATTTTCGATATTTTCATTTGCAATTTCTGCCGTTACAAAGCATGCACAATTAATTTTTTTCTTGATTCAAATGCAGAATTTCATGATCTACAACTTTTATTTGAAGTATTTTTTCAAAAATAATTTGGAAAGCAACGCGCGAGGTAAAACTGTTTTTCCATGTTAAATGCCTATGTAACGGATTTGGAGTGCCACCTGGTATGTAGGTATGTCGAAAAATTATATTTAACTGCATTTTTTGATTATACTTCTGAAATATTATTGACAACTTTTTGCAAGAAAACGGTAGCCGACTGAGCTGTCGTATTTTTGACATTTCTCCATGATAGTCCTTGACAAAACATTTCTTGTTGTTTGTCAGAAATATATTTTGTTCGGTATTAAATGAAAAGTTTTCTGCCTGTCGTGATTGTTATCAACTGAAATTTTGTCTGCTGATATGGAAGTGTTAACAATTAGACATCTCAGTCGGCTTTTGTTTTGTGCATAAAGATGTTAGAAATATGTCGTGTTTGGTATCAAATGAGAGAGGTCTAATTAAGGACTGTTAGATACATGTGTCAAAATTGCTGACACGTTCATTGGCTTTTGTTTTATGCATAAAGTTAAATTGTTTGAGAGAATTTAGGTATCTGATAAGACTGCTGGCGTTAGCACTTTGGTTTTAAATTGTGCGTAGACAGATTGGATGTACGTATAGTCTATCATAAAACACTATCGGCGGAGCCCTAGGGTAAACTCGGCGAAGCCGAGGTTAGGCTAGTACAAATACTAATCTGTTCTTCTGTAGTGATATACCGAGTATCATTTACCATTATTGCAAAGTAACCGCATTCATTAATTTCCGAAGTTATTTTGCGTATTATACATTTTGTACTACTCTCTATAAATTGATTTTCTGACATAGACGAGCAATAATGTGCATTTTGAGGTACATTGTAATTCTGAAGAAAATGATCCATTTTTTAAATAACTAGTCCGTAAAGTTGACCTTATTTGTTGATTTTTACTTCCTTGTACAAAGTAAAGGAAGTATTGTATTCGCGAAAAATTTCGGTTTCCAGATTTCAACGGAAATATCCATTTTGGCCATCCCTGAATCCATTCTGACTAATTTCGTCGTGACGTCTGTACGTACGTATCTCGCATAACTCAAAAACGGTAAGCCGTAGAAAGTTGAAATTTTGTATTTAGGACTTCTATAACATCTAGTTGTGCACCTCCCTTTTTGGTCATTACATAATTTCCAGAAAAGGTACTTTATTTGAAGCCTATAATAGATTTTAATGAAAAACTATATTAAAATATAATCCAAAACTTTTCAAATTTAGTATATAAGACTTTTATATCAATTGGAATAACATAGCAGAATTTGGTTAAAACAGGCAAATCGGAAGTGATATATTACCTGAAGTTGTTAGCAGTTTTTCTTGAATAAAATGGTTTCATTTTGATTTTAGAAATAAATGCTTCAAATAAGAGTTTTAGAGAATTAAATGCGTCTAGCACATCAAGTATTATTAAATTAGCCCTTTGTATAAGCGAGATATGTAAATTTAAAACTTATGTACTTTTTGGTTTTTGTAAAGAAGCTTGCTATGGATTAGGACAAAAAATAACAAAAAAAAAAAATAGATGTTAATGACAAATTACGTCAAATACGTGCAATTTTATAAATGAGTCTATACTTCATCTTCATATTGGTCTTGCGTACAAGGAAGTCGTGTGGTGTCTACATCAGATTTTTTTGTTATGTCCTCGCAATAAGAGAGTTGGATTGCATAAAAGTAATATAACAATTACTAATTGCGTTAAATAATTTCGTCTGTCTGGTGCATTCAGGCTATATATTTTATTATTTATAGTACCTTTCTTAAGTGTTATTTCTTTATAAAATACGAGTATTTATTTTTCTAAAGATTTAGTATGGCAATTCGATCTTTCATGTTCTCGCTGCTTGTAAATAAGTGCATAATAAAATAGTAAAAAAATCAGATTGATTTTTATTATTTTAAAAAAACAGGGGGGGGGGCGAAAAATTAAACAGGGTGGGCGCACGCCCCCTCAGAAATGCTCTAACGACGCCCCTGGCAACCTATTTTTTGTATTTGTTTATTCCATTCAGTATTTTTCTGAATTCAACGGTATCCATACCCTAATATTAAAAAATATTTGAGAAAAAAGGAAAATAATGTAGGTATCATTTTTATTTAAATATGACTATACAAAGAGTGCTATGGAAGAAACAAATAAATCAAAAAACAATTGTTAATATTATTTATGTCAAACTTTTCAAGTGTAGTTCTGTAACATATTAGTAAAATTTTTGTCGTATAAAACACGTGCAATAGTTTTAAAATCGAGATCATATTTAAAAGGCACAAATATTAAAGAAGACTTGACTAAAAAACGATTGGAACTCTTAAAACCGTATTCAGATAAATTTAGTTTTAAAAATGTATGGACGGAAATATCTATTATAAAGTAAATGGCCAAGTTAATAGGGCTAATTCATTCGACATGTTGTAATAAAAATATCAGAACTTTTGTCTCTTTATGTGGAGTAATCTTGCATTTTGTAAATTTCACGAATAGAACTCTGTTACCTTTTGTTAAAATTATTAATTAATCTTACTGTGTTGGTTTAACTTTAGGTTGTTGGACCTTACTTAGTTTTTGCAAGAACAAACACTTGTCGTTTGTATAATTTATGTACATTTTTTTTACTTATTTTTATTTTTTATTATAGTACGTTTATATTACATATTTAAAAATGAATATTTTGTATCAGAATGTTAGAGGTTTGAATACTAAGCTAGCAGAAGTCGATGTAAACTAGTGGTGGCGCCAGGATGTAAATGTAGGCTGGGCACAATCAAAGAACGGGTGGGTACCAGTGATGAGGGGGGGGGGGGTAGGCTCGTAATATATCATGTAAAGGTAACTAGAAAAAACACGTCACAGACAATTTTTTTCATTCAAGGTCAAATGCCTTCTAATTGAAAGTTACATTTTATCATGGGAGCTGCATGTTTTCCCCCTTTCATGTACAAAAATAATTCACCAGATCACAGAACATTTTAGAAATGTGAATATATTTAACGGATTGTTGACCAGGATAAACTGTCCAAACTGTGAAAATTGAAAATCACCTGCATTTCTACTATTATAATTATATTTTAGATAACATCCATATTATGTAATCAAAATTTATATTTCAAAAATAAGCAATCAAATATGAACTGTGTAAAATTCATTATTTCTTGTTGTATTATGAGGTCTGAAAGATTTTTTAATACATTATATAATTTTATTTTATTCTTTATCTTAAATTATAATTGCCCCACCCTTGTATACGTGCATGGCGGGCACCCATTTATTTTAAATAATAAAGATACTTATATAGAATTTTTTCATATACACTCATAAAACGGAACAAAAACACAGGCTGTAATTTCTGCCCCATTAATTTTTGGAACAAAAGTGAAAATACAAATAATGTTCAGAATTAAAAATAAAATTTTATTCATTAATTTTTATACAAAAATTACTAATTTTATGTTGGTAGTGAGTGAGCACTTATGTGGGCCCAAGACTTGTTAGGGTAGGTACGCTCCCACCCTGCCCCTTCCCCTTAGCGCCGCCCCTGATGCAAATTCATTAGTTAATGATCATTAATGATGTAATAGCTCTATCCGAAACATGGTTAACTAATTCTGTATATGATGGAGAGATCTTAGATGCAAACAATTATCTGATATATAGACATGATCGAGATTGTAGAAATACTAATAAAACTCGCGGCGGGGGTGTGATGTGTGCTGTGAGTACGAAATACAGATCATCATTAATTCGTTTACCATCTCAGGTATCCATCTCTGCTGATATTGTTGGTATTTAGATTCAGCAAAGTTGTGGTAAAAGTTTAATTGTTGTTGTATTTTATCTACGTCCACCAATTGTACTAAATGATCTTAATACATTCTTCGATATACTGGAATTCTGTCATACCTTATTCAAATATGATTTTATGGTTGTATATGATCTGAACTTGAGCAACCTTGTTGAATATTATAATTATGGCTTCACTAATAATGCTATCAATATATTTTTAAATTTTTGTAACTTAATAAATGGTAATCAATATAATAATATTTTAAATTGTGACGGTCGAATTCTCGATGACATAATATGTAACAATAAAAGTGTCGTTTCTATCGAGTCTAACCATTTAGTTCCTGAAGATGAATATCATCCAGCCCTAAACATATTTTTATCTACAAAATATAATTATAACAGTTGTTCAATCATTCCTTTAACTTCCAATTTTAAACTTACGTACGAATTATGTACCAGCACTGGCTAATAATGACGCTAATTTAGCATTTGAAAAATTTTATGAAATATTGTTCAATATATTTGGAGAACTAAACAAATAATATTTGATTTAAAAATGAAAGATACGTATAGAGCTGTATATGCTATCCAATGATAATCATTATTATGATATTTTTAAATGATCTTTTTATAACATTGCGAACTAAAGTGAAATGTAATATAAAAACAGCATATAAAAACGATATTGCCTCAATGGAAGGTAATTTTGTCAATAATCCGAAAAAACTCTGGACATTTATTAATGATAAGAAAAATGTCATACGAATTCCTGCTAATATATTTTGGGAAAACAAAAATTTCAGCGACACTGCCAGTATTGTTGGTTTTTCTGATTACTTTTTCACTGTTTTCCGTGCTACAAGTAATGTTGATTATTCAAATATATCCAGTGATTCATTGACGTCAAATTTTCTTTCTGTTGCTCATATTTCCAAACATGATATCTCTAATGCCATTAATAGCTTAAAATCGTCCTGCTCACCAGGACCTGACAATATTTCACCATACATTCTCAAGGGCTGTCGTGATCTTTTCAAGCCATTGTATGTCCTGTTTAATTTATGTTTAAAAACAAATACTTTTCCTTCAGTTCTTAAATACTCACGAATTTGTCCAGTATTTAAATCAGGTGATATACACGATATCACCAATTATAGACCTATATCAATACTGTAAAGTATCGAAAATGTTTTGAAAAAGTGCTGTACAACTACATTATATAATCATGTGTAGCAAATTATTACTCCATACCAACATGGTTTCAAGGAAAATCTACTACCAAAAATCTTGTCAACTTCACACAATTTATTGCTAAAAACCTTCATAGTAACAATCAAATTGACGTACTTTACATAGATTTCAGTAAGACTTTTGATACAGTAGATCATAATGTAATGTTTTTTAAACTGCAGTACCTACATAACAGAATTTTTAAAATCATATATTAGTGATCGTATGCAATTTGTAGGTTACAATAATTATGCTTCCCATTATTTGACCCCTAGCTCTGTCGTACCACAGAGATCGAATCTGGGTTTTTTGCTTTTATACTGTTTGTCAATGATGTCATTCTGTTTGCATTCTGTGAGTGCACCGTTATATGCAGATGATTAAAAGATATTTAAAGTTATTAATAATGATTATGATTCTCATAACATGCAGCTTGATATAGACAACTTGTTGGATTGGTCTTCCTCAAACTCTCTACCATTTAACATCTCTAAAGTAAGATTATGACATTCTGTCAAAAAAATTGTAAAACTACGTGAAAAAATATTTTGTCATTTAAAATGCCACACCAAATATTTAACACAGAATTTTCTTTGAAAATATCTTTTGCAAATTAATATAGGATTTTCAGTACTCCAATAGTGATTATTCTTACATTGTACATGTCATTATTCGAAAAATTAGCCTCACTAGTCCAAATATTTTCTAAACATATCGTAGTCACCAGGTTGCAGATGTTGTACTTTGTTAAGTTTGTAAGGTTTATATTTATATATTTTATGGACTGTGCCTATACTTACACCACATTCAACAGCGGCCCTTCTGATGAAATCTCTTAGATTGGCATCGAAATATGCCAAATTATTTATTTCATTGTTTTCATCATTATAGCGTTTTTATAAATTATTTGTATATACATAGGACTGATCTTCAACTGTTTCCGAGAAAGGCGAAAAATAAAAAAAATAAAACTGACAAAGACAGTGATCGAACAAAATTTTGTCTAGGGCAGTAAATAGAGTATTAAAAAACAATAAAATTTTATATGAAACGTTTTTTTTAAATTCTAATAGTTATGAAGTTATTTGAAAATTAAATAGTGGCCAAGGTCGCCACAATATTTGACAGTACAATTATTTGATTTTTTTAAAAAAAGAAACAGCATATCTAAGATGACTCCTGAAAGGTAAACAAAAAATCTCATTTAATCAAAGTCGTAACTTTTATAGTTTTCGAGATAGCAGACGTAAACCCCGTAAAAACTCTTTTTCCACTGCCTCAAATCTCGAAAACTATGGAAGATCGAACTCATGTTGATTAAGCTTTTTTACTCATTTTGGTCAGTACTATATGCCCTTAAATTTTTTTACCGTATTTTTGAAACACCCTGTATATTTTACTTTGTTCAAAAAATAATTACTCACAACTTAAAGAAAATTATTAAAGTTTGTGCTATTATTTCTGTATTTGATTTATTTGTTTTTTTCCATAGTACTCTTTGTAGTCATATTTAAATAAAAATGATTATTAATTTTGCATTTTTTTCATGGATCGTTGAATTCAGAAATATATATATATATATATATATATATATATATATATATATATATATATATATATATAATAATAATAATAATAATAATAATAATAATAATAATAATAATAATAATAATTTAATACTACATTTAAAAAAGTATTACGCCCCGTTGCACCACCACGGACAGTTACAATTTTAAACTTTGTTCTTTTCAGTTCACCAAATAAATTTATTAAAAATCTAAGTGAATACTTTTTACCTTCCTTTAGGTAAGGAAGGTATTTAGTCGAGTCAATGAAGCGGAAACTCGTTAAAACTTCTAAACCCACTAAAATAGATCCGATCTTGATAATTTCTTTTTTTAAATGTTTGTTATATTCAATTATTCAAAATCAGAATCATTTCAGATGGGGTACTCAATTATTTATACAGATGTCCGGATTTTGAACGCCAACATTGGGGTCTCAGGAACTATAAGAGCTACGATTTTAGTTATATGGAACTTGCGGTGCGCCTTTGGGAGGCCATCTTTAGATGTGCTTTTGTTTTGCCAAAAATTCTCATAGGTTACTAGACAATGGGGGAGTGCTGAAGTAGGTCGATTTTTTTCATTTTGAAATTATTCCTAAACTATCAGTAATCGAGAAAAATGTTTCAAATAGAAAAATAGATAATTTATTGTCTATCCAGTTGTGTACGAAAATAATTTTCCTATCGGCAAATTTTCGAGATATAACACAAAATTACAATTTTTTAAATAGAAGCCATATTTGATTTTTACTTTAAGAAAATACTTATTTTTTATTTCTTTCCATTAATATAAAGTTTATTGTATTTTAAATATGTTTCACCTTTCAAATCTTAGATTTTTCGCATTTTTTTTATAATATTGTATTGCTAAATAATATAAAATATGTACAACCATAAGCTTACCGTTCCGATATCAGAAAACTCCAATACTCAGATCTGGGTACAAAAAAAATATATTTTTCCTTTAATAATATCCTTAAGATTGGGCTAATATAGTCGAGTTAATGAAGCGGAAAAACATTAATGCCCGGTTGCAGAAACGTTAATCAACGCATTGTTCGACAAGCGCTTCATCAAAACGAACAAATTCGAATCAGTTTTCTTGTTCTTATGACATTTAAATAATTGCTGTCAAAAAGTCGCGTTGCATTTCTTCGTTTTGATGAACCGCTAACCGAACAATGCGTTGATTAACGTTTCTGCAACCCGGCATAAATCTTCTAAACCCTCAAAAACAGATCCGATTTTATTGTATTTATTTTTAAATGCTAGTTATATTAATGTATTCAAAATCAAAATCATTCAAGCTGGGGCGCTCAATTATTTATATAGGGTGTCCGGATTTCGAAGGACACCGTTGGGATCTCAGGAACTATAAAATATACGACTTCAGTTATATGGAACATGTGGTGCGCCTTTGGGGGGCCATCTTAGATGTGCTTTTGTTTTGTCAAAAATGCTCATAGATTACTAGATAATGGCGAAATACTGAATTTGGTCGAGTTTTTCATTTTGAAATTATTTCTAAAGTATCAATAATCGAGAAAAATGTTCCAAATGGAAAAGTTAGATAATTTTATTGTGTAAAGATTAATCTAAATATGTATAAGGTGAATATTTCGTTGGTTTGGGTATGCTTCACTTCTATGGAAAAGCATATATTATATGGTTTTAGTTTCATTTTTTAGGAGACCACTACTCTGTCTTGCTTGGTCCAGCCTAACAAAGGACTCTTCGATATTGTCTTGTTCTGCCCATTATGATAATATCACCGACAATACGCCATTATTTGAACACTTAACAATAACCTTTATACCAATCGAAAGAAAAAAGTATTTTCTTAAAGTAATAATCAAATATGACTTCCATTTAAAAAATAATTTTGTGTCATATCTTGAAAATTTACGATAGAAAAATATTTTCGTACACCACTGGGTAGACAATAAAATTATCTAACTTTTCAATTTAAAACAATTTTCTCGATTACTTACTGATACTTTAGACATAATTTCAAAATGAAAAAACGACCAAATACAGTATTCCGCCATTATCTAGTAACCTATGAGAAATTTTGGCAAAACAAAAGCACATCTAAGATGGCCTCCCAAAGGCGCACCACATGTCCCATATAACTGAAGTCGTATCTCTTAGTTCCCAAGATCCCAATAGTGTCCTTCAATATCCAG
The DNA here is from genome assembly GCA_963082715.1 of Harpalus rubripes. Classification (NCBI taxonomy): domain Eukaryota; kingdom Metazoa; phylum Arthropoda; class Insecta; order Coleoptera; family Carabidae; genus Harpalus; species Harpalus rubripes. The sequence continues at coordinate 31,726,589 of OY720457.1, forward strand.
ACAGCCTATATAAATAATTGAGCGCCGCTGCTTGATTGTTTCTGATTTTGAATAAATGAATATAACAAACATTTCAAAATATATACATTAAAATCGGATGTGTCTTTGAAGGTTTATAAGATTTATTTTTTTTGCCGCTTCATTGACTCGACTATATTAAATCAATCTTAAGCATATTATGGAAGAAAAAAAATGTTTCTTGTACCCAGATCTGAGTATTGGGGTTTTCCGATATCGGAGCGGTAAGCCCATAGTTGTACATAAAGATAGAAAGTACATACTACAAAAAACATTTTATTCCATTATATTTTATGTTACTTAGCAATTCAATATTATAAAAAAAAATACCAAAAATCTAAGGTTTGAAGGGTTAGACATAATTAAAATACAATAACCTCTATACTAATCGTAAGAAATAAAAAATAAGTATTTTCTTAAAGTGATAATCAAATATGGCTTCCACTTAAAAAAATGTAATTTTGTGTTATATCTCAAAAATTTGCCTATAGGAAAATTATTTTCGTACACCACTGGACAGACAATAAAATTATCTAATTTTTTATATTTGAAACATTTTTCTTGATTACTGATAGTTTACGAATAATTTCAAAATGGAAAAAATCGACCTACTTCAGTACTCCCCCATTATTTAGTAACCTATTAGAATTTTTGGCAAAAAAAGCATATCTAAGACGGCCTCTCAAAGGCGCACCATAAGTTCCATATAACTGAAATCGTATCTCTTAGTTCCCGAGACCCCAATGTTGGCTTTCAAAATCCGGACATCCTATATAAATAATTGAGCGCCGCTGCTTGATTGTTTCTGATTTTGAATAAATGAATATAACAAACATTTCAAAATAAATACATTAAAATCGGATCTGTCTTTGAAGGTTTATAAGATTTTTTTTGTGCCGCTTCATTGACTCGACTATATTAAACCAATCTTAAGCATATTATAAAAGAAAAAAATATTTCTTGGGCCCAGATCTGAATATTGGGGTTTTCCGATATCGGAGCGGTGAGCCCATATTTGTACATAAAGATAGAAAGTACATACTACAAAAAACATTTTATTCTGTCATATTTTATGTTACTTAGCAATTCAATATTATAAAAAAAATTACCAATAATCTAAGGTTTGAAGGGTTAGACATAATTAAAATACAATAACCTTTATACTAATCGTAAGAAATAAAAAATAAGTATTTTCTTAAAGTGATAATCAAATATGGCTTCCACTTAAAAAAATGTAATTTTGTGTTATATCTCAAAAATTTGCCTATAGGAAAATTATTTTCGTACACCACTGGACAGACAATAAAATTATCTAATTTTTTATATTTGAAACATTTTTCTTGATTACTGATAGTTTACGAATAATTTCAAAATGGAAAAAATCGACCTACTTCAGTACTCCCCCATTATTTAGTAACCTATTAGAATTTTTGGCAAAACAAAAGCATATCTAAGACGGCCTCTCAATGGCGTACCATAAGTTCCATATAACTGAAATCGAAGCTCTTATAGTTCCCGAGACCCCAATGTTGGCTTTCAAAATCCGGACATCCTATATAAATAATTGAGCGCCCCAGCTGAAATGTTTCTGATTTTGAATAATTGAATGAAAAAAACATTTAAAAAAAACATCATTAAAATCAGATCTGTTTTTGTGGGTTTGGAAGTAAAAACCTTTATTGACGCGGCTAATTGTCTTTGGTCAAAAATTTCGGTGGTGAGTTTTTAATGAATAAGCACGTTTTAAGGACCCTAGAATACGATTTTACTATTTTTACGATGGTGTCTGTATGTGTATGTATGTATGTATGTATGTATGTATGTATGTATGTATGTATGTATGTGTGTGTGTGTGTGTGTGTGTGTGTGTGTGTGTGTGTGTGTGTGTATGTGTATGTGTGTGTATGTGTATGTGTATGTGTATGTGTATGTGTATGTGTATGTGTATGTGTATGTGTATGTGTATGTGTATGTGTATGTGTATGTGTATGTGTATGTGTATGTGTATGTGTATGTGTATGTGTATGTGTATGTGTATGTGTATGTGTATGTGTATGTGTATGTGTATGTGTATGTGTATGTGTATGTGTATGTGTATGTGTATGTGTATGTGTATGTGTATGTGTATGTGTATGTGTATGTGTGTGTATGTGTATGTGTATGTGTATGTGTATGTATGTATGTGTGTGTGTGTGTGTGTGTGTTGTGTGTGTGTGTGTGTGTGTGTGTTGTGCGTGTGTGTGTGTGTGTGTGTGTGTGTGTGTGTGGGCGTGTGTGTGTAATAAAATTTTCGTCTACGATAACTCTAATACTACAATTAAAAAAATTATAATTCCTTCGTATTCCTCTTCTTTGCATCCATATGAAGAGCTGATTAGATTTTGGTTATAATTGGTCAACCGAAAGTACTCTCATTTGAAGATTTTAACAGTTTTTCTTGAAAAAACAATGTTAAATATCATTTTTTCACATTTAATGTTTTTATAAATATTAAAGAACATTGTATTCTCTATACGATTTGACTGCATTTTATACTTCATATTAAATGGGTATAGAGTTATAACATTATAAAGAAATTAAATTTCATAAATTAGCTAGCTATGCTAGAAACAGCTAATATATTAAGAAAATTCTGATTGAAAGATGTCAGTGTCAATTGACATATTCGTAGTATATTTGTGTTATACAGAGAATTTATTTTAACGTGCAACATATGGTCAATCACTTCCATGGTTACACACTACTGTCAAAAAATGACAGCAATGTAATATTTGTCCATTTTAAAATGCAACATACAAAAATTTGTAGTTATGTATAATCAATACTAATTTCCAATAAATTAACCTACATGCTAATAACAAAAAATCAAAATTTTAATGTAGCACATCTTAACAAACTTTGTCTTACAAAAATTCAAAATTTTAATGTAATAAATGTTCAAAAATACCTCCATTCACACTGATACGATATCCTAGTCGCTCGTAGAAAGAATTGACACTATTTGTGATGTGTTCTGGAGGTATCTCCTGTGCTGCAATACTATTCATGTTGCATTTTAAAATGGACAAATATTACATTGCTGTCATTTTTTGACAGTAGTGTGTAACCATGGAAGTGATAAACCGTATGTTGCATTTTAAAATAAATTCTCTGTATTATAATTTTACTCGAAATATAGGATCTTTTTGCTCGAAACTTTCTGTATGGAATTTGTATAAAATATATACAAATGTCGAAAGGTAATGTACATACAAGAAATTTAAAATATTTTTCAAGTAACTTTCTGTATAGATTTTATAGAAAATACATAGGCATTCTACCGGTAGATACCGCATCTACCGACTGTGTTCGAAAACACGAGTGGTAAAAAGTTATCGTGTTCGAAAATTGTACAATATCTACCAGATCCGTCTACCGGATTCATGAAGAATCTATTCTCAAAAAAAGGTAGTGATGCAAAGCGAAGCGTTTACGTTAAAAGTGGGAATGTGTTCAAAGTATGACTCTGCTCTGTTTGTTAACTACATGAAATTTCTAACGTGTTTCAAATTTTCAGTTTTTTTTATAGGTTATGGATCTACTCTATACCACTTGCGTTCTTAAAATATCGATTCCGGTAGCTATAACCTGATAAACAGCTGTTTACCGGTAACAATTCACAGGTAGAATTTTCGTAAATGCCTCATATAACTGACGGAAGTTAATGTGCTGGCTACATCAGATTTTTTAAATTACAGAGTACAACTGAACACAGTAATTGAATAAAACCAACTTTACAGTTTTAATGGTGCAAGGTGCATGGACATTCAATATTAATTTTCTCATTTAAGTAACTTTAAAAATTGTATACGACAACATTTATACATATTTAAGTGAAAACGAATTGTAGCCTAATACTCGATGTACAAGAAAGATAATTATAGAAACGAAACGCTGTTGCTCGTCTCTTCATGAGGGACCCGGACCATCTTACTATTACAAATGTAAATAAGTGCACTTTTTACCTCTCGCTAAGAGAGGTATTGTATTCATGCTAAAAATCGCATATCCAGATTTTAATGAATAAGCACGTTTTAAGGTCCCTAGAATCCAATTATAACATTTTTACGATGATGTCCGTATGTGTGTGTGGATGTGTGTGTGGATGTTGGATTCACTATATCTCAAATACTATAAGACTTAAGACATTTTTAACTACGGATTCCTCAATCTAGCAATAATGGGAAGAGACCAGTCAGTTTTGGTAACAATTGGACAACCGGAAGTAGTAGTTACAAGAAAAAAATCATCTAAATATTATTTATCGAAAATTTATGTAAATACTTATATTAAAGAACGTTAAATTCTTTATTCGATAAATATAAATTCATTATTATATCTTCTATAGATTTAGAGATAAAGAAATGCATATAAAATAATTTCATGTAAAAAATCTCAGATCAAACTACTACAAGGCAAGAAATTCAAATGTTTGTAATTGACACATAAATGTCACTGTCAAAAATATTTGTATGCCTCTGTCAAAAATAGTTGTACATTATTGTGAAGATTATGAAAATAAAAAAAAAGTCAACAACGCAAAAGAATATACGTAAAAAAGAATATAAAAGGAAATTGCGAAAAAATGACGAATATAAAGAAAAAGAAAAGGAAAGTAGAAAAAGAAAATTTCAGGATATTGAATATAAAGAAAATGTATGTATTGTACATTATTTATTTTAAAATATCCCATAGATTTTGCAAATATATGTGAGAATTATTTTGTAGCGAGACATGAATATATGTACTTGTATTTAAAAATATTTTTCGTTTTATGCGTACAACCAGGTAAAATATCTGGCGAGAGGTTATGTATTGGCCACATCAGATTTTTTGTCTTGTAACAATTGCCATGATTTATAGCGATTCATTTATAATATTTACATGGATGTAAGGTAAGAACCGACAATTATATTTTAAATAGGATTATAAAATTTAAATGTTATAATAAAATTACCTTAACTTTAAATTTCCTTTTACCAATCTCTAATACAAATATGTGGTTAAATATATTTTATTTTAAATTGGTTTGTTGGCACGATCATACACCCTAATTAACATCAGAGAAGAAACTTGAAATTTAAACAAAGATTAAATAAAATTCTTCACTCACTTTCTCCACATGGAATCTTGCTGCTGGTATCCCTGCCTTGCTGGTGGTATTGTACATGTATCCCAGACCATTAACCAGCAACGTGTTAATCTCAACCTTACCACCGTTGTGAAAGTTATTGATAAAGAGCCCATGTGCGGGTGATTGTGCCCAGTCCGTGATCACCATTACATGGTTGGGATCATCAAAGTCGTACAGGTCACCATGAGGGTCTTTCTCACGAGGCTCGCGGATTACAAGTGCCCCGTAGACTCCGTCACCACGCTGGTTACCTAGATCAGAATATAGAGTTAAAATTGTGTCTACAAATTTTAAGTATTTTGTAATTTGGCATGAAATACTTTGTTATTAAGGTTCTAGATTGGAATATAGTTCTGGTTTGTCGCGAAGTACGTTTTGAGAATTAATGGACGCGTACATTTCCCGTTAAGTGTAAAATATTCGAGTATTCTCGACAAGGGTCGGCTTACACTAGGAAATACGTATCATTATAAATCTTTGTCTAAATTTAGGTTAGATTATTTTGGTTATTTTTAGAAAATTAATAGTCCTCTTATTTATATTAATTTTAAATTGAAGTTTAACAATTGTTGTTTAGGAATTATTGTGTGTAGTAGGATTTGGGCCCTGTGCTCTACACTCACGTGAAACCCACATTACCCAACTAAAATTTATAGACAATAATTGTTGAATTTCAAATTTAAAATAAATGCATTTATGAGGATTATTAGTTTTTACCTTCCGTCACCGTTAGGTAAGGAAGGTATTGTCTTTGGTCAAAAAATTCGATGATGAGTTTTTAATCAATAAGCACGTTTTAGGGTCCCTAGAATACGAATTTACTATTTTTACGATGATGTCTGTATGTGTGTGTGTGCGTGTGTGTGTGTGGATGTGTGTGTGTGTGGATGTGTGTGTGTGTGTGTAACAAAATTTTCGTCTGCGATAACTCTAATACTACAGTTACAAAAATTATAATTTTTTCGTATACTTCTTCGTTACATCCATATGAAGAGCTGATTAGATTTTGGTTACAATTGGTCAACCGGAAGTACCATCATTTGAAGATTTTAACAGTTTTTCTTGAAAAAACTATGTTAAATATAATTTTTTCACATTTGATGTTATTATAAATATTAAAGAATAATTTATTCTCTATACGATTTGACTGCATTATATACTTAATATTAAATGGATATAGAGTTAAAAAATTATATAGAAATTAAATTTCATAAAGTAGCCACAGCTATGGAAACAGCTACTATATTAAGAAAATTCTGATTGAAAGATGTCAGTGTCAAGTGAAATTGAGATAGTGTTTGTCTTATAATTTTACGGGAAATATAGGATCTTTTGCTTTTTGTATGGAATTTGTATAAAATACATACAACTGCTTTAAGGTAATGTACAAGAAATAATAATAATAATAATAAATATTTTATTTCTGCAGATACATTACACTGTATATAGAAAACGTCACAAAATAATAATTTTCTGTATGAAATTTGCATAAAATACATGCAACTGCCGGAAGGTAATGTACAAGAAATAGAATAATTAACTTAGCAATGAACTTTCTGTATGAAATTTGTACAAAATACATAGAAGTGACGGAAGGTAATGTGCTGGCCACATCAGATTTTTTAAATATAACCACAATAACATAACCTAACGCACAAAACAAACACACGCTCATAAAATCCGGGTACCTCTGTAATTATGTTTATATGGATTTCCCAATATAAGCCAAAACTTTTCGTGAGTAGGTACCTGGAAATTTTAAACCTAAACTGGAAATGTGTCCACTGCAACTTGTGTGTCATGCGCATTGGGACGTATAAAGTAATAGTGCTCAGTCATTGCGTTCAGCAAATTTCAGTGCTCAGCGCTGCCAACACTCAGAAGTGCTGGACTGCTGGAAACGGCCATGGCGAAAGAACCACTAAAATCCCAAGTGGGATCTCACATTCAAATTTTCCCGTATATTTTTAAAACTGTAACGAATATGAAAAAATTGCTTCATTAATGTGTCACTGGATATTTGAGTTAATATGTTGATGTGTTTGACTCTAGTTTTAGTTTGAAGTTCAAATAAATTATTACTATCATTACAACCCTGCTTTCAGGGTTGTTATATAACAAATACCACCCTAGGTTGTTATAAGTTGTTGCTATGGTAATGTTGTGAAGTTATTGATATTAATATTGAGATAAAGCCCAAAAAACCTGCAGGAACATTCATAGCATACCTACTTTGTAAATTTTAATAATAAAATATTAAAATTGTGCTTAAATATGAATTTAATTTATAAGTAACTAATTTTTCTTATTTTTAAAACATGATAAAGAAAAAATATAGAATTTCATACACGACGTTATCAACTTAGATTTGCAAAAAAATGATTTACTCGCGATGTACGATAAAATTATATTTTATCGTCTTGTATAAAAATAACAATTTTTTCCATTTGGGATTTTAAGGTTTAAAATAAAATGACTTCATATTTAGTAATTAATCATGCTAAATATATAAGTACATATTAGAATTACAGGAGCAGCGAGCTAGCTTTGCTATTCCTAATATTTTAGCGAACTAGCTTTTATCCACTGTTGTTATAGAGTGAGAGTGCAGGTATAATTAGGAATAAATTCTTACTTTTTCATAATTCATAAAAGGATCAAATTAATTTTAAAAAATATAGTCCTATATTATCATATTCTCACCACTATGAGAATGCCACATCTGCGTTCCAATTTGTCCCTCAGTACCAAACTCATATTGAAAGCTAGTTCCACTAGTTATAGGACATTGTGTAAGAAAAGGAACACCATCCATATAAGGGTTACGTCTTTGGTGATGACCATGCCAATGTATGGTAGTTTCTTCTATTGCCAAGTGATTCTCTACTTGTACTATAATTTTATCTCCTTCACAGACCTACAAAAAATAGGATATAAGTACTAAAACATAAACATTGAATTTCTCTAAATTAGACTATCTGAACCGAACGAGAAATGTAAATAATAAGTGGGTATTATTAATTTTACAATTATCGGTTTATTAATATTGCTTACTTTAGGTTCAAATTCTAACTATAGAATCAAAATTTTTGATTATTCTATAATTTCATTATCATCAAAAGTGAAAACAGATTTTAAAATAATTCTATACGCTTATAGCTCAATTTGTTAATATCTTATAGAACATCCAAGGTCTTGCTGATGAATGTGCAGGACGTATGGGACAAAAAATAAGATACTTGACACTTCTGTCACACGTTCTAAGACAGTCTATTTATATTTGCCCCGCCTATCTTCCATTGAATGCGCAACGATGGCCTTAAGATTTCATGAGATAATATGTATGCAGAATGTGTGACAGTCAGCGTTAACCTAGATATACGAGTAAAATATAAAGTAGTCTAGTTCTACATATGTTTTTGTAATTACGGATTTCGTGTATACCTACAATACGATAATTCAGAAAATTTGTTACCGAGACTAGAAATTATTTTGCAGACATTTAATTACGACACTCGAGGACTGTCCGCTGTCATCAAGTCCTAAAAAGGTATGTTATGCAGAAAACTATATGGTTTTAATTAACGTCTTTAACTATGATAGTGACAACTCATCTATTGAGCACTTTGCCAACAATCGAAAGTTCGAATTAGGTAGGTATTTCATGTTGATTACCTACTCATGGCTATAACATATTATTACTCCCCCTTCCACCATCAGCAGTATTTATTGGCAATCAAAAAGAGATGCTGGTTGTTCCAAACCTTACGTCCTGTCAGACATCTTTATTAAACGAGTATAATGGTCTTTGTCTTTACTGTAAATTCAGACGGAATGGTTGAAGAATAAATAGCGATACAACACCAAATAATATTTTAAGTCTACAAATATATTTTAATAGCTATATTATTACCTTCCGTCACCTTTAGGTAAGGAAGGTATTGTCTTTGGTCAAAAAATTCGGTGGTGAGTTTTTGATGAATAAGCACGTTTTAGGGTCCCTAGAATACGATTTTACTATTTTTACGATGATGTCTGTATGTGTGTGTGTGTGTGTGTGTGTGTGTGTGTGTGTGTGTGTGTGTATGTATGTATGTATGTGTGTCCGTGTGTGTGTGTGTAACAAAATTTTCGTCTACGATAACTTCCATACTACAATTCTAAAAATTATAATTCTTTCGTATTTTTCTTCGTTACATCCATGCGAAGAGCTGATTAGATTTTGGTTAGAATTGGACAACCGGAAGTACCCTCTTTTGAAGATTTTAACAGTTTTTCTTGAAAAAACTATGTTAAATATCATTTTTTCACATTTAATGTTATTATAAATATTAAAAAATATTTTATTCTCTATACGATTTGATTGCATTTTATACCTAATATTAAATGGATATAGAGTTAAAAAATTATAAAGAAATTAAATTTCATAAAGTAGCCATAGCTGTGGAAACAGCTACTATATATTAAGAAAATTTTGATTGAAAGATGTCAGTGTCAAGTGAAATTGACATAGTGTGTTTGTCTTATAATTTTACTGGAAATAGGTATAGGACCTTTTGCTATCTGTATGGAATTTGTATAAAATACATACAACTGCTTTAAGGTAATGTACAAGAAATAATAATAATAATAATAAATCTTTTATTTCTGCAGATACATTACACTGTATATAGAAAACGTCACAAAATAATAATTTTCTGTATGAAATTTGCATAAAATACATGCAACTGCCGGAAGGTAATGTACAAGAAATAGAATATTTAATTTAGCAAGGAACTTTCCGTAAGAAATTTGTACAAAATACATAGAACTGACGGAAGGTAATGTGCTGGCCACATCAGATTTTTAGAATTTGTTACCTGAATGAATGGTCCGGGCAAACTCCTGTTGATCGTAGTGACTGTTCTGCTATTGCCATCCACAGGAATACAGTGTGGTCGGAGGCAGTCGGTTCGATTGAAAGGACAATCATAGCATGCTCTACTCAGAGATTGATACGTTTCTACCACAAATCTATACCTACATTCCATGCTAGGAGTATGTAAGTTACACGGTCGGTTACAAGGTGAGGTTTCATCTGGGATAAGACTGAATTTAGCATCTTAAAACAATATACAAATTATGTCATCTAAAATAAATTATGAGGTTACTTATTGAGTGTTAGTACTCGACTCGTAAATTCTAATTTTTTCTTTGCCATAGAGCTCTTACGTATTATTTACTGTTACTATCTCTTCAAATATTTCCTAAAAACACTTTTTATGATTCTCATGTATCAAGATCTTTTAAAGAAATAGAGCAGATATTTTCAAATAATGATTAAAAAAATTAATTTATGTACAGTAGCAGAATTTGACCCAAAACTTGTTTTTACTTATATACATTTGATTATTTAACTTACCTGGGTTCTCAAGAATGTGTTGAGTGTGAACTCCAAATATGAAATTAATGAAAATCAGTGACATTTGTATTGCAACCATCTGAAATAGAAAAAAGTCTTTTACTTGGTCATATTCGGCGAAAAAACGGTGATAAACAATACATCTCACAGTTAACATAAGGAGAAATAAAATCTGTTGTATTGTTATGACATGCATATTTTTTCGGTATAATATAAGAGATTTATGCCCGAGGAGTCGGAGGGTAAAAAATCTATTAAAATCATATAAGTATAGACTAATGAAAATATAAAATGCTTAGTGTCATATGTCAGTAAATATAACCATTTTTATTCTAGTCCATAGACGCAGGGAATATTTTATTGCGAATAAGTCCAGAAGTTTTGAAATTTAATGGTTTGTAAATTTAGATATCCTTAAAAACATATAGATTTTAAACCGCAAGCGACGCCACATTTTAGAACTTTCAGTCTAAAATTTCAAGAAAAGTTTTCACAAATTTTATAATATTGGTGGATTCCAATAATGCAAAAATTGGTTACTTACTCTACAGAATTTTAAAAATTGAAAAATTGAGGTATTTGAAAGCTTAAATTATAAATTATAATTATGTAATAAACCTGAAAAGGAAATGAATATGTGAAAGCCCAAGTTAAATTTCTTTTATTCTTCACAAAGAGCTACTGTCAGATTTTGAATGGTTTTTGATATTCTGATACGGGTTGTCAGTACCAATTACTTTATCTTAGCGTATCCAATATATTCTTTTTGCTGAAATTTAAGTCAAGGCTACAGTTTCTGCAGTGTTGTTAACGAATATTGACTTTTTTAAATGCTGTGTTGTTACAAGTGTAACGTGACACGCCCTGTCAGTCTCTAATATGAAATTCTCATGAATAAGTAAAGCAAAAGATTGTATGAGATGAGCTAAGCATTTGCTAATGTGCAAAGCTAAGGCTATAACCAGAACGCGAAATTTAACCAAACACAGCTCAATATTTCCAAACCTGAATTACTATCCTGCACTATTTTACTGCCACAACCAAAAAGTATTTTTCAGAGTTCAGACTTCTCCATGTGAATTTTTATCCATCTAATGAACACAGACAAGTATAAGTTTCATACGTGAATAAAAAGGAATTCCATTGCTCTATTAGGTAATTGTCTAATCACAATGTTATCATTGTTGTCGTAGTTGCTAAACACAACGTACAACGTGCAAAGCTGGGTAATAAGCATGATTTCTGGGACTTAAACAATATTCACGTAATCTTTAGCGAACAGTTCGTGCATAAATTTCGACACCACGAACATCAACTTCTTGACAATAGAAAACAGTTGATAGTATGCCCCATTTTTGCTGTAAAAATATTGCTATAAATTAATGTTCAAATCTTCGTGTATTGATATTGATATATTTACCCCAAATAACAATAACGCCGGATTGCGTGTTGGATGGGAATATATAAGGCTATAGCCCGTATATTGCGAACATCTTCAGCTAAGATCATATTTTCCGTTTGAATTAGAATAAACTTATTCGCATGTAATAACGTAATCGTAAGTATCGATATTGACATCTGACAGAGAAAAAAAAAACACACCAAGAGTCACTTACCATTGATAATTAATGAAGAATTATTGAATTTTTTAATACCAACAATTTTGCATGAATTTATTTTCTTTCCTTTTGTCTTAATAAATAAACTACAGCACTTGGATGGGTGACACTAATTGCTGTAGCCTAAACATTGAAACGAGCGAATTGAGGTGGAATATGATTACACAAAATTGTTAAAAGTGGTATGTTTGTATACATATGATTACATATGGTATCAGGGTTACATCCCGACATTAGAAACTCGGAATTATTTCTCTCTGATTCCTGTACTATTCCACGGAGACAGAAATTTTATGTCCCTGAACATTTCTTGTGGAGGCGGTGCGCTTTTAGCTATTAAAAGTCATATAAAATCGAATAATTTGATTTGTCTATTATTCAAACAGTCGATTACATTTGATATGTGAGCTTGTAAATGTTTTTTGGACACATGTACTCTGCTTGTATTTATGTTACATTCTCGAAACTCCTAACATTGTTGCATTAGAAAATCTTACTTCGTACCTTGAAAACTTTTGCGATAGCGGTCAAAATGTTGTCATATTAAGTGACTTTAATGTGCTAAATTATATTTTATCTCAATCTAATGATATGTTAAGAGATCATTTGATTAAATTTGAGGCATGAATTGGAGAAATGTAATAACGTTTTAAATTGTAACAGATTACTAGACCTTGTTTTCATACATATACAAGGCTGTACCTTACGCGAAGATGTACTTTTTGTTAAAATTGACTTACATCATCCCCCATTAATTTAGCTTTTGAATGCAGCAAGAACAACAAATTTAATCTAAATGACAAATTCAAATCATATAACTTTAAAAAAGCAAACTTGTCATTGCTCTATGCAAACTTATTGCTGTGTGATTGGTCTCCAGTCATTGAGTATGTCAATGTTAATGACGCCTGTAATAAATTTTACGAATTACTGTATACTATTATTGATAAATATGTACCAGTATACAAACATCAGAAAAAAGTTATCCCCCGTGGTTTTCGCGCAAAATAATTAATAACATTAAACTCAAATCAAAATTTTATGTAAAGTATAAAAAATGCATTCTATATATTTCTATAAGAAATATAAAGACGTTAAATATCTTCTTTTTATTTTTTTTATACAATCCTCGTATAGTAATTATATTTCTGATGTCTCTTATATCTAATCCTAAATTTTTCTGGTCTTTTTTACAGAAAAGAAGAGGTGCTTTTCGAATTCCTAATCACATGAAATTACAAAATATAAAGATAATCCATAGGAAATTTTAGAACTTTTCCGTGAGTAGGTACTTGTGTATACGAGGATTTCAATTCGCCTTTCTCTAATGCACGACACTGTACAATGTCTAGCATTTTAAACATGTCACATAACGTAAATATCAATATTACAGAAAATGAATTACTACGAGCCCGCCATAAGATTAAGAACATATTAAGTGCAGGATATGATCGAATTCCTAGTTTTCTAGTTAAGGACTGCGCTGTAGCTTTGTTAGTTCCGTTGCTTTACATATTTAATAAAGTCTGTCCAGTATTAAAGTCTGGCGATTCATCACTTGTCCAAAATTATAGACCTGACTCAATATTGTGTAATTTTGCGAAATTATTTGAAATTGTTATTTACAACCAAATTATTCCGCAATTAAAACAATACATAACTCCCAACAACATGGTTTTATGCCTCAACGTTCAACTATATCCAACTTATGTATTTTTACTCAATACATATCAGAAATTTTGGATAAAAAAGGTCTAGTAGACGTTGTCTACACATACTTATCTAAAGCGTTTGATAAGCTAAACTATGTAACTTATTAATTAAACTTTGTAATTTTGGTTTTCATGATAATATCGTAGAATTTTTTGAGTCTTATTTAAAAAATCGTCAATTGTACGTATTATACAAGGGTTATGTCTAGTTATTATGTAGCTAAATCCAGTGTTCCTCAAGGCTCATATCTAAGACACCTTTAATTTTTGCTTGACATTAATGATATTGTTAATAACTTAAATTGTAAGGAATTACTAAATGCAGACAATTTCACAGAAATTCAACATATTTGCGATTGTAATCAACTGCAGAATAATATATACCGTGTCAAAGTGGTGCACCGCCAATAAATTAGCACTTTATCGGTTCTATTCTGTAACTCAGTGGTAATTTTTTTAACCAATCAAATATTTTGGTATATAACAAAAAAAGAGATTTTTAGTTGTCAAATCAATATCTATTTGATAAAAATTTTAACCAGTGGTTAAAAATTAACCACTGAGTTACAGAATAGGCCCGAATATCAGTAAATATCAGGTTATAACCTACACTAAAAGAAAGTCCCCATACTCTACAATTATCAAGTTAATTCCGAAGTTCTATCTCGTTCTGAATTTATTAAAGATTTAGGAATTTATTTTGATCCAGAAGTAGGTAGCCTTTATTTTTCACTTAGACAATCTTATAACTTCTACAAATTAAATTCTTGATTTTGTTATTAGAAATTATAAATAGTTTTCAAGTGTTGCTGTTCTTAGATCATTACATTTTGCGTTTATACAATCCAAGTTGGAACACTGAATAATAATTATATGGTTTCCAACTTGCGATATCCATATAAACAAACTTGATAAGTTACAGCGCAGATTCCTAAACTATATGTGGTATATATACTTTCAAGTCTTCCCAGATCGTCTCACTAGAACTGAAACAATACTGCAGACATTTAATTTTCACTCTATTAGAACCCGACACCTTGGAAAAATTGTACATAATAAAATTAACACACCAGATTTATTGGCCGTGCCAGACTTTTTGCGTACACTATTATTCACGAAAGATGACTATTCAAGGTCATTTGTGAGCCGTCTGATATAATATTAATTGCAGATAACTTCATTGCATTTCGTTTGCATAGGCGTGCAACATGAAATATTTATGGACACATTTTACCTGGAAAAATAAGAATAATTCATTTGAAAATCATGTTTCTTTCTAAATAATGCCTTTCTGAAAGATTTATGTTCTTCACTTATGTTTTTGCAAAATACAAAAACATAGACCTAACTTATAAACCAATGAATAATAATTTGATTTAAACGTCAACGCCACTGGGTAAATATTAACACAGAGGGCAGTGCAGTAGATAATTAGGTATCTGTATTTCTACGACATATGTCATTATTATTTATAGTGTGTTAGAAAGTAATGGCAGTATTTACGTATATCTGTCACACCACATAAATTAAATAGACATAGGTCAAATAATCTTTCTCTTTCTAATACAAAAAGTTGCTAAGCTACTGCTGTAAAGTGTTGTGTATTCTTTCTTCGAACAAATGACCTTGAATAGTCATCTTTCGTGAATAATAGTGTACCTAGATGTTTGCAATCAAAGCTTTTATCTTTCCGTTCCTACTCTAATGTCCTGTACAAATCACCTTTATATGTAATGTGCTATTTTTATAATTGTGTCTGACGAGATTGATATATTTTGTATGTAATTTTCTGTAACCTTTGATGTCAATTACATGTTTTGGGTTGTACCTGTTTGAGTAATAAATATTATTATTATTACTTATTATTATTATTATTATTATTATTAATATTATTATTATTATTATTATTGTTATTATTATTATTATTATTATTATTATTATTATTTTTATTATTAATATTATTATTATTATTTTTATCATTAATATTATTATTATTATTATTATTATTATTATTATTATTATTATTATTATTATTATTATTATTATTATTATTAGCATTATTATATAGATACAGTTCTATGTAGTGTAGAAATTTGAAAATTTTACAGCGGACACATGGGATCTGCATGCATGCATTATATATTATAGTGGTAATTGATGTTCTGACTTCCACGCCACGAATCTCGTAAACAAGATGGTGTGATGTTTTTGCAATGTATAACATAGTTATAGATCTACACAAAGGAAGACTAATACAAATAAACAGAATACCTACTTTAATTCTCACATAATCATTAAATTTTATAGTACTGTACTTGGAGTTATCGCGTGTCTAAATCAAGTATGTAATCAATGTGATTATTTATTTAATGTTTGAAATGATAACATTTTTTAACACGGAAATCACTTTATACTAGCAACAACTACAGTCTAGCTGATATACTAGATAAAGTGGCTAGTAAAAAAACCTATATTTATATATAGAAATACAGAATGGTTGCAATTGCATCTGCAAAAGATCTTTTAACTGGGAGAATTTAAAAGTGAAATACAATAATTTGAAGAATTGGAGAGTAATTGTATGTATTTACAATTTAGACGAAATCTAGAAATATATAAGATGCATAATTGGCAAAAGATATGTTTGTAAATACCAAAAATTAATAGTGTAGTGATGCATATAGAAAAAATATTGGTTAGATAGAGTTTATTGACGTGGTCATACACAGGCGAAATTAGCTCAAAGTAAATAATAGCGATTATTGGAAAATAGGAAGAAGAGGAGGACAAAAATAGGATGATCCTATAAATTTGCAACCAGGAATTAGAAAAACCAGCAAAGACAATTACAAATTCTCTTCACATATACAGGCTGTTTCCTTTAAAAAAAACCAGCGCTTTTTTCGGTGAACTAACAACTTTAGAGAAAAATGTTTTATACCAAAAATGATGAAGAATAAGGGGATAATGTATCAATAGTAACAAACCAAATATTCAACCAGTGGTTCTCAAACGGTGGAACAAAATTAATTTTTTTTAAATGGCACCCTATACAATTTTTTAGTTTTTTAAATAGAATATTATTTTCTGATTTCAACGATATAAACATAGCATAAAGTTGTATAACAATTATTTCGAGAAAAATGGTATTAAAAACTAGAAATAATGTATAAAAAAATGGGATTACTAGTAGCGTAACTAGGCAAAAGACGTATTGTGTATTGTATAGGCTATTGTAATATTATAACACTTTCTAAAGTCATTAGTTCGTCCAAAAAGCGCTGGTTGTTTTAAAAGAAACACCCTGTATAGGTGAAAGACGAGAAAAGACAGTAATTGACCATGTAATTGTAAATCAGGAAAGTAGGAGGAAAATAGAGAGAATTTGAAATGCTGTTGAATCCGATACCAGCTTGTAAATGTAAAACTTAAAAATCACGTGCAAAAGAAACCGAAGAACCAACAGTAATACGAAAGGTAATATGGGGAAAAGACGATGTGTAAGAATACAAAAATAAAACGAAAAACATAATCTTTACAAATGGAAACATTGACGAGGAACTGAACGAACTAATAGGCAAAGATAATGAGTCCATAAATAAGAAAGAAATATTAATAAAAACTGGAGCGCCAGTCTCTAATGACTGGTGGAATAAAGACTGTCTGGAAAAGTAACGGCGACTTTGGAAAGATGACAGAATTCTAGCAGAAGAATACAAACAAGAATTAAAAGAATACAAAGAGATATGTGAAAAATAAAAAGAAAATGAGAAAAGAGAGTTAGAAGCAGCGTCGGACTGGCCATTGTGGTGATGTGGCGATCGCCACAGGCCCGGCGAGCAAAAGGGCCCTGTCTGAACTTGTAACTATCATATCTAGTACTTAGTTAATAGTTTTCAATATAATAAAGAGAAAAAAAATCTTAAAGAACTGATTGTAGATCAAGTATATAACATAATTCAAGACTTCAAGAGTCTGACTTTAACCAGAGAACAAGCGTAGCGTAAGTCAAAGAAAACTACACGCTAAAAAGGCTAACTTCTATCCCTTTTTTCACCTCAAACCCCATCATCCCGGCCGTTAACCAATGTATTCTAGAAATACGTGCTCAACGGGCATGTGCAAAATCTATTACGTAGTGTTTTTAAATTCTGTGTGGTTTGGTGTGACGTTTGAATTTTCACAAAGTAGACTTTCATTACCAGATTCATAAAATTGATTAAATTCAGAGTTAACTAACTCAATTTTTATTCCGGATTAACAATTTTAGTATGAGATCTATTTACGAAACAGACTACCTAAGATAGGAGTTAAATTCAGCAACTGTCATTTTAATAACTCTTGGTAATGTACTTAAACTTAAGTGTTCCCAATTGCACCAACAAAGCTTAAATTTTAAGCACACAAAAAATACAAATCGAAACAACAATGCATTGTAATTCATTTGACATTTTATATCGACGTAATATTACCAATTTAAGAAACGTTTAAAAGTTAACTTATGTTGGCGCAAACGGCCTTTAAAGCCGTAATTTTTGTGTACTTTAACGATTTTAAAGTTTTATATTGTGCTGGGTGAAACATAGCTCTAAAATGAATATTAATTATAAACATTGCATCTACAAAAAAAAGGTTATCTTTAATAGTATTCACTATTCACTATTATTAAGATTTGATTACAACAAAAAAAAATCTGATGTGGCCAGCACATTACCTTCCGTCAGTTCTATGTATTTTGTATAACTGTCATACAGAAAGTTCCTTGCAAAGATTATATTTCTTGTACATTATTTTAAGGCAGTTGTATGTATTTTATACAAATTCCATACAGAAAGTTTCTAACAAAAGATCCTATATTTCCAGTAAATTTATAACATAAACATACTGTCAACTGCACTTGACACTGACACCTTTCAATCAGAATTTTCTTAATGTAGCAGCTGTTTCCAGAGTTATAGCAAAGCTGACTAATATATATGATATTTAATTTCTTTATAATTTTTTAACTCTATGTCCATTTAATATGAAGTATAAAATGCATTTAAATCGTATAGAGAATAAATCATTCTTTAATATTTATAATAACATTAAATGTGAAAAAATGATATTTAACATCGTTTTTTCAAGAAAAACTGTTAAAATCTTCAAATGAGGGTACTTCCGGTTGACCAATTATAACCAAAATCTAATCAGCTCTTCACATGGATGTAATGAAGAGGAATACGAAAGAATTATAATTTTTGGAATTGTAGTATTAGAGTTATCGCATTAAAAATTTTTGTCACACACAGACACACACACACACACACACACACACACACACACACACACACACACACACACACACACACACACACACACACACACACACACACACACATACATACAGACATCATCGTAAAAATAGTAAAATCGTATTCTAGGGACCCTAAAACGTGCTTATTCAACGGAAGGTAAAAAGGCGGAGGGAGAGAAACAAAATAAGTTTGAAAGTGTGCTGATGAAAATATTGATGAAGTGAAAGAATTCAGATATTTAGGATATACATTTTACAACTCACAAAGCACTTAGAATATATAAAAAAAAAACAATTGCCTCTATGAAACAAATATGGAGTTTAGGGGAAATAAAATTTCAAAGAAATTTCAGAATAAGATGGATTATGTTTGAAGCCGTAATCAAAAGTACATTACTCTTTGGGGCATGAATATACGCATGTACAGAATATAAATAAATAGAAGACATGGAAGTACGATACATAAAGTGGATTAAAGCAGAAACAGGAAAAAGAGCAGTAACATACGAGGAGCGTGTAAGAAGCAACAAAAACAATTATGCAAGAATACTGGCGGATAATAAGACAAGGAGAGGAAAAAACAAACTTAAGAGTATGCTGTCACTTTCACGGTGCGGTAAGCTTACCCGCGACGTGGGAGGCGAAGAAGGCAGTGGGTTGGGCCGGCAAGTACCCCCACTTATACAGAGTATATACCCCTATTTACGAAATATTGAAGGGAAACAAGATACAGGCTAGCACTTTTACTGCCCAAGCCTTATGACTCCGCAACAACACTTTAAAAATCAGAACTACCATGCCGGCTATACATTTCAAAGGTTAAAAGAGAGATCATAAACGTTTTTCTCTAAAACAGAATAACCTTAATGTTTTTTTATTAAAATTAAATTAAAATTTAAATAAAAAGCTGCCTATAGCTTATAGCAAAAAATGTTTTTTGATCATTATACCAAGCAGTACACCACAACAAGATTGAATCTGATTTTTTTGAATACAATTATCATTTTGTAATAAAGATTAAATGCGTCAAGTATATTATTCTCAGAATTTATAGTACCTATGTGTACATATTGATTGAAGGTGACATATATCATTGTAACTCTGCCACTAACTCAATGAAAATTCTTTCGAGTAATCAAGTCCCTTCGCTTTCTCTCTCGTAGTAGCTAAGAATACTGATATGGCGATAATATTTTCGGTGACGTGGGAGTCATGTCGATAAATTGACCTATTTTAATGACATATTATTAACTTATTTTACACTTTTTTTACAAAAAAGACTATGTAGCGCATTAAAGTGAACCTTCGTTATTCATCTTGTCAAATATCAACATAATGTCACAGTATTAATCTGAAAAAAATTAATTTCTCAGAAAATAGACCATAAAGAAATAAGAACAAAATCTGTTTATGAGTACCGTTCTTTATTTTACTAGCAAATTTCTCTATTCATTAAAAAAAAAATAAAAAAAAAAATAGAAAAGTTTCGTGCTGGTGAAAATGCAGATTTGGTGTTTCGTTATGAATATTTGTAACGGTAATGGTATAGTTGTGCGTGCAAGAATGAATTTATATGAATTTAATCCGTAACTAGTTTTTACCTATTTTTCATTTTATTGGATACTGATTTTTTTAAAATTTAAATAACTGATAAACTACTGCTTTTATCAAGTTGTAGCAGAGTTACTTTTTTCTGTATTTTTGCAATGTTTGTAATATTTTATTAGTAAAAATGAAAAAAATAACAATGTAAAACTTGAGATACAGAAACAGAAGAATGTATAAACATGCACCTAAAGAAGTAGTATCCTTATATGAAGTTTCAAAATTTTACTGCGACTAGTACGGAAATTATTAACAAAAGTGTCTGTTGAGGTGCACCATCAAAGGGCTGTAACTCGATAACGCAAAGTTTCCGTACATGTGTTTTAACGTTTTTCGCTTTCTTTTGACTTGTAGTATCACCCATTAAAAAATAAGAAAACCGTAAACATTTGTTTATTTTGGAAAATATTTCAAATTGAAATAAATGCAGAATATTAAACGTTTGCTACTTTCTGTGATGCATGGAAAGAAGTCACATTTCAAAACTTCGTTATCCAAACCATAAAAAAATACACTTTAAAATTAAGAATTTTAAACTTAATTGATTTTATTATAATGGACCTTTCCAATTTAAAGAGATAGAAGATATGCGCAATGGGGATCTGCGCATAGTAAGAACAACTGAGATCTATGACGTTTGATTCTAAAACATGTAGACGTAAAATGTGAGAATATCTCGGATAACTTTAAAAAATCTTATCGAAATAAGTTACAAAAGCTTTTATTGAAGGTAAAATGTCTAACGATGCAAATTTTCACTGAGAATACAGGTATTTTAATGACTGCAATGTTTTTGACGTTTCGTTTGATAGCCCAACTGGCAGTTGTTCGCGCCATTTTCTTACTATTTGCAGCGATAGAAAGAGATAGCCCTTAAATTGGAAAGGTCCATTGACAATAATACAAATTTGGCTCTGTAGCGAACTTTTGACAAGTTTGCTTACATAGTGTGCAAAAGTAGAACGAAATCAGTACGATAATACAGTCTCCACACTGTTACGAAATTAGTAAATATCGTTAAATTGACCTATTTTAATACCATATTAGTCATTTATTTTAAATTATTTAAAAAAAAGCCTCTGTCGCGACCTAAACTCAACCTTCATTATTCATCATGCCAAATTTTAATAATTTATTATTTATAATAGTCACAGGACTATGGAGAAGAAGTCACATTTCGAGCAGCAGCCTCTAAAAATGGGTGCAAGCACGAAAGCTTATTACGAAAGAAATGAATATTCCACAGTACAAATAGAGAGGCTACGCATAAATGGAGAAAACACATTTTACGAGATCTGTCAGAGAGATTGGGACATACAACAAGAACAATGATGTAAAATCAACAATTCGAATTACAAGAAGCTATATAAATCAATCCAAACGACATCAGTACCACGGTATGAAGATGGTTGCCAGATTCAGATGTGGTAATGAAGAGAGAAACAAAAAATACTGGTTATTAAGTAAGGGGTGAAGAGGAAGAGAAGAGGAAATATTTAGGCATCTAAGAATATCGTGCAGAGATGTTCAGAGAGAAGAAATAAATAAAACGGTTCTGTTAGACGACTTAGGGTCAGAACAAACTGGATGAAAGTTATAAATCTTATCTAATCTAGAAGAAATACTTTACAGATTATGCTGGTTGCTGGTACTGATAACTAAAAACCTTCTGGAATTTTATTAGTTTTGGAATAAAACAGAATGATTTGTATAGAACGTATTACATAAGTAGCACTCATAGTATTTGTATTACTAATATATTTAAGTTTAACGTATATTATACCAAATATATTACCAAAATGTAAAAAAAACTCTTGTTTGGAATATCATTTAGATATATTTATGTGTAACTACTGACGTTAATTACTTTATAGTAAAAAAGGATTTTTTAAAGTTACTACGACGTACTTACAACTAACTATTAAAATCTGAATTTAGAAGTTTCAATATAAGTAAATTTATAGGTACTGTTACTATGAATTATGCAGTGCTCAGTCATTATTACTTGATAATTTTAAAAGAAATTACCTACTGTAAAGTTTTATTTACGTATAATATCTACTGTGAAGTAATTGCTTCTTCTAATACATTTTAAAGTAAACTAAACGTAATTATCATGGCGTCAAGAAGAGAGAAGCTCTATCGCCATTCTTCAATGTTTTACAGAAATCTTATATATTAAGTGTAAAATACACGCCTTTCCTCTCATTGTGGCTATTATTTTATTACAATTCATTTTGATGCACTCAAAATAATTTATTAATTAATAATTTACAATGTTTATATACCGTGTGTCTGTCTTAAAGGTGTACATAGGAGATTAACATGGGAAATCAGTTTTTTGCAATTTCCTGCTTGCCTAATTATTTTAAGCAAAAATGCGCCAAATAAAAGTTTTAGACCATAAAATTTTGAATCTAAATCAATAAACAGAATTATCTTTTCATGTATTGTAACGACAGAAATTAAATATAAAAATATCGAAAATTACGTTAAAAATATCGACAGCCATGGAACTGAACAAAAAGTAAATAAATGTTTGACGTTTTATCTGTAACAACGTAAGTTAACTTATTTGACGTTTCTGACAATTTGTCTCTAGTATTATTATCTGAAATGATTAAAAAATGAATATTTATATGAATGAAGAGCTAAATTCGTGACAAAATTTGAAAAGACTTCTAATGTGTCTTCAAAAAATACACGTGAGTCGCGCAATCAAATTATAGGACGAGCAGAACATGCGTTACTCTAAGAAAGAGTGTTGGGAATGATAAGTGCAGACCCCTTCTGTAGTACTAAGGTAGATGTATAGGAAATGAGTTGAGAGTACATAACAGCGTCATACATAATTTTGTTACGCAATGTTGAATTGTTGATATATTCATATTATTTAAACAAAACTGTATTTTCTTATCTTTATTTATTAATTTTATATTTCTATTATTACCATAATTAACGATATTTGTTCAAATCAAATTGTCAGGAACGTCAAATAAGTTAACTTACGTTGTGACAGATCACATGACAGATAAAACGTCAAACATTTATTTATTTTTTATTTAATTCCATGGCTGTCGATATTTTCAACGTAATTTTTGACATATTCATATTTAATTTCTGTCGTTATAAAGCATGTAAAGGTAATTCTGTTTATTGTTTTAGATGTAGGATTTTATACCCTAAAACTTTTATTTGACGCATTTTTGCTTAAAATAATTAGGTGAGCAAGAAATTGAAAAACCTGCTTCCTCATGTTAATCTCCTATGTACACTTTTAAAATAGACACACGGTATATATATATATATATATATATATATATATATATATATATATATATATATATACAGGGTGTCTTGGAAATAGTGGGACATGGCTTAACCACAGATTCCTGGGACCAAAATAAGACGATTTAACTAAACTTACCTATATCCGAAAGTGCACCATTTAGCCAGTATTCTGCTTTAAAGTCGTTCTAAAAAAAATTAATATTGCTTATAATAACAAAACGCTTTATTCGATTTGTATGAAATTTGGTATGGCAATCCATATGAATATAATTCATCTTTTAAGATGGTATTTCCTATTGTTAGTGAACCACTAGTGTATGAAACTTGGGTGTCGCGACCATGATTAAACCATAACTTTTTAATGGCAATGCCAATAATGTAAATTTACTGTTTTTCAGAAAGATACAATCAATAGTAAACTTTCGTGTCTCTGCGTAAGCTATGATATCTGTAACGATTTAGTCAGAAGAAAATAAAATCTAATTGCATGCGCCGTGTAATTTTTAAAATAAATTTTATCTAGCAGTCTATCCAAATGTCAAACTACTAATTTTTAATGACAAAAACAATTGTTTATGAGTTGTCAATTTTCTAAAGTTGTTTAGGAGTGAGCTAACATTATTTAATCGTCTTATTATAATAAAAGCAGTAAAATACTATAAGGCCGAACAAACGGATATGTTACTATTTTTAAAATATGGCAAAAGAAATTTTTGACAACCCATAAACAATTGTTACTGTCATTAAAAATTTGTTGTTTGACATTTGGAAAGACTGCTAGATAAAATTTATTTTAAAAATTACACGGCGCAATCACTTAAATTTTATTTTTTTCTAACTAAATCGTTACGGATATCATAACATACGCAGAGACACGAAAGTTTACTATTGAATGTATCTTTCTGAAAAATAATAAATTTACATTATTGGCGTTGCCTTTAAAAAGTTATGGTCTATTCATGGTCGCGACATCCAAGTTTCATACACTAGTGGTTTACTAACAATAACAAATACCATCTTAAAAGATGAATTAGATTCATATGGATTGTCATACCAAATTTCATTCAAATCGAACAAAGCATTTCGTTATTATAAACAAAATTAATTTTTTTTAGAAGCACTTTGAAGCAGAATACTGGCTAAACGGTGCACTGTCGGATATAGGTAAGTTTAGTTAAATCGTCTTATTTTGGACCCAGGCATCTGTGGTTAAGCCATGTCCCCCTATTTCCAAGACACCCTGTATATATATATATATATATATATATATATATATATATATATATATATATATATATATATATATATATATATATGTATATATATATATACATACAGGGTGTTAATTAAAAAGCGGGCCATAGGCGTTTAACATGGGAAATCAGTTTTTCCTTGCGCAAAACTTCCCATTTAATTTTAAACAAAAATGTTTCAAATAAATGTTGTAGAGAATTAAATTCTACACCGGCATCACTAAATAGATTTTATTTTGCTTATTTAGTAACCTGTAAAATCCAATTTGAAATTTTATAAATATTACTCATTTTAGTAATAGCCATGAAATTTAAACAAAATTACAAAGAAATGCATAACGTTTGAATTGTCAGAATTTCGATTTTGAAAGTTACAAAATAAAAATAAATAAAATCTAAGCAATAATTTAGATGTAGATTATAAAAACAAAATAGTTTGAAGGACTTAGGATAGAATAAAATTATCAGTAATTTTTATTTGAAAATCGAATTTCTGACAATTCAAATGATATGCATTTCTTTGTAATTTTGTTTAAATTCCATGGCTATCATTAGAATGAGCAATATTTATAGAATTTCAATTCGGATTTTGTAGGTTACTAAACATGCAAAATAAAATCTGTTTAGTGATGCTGGTGTATAATTTAATTATCTGCAACTTTTATTTGAAACACTTTTGTCTAAAATTAATTGGGAACTTTTGCGCAAGAAAAAACTGATTTCCCATTTTAAACGCCTATGGCCCGCTTTTTAATTAACACCCTATATATATATATATATATATATATATATATATATATATATATATATATATATATATATATATATATATATATATATATATTCTATTACTTTCTCTTTTCGTAAAATTTTTACACTTACGATTTTGTCAATTAAGATAAGGTTAAAAACCTTAGGGTGAACATGTATCAGCACTCAGTAATCGGTCGTTTTTCAGTAACCGTCCCGGTAAGTCATAGGTTCCATTTTGTGAAAAAGAAATTTTATTAAATTACATGTTAAAATATTGAATTTATTACCTCATATAAAATAATTAATAACTAAATAACACATTGCCGGAAATCGGATCATGGGAACCTTCCGCCAATTGGTAAAAATGGCGGCATTTTTAGGTTTATTAAAGCTCATCTTTTTTTTTATATAAAAAAGGATTCTCACACTTTTTACCTAGGATGAACTGTCAAAGAGTTAGGTTAATTTTTTTAAACCAAAATAACAATTTATGAAATAAATTTAAATTACTCAAAAAATATACAATATTAGGTACTTAATAGTTGGTCTAACAGGTTTTACTATTTATGACAGTTTCATTTCATTGTGGCATCGAAAAAAGTAAATTATTGTTGATTTTTAAATATTGTCAACGTTTTTCAACAAATTTAGTCTTTCACGACTCTGATTCTGTTAACAAAAATTATTATGTATGCATGTATGTATGTATGCATGTATGCATGTATGCATGTATGCATGTATGCATGTATGCATGTATGCATGTATGCATGTATGCATGTATGCATGTATGCATGTATGCATGTATGCATGTATGCATGTATGCATGTATGCATGTATGCATGTATGCATGTATGCATGTATGCATGTATGCATGTATGCATGTATGCATGTATGCATGTATGCATGTATGCATGTATGCATGTATGCATGTATGCATGTATGCATGTATGCATGTATGCATGTATGCATGTATGCATGTATGCATGTATGCATGTATGCATGTATGCATGTATGCATGTATGCATGTATGCATGTATGCATGTATGCATGTATGCATGTATGCATGTATGCATGTATGCATGTATGCATGTATGCATGTATGCATGTATGCATGTATGCATGTATGCATGTATGCATGTATGCATGTATGCATGTATGCATGTATGCATGTATGCATGTATGCATGTATGCATGTATGCATGTATGCATGTATGCATGTATGCATGTATGCATGTATGCATGTATGCATGTATGCATGTATGCATGTATGCATGTATGCATGTATGCATGTATGCATGTATGCATGTATGCATGTATGCATGTATGCATGTATGCATGTATGCATGTATGCATGTATGCATGTATGCATGTATGCATGTATGCATGTATGCATGTATGCATGTATGCATGTATGCATGTATGCATGTATGCATGTATGCATGTATGCATGTATGCATGTATGCATGTATGCATGTATGCATGTATGCATGTATGCATGTATGCATGTATGCATGTATGCATGTATGCATGTATGCATGTATGCATGTATGCATGTATGCATGTATGCATGTATGCATGTATGCATGTATGCATGTATGCATGTATGCATGTATGCATGTATGCATGTATGCATGTATGCATGTATGCATGTATGCATGTATG
The DNA here is from genome assembly GCA_963082715.1 of Harpalus rubripes. Taxonomy (NCBI): domain Eukaryota; kingdom Metazoa; phylum Arthropoda; class Insecta; order Coleoptera; family Carabidae; genus Harpalus; species Harpalus rubripes. The sequence goes on from OY720457.1 coordinate 31,754,372, forward strand.
CATGTATGCATGTATGCATGTATGCATGTATGCATGTATGCATGTATGCATGTATGCATGTATGCATGTATGCATGTATGCATGTATGCATGTATGCATGTATGCATGTATGCATGTATGCATGTATGCATGTATGCATGTATGCATGTATGCATGTATGCATGTATGCATGTATGCATGTATGCATGTATGCTTGTATGCATGTATGCATGTATGCATGTATGCATGTATGCATGTATGCATGTATGCATGTATGCATGTATGCATGTATGCATGTATGCATGTATGCATGTATGCATGTATGCATGTATGCTTGTATGCTTGTATGCTTGTATGCATGTATGCATGTATGCATGTATGCATGTATGCATGTATGCATGTATGCATGTATGCTTGTATGCTTGTATGCTTGTATGCTTGTATGCTTGTATGTATGTATGTATGTATGTATGTATGTATGTATGTATGTATGTATGTATGTATGTATGTATGTATGTATGTATGTATGTATGTATGTATGTATGTATGTATGTATGTATGTATGTATGTATGTATGTATGTATGTATGTATGTATGTATGTATGTATGTATGTATGTATGTATGTATGTATGTATGTATGTATGTATGTATGTATGTATGTATGTATGTATGTATGTATGTATGTATGTATGTATGTATGTATGTATGTATGTATGTATGTATGTATGTATGTATGTATGTATGTATGTATGTATGTATGTATGTATGTATGTATGTATGTATGTATGTATGTATGTATGTATGTATGTATGTATGTATGTATGTATGTATGTATGTATGTATGTATGTATGTATGTATGTATGTATGTATGTATGTATGTATGTATGTATGTATGTATGTATGTATGTATGTATGTATGTATGTATGTATGTATGTATGTATGTATGTATGTATGTATGTATGTATGTATGTATGTATGTATGTATGTATGTATGTATGTATGTATGTATGTATGTATGTATGTATGTATGTATGTATGTATGTATGTATGTATGTATGTATGTATGTATGTATGTATGTATGTATGTATGTATGTATGTATGTATGTATGTATGTATGTATGTATGTATGTATGTATGTATGTATGTATGTATGTATGTATGTATGTATGTATGTATGTATGTATGTATGTATGTATGTATGTATGTATGTATGTATGTATGTATGTATGTATGTATGTATGTATGTATGTATGTATGTATGTATGTATGTATGTATGTATGTATGTATGTATGTATGTATGTATGTATGTATGTATGTATGTATGTATGTATGTATGTATGTATGTATGTATGTATGTATGTATGTATGTATGTATGTATGTATGTATGTATGTATGTATGTATGTATGTATGTATGTATGTATGTATGTATGTATGTATGTATGTATGTATGTATGTATGTATGTATGTATGTATGTATGTATGTATGTATGTATGTATGTATGTATGTATGTATGTATGTATGTATGTATGTATGTATGTATGTATGTATGTATGTATGTATGTATGTATGTATGTATGTATGTATGTATGTATGTATGTATGTATGTATGTATGTATGTATGTATGTATGTATGTATGTATGTATGTATGTATGTATGTATGTATGTATGTATGTATGTATGTATGTATGTATGTATGTATGTATGTATGTATGTATGTATGTATGTATGTATGTATGTATGTATGTATGTATGTATGTATGTATGTATGTATGTATGTATGTATGTATGTATGTATGTATGTATGTATGTATGTATGTATGTATGTATGTATGTATGTATGTATGTATGTATGTATGTATGTATGTATGTATGTATGTATGTATGTATGTATGTATGTATGTATGTATGTATGTATGTATGTATGTATGTATGTATGTATGTATGTATGTATGTATGTATGTATGTATGTATGTATGTATGTATGTATGTATGTATGTATGTATGTATGTATGTATGTATGTATGTATGTATGTATGTATGTATGTATGTATGTATGTATGTATGTATGTATGTATGTATGTATGTATGTATGTATGTATGTATGTATGTATGTATGTATGTATGTATGTATGTATGTATGTATGTATGTATGTATGTATGTATGTATGTATGTATGTATGTATGTATGTATGTATGTATGTATGTATGTATGTATGTATGTATGTATGTATGTATGTATGTATGTATGTATGTATGTATGTATGTATGTATGTATGTATGTATGTATGTATGTATGTATGTATGTATGTATGTATGTATGTATGTATGTATGTATGTATGTATGTATGTATGTATGTATGTATGTATGTATGTATGTATGTATGTATGTATGTATGTATGTATGTATGTATGTATGTATGTATGTATGTATGTATGTATGTATGTATGTATGTATGTATGTATGTATGTATGTATGTATGTATGTATGTATGTATGTATGTATGTATGTATGTATGTATGTATGTATGTATGTATGTATGTATGTATGTATGTATGTATGTATGTATGTATGTATGTATGTATGTATGTATGTATGTATGTATGTATGTATGTATGTATGTATGTATGTATGTATGTATGTATGTATGTATGTATGTATGTATGTATGTATGTATGTATGTATGTATGTATGTATGTATGTATGTATGTATGTGTGTATGTATGTATGTATGTATGTATGTATGTATGTATGTATGTATGTATGTATGAATATTTTATTCTCTACACGATTTGATTACATTTTATATTTAATATTTAGTGCATATAGAGGTAAATAATTATAAAGAAATTAAATTTCATGAAGCAGTCAGCTGTGCTATAACCATGGAAACATTACTATATTAAGATATTTCTGATTGACAAATGTCAGTGTTAAATGCAATTCACATAGAATTTTTGTGTAATAATTTTACTGAAAATATATAGAACCTCTTACAAGAAACTTTCTCTATGGAATTTGTACAAAATACATAGAACTGACTGAAGGTAATGTGCTGGAAACATGGAATCTTTTGCAAGAAACTTTCTGTGTGAAATTTGTACAAAATACATAGAACTGACGGAAGGTAATGTGCTGGCCATTCAGTAGATTTCCTGGACTAAAATGAACTAGTATTAGTGAAAAAATTGTTTAAATATTAATATATCGCAAAACTCAAGCAACTGAAATTCTATGCATTTTGATTCTTTGGCTGACTTTAAAAACAAGACGCGCGCTCGGTTTCTGGTGAAAACAATACTATACACGCAAAAGCCAAATTCTTAATTTAAAAATTAGAATTGATACCGATCCTTAAAATATATCCGTATGGGTCCCTTTTATTTTCATTAAAAAAAAACAATAATTATAAATGTGTATTGCTTCGCTATCTTACCAATTCTAACATACGGTGCTCAAACCTGGGCATGCACCAAATTAGCGAGAAACAATCTACAAATCTGCCAAAATAAAATGAAACGCATATTATATATAATCCGTCTACAAAAAAATTTGTAATGAAAAGATACGAAGAAAAAACAAAATTATAGAAGTTTGAGTACGAGTAATATGCTTTTTTGTGTGTACTTGGAGATGAAACGGACCCATAAAGAAAGATATATTTTAGGAAGAAAATGGGTTCCAGGTTTTGGCAATTCTAATTTGAATATCAAATTTTATTGATCCGATTGTTGAAGAATATAATTTAACCATTACTCGTATATCAAATATGAATGTTAAAGCACAAACTTATGTTAATGTAGCAATAAACAGGTTATAAATAATTACCATTTTGCACAATCGGGTTTTATAATGTTTACCGATAGGGTTTCAAGGCAGTAGGTTTTATTTACATATTACTGGTCGTTTAGTAATGTGAATCACTTATCGATTGTGCAAAATACGTAATAAACATTGCGGTCAGTAAGTGCTCTTCGCCTCGATTTCCAAAATAATCCTCAACCGGTAGGATGCACTTATTGAACCTATAAATCGTCCATCCATTTTTTTTCCTGAAAACTTATGTGACACATATTATATCAAATTTTTTTGTGTAGAATATGGGGTGGGTCCACAATATAAAAAGATTGCAGAACGTTGCCTTAAACTAACAATACTTCCTAGTACAAATTTGTAACAATATCTAATTAAAATAATTTGATTTGTAATGAATTGAGAACAACGAACTTACCTTTTATTTAGACTAGCGCTGTCGTGTAGCTTGCGGTTCAAGAACACTGCTTTCTACACCCGTCTTCATCGCTTATTTATACTTTTCAGTTTCTATGAATCACTATACACTTTCCTGTTTTACTTTATCATTGATAACCCCTCTATTATGTATCTAAGCATTGAGTGATATGATTTTCAAGATAATTTGCATTAATACTTATCTAAAAAAGTAACAATTCAACAATGAGGCATAGATAATTTAGAAACATAAAAATATTGCACAAAATACATTGATACAGATCTAGATAATGAAATTGCTATAACTTACCTAACTATTTATGAGAAATTAGCTTTGTTTTCTTATTTTTATTTGAAACATTTTCCTCGATTACTGATGGTTTAGAAGTAATTGCTAGTAACCTATGAGAATTTTTATCAAAACAAAAGCACATCTAATATGTCCCCCCAAAATCGCACCACATGTCTCGTTTAACCGAAGTCATATCTCTTATAGTTTCCGAGATCCCAACTCATTGTTTGAGCATTGCAGTTGCAGCCCTGTTCCTTGTAAAATATCAAATGTTATCCGTGCTACTCGCAGATTTGTTCTCTTATCACAATTTTAATGAAAGACATATTTTCGTTAAAAGTTCGTAAACACATATTTTATCCGAAAGCGAAAAGTATAGCACACGAGATGTACGTAACTGTATACCAAGTGGGCTAATTTCAATTTTCAAAAAATCTTTACTCTGGTATATGATCCATGTTTTGCGTTCAAATTACTTCCCAAATAATATTTTTGAGCTCCTTTTAATGGGAAGTTATTAATAACGTAATTTAGGAAGGGCTAATTGACATTAGCCTTTTCTTTTTGGAAATTACAAAGTTTTCTGTTATTTATTTATATAGATATGCGCTATTTTGCGACATTAACATAAATTATTATAATTGTATTATAATTGTGTAATTTACATGTACATATTGTTCATGAGAAATTGGAATGAGCTTGAGTTTTTTTATGTATAAGGTTTTGAGTCTGCCAGATACGATTTAGTCATATTGTCTATGATATGTGAGTATTCATGAATAACAGTTATAGTGTGCTGCTGATCGATGTGTTGTGAGTGAGTTTCTGAGTTTAGTCGACTTGTGTGAGTGTCGTGAGTGAATTGTTTGTGTGTGTAGTGTGGTGTGAGTGTGTGTGTGTGTGTGCTGTGTGTGTGTGTGTGTGTGTTGTGTGTGTGTGTGTGTGTGTGTGTGTGTGTGTGTGTGTGTGTGTGTGTGTGTGTGTGTGTGTGTGTGTGTGTGTGTGTGTGTGTGTGTGTGTGTGTGTGTGTGTGTGTGTGTGTGTGTGTGTGTGTGTGTGTGTGTGTGTGTGTGTGTGTGTGTGTGTGTGTGTGTGTGTGTGTGTGTGTGTGTGTGTGTGTGTGTGTGTGTGTGTGTGTGTGTGTGTGTGTGTGTGTGTGTGTGTGTGTGTGTGTGTGTGTGTGTGTGTGTGTGTGTGTGTGTGTGTGTGTGTGTGTGTGTGTGTGTGTGTGTGTGTGTGTGTGTGTGTGTGTGTGTGTGTGTGTGTGTGTGTGTGTGTGTGTGTGTGTGTGTGTGTGTGTGTGTGTGTGTGTGTGTGTGTGTGTGTGTGTGTGTGTGTGTGTGTGTGTGTGTGTGTGTGTGTGTGTGTGTGTGTGTGTGTGTGTGTGTGTGTGTGTGTGTGTGTGTGTGTGTGTGTGTGTGTGTGTGTGTGTGTGTGTGTGTGTGTGTGTGTGTGTGTGTGTGTGTGTGTGTGTGTGTGTGTGTGTGTGTGTGTGTGTGTGTGTGTGTGTGTGTGTGTGTGTGTGTGTGTGTGTGTGTGTGTGTGTGTGTGTGTGTGTGTGTGTGTGTGTGTGTGTGTGTGTGTGTGTGTGTGTGTGTGTGTGTGTGTGTGTGTGTGTGTGTGTGTGTGTGTGTGTGTGTGTGTGTGTGTGTGTGTGTGTGTGTGTGTGTGTGTGTGTGTGTGTGTGTGTGTGTGTGTGTGTGTGTGTGTGTGTGTGTGTGTGTGTGTGTGTGTGTGTGTGTGTGTGTGTGTGTGTGTGTGTGTGTGTGTGTGTGTGTGTGTGTGTGTGTGTGTGTGTGTGTGTGTGTGTGTGTGTGTGTGTGTGTGTGTGTGTGTGTGTGTGTGTGTGTGTGTGTGTGTGTGTGTGTGTGTGTGTGTGTGTGTGTGTGTGTGTGTGTGTGTGTGTGTGTGTGTGTGTGTGTGTGTGTGTGTGTGTGTGTGTGTGTGTGTGTGTGTGTGTGTGTGTGTGTGTGTGTGTGTGTGTGTGTGTGTGTGTGTGTGTGTGTGTGTGTGTGTGTGTGTGTGTGTGTGTGTGTGTGTGTGTGTGTGTGTGTGTGTGTGTGTGTGTGTGTGTGTGTGTGTGTGTGTGTGTGTGTGTGTGTGTGTGTGTGTGTGTGTGTGTGTGTGTGTGTGTGTGTGTGTGTGTGTGTGTGTGTGTGTGTGTGTGTGTGTGTGTGTGTGTGTGTGTGTGTGTGTGTGTGTGTGTGTGTGTGTGTGTGTGTGTGTGTGTGTGTGTGTGTGTGTGTGTGTGTGTGTGTGTGTGTGTGTGTGTGTGTGTGTGTGTGTGTGTGTGTGTGTGTGTGTGTGTGTGTGTGTGTGTGTGTGTGTGTGTGTGTGTGTGTGTGTGTGTGTGTGTGTGTGTGTGTGTGTGTGTGTGTGTGTGTGTGTGTGTGTGTGTGTGTGTGTGTGTGTGTGTGTGTGTGTGTGTGTGTGTGTGTGTGTGTGTGTGTGTAAGTGTGTATGTGACGTGTGCGTGCGTGTGTGTAAACTTCTGATTGATCGTTTCTGAACAAAATCTAATTTGTTGTTCCAATAAATAAAAAAGTCTGTAATACGAAATTTTGGATTATATTTAATTACGTTTTTCCTCAAACATCTGTTAAGAGCTCGAAATTAAGTGCCACTTCCGGTTTATCATATAAGTATAGTCAAAATCTAATGTGTTGTTTCAAATTATACACGAGTTTTAAAAACCAAATTTAATTAGTTTTGGATCATGTTTTAATATATTTTTTCAAGAAAATCTGTTTATAGCTTTCTGTAAAGTACTACTTCCAGCTTATCAATTTTAGAAAAAAAATATGTCGTTCTCGTTAATATAAAAGTACCAAATTTTAAAATTTTGGATTGTATCAATATATTTTTCACGAAAATAAGTTCAGAGCTTCAAATAAAGCTCGATGTCCGCTGAGACCTCTTTTCCAGCTAAATACTATGAAGCAATCAAAGAATGTGAACATATTGATAGTTAATTATATTGACTAATAGTATACACGTTTGCATTATTTATACCCTTAGTCATCTATTGAATAATGACCCCAAGCTAATGTGCTAATACCATCACTACAAATAAATCTTTTATCGTCGTTGTATGTGAGTGCTCTCTTACTTTGTTCTACTGTATATATTATATGTTTGTAATTTCTAAATGTATATTGTTTTTGTTAAATAATATCATTATGAAACAAGCAATGTTTATAATGTTCACCGGTTAAATTATGGTTAACAACTGATTTTTGACACCCTTGGCCTTCTTCTTTCAATTTTCATGTTCGTCTTCTGTACAGTATGCATACTTTTTTGGACGTAGAGCTACAAATTCATACATTAATTTCCCTCCTAACTCATCTTTCATAAGACCCAAAACTGCTCTATTTTGAATTGGTTGTTGGGGCTAAAGTTGCTTGTATCAAATTTTTCTATATTTTCTTTCATATCTCAGTAAATGTTTTCTGTTTCGATTAATAATGTAACGTTGAACGCCTGCCGTTGCCGCAACTTTAAGCGAGTGTCTATTTAAAGCGGTGGCGTAATCGCACTAGTAGCCGGGCGACGTAAGCGAACAGGTCGCGACGTGTTTAATTATTTCCGGCCGCCTGAACCTTTTGTGTTCATTGTTATTATGCGGTCGAATGGCAACTGTATAAAAGAGACGTAACTATACTTGGAAGTAAGTTAGTTACAATCAGAGACATAGAGTGTTAGTGTGTTTGAGAAGCACAGTAGTATCGTAGTGAGCGTATGCAGTAAAGTGTCGAGTGGAGTAGGTACTCTGGAAGTTACTGGTATACTGGGATAGCTGTGGATGGAATACTCGGTAGTATTGACAAGTATTGGGAAGCTATAGTGTAGGAGGACAGTAACGGCGAGTCTGGAAATTACTGGTATATTGGGATAACTGTGAAAGTGAATACTCGGTAGTGTGGACGAGAATTGTGAAGCTAGGTATACAAGGACAGTAACAGCGAATTGGAGTGAACACTCGGCATTGGTGTTGAAGAATTGTGGCATACGGATAGTTGGTGATACTGAGGCTGTGGTCGTTAGACAGAGACTTACATAAATAGACAGATAATGTTCTGTAAGAGGTGATGTCTGTCCGAGCAGTTGAATATACAGACGCTGTTTAGTCAGTTGAGTATATAGACGCTGTGGAGGTCGGTAGGCGGACAGTTGAACGTGATATAAATATAGTGATATAAATATCGCGTAAACAGTCTACAAGAGTCTGTAACAGACCGGCGGTCTAAGATTGGAACGCGTACTAGAATAAATAATTTGTAATATCGTAGAAATAAATAGTAGTGTTAATTGATTAAATAGTGTTAGTGTTATCTAGATAATTATAGTCTTATTTAGTTTTTAATAATTGTTTAATATTAGTAATAGTAATATTTAATTATAATTTAATACACTTAACTTTAATTATTAATAATTGTCTAATATTTACACTCTACTCAAATGAATAAAAATTTTATAATAATATAAAACTATCAGTGTCACAGTAGCATAACGAAACACGGTTACCGTATTTTTCCTTCATAAAAAAACTCACATTAATAATTTTGAAACTTCTAAAACAGAAAATCCAATGTAAATAGGTTTATTGTACACAACTTTTAATTTTTCAAATTGTATGGCAACTACATTCTCTGAAAATACTGAAACACTCTTCATATTTGGTTTAGCAAGTAGACTTTTAGCTCCTAATCTACGATCAATATCATCCCAGTGATTTACTAATTTTACATCAACCCTTTTATCAACATTTTCCATTGTTTTACCAAAAACGGCATTATTCAATAATTTGTAAAAGTCCTTCTCAAAATCATTCTTAGCAACCTGACGCTTAGAAGTATTTAAATCTATAAACTTTTTCAACCAGGCCGATTGTTCAAATTGTATAACTCTATGAATTTGTTTAATTTTTAAACCATGATTTAGTGCTTGCTTTAAGTTGCGATAAGGAATAATATAATTAGTTTTATCATATAAGTTAGGAATAAGTTTCTTAATTTTAAATTTGGACTTTTGGTGGTACTATATTTTTAACTAAAAAAAGGTAAGTCATTATGTAAGTTGTGTAGTGATTTTGGATATTCCATATTATTGTAATTTTATTTTCAATATAGTTGGTAACACTGATAGAGCGGATGTCATGTGACCTACCATCAGTATGAAGTGAGCTAGGATATGTACATGTAGGTGTGCGTGTGTTAACTTGCCTGTTCTTGTGTTTTTGTGAAAAGTGATTTTGTACCGCCCTAAATATTGAATAAACATCTTTAATTCATAATTACATAAATAATCTTTATGTGTAAAACCGTCAATACATCCTTGACTAACATTTACAACAGTTTCAGAAGTGAGATATAACCTCTACAGCAAAATCATTTACAAAACGCCTGTTGCTGTGTGTAAACAGAGATAGTGCGTATGGAAACTCAGTGAACAAGAGTGAGATAGAAGAACAGACGAGCACATGTGAACTATTCTTGGAATTTAGTGACTGTTTTTTGCTAAATATTGTGACTTTTTGGACAAATTAAATATTTTCGGTACTCGTTGTTGAAGTTTGAGTGAAAATACGTTTATCTGAGGTAACGGTTTGATTGGAGTCAATCGCTGCGAGTGATACTACGTGTTGGACTTCTCCGAGTGAAAAATATTGTTGGATCCAAAATGTCTACCGAAGATTTAGCTAGTGCTAGTGTTGAACACACTGTTGAACAAGATGAACCAAGGATTTTTCAAAATGTCCATTTAGTTCTACCAGAATTTGATCCGGTAAGAGATAATATTACTATTAAAAGATGGATAGAGAAAATTGAAGAATTTGGAGAACTCTACAATTGGGATGAAATAGCGATAAAACATTTTGCTTTATCCAAACTTGTAGGTGTAGCAAAATCATGGCGAGATAGTTTACCAAGTGAAACAAGATCTTGGAAAGATTGGAAAGATTTATTATTGGGAACATTTAGTGTTGAAGAAAGTAATATAAGCTTACGGCTAGAGGCACAAAACTACAAGTGGCGTCCAAATCAAAATATTGTGGAATATTTCTTCGAAAAGTATGCCAGATGCAATAAATGTAATATGAGTGAGTCGGAAGCCATCGAATGGATTGTTCACGGACTGAATAACATGAGATTTCGAGATTATCTAGGACCATTAAGTAAGTATACGAAAGTAAATGAATTACTCCCAGATTTAAAATCAGGTTCGAAATTTATTACTTGTAATGTAAACAAAAGTCGTTCAGATTCAACTAATCCTAAAAATGACAATAAAAATAAAGTTAATGTGCCAAACAAAGTCAGTGAGTCAAAAATTAAAAATTTAACTTGTTTTAAATGTAGTGAAAAAGGACATTATGCCCGTAATTGTCCAACGACGAAGAAGGGAAAGAATGAAGATAGCAATACTGTTACTTCAACCAGTGTTATGAAGATAGAATCTCATAATAGCACACATTCCAAGTATTTCAAAGATGCTTATCTTAATAATAAATTAATAAAATCTTACGTAGACTTAGGTAGTAGTTGTGTTACATTACGTGCAGATGATGCTGCTAAATTAAACTTTTCGTTCTATGAATGCGGAACAGAACCATTAGTAGGTTACGGAGATGGTATTGTTGAGCCAATTGGATTATTCACAGCAACTTTATCAATCGATGATGTGCCAGCGAAGGTGAAGATACACGTTGTACCAAACAGTTCGCAGACAGTACCTCTTATCGTGGGTCATCCATACACAGAACAAAAACATATTATGATAACAAGCAAAGCAGGAAGCCTAACCGTCCAGTGTACTGAAGATGATCTACCCATAAGTGAATCATGTCAAAACAACAAAGATGAGCTGAAAATTACATCAGATGTTACTATTCCTAACAATTACCTGGGACATATTGCAGTGTTGTCTAATTTCCAAAATCAAGAACTTTGCGTGGAAGGCGGAATACGCGAAAGTGGACAAATAATTCCAAGGTGTATAATATCAACAGACCATCAAGGAAAATCAATTCTACCGGTACTTAACATCTCAGGACAAGAATTAAAATTAAACAGTGGTAAAACAATTACGCGAGGAGAAATTTGTGTTGAACATTTGGAAGACTGTGATGACAATAAACAAAGTAAAGGATCTAAAAGAGAAGTGAATGACATTGACATAACGAACAATGAAATTAAAACTGATTTAGTGGGTGACGATGCTAAAAACTTGTTAACGCTAGTAAATAAATATAAAGATGTGGTGGCGCGTAATATAAAACAAGTTGGTGTTACTAATCAAATTGAGATGAAAATTAATTTACATAGTGACAAAACCGTGTATTATAAACCGTATAGACTTTCTTATTCCGAGCGAAACCAAATTCGTGATATCATTGGTGAACTTAAGGAAGCGGACATCATTGAAGATGCAGATTCCCCATTTGCCAGTCCATGTTTACTTGTGAAAAAGAAAACAGGAGACGTAAGACTCTGTATAGACTATAGGGCTTTAAATAAGCTAACAATAAAAGATCATTATCCCCTTCCTAGAATAGACGACCAAATTGATTTATTATATGGTAAGAAATTTTATACTAGTCTTGATCTTAGAAGTGGTTATTATCAAATCCCTATGGAGGAAAGCTCAAAATCTAAAACTTGTTTTGTTACTCCGGATGGAACATATCAATTTAAACGCATGCCCTTTGGTTTGTGTAATGCTCCGGCAGTATTCCAAAGATTGATTAACCTAGTTTTGAAAAATTTAAGATTTACTATAGCATTAGCTTATTTAGACGATATAATTATACCTGCTTCGACAGTTACAGAAGGTTTACAAAATTTAGAAGAAGTTTTATTAGTTTTGAGAAAATCAAATTTAACTTTAAGAATAGATAAATGTAATTTTATGATGTATCAAATATCTTACTTAGGTTTTGAAATAAGTGAACAAGGTATTGCTCCAGGTAAGCAAAAATTAAATAGTATTGTAAATTTTCCCAAACCAAATGATATAAAATCAGTAAGAAGTTTTGTTGGATTATCAAGCTATTTTAGAAGATTTGTTAAAAATTTTGCCGTAATTATTCGTCCCCTAACCGATTTGTTAAAAAAGGGTTCTATTTTCAAATGGGATAAGGAACAAGAAAACTCATTTGTAAAAATAAAAACTGAACTAAGTAGTAGTCCCATACTTTGTATTTATAATCCTACAGCTAAAACCGAACTCCATACCGATGGTAATAAGGTAGGGTTAGGAGGTGTTCTCTATCAAGAACAAAATCATGATAAGAAAATGCACCCAATTAGTTATTTTAGTAGAAAAACAACACCGGAAGAGTCGCGGTATCATTCGTATGAATTGGAGGCGTTAGCGATAGTATGTTCGGTCGAAAGATTTCGAGTTTATTTAATTGGCATAAATTTTGTTATACGAACTGATTGCAATAGTTTGAAAATGCTTGAAAATAAACGAGATCTAAATCCGCGAATCGGTAGATGGTTCATTAGACTTTCCGAATACAACTACAGTATTGAATATCATGCTGGTTCAATTAATCGGGTAGCTGATTCTTTAAGTCGTTTTCCAGTTGAAAACGCGATCGAGACAGAATTGGTTGGTTTGCCTATTTTGAATATTAAAATAAATACTGATTGGATAGCAGCTCTTCAACGGACAGACGAAGAAATTTTAAAAATCAGAGATCTGTTAGAAGCCGGAAATCCTAAAACTCACGACAAATTTATTTTGATTAACGGAAGAGTTTATAAGAAAAGTGGTTTAAAATTTAGACTTTACGTACCAGATGATTTACGGCATCAGATTGTAAGTGAAACACACACAATGTTATGTCATATGGGCATAGATAAAACTTTAGCTAAATTAAAGCAAACGTATTATTTTCCAAAAATGCGAGAATTTGTTACAATCTTACATCCACCGGTGTATAAATTGTTTATATTATAAATCTATACCGGGTAGACTGCCAGGATTTTTACATCCTTTAGATAAAGGCGATTCGCCATTTATAACTTGTCATTGTGACCATCTTGGACCATTTGAGCGAACGAAAAACGATAATAAATACATAATTGGTCTAATCGACGGGTTTTCGAAATATTGTGTATTGAAAGCAGTACTGTCAACAGATACTGATGAAGTTATTCAATTTCTAACTGAATTTATTTCTCATTACGGTAAAATGTCGCGATTAATTACAGATCGAGGAACTGCATTTACCTCAAATAATTTTGCCAAATTCTGTAATGATCACGAAATACAACATATGAAAACAGCTGTGGCTACTCCAAGGGCCAATGGTCAAATTGAACGATTAAATTCGGTAATAATTAATTGCCTGAGTACAAGTTCCGATAAGTCAGATAAATGGGATGAATATCTACTTGACGTCCAGTGGTCTTTAAATAATACTGTTCATAGAGTCACGGGATATAGACCGTCAGAAATTATTTTTAGATATAATGTGATAGGACTAAGAGATAATCCACTTACTAAAGAAATAGCGAAATTAAATAGTCAAACTAATATAATCCCTGATGAAGACCTTTTTCAGTCTGTAAGTCAACGATTAGCAGATAATCAAACCAAACAAGCAGAATATTATAATAAATTCAGAAAAGAAGCAATTATTTATAATCCAGGTGATATTGTATTGGTAAAGAGCCAAATACAGAGCTCTGGTACAAGTAGAAAGTTAGAAAATCAATTTAAAGGTCCGTATCAAATTGTAAAATGTTTAGATAAGGATAGATATTTAGTAGAAGATATAGATGATGAGAGACAAAGTGGGAAGTTTTATAAAACTATTTTGTCTGTAGATAGGCTTAAGTTAGTTAAGAGAAAAGAGGATTAATGTTAAGTGTATTTGTAACATTTCTTTTGTATCTGTAAATTACTATTACTGTTAATCTGTATTTAGAAATCATTTGCTATGTCTTAAAATGTTTTGTTTGTATTTACAAATGTATCACTTAGAATGAGGACATTCTTCTGTCAGGACAGCCGAACTATTGTAATTTTATTTTCAATATAGTTGGTAACACTGATAGAGCGGATGTCATGTGACCTACCATCAGTATGAAGTGAGCTAGGATATGTACATGTAGGTGTGCGTGTGTTAACTTGCCTGTTCTTGTGTTTTTGTGAAAAGTGATTTTGTACTGCCCTAAATATTGAATAAACATCTTTAATTCATAATTACATAAATAATCTTTATGTGTAAAACCGTCAATACATCCTTGACTAACATTTACAACAATATCAACATCAACCTCTAGAAAGTAACCGATGGGTAAATCATCATCAATTTGTGAAAAATTAGTTTTTGGAATTTCATCACTACGTAACCATTTAAATCATCTGTATGGCAGTAATTGTGAAAGAGCCGAACCGTATAAATTATTTGCATCTCAATATGTTATGTAAGTACTTGGTAGATTTTATTATAGTCTGAAATATATTTATTGTTAGCTTTCGCATATCTATGTTCAGCTTGTCAAATACCGCCTCTAATACCCTTCTGCATAAAGTGATACTTATCTATATCAGTAAGTAGTTCTAATTCGATTCCCGTAATGCGTAACATGGCATCCCAGCTAAGACCCGCTACCGTAAAATAATGGGCTGGATCGAGTTGATAAGCGGTTATACAAACATTGCGAAATTATTCAAATATATCTGTAAGAAGCAGAACGTCTGTTTTTAAGTATAAATCTGAATATTCTTTTAAATTTTGACAATGAAACGTATTCCATACATTTTTCGCGTGACTATATTCTTCGTGAGTTATATAACTATTACTATTTCTTCTTTTCATCAATAGCATCACTAATATTATTCAACATTCTAACGTTCTTTTATATGCAGATGACCTGAAACTTTTCAGAATTGTTAACAATGCTAATGATTGTGCTTTATTACAAACTGACATTAATAATGTTCTTGATTGGTCTTTAGCCTCAAAGCTTTTATTTAATTTTAGCAAATGTAAAATTATGACCTACTCTTTAAAGCAAACAACTATACCGTTTAACTATCAAATGAATAACACAATTTTGGAGCGAGTAACTTTATTCAAAGATTTAGGAATTCTGTTCGATCCTAAACTTAGCTTTATACCCCATTTTAATGATATTCGAAAAGCTTCTTACCGAAATCTTGGCTTCATAATTCGTAATACACAAGCGTTTTATAATTTACAGACTCTCAAATCTTTGTATTATTCATTTGTGCGTAGTAAACTGGAATATGGATTACAAATTTGGAATCCTGTATATATTGAACATGTACAAGCTCTGGAGAGTATACAGAAAAAATTTATAAGGTATTGTTGTGCTAAATTCCACCATCGTCGCATTGATACGATTTGTAATTACTCCAACTGTCTAATTGAGTTCAATGTTATTTCTTTGGACTGCCGTAGAAAAATCCAATCATGTTTATATCTGTATAAACTTGTTAATAATCTAATTGATGATGCTCATTCGCTAGCTTGCCTAAATTTTGGAGTACCTCGCTTAGGTTCTCGGCGTAAATTAACCTTCATATACAGCACCCCTAGAACAAACTATGAACTTCGATCTCCAATTAGACAGTTGTGTGCTACATTCAACACTGTGTCCATATACATTAACAATCTTGACATTTTCTATGATACTCAGTCCAAATTTGGAAAACAAATTATGAACTATTTCTTGTCTGATCTTTAGCAATTAAATTGAGTTATTTCTATTTATAATATTGTCACTTCATTATTTCAAAGTTTTCTTGTAACTACACTGTATTTTTCTTTATTTTTGTCAATAATCCTCTGTAATTGGGAACATCTGTTCCTGTTGAGTGATTAACAAATAAATAAATAAATAAATAAATAAATTTATACCTTTCGTATTTTCGTATTCACCTACGCACACATTTTTCGTGAAAGCTATATACTTTTCCTTATTTTCTGGTATAACATCAATTTTTTTTTCATCACAACCCAACTCTTTTATAAAAAGATGTGAATCATAGTTTGATAAATTATGGAAGACAACTGGAATCATTTTTGGAATTTTATAATTTAAATTACATACTGAATGAGGGGCACCTACAAATTTTGAGGTCGAGTAATTATGGTCTGCAACTTTGTTTGTTTCATTTAAAGGTTTTTCACAAATATGGCATAAAGTAGCTGTATTAAATAAGAACTGTTCTTTGTCGGTTAGTTTTGACATTGGTTGTACTTTTCCTAAATAATCATTATAATTTCTAACGTCACCGCTAAGCTGTTCCACAAATACTTTTCAACAATCTTTTCCTGTATAAGTATAAAATTTACTTAAAGAATCGTCATATGAACATTTTATATTATAAGCGAAACTATATGGGACATGCATGTGAGTTATATGTATAACTAGTATCAGGGTTAGATGAACATGTATTAAAAGGTTTTATTTAGTAAAGATTCAAAGTTAGCGTACACTATGAATTGAACGCGCATTTTTACCTTCCGTCATCTTTAGGTAAGGAAGGTATTGTCTTTGGTCAAAAAATTCGATGATGAGTTTTTAATCAATAAGCACGTTTTAGGGTCCCTAGAATACGAATTTACTATTTTTACGATGATGTCTGTATGTGTGTGTGTGTGTGTGTGTGTGTGTGTGTGTGTGTGTGTGTGTGTGTGTGGATGTGTGTGTGTGTGTGTGTGGATGTGTGTGTGTGTGTGTGTGTGTGTAACAAAATTTTCGTCTGCGATAACTCTAATACTACAGTTTCAAAAATTATAATTTTTTCGTATACTTCTTCGTTACATCCATATGAAGAGCTGATTAGATTTTGGTTAAAATTGGTCAGCCGGAAGTACCATCATTTGAAAATTTTAACAGTTTTTCTTGAAAAAACTATGTTAAATATCATTTTTTCACATTTAATGTTATAAATATTAAAGAATATTTTATTCTCTATACGATTTGACTGTATTTTATACTTAATATTAAATGGATATAGAGTTAAAAAATTGTAAAGAAATTAAATTTCATAAAGTAGCTATAGCTATGAAAACAGCTACTATATTAAGAAAATTCTGATTGAAAGATGTCAAGTGAAATTGACATAGTGTATTTGTCTTATAATTTTATTGGAAATACAGGATCTTTTGCTTTCTGTATGAAATTTGTATAAAATACATACAACTGCTTTAAGGTAGTGTACAAGAAATAATAATAATAAATCTTTTATTTCTGCAGATACATTGCACTGTATATAGAAAACGTCACAAAATAATAATTTAAGACATAAATTTTCTGTATGAAATTTGCATAAAATACATGCAGCTGCCGGAAGATAATGTACAAAAAATAGAATATTTAGCAAGGAACTTTCCGTATGAAATTTGTACAAAATACATAAAACTGACGGAAGGTAATGTGCTGGCCACATCAGATTTTTTGTTCATGATTTTGAAGTTTTACTATGTTTCCTGAAGTCATGTTACCACTTTTATCTAAAACTAATTCATTCGTTGGCAAAACGGTACAAATTTTATTACAATAATTAAGAATATGTTTCTCTAGTGCCGATTTTGTTGAAAAAAATATTAAGCAACCGTTACAAATATATTTTTTATTGCAGTGAGTTGATATTTGACTGCGTACTAATCTAGACAAATCTTTAATCCATACGTAATGACTCTTATCACCATCCTCAAGCTATAATAATAATAATAAGCTTTATTATTCAACAGAACAGAGTTCCAATTACAGAATAATATTAACATTTTAACATTTTAAGTGAGAACATATAATATCATACAAAGATATACATACATACATAATATAATATAAAGGGAAAAAAGAATAACATAGAAAGAACTTTATTGCAATATAGAATTAACAATAGCTTTAAATTTTGTTATGCTGAGAGAAAAGTCCAGTTGGGTACAATGAGTGTTATATAATCGACACATGCTGCTTATAGGATTGTTATACATATAGTTTGTTTTATATTGATTTACAACAAAAGTGTTGTAACAACGAGTGTTGCAATTGTTCACGTAGAAATTAAGTTTAGATAGGAGATACTCATCATGGATTACATAATTTATAGTTTTATATAAAAACATCAGCATATGCATTTTACGGCGGCATTCTAAGGGAGTTAAATTATAATTAATCGATATAATATTATGATAATTGTCATAATTTTGATGTTGTAATTTATAGCTGACATATTTGAAAAACTTTTTTTGAATTCTTTCAATATCATTAATAAGATACAATTGACTAGGATTCCAAATTGTACAGCAATAATCCAGTTTACTGACTATTAAGGTTTTAAATAAAACTACAAAACAAGACACATTATTGAAACCAATTGTGGAGCGGAATACAAAACCAAGGGTTTTAAAGCATTTATTAATTAATTCTTCAATGTGAATTGTCATATTCAATTTTGGATCAAATAATATGCCTAGATCCTTGATTAAATCAATACGAGTTAAAATAATATTATTCATTCTATAATTATATTTGATAACATTTTGTTTTCTTGAAAAGGTTATGGCTTGACATTTTTGAACGTTAAAGTGCAGTTGATTTTTGATTGACCATTCATACATTGAGTTCAAGTCTTGTTGCAACAATTCACAATCTTCAATCTGACGTATTTCGCAAAACAATTTCAAATCATCTGCGTACATTAAACAATAAGAGTACTTGATAGTTGATGCAATATCGTTAATAAAAAGAATAAAAGAAGGGGTCCAAGTACAGAGCCTTGTGGTACGCCAGATGATGCAAAGAAATTTGTGGAAGTGAAACCGTGACAGTATACAAATTGATTTCTGTTACACAAATAAGACTCAAGTAAGGAAATTAAATTATCTGAGAAACCAATATGCTGTAATTTATATAAAAGTATTTTATGATTTACGGAGTCAAACGCTTTTGCGAAATCTGTATATATTGTGTCCATTTGATTTTTATTTTTAAACGTTTCATATACATGTTGAGTAAAATTCATCAAATTTGTTACAGTAGATCGCTTTTCAAGAAAGCCATGTTGACAATTACTGATATAATTTTTACATTGAGGTTGAATTTGCTTAGAAATGATATACTCAAAGATCTTTGCTATAGAATTTAGGCATGATATGGGTCGGTAATTACTAATGCTATTTTTATCGCCGGTCTTGAAAAGTGGACAAATTTTGGCTGATTTCCATTTGTCTGGAAATGTATTTGATTTGACACACAAGTTAAATATTTTTAATAGTGGATTGCATAGAATTTCACTACAGCCTTTAAAAATATAAATTGTAATGTTGTCGGGTCCAACAGAGGTGGTGTTTTTCTGTGCTTTAATGGCATTTGAGATATCTATTTCTGAAATTTCAGTTAATCTAACAGTATCATAAGTACAGCTATTTGCATTAAGGTTAAGATCGTTCGTACTAATTGGTGAGTTATTATAGACGCTTTTAAAAAAAACTGAGAATGCGTTAACTATTTCTGGGCCAGAATTGAGTTCAGTATCATTTAAATACATTTTTAATGGTAATTTCGAGGATTCTTTTCTATTGTTTACATATTTCCAAAAGCAACTGGGATTATCAACAATGTCATTTTGAATATCGCTTAAAAAACATTTATATGCAAGCCGAATAGATATTTTCAATTTAGATCTAAGAGTTTTATACATATTTAGGTGAAATAGGTCACCAGTGCTTCTATACAGTTTTCTGTGATGTTCCTTTTGTTTTACATCACAAATTATGTTTTTGTTAAACCAGGTTGGATAGTTTGAACAACGAAATACTTTTTTAGGTATACAAGCATCTAGAACACTATACAGTGTACTGTAGAATTTATTCACTGCATCATTAGAATTGCTACAGTTATCAAGAAATCCCCAATCAGTGCTGCTTAATAAACTGTACAAAAGTTCGAAATTACCTTTTTTAAAATTATACTGGTTAACATGTTTCGTTTTAAGTTTATGTTCATCATTAATTGGAAAATTGCATGTAATAAGTAGTGCAGGATGATGGGCATCCTCGGGTAATATACTATCAATAGTTTTTTCAACATCGCATTCTAAATTGGAGACTACAATATCCAGAATTTTATTGCTTGTATTATGAATTTGGTTGAACTGAGTCATGTTTAAAAGGTTTAGGAGAGTAGTAAGACACCGCACATAATTATCTGAAATATTGTAAGTATAAAACTGACTTAAATTCGTGATATTAAAATCTCCAACTACAATAATAAGTTAATATGCGTTTCTTAAACCTTTTTTGTATGATGAATTGGACCAACTATAACATACTTTTTAAATTCATATTTATATTCCAAACCATACAAATTTATAGATATATTATTCAAATTTTCAAACTCTGGTATATTATTTACTTTCATTGGAAAGTCTAATCCGTCATATTTTAAAATTTTGGAAAAATGTCGGTCTGTATGTCTTTTTGCAGGATATAATGCAGAAACTATTGCCCATAAAAAACAATACACGTCATTATTTTCAATGCTAATACATGCGTGCTTGTCTCTAATTTGTTTTAGAAGTTCAATGTAGGAAGAGCCTCGTATAGGCTAATCTGATTGATAACTTCTAAATGCGAAATCTTTTTTAAAGCCCATCCTGAATCGCGCTCCTGATATTCTTCAAATTTATTTCCGATTATAGCGCACATCTCATAAATGTCTGAAGAGTAACTTTATGATTGGGTTAAAACTTGAAACTGCGTATTAAATGATTTTAATTCACCTATGTTCTTATTCATGAAATACGTAAAAATTCTATATTAAATTTAATTCAGGAATTATAAAACTTGATAATAATTGTAATTAAATTATAAACTATATCTTTAGCATCTTTTAACAATTTGTTAAAATAAATTCCTCAATCATTTATGCGATAATTGGTTACACGTTTCTTAAAACCAGAACAAATTTGAAATATGTTATTGTTAAAAGGTTTAATTATTGTATTAATATGTTTTTGAGATTTGACCGATATACTTATTACGAGTTGGAAAGAATATATTACATTTTTTATACTTGAATAATGCACTGATTTTTTTCGAATGTTTTCGATAGTTTTTTTTTTTTGTTGTGGTACTTCGCATCAGTATTAAGTTTGTGCTTTATATATCGTATACCATTAGTAAATTGTAACCCGCAAGTTTCACATAGCTGAACGCTGGAATGATATTTTCTAACAACTCTTGTAAGTCTGTCGCCGCGAGTAAATTTTAAACTACATATCCTGCATTCGTATTGTTTACCGATTTTGTTACAAATATTTATGTGGCGTTTTAAATGATCTTTACTTGAAAAAACTATTTTGCAATTCTCACACGCAATCATTTTTGATCCGCACAGTACAAGCGCTAGCAGTAGACTGACATAATAATTAATGCTAGCATCCTTAAGTATGCAATTTTAAGAATAATTTGGAGTGGGGGGGGGGTATGACAGATGTTATAATGCGGGTGATGAATCATCACAACTCTGCAGGTGTTCATATGACGTCATCGAACAAGTTTGAACTTGCAATTTATCTCTCTCTGGCTCCAGCAACCACCCTCCGTCGTCTATAAATGTACCCTTATAAGATTTAGTGGGTGGTCGAGACCATACCATATATCCCTACTAAAATTATTTGGTGTATATCTCAATAATTATTATTATTTACATAAAAATAGAAATAAAATCACTCTGAAGCCACAAAATACATTTTAGTATTCGAAAATAAATATACAAAATATATAAAACTCGTATATTGTGGACTTAGTTTTAGAAATTGAAATAACATTCAAAAAGGTTGCACATGTACCAAAAAATATTTAGTTAAACATTCAAAACTCTAACAATTTAAAGAAGATATATAAGATTTGACAAGACAAAATCAAGATATAAAGATAACAAAAAATGAGTTTGACATTACAAAAAAAGATGCAATTTAGAAGAGCTATCAACAAAAATATTAAACTATATAGGGTATGTCACTATAGCAGGTATAAATATAATATATTTTACAAATATATTTTATATACAAAAAAAGTCATTTTTCAGATGGGTAGTGCAAACTGGACCGTTACAATTCCCCCTTCACTTCAATGAGGAAAAATTTTAATAAATTTTTTCCAAGAAAATCCCTAATACAGTAAAACCTACGACGCTCATCGAAAAGAAAAAAAAATGAGTTAAGAATATGCAAAACATACATAAACAAATAAAATCCTAAGGGCTCGAATATCCAAGTTATTTCTCTTGATCTATTTCTGGTGCTAACTTTAGGTCTTTCACATGCCAAATTCCTTTACTGATATCATTTTCGTCGGCAAGTTCATACGTGCAACTAAACTTTTTTTAAAAATCGTAAAAGGACCTATATATTTCCTGGCCAATTTCCCTGCGAAGAAATCTGCAGCATCAGATAATGCAAAATTCTTTCTCCAAACCTTTTGTCCAATTTGATATTGCACAGGCCTTCGTCGTAAGTTATATGTTTCTCTATTTCTTTCATAAGACTTCTGCAACCTCTTCTTTATGTTATTATATAACTTGTGAAAGCCTACAGGCCTCCGTCTATCGATGTTATCCCTATCAAATTTTAATGGCTCATTTGCAAGGTCTTAATATCACGTATAATAATCGGAACCGTTTAATATTTGGTCGCGTCCAAAATTTACTAAGAATGGAGTATGTCCAATTACTTTATGACGCAACGTACGTATAGCACATGTGACCAAAGGCAAAAACACATCCCATCTCTGATGATTCTCGCGAACATATGAGGCTAACATTGTCTTTATTACTCGATTAACCCTCTCGGTGGGGTTATTTTGTGGATGATATCGCGCATTATATATGATTTTAACATTGTGCTTATTGCATACGTTTTGAAAAACTGTACTACGAAATTGCACACATTAGTGACAACTAATCAGAAATTGCGGTACCCCGAATAAAAGAAATATTCCCTCCTCTACGTTTTTAACAACTGCTTGGGTAGTGGTTGATCTTAAAAGAAAAGTTAGTACAAATTTACTATAATAGTTACAAACGACTAATATATATTTATAACCTTTAGTTGAGCGTGGCAATGGGCCTATTATATCTGCACTGATAATTTGGATTGGAAGATAAATTTTTGGACCCATTAAACCAGCGGGTTTATTTTGCTCTGGTTTATGGTCTGTGCAAATAATGCATTTGTTAACAAAACGGGTGACGCCATATGTCATCTTAGGCCAAAAATAATGTTTTCGTAATTTGTGATATGTTTTAAAAATGCCTGGATGTCCACCAGTAGCTGACTCGTGTACTTTACTCAGCAACTCTTTCCGATTTTCCTTCGCCACTACTAATTTCCAATAGTCGGTTTCATCACTTAACTCAGGTACTTTGCACTCTACATACTTATATAGGCGGTTATCGTCCACACGCCACTCAGAATATTTTCTTGGATTACTTTGTACTTTGCCTTTCATGGAGTTATACCATTTATCAGCTATATCTTTTGAGGATATCGAGAGAGAACCAATTATCGGTACAGATCGAGATAAATAATATGGGACTGCGTTATCTTTACCCTTTCGGTGCTTAATGTCAAAAGAGAACTGCTGCAATCTTATTGCCCATCTACACAAACGACCACTAGGATCTTTTAAATTACTGTGCCATAGTAAGGAATAGTGGTCAGTAATTACCGTGAACTTACTGAATTCAAGATACGGTCTAAATTTTTTCTAGGGCCCATAGTAGAGCCAAGCATTCCCTTTCTGTAATGGTAAAATTACGTTTTCATTTGGTAAGAGAACGGCTTAAATAACAAATGAATTTTTCCCCTTCATCAAAACTTTGAGTGAGCACTACGCCTATTCCAAAACCACTTGCATCTGTTTGAACGATAAATGGTTTACTGAAATTAGAGCAAGTCAAAATAGGTGCCGAAAATAAACTTTTTTTAAGTAAATCAAATGAAATTTGACAATCTGCAGACGAAACGAATTTACTGTTCTTTCTGGTCAATTTAGTTAACGGAGCAATATCAGAAAAAATTGGGACAAAACGTCTATACCATGACGTCATTTCTACAAAGCTACGAACGTCCCGAGAATTATTTGGTACCGGAATATTTAAAATAGCGCCTATTTTTTCCGGATCTACCCGTAAGCCGTGTTTATCAACAACGTAGCCTAAGTACTTAATATCAGGGCAGCAGAATTTACTTTTCTCCCTACTTGCAGTTAACCCAGCCGATATTAACCGATCAAGTATTTTCGTAAAAAGTTCCAAGTGTCTCTCGAAAGTATTAGAAATGACAATAATGTAATTCAAATAGACAAAAACATGAGGCTCAAGGTCTGCGCCTAACACCTTATCAATAAGCCTTTGCCAAGTGGCAGGTGCATTTGAAAGACCAAATGGCATCCTCTTAAAATAAAAGACCCCTACCTGGTATGGTAATTGACGTTATTTCCCTACTTTCTGGCTTAAGAGGAATCTGCCAATAGGCTTATTTAATATCAAGTGGCTCCTATTAAACGATCTAGGATTGAAGATACATACGGGATTGGATACGCATCATTCTTAGTGAACTGATTTATCTTTCAAAAATCGACACAGAATCGAAAAGTTCCACCTTTTTTGGGTACTATTATTATGGGCGAAGACCAGGGACTTTTCGACAGCTGAATAATGTCATTCGCCAACATTTCATCTAATTATGAGTCAATATGTTTTTGAATAATAGGAGATACCGGATAGTATCGCTGCTTCATAGGTGCTGAATTTGTTATTATTTCATGTTCTACAATGTTCGTACGGCTCAAGGATTTTCCCATCATATCCCACTAGGATTTGAAGAGCTTTTGTAACTGATCAGCTTGCTCTGCAGTTAAGTCATTGGATTCTACAATAGTTGATATTGTCGGCGCAATTTCTTCGGCCTCATTTGCAAAATACCATACATTTTTTCTTAAATCTAGTACTAGTCCTATGACTTTCCAAAAACCAAGTCCACGTATAATAGAGCTCTTAATAGAAGGAATTACAAGAAATTTAACAATCTTAAATTTATTCTCCACTTTAATCGGGAGGGCTACTGATCCCAGGATTTCAGATTTCTCCATTTGCAACCGTACAATAAGAAGAATCATTTTTACTCAAAGAAAGGTTAAAATTTCTTAACATTTCCCAATCGATACCACCAATAACGGACCTTGTGGCTCCAGAATCCAAAGGAAATAATGTAATTGAGAATAATCTTATTTTCTTCAAACTGACGATCAACCGGTAAACTTTTATTGGTCGAATTTGGAAAACTTTTTGAGGACGTTAGCCGACCGTTTAACGCCTCGGATTTGCGTTTCCCAAACATCTTGGGCAATCTCGAGTAATGGCTGCAGGTCGACCACAACGATAACAGTGTTTCCCACTCGTTTCTTCACACTATTTGGACCGATGTCCCTCTTTGTCACAATTCCAGCATACGATTTTTCTAGAAATTACTTCTGAGCAGATATTGTCTTCTATATTCTCGCAAGCTACGTAAGCAAGATCTGGTTCTAAAACATTACTTTTTCGTGCAGGTGGTTTAAATTTGTCTATTTGCTGCTGTGACGTAAGTTTGCACAGAGAAGTGCGGGAGTCAACTACGCACCCTAGTTGACAGGTATGCGGCCGCCAGCTTTTAGACAGTGGAGATGGGGGGGGGGTTCTTATTGTTAAAGACAGAAGGGATATAGGGCGCCACGTAATTTTTCTTTTATACGCCAAATTACGAAGCGTACGGAAATGACTAAATAAAATGTTACACTTACCGTGATTCCACTGTTGCCTGAAAACGTAACAGGTTTTCACCAAAATAATACGAATCAGAAATGTAAATAAATGTTTAATAAATAAATGTTGTAAATATAAAATGTCACGGCGCTCGCGAAAATGCCCGTAACCCTATAGATATCTATGCGTCTATTGTTGGCCAACCATACGACACAGGCCATGCAAGCCAGTTGAAACCGGGCGACGAACAATCCGCAAACGATAGAAATTTAACAACAATGATTCTGAGTACAACAGTAAATACAGTCTGACAATGACTGTCTAAAAATAATGCGTTAATAAAAATTGACAGTAAATTCAGCCTGATAATGTCTGTATAAAAAGAATGCGTTAATAAAGTGCACAAAAATTATATGGGACCTGTAGTCGCTGATACAACGCAACAATAAAATGGTGTACAAAATAATAATAAAATAAAATGACTCATCCAAGATCCAAGGTGGCGGCTGGTGGATAGGAATGGTGAAGATGGGCGCTGCGCGGCAGGTTAGCAAGAACCCGGTGGAAATGTCCTGAAGCGAAGACGGCGGGAGCAGCAATATATCCTCCGTAGAGTTGGACGTCCGGGAGAAACCCAAACAGTGGTGCACACACCAACACGTGGTCACCCTCAACAAGAACCCACTGGACAGTCCTCAAATGCCGATATTAAGCAAATCCGCACTTGGCGCGACCCTCTTGGGTAATTTTAATATTCGTGAATACTACTCCGCGTCTTTAAAAAGAAAACCTGCTCGCCAACTATGAGCTAAACAATCACCAACCGATCAACCACGAGTCTTGGACCAGAATCCTCCAAAGAGCGGAAATTCTCTCCCTCAAGAGAGTGAAGAATTTCACACGGGAAGGAGTTATCACCAACGTATAATAAATTACAATGAAAAACTCAAGAATACAACTAAAAGATGGTTTACAGCAACGACCATAAAAATAAACAAATTGCCTAAGCGAGGAAATAAAATTGGAATAAATTCCTAGAGTAATTTACAAGGACAATGCAACCCTAAAAATAATACAGTTTGGTGCTAGGAGCTCGCTATCCATAAATTAAATGATTAAAAACTTAAAGGTCGAGCGGTGGGAGCGTAAACCCACCTTTAACTAGACACTACCTGCCAAATACAACTTGTAAACTTATAAACATTAGCGGTCCGTTCATAGGTTAGAAAAATATAAAGAAATGCAATAAAAGAAGGCCTAATTCTTAAACTATAGCTACAATAATAGAAGAGGTACGTTACTCCAGATTTATTAACAATGAATTACATGAAGACGATCTATTTTAGCCTTATATACACAAGAAAACTAATAATTTGATTTGACAGAAACTAGTGAAGAAATGAAACGTGAAAGGAACTAGAAAACACACAACATGAACCAGATTTAATATGATACGGTAAGAGAAATAAGGTTGAAAGAACGTTAAATAAGTCACGAAAGCTAGTGCAGAAATAAATTGTAACACTGCTTTTGCTTCGAGCTTCGGGCAATACATCTCCAATTCTTCTATAGATGTTACAGATATTAAGCCCAATTTAGCCTGAAAATACGGTGCGATATTTCTCATTAAAATTTTTAATTTTGTTGCTTTTGGAACTGGAACAGATAACCTAGATCACATATTTGCCATAACCGCAAAGTAAATTCCGATGCTTTCATCTGGCCTTTGAGATTTCTACTTAATTTCTTCAAAAAGGCGTTCTCCGTAGTCAGCAGGTTGAAATTCTTCTTTTAAGGCATTTGCGATAGACTGCCAGCTAGGAAATTTATTACGAACAGCACGATACCACAAAAGTGCTTTTCCTGTAAATAAGGCAATCGCTGAATCGAATAACTCGTCATCATCTACATGTCTGGTCCGCTGCAATTCTTCTACTCGTAAGAATGCATTAACTGAAATTTCCCTTGACTCACCTGAAAAAGTTAAATTCCACTTTCGTACGGGCACGGATTTGACCTTACTAGAGTTCATTTATCCTGTCTTCCAAGTCAGAAATAAGCGCGACCACATTAGTAAGAAATAAAGACTTCTTATCTAGCACCTCTTTGTCTTCACTTTCTAATCGCTGAGCTCTGTGAAATAAATGAACCAGTTTCGACTGAATCTTGGGCCTTAGTCCTGTATCCGTCAAAGAAGTAATTAGTTTTTTTACATTCTTCTATTTTATTCGCGATTATTTTTAGTTCTTCTTCTTGCACGATTTGTAAATTTGGATGAAGCCATACCTTTCCGCCCGTTTCTAACAGTAATAACCGACGTAAATAAATACGCATTTGATCAACATTTCCCAGACTACAACCCCTAACTCTCATTTCATATTCTATCTCATCTTTACTATGTCGATTGCAAAACAAAGATTTTGCCTAAGCGATAAATATATATTTATTGCCCACAAGAAAATCGATCTTAATATCTAAACAATTGCATAAGAAAAAAAAACGGAGATCGAATAAAAGTATTGTTGGCTGAAGCGACGACTAATGCAGTCGAACGGTTTCACAACAATATCGGCATCAATCACTTCAACAATAATCACAACAATTACGTTAACAATCAGCCTAACAATCATTGGCCCTTTTTAGCCCCACGTTGGGCGCCAAAATTTCTTATGTGCACCGGTAGCTCCAGCCGAGAGGTATGAGTTCCCAAAATAAAGGAAGGAATTTAAATGATTTGCCACTAATAAATTTATTAAATAAATGAATAAATATACTTACGATTAGTTAGGTGCCACGTGATCCTTCAAAATAAATTCAAAATAAAGCAAATGTGTTACGGAGATTACGAAACGTAATACTCTATATTTTAATTCGTTAAATGAACAATAATTATTTTCCCTATGCTTCTGCTGAAATAAAGACGGTTTTGGATACCCTAATTAAAACAAGAGTTTGTAATATAGATGACAATGTATATATTAAAAAAATAATGATAATGTTGAAGCAATTTTACATTAATTCTTTCAATTCGGCACTACTCAAAGCAATAATTGAATTTACTTTCAAAAACAGCTTAACACTCAAATCAAAGATCTCTATTATTATTAGTTTAGAAAAGAAAATCGCTTTGCTGGATTATAAATGAAAAATAAGAGCGGTAATAATATTAACCAAATTGTACATACGACGCGATTCCCGATTGGCCAAACGTAGAAGGCGGACAACAGTCTAAAATAACGAGATATAATCTTGATATCCTTCTGATCAACCAGCAAAATCTTCAGTAACATTCACTCATAAATATTTAATGTGACTAAATTGCAAAGAAATATATTTACTAATAATAATAGGCGCAATAATGTTCAACAATGAATCAAACAATTAACCTTATGATGTACATCAAATAGTAAACAATTAGTTATCTCAATGAAAATTACTCAAAATTAGCTCATGAATATCATAAACATGACATGCACAAAAATGCTCTAAGAAAATAGTCTAAATTATATTTAAACAGAAACGATAACGTTTTAATATATTTTTTTCAAAAACAATGGTGAAATAAAATAAAAATATCTGTGGTGTGAGTGTAGTACCTGGTCTCATTGACCGTTGTTACAGAATTGGCAGAAAAACCCCTCCAGTACCAAAATACGACCTAATATTGTTAAGTTTGTTTCTTACAAAACTCGTGAACTTGTAATGAACCAACGCAGGAAACTAAAAGGTACGAAAATGTCCATTAAAGAAGATCTCACTAAAAGGACACTACATTTACTTACAAGTTCATCTACTAAGTTTGTCTTTAAGAACGTTTGGTCTAGAGAAGGTTATATTTATGCCAAAGTCAATGATTCTATCAAAAAAATAAATAATTTAAAAGACTTACATTATATATTTGTTCCTTTTACTCCTAAGAGGAGCATAGGGCCTCTACGAAAATCCGCCATCGGGTTCTGTTGGGTGCGAGTGCTTTTATTTTCTTCCAGCTTTATCATAGTTTTCAGCTTCCTTCAGGACTGTGCGTTTCCAAGTTATTTTTGGTCGACCGCGGCCTCTACTTCCTTGGGGGTTCCAGTCGAGTGCCTGTCTGCTTATGCTGCTTCTCTCCCGTCTTAAGGTGTAACCTATCCAATTCCATTTGCGTTGTTTTATTGTGGTTTCAATAGGTTTCTGGTTTGTCCTCTCCAACAGTGTTTCATTTGATATTGTGTTGGGCCAAAAGATTCGTAGTATTCTACGAAGGCAGCGATTCACGAAAACTTGGAGTTTATGTGTGATTTCTTTCGTTACTTACCAAGTTTCGGAGCCGTGTAACAGGACTGATTTAACGTTAGAATTGAAAATTCTAATTTTTGTGTGAAGGGATAAGTGTCTTGCCTTTTGTATTCTGCTGGTTGCGTCGCTAGAAACTCCCCCATCCTTTGAGATTACACTTCCGAGATAAGTAAAATTCGTTACTTCTTCGATGACTTGGTCTTCAATTTTAAGAATATTAGTATTCGTAGTGTTTATTTGCATGGATTTGGTTTTTGCGACATTTATTTTCAAACCAGCTGTAGCGGCGTGTCTTACAAGTGTATTTATTTTTTGTTGCATATCAGTTTAGTTGTAAGCAAGCAGGCAGAAGTCGTCTGCGTAATCGAGGTCTTCTAATGTGTCATTCAGATTCCATCTTATTCCATGTTGTTCTTCCGTTGCTTGCTTCATAACGTCGTCTAAGACGACATTAAAAAGTAAAGGTGACAGGAGGCATCCCTGTTTCACGCCCGCGTGAATGGGTATTCGAAAGCTTCGCTGTCCTTTATGCAATACTCGGCATGTTGCATTATTATACATATACGAGGTGTATAAGTTTCTCTGGGACTCCTTTGTCCTCGAGCGATTTCTATATTGCTTCAAGGTTAAGGCTATCAAAGACTCTCTGAAAGTCAATGAATACCATGTATAATGGGGAGCGCCATTCATTTGATTGCTCTGTAATTATGCAGAGTGTGTTGATTTGGTCTACGCAGGATTTTTGTGGCCTGAATCCTGCTTGGTTGTTGCGTAATGTTGATTCGATTATAGATATTCTTGACAGTATTATTTGTGCTAATACTTTACTTGCTGTGTTGAGCAGAGTAATGCCTCTCCAGTTTTGGCAATACGTTAAGTCTCCTTTTTTAGGTACTTTAACTAGTAGACCATCTTTCCATTGCTTCGGAATATTTTCCGTGTCCCAGATAGAAATAATGATAGAGTGCATCATGCTAATAGCAGATTCTGTGCTGGTTTTGAGCAGTTCTGCTGGTATGTTATCAGTACCTGCTGCTTTATGGTTCTTTAGGGTTGCCAGGGCTTTTTTGATTTCGAGTTTAGTCGGGGGATCTGAATTATATATCTGCGGCCTTTGCCGGGCTTGGGGGCAGACTGGTATTATGTTGATTCTATTTGTCGGTTCTATTGGTACGCATAGAACGTTTCGGCAATGTTCGTGCCATCTAAGCAATTGCTCATCTTGGGCTGTGAGGAGTTTTCCTTGTGCATCTCGCACGGGATATTCGCGAACAATGTTTTGATTTGCAAGTTTCCTTGTTATTTGATAGAGCTCACGAGAATGACTTACATTAGACACTGATAATGATATAAATTATTATTGTTTACCGCTATTTGGAGTTGTTAATGTCCGTCATTGCGAAATTGTGATTTCTTATTTCTCTCTTATTTGAGGTTACATTATTTTAATTTTAAGTATAAATTTCTCATTTTTAAAAAGTTGTTTGTTGTGAATATAATTTATTTTTGTACCTCTTAATATATCTGCGCAAGATCCAACAAGAAATTAAATACCTATCGTTTTATTTAATCTTGACTTGATTGTAAATTTCTTGCACATTATTTTTTTTGTAAGCATTAGTCCTATACGCATTATAATCAGTTACATATATATATATATATATATATATATATATATATATATATATATATATATATATATATATATATATATATATAATTATATATTTTTTCAAATTGGATGAGCATGTTGATCTACTATCAAAACGCAAGAGATTTAAATACCAAACTTGAACATTTTTTAAAATAATTATTCCTTGTCTCCTGAATTTGATATTGTTTCAATATCTGAAACTTGGCTCCGGGATTCTATATATAATAACGAGTTATTTGCTGAACACTGTACTTTATATCGCAACGACAGAGACCCTTTAATTAGGAATAAGTCATGTGGAGGCGGCGTTATTTGTGCTGTCAAAAGTAAATATCGTTCTACTCAAATTAACTTAATCCAACCCAATTGTGACTTGCTATGTGCCAGAATACAATTGTCTCATACTGGGAATTTATATGTGATTATAATTTACTGTCCTCCACCAATTTCTATAAATCAACACGAACTCATTTATTAATCTCTTCTCTTAATTAATAATTTTATTTTCCTAGGAGACATGAATATTAGCAAGTTATCGGATTGTCACAACACTGGACATACGAATAATATCGTTACTAGATTTGATCTTTTTTTGTAACTTTTTTAATGCTAGGCAATATAATAAGATTACAAACTGTGATAACAGGCTACTTGATGTTGTATCTAATAAATGTTGTAATGTCTCGCGCTGCCCTTCACCTTTCGTCAATGAAGATAACTATCACCCTACTCTCGAAATTTCCTTCTTTCCTGAACCTTCTCCAAGTTCACATCTACGTCATAACAGTCATTATTCCAATGACTCAGTTTCTTTTAACTTCCGCCGTACCAACTTTCTTTTACTATACCAGCAACTATCTCAGATTTACTGGGACTTTCTTAAATATTTTGATATTGTCAACACTGCCTTTGAAGAATTTTATCACGTCATTTCTCAAATTATTTGTACTTAATTGTGTTCCTGTTTCCAAAAACGTAAATCTATGTATCCACCCTGGTTCAATAAATCTATTATAGAAAACATTAAGAAAAAAATCAATTTCGCTCATAATATAAACAAACCAACATGGCGAAATATGGTGATGAATTTAAACGCCTTAGAACCTTATTAAAGAAGGAAATCAATGTTGCATACAGAAAATATATGAAGAATAATGAA
This sequence comes from Harpalus rubripes, assembly GCA_963082715.1. Classification (NCBI taxonomy): domain Eukaryota; kingdom Metazoa; phylum Arthropoda; class Insecta; order Coleoptera; family Carabidae; genus Harpalus; species Harpalus rubripes. The sequence continues at coordinate 31,787,780 of OY720457.1, forward strand.
AAGAATATTGCGAAAGATCCTCAAAAATTATGGTCCCATATTAATTCAAAACACGAAATCTTAATCTGCCTTCCGCTATGCATTTAAATAATAATAATACATTCGACAATACTGTAGACGTTGCAGACGCGTTTGCAGATTATTTGTCCACTGTTTTCCAGCCGAGAAACTCATCACCTTCACCTACTGGTTTTCATTCAAGCGTAAATAATTCTAATAATTTAAACCTTAATCATATTACTAGAGCAGATATAATTTCAGCAATTAATGCAATAAAATCTTCTCCTAATCCCGGACTTGACAATTTACCATCTTATGTCATCAAAGGATGTCGTGATATTCTTGTTGAGCCTGTTTATATTCTTTCTAACCTATCCCTACCAAAATTTATTTCCTTCTGCTTTGAAAATTTCCTATATTTGACCTATTTTTAAATCTGGCGATAAATCTAATATTATCAATTATCGCCCTATCTCCAATCTCTCTAACTTGGCTAAAGTTTTTGAAAAGATAATATATAAATATATTTTTATTTCCGTGCGAAACAAAATATCAGTTTGCCAACATGGTTTCTTTTCTGGTCGCTCTACTACTTCTAATCTAATGAACTTCACAGATACAGCACTTAATTCGCTACATAATAACATTCAGGTAGACGCTATATATACTGACTTTGCGAAAGACTTTGACAAAGTCGACCACTCTATATTACTAAGCAGCCTCCATTTTGATTTTGGATTCTCTGATGACTTGTTACAATTCATGTCTTCATATCTGAGCAATCGCGAGCTTTGTGTTCGTGTTGATGGTCTTACTTCTAAATGTTATTACGAAACCTCTGGTATTCCGCAAGGATCTAATTTAGGGCCATTACTATTTCTTCTCTTCGTCAATAGCATCACTAATATTATTCAACATTCCAACGTTCTTTTATATGCAGATGACTTGAAACTTTTTAGAATTATTAACAATGCTAATAATTGCGTTTTATTGCAAACTGACATAAATAATGTTCTTGATTGGTCTTTAGGCTCTAAGCTTCTATTCAATTTTAGTAAATGTAAAATTATGACCTATTCTTTAAAGCAAACAACTATACCGTTTAACTATCAAATGAATAACACAATTTTGGAGCAAGTAACGTTATTCAAAGATTTAGGAATTCTGTTCAATCTTAAACTTACCTTTATTTCCCATTTTAATAATATTCGATAAGCTTCTTACAAAAATCTTGGCTTCATAATTCGTAATACACAATCGTTTTATTATTTACAGGCCCTCAAATCTTTGTATTTTTATTTATTTGTGCGTAGTAAACTGGAATATGGATTACAAATTTGGAATCTTATATATATCAAACATGTGCAAGCTCTGGAGAGTACATACAGAAAAAATTTGTAAGGCGTTGTTGTGCTAAATTCCACCATCGTCGCATTGATACGATCTGTAATTACTCCAACTGTCTAATTGAGTTTAATGTTATTTCTTTGGACTGACGTAGAAAAACCCAATCATATTTATATCTCTATAAACTTGTAAATAATCTAATTGATGATCTCATTTGCTAGCTTGCCTAAATTTTGGAGTACCTTGCTTACGCTCTCGGCGTAAATTAACCTTCATATACAGCACTCCTAGAACAAACTATGAACTTCGATCTCCAATTAGACAGGTGTGTGCTACATTCAACACTGTCCATATACATTAACAATATTGATATTTTCTATGATACTCAGTCCAAATTTGGAAAACAAATTATGAACTATTTCTTGTCTGATCTTTAGCAATTAAATTGAGTTATTTCTATTTCTAATATTGTCACTTCATTATTTCAAATTTTCTTGTAACTACACTGTATTTATCCTTGTTTTTGTCAATAATTCTCTGTAATTGGGAACATCTGTCCATGTTGAGTGATTACTAATAAATAAATAATTAAATAAAATAATAATAAATTAAATTCTGAGCTTTAATTACAGAGTATTACAGAGTATTTAAATGTCAATTCTTTATTCCTACTTATTAACGTTTTAAGAATGAATAATAAACGAATAGTAATGATAAGAGTCAATAATCGATGCAACAATGCAAATATCGAACAACAAAATATGTCAATGGTGGCACTAACAATAATACCCATATAACGGGAGTGGCAATAATAAAAAATCTTAATCCAAAGTCAACAATTGACGTAATAATTAAAATAACTAAAAGTCTAGAACTTAGCTGCGAAGCTAAAGTTGGCTTGTAGAGATTCGAATGAACCCACTGCTGGGCGGTTTGAGAAGTGCGGGTGTGAGTGCGGGTGGGGGAGCACGGATGCCGGATCCAGATCTCGAAGATAATTGCACCTTGGCGATGGAGCTGGAGCACTGTCCTTCGTGGAAGATTCACAGGACACTCGTATGCACCGTTCTAATCCTCCGATGAGAATTCGCACAAGAACCACAATAACTGACTCGACGAAAAATTCACATCGACGAAGTACTCAATTATTCTTGTACAACTTTATATTTGCACCGCTTATAAATCCGCAAAATTGCGACAATCAGTAAATACTGATAAACAAAAACTATAAAGCAGCCAAAACTATCACTTCCCATTACTGAAACCCAATAAACCCAAAACAAAAACAGACAGCTACAGACCAATATCCCTAGCAAATTGTCTAAGCAAACTATTGCAAAAAATAATAAACAAAAGATTAGTCTGGTACTTAGAAAATAACAACATTCTAAATAAAAACCAAAGCGGATTCAGAAACATCAGATCCACCACAGACAAATTAATAGCACTCCAGAAAGAAGTACATAACGCCTTTAAAAATAAACAACCCACAGTAGCCATATTCTTTGAAATCTCTAAAGCATATGACACTGTCTGGAAACATTACATCATTAAAGTCCTAAAAGAACTAAAACTAGACGGAAATATATTAAATTATGTCAACAACTTTCTCACAGAGCGCAAATTCAGAGTACTCTTCAATGGACAACTATCTGACAAAAAATGTCAAGAAAACGGACCCCCTCCCCCAAGGAGAAATACTCGAGGTCATGCTATTTCTGCTGGCAATGAACAACATCACTGAATATATTCCCAGCCAAATAAAAATATCACTGTTTGCCGACGATATTGCAATCTACTTCAGTAATAAAAACACTACAACAATTTAAAAAAACTACAACATACAGTAAACCAACTACAAAAATGAGCAAATACCACCGGAATAAAGTTCTCAGGAGAAAAAACGAAGATGAAGTTATTTACAAAACTAACCCGTCCTACAATGAAACCCTTAATAAAAATAAACAACAAAAAGATTGAATGCGTAGACAACATTAAATTTTTGGGTATGCTAATAGATCAGAAACTTACATGAAAACATCACCTACACCATTTAAAACAAGACTGTTATAAAGTGCTGAATATAATAAAAATTCTAAGCCACAAAATATGGGGTTCACACAGAGATACACTACTACGTATATATTTAGCTCTAGTTAGGTCTAAGATATACTACAATTGCGTAGTATATCAGACAACGAGTAAAAATATATTGAAAACCATTGACCCAATACAAAATACGGCAATTTGACTCTCAATCGGTGCTTACCGCACTAGCCCAGCAATCAGCATGTTTTGTGAATCTGGTATTGTTACCCGAGAAATTAGAAGAAATCAACTAACCATTTCATATATCTCCAAACTAGCAAAAAATTCCCAAAACCCAGCCTTTAAATGTATATTCAGAGAAAACTCGAACCACACTACCCTCCAATCACACACACCACTCCAACAAATAATTCACCATACCCTCAGAAACCTCCAGTTAACCTTACCTGACCTTGAGCAATTGAATAAAGACACTGTTCCGCCCTGGAAGAGTGTACTACCAAATTTTAACATCGATCTTTCCAAATACAAAAAGACAGAAACCGAAACAGAAACCTACATTCAAAAGTACAACGAAATATACAACCAATTCCATAGCGCCCAACACACAGACACACACACATATATATATATATATATATATATATATATATATATATATATATATATATATATATATATATATATATACAGACGGTTCAAAATCACAAGAAGCAACAGGGTCTGCCAATAAAACAATCAAAACACATCTTCCAGACAGTACATCGAGTTACATAGCCGAAGCTTACAGCATCCTAGAAACACTAAACGAAATCCATCACAACCAACATGTTAAAGAATTCGTCATATATACCGATACGCTTAAGGTAATAAATGAAATAAGAAATATATACAACACACAACCAATTATAAAAAAATTCAAGATAAAACAAAAAATCTAATACAACAAGGGAAAAACATAACCATAACTTGGATTCCAGCTCATATAGGAATTGTAAAACACGAAGCAGCAGATCAAGCAGCAAAGGACGACAATAAAGGAGACTTAACACCTATTCCGATTCCTATTGATGATTTCCTGAAAATAATAATGAATAAAACTACAAGTACTGAGACGAAAGATGGAGAAACATAACAAAGAATAAATTAAGAAAAATTAAAGCAGATACATCAAAATAGATGAATATAAATAATCGGAAACATCAAATAACAATAACCAGACGTCGACTAGGACACAGCAAAATAACACACCAACATATAATGAATAAAACAGAAAAAGAGAAATGTAACACATGCAACACTGCAGTAACAATCGAACATATGTTAATGAATTGCCCAAAATATTCAACTGCAAGGACGAAACATCACATCCCACCATCAGTAGAAGAAGCCCTGGGAAATAATGCAAACCACATAACCAATACAATTAACTTCCTCATAGACACCAACCTAATCCAACATATATAAATATAATACAATAACATGTGGACACAAATAACTGTAAAAGACCCAATGTTTCGGGTACTAATGGCCATAGCTGTCGATGTACTCCTTTTCTTTCTAAAATAATAAAAAAAAAACTATCACTGTTACACGATGTGCTTGCTCTACTTATTCCCACACACTTGTGTTATAGGCTACTTCTCAAATTCGAATCCCCAAAAAAAAAAAAACATCAAAAATACACATTATCATTCAAGATAATTATGAAGAAAAAAAAGAAATTACTTAAAATCCCAAAAAAGATAATGGTTCTCTTACACTACCCTATGCTATTCAAGTTTTTAAAATAATAAAATAAACAATTAAAATTATTTGTAGTATATCTTAATTATTATTATTTACATAAAAATTGAAATAAAATCACTCTGATGCCACAAAATACATTTTGGTATTCGAAAATAAATAAACAAAATATATAAAACTCGTATATTGTGGACATAGTTTTAGAAGTTCAAATAACAATAAAAAAGTCGCACATGTACTAACAAATATTTAGTTAAACATTTAAAACTCTAACGATTTAAAGAAGATATGAAAGATTTGACAAGACAAAAACAAGATGTAAATATAACCAAAAATGAGTTTGACATTACAAAAAAAAGTTGCAGCTTAGAAGAGCTATCAACAAAAATATTAAACTATATAGAGTATGTCATAGCAGGTATAAATATAATATATTTTATATATATATATATATATATATATATATATATATATATATATATATATATATATATATATATATATATATATATATATATGTAAATGAAATAAGTACATTAAATTTAACCAGTGATGTAACTCGACGACAGCAACAATATTTCTTAATAACTTTTTTTTCTAAGTCTTTTAGATTTTGAGTTAAAATTCTTTAAAAATTTGCTGCATATTTCGTTACCCGCCTATGGAGAACAAAGAGAACAAATGGCTGCGCTGCCGTATACAAGTGAGATACAAACAGCTCAAAAATCTTCGGTTATCGGTTACACTTACAGTCACAGTAATTAATAAACGAATCAAGGGAAATAACATTATTAGTAATTAATACGTAATAGTACAATTTTTAAAATAAATAAATTTAAATTTTGGATAACAAAAGTATAAAGTTGTGTATTGAACCAGGCTTTTAATCACCTGCGAATAGTGGTAGACAAGGAGAAACGAGGTAACGAGACGAAGAGCAAAAGCATAGTTATTAGGTTATGAGATGATTATTTATCGTCGAGAAATCATAATAGTTTAAATACGTTATTCAAAAAATGTAAGTACAAACTTTTGTCCATTTAAAAGAGGTACATGAGTACCAATAATTAGTCGTCCATTTATTGTTCCCCAAACATTTTTAATGAAAATTTTTACAGCATTTTCGTCTGTCGAGATGTGTATTGTGCATAATAAATACACCTTCCCAAGTAAATTCAGTCTCATTAATGAACATTATGAGCCATTCCCAAAATTGAAGTCTGTTATGTGCTGAAAACAGAACTTTTTGCACATGTTATGGATATAACTGTTGCCTTTCTTAAAATTGTCATATGTGACACTCCGTATTGTGATGTGATAAAGATGTACAAGATTAACAAATGTGCGAATTAAGAACAGAATGATTTGGTGATGATTTGGAAACGCTCCGTGTAAATGCGTTGGCAACTCCATGACACTGTCTTTATGTCAACCGTGATGTCAAGTAAAATGTAGTACATATACGAGTAAAAAAATAAATAAATAAACCATAGGTAAGTAATTACAATGTCTGTGTACTCGCATTTTGACAGAATTTTATCTTATAAACAAGTTTATTACTGTCAAAACTTAATTGCAACAATTGACAGGATCGTCAATTGCTAAAACAAAATTTCTCATAGCTATTACTACTGCATTTAATTATCACAAAAATATTTATATTACTGGTTAAATTTAATGTACTTATTTCATTTACACCCTGTATATATATATATATATATATATATATATATATATATATATATATATATATATATATATATACATATAAAGTAATTTTTCAGATCGGTAGTGTAGTGCAAACTGGACCGTTACAAATGCTTCCAAAATAATTATTGCAGCAAATTAAAAAAATAGCGAGAAGTCGCACATTGCCAAATCATGTGAGTATGGAGGGTGTTCTACCACGTTTTCTTCGTTAAAAACTGAGGTGTTGTAGTTTGAGAAGACGCATGACAAAAATTTGCGACCGCTATTATATAGATATATTAAATTTCTTGGCAAATTCTTATACGTTTCGCATTTTGGAAATCAGAAAGTAGATATGAGATAAAAAATGACTGATGATAACTCTTTTTAAATGCAGGTGATCGTGTGTGATTCTATTAAAAGCTGAGGATCCAATCGGTAGTTAATGCTCTATTACTGTATTTGAGCTCTATCGTGTCTTTCGATTATTTTCTTAACAGCAGCAATGTTCTTTTCGGTCACACCTGAAGGAGGACACCATGCTCTTTTTGTGCTAAACAAAATTCATTTCTCGTTCATATCCTTTATATCAGTGGTAAATTCTGGTTAAATTAGGTGCCTGTTCATTAAAAACTGAGGTGTTGTAGCATGAGAAGACGCATGAAAAAAATTTGCGACCGCTATTATATAGATATGTTAAATTTCTTGACAAATTCTTATACGTTTCGCATTTTGGAAATCAGAAAGTAGATATGAGATAAAAAATGACTGATGATAACTCTTCTTAAATGCAGGTGATCGTGTGTGATTCTATTAATAGCTGAGGATCCAATCGGTGGTTAATGCTCTATTACTGTTTTTGAGCATTATCGTGTCTTTCGATTATTTTCTTAACAGCAGCAATGTTCTTTTCGGTCACATCTGAAGGAGAACACCATGCTCTTTTTGAGCTGTTCATTAAATACAGAATCTAAACATTCTTTGCACTCATAAGCACTTTTTTTGAAACCATGTGAATTAATGATCCGAAAATGCCGTCTGATTTATTCCGTATATCACTTTCAAAAATTGATTGAGTTCTAACATAACTTTCGCAATTAAGTTTCATATTACACAAACATTAAAATGATAGTGCAAATTTTGTTTTCTCACAGTCTAACAAAATTTCTTATTCTCAATTATTCTAGCGCGATTCGTTGCTAAAACATGTTTTCGCACACGACGTGTAAAAACATTATCATTTTATAACTAAACACAAAAATAGCCATTGTTGCACTTTTTATTGTACTTGGAACCTGAGCACCCAAAACAATTTTTAAATTCCGACGCCTATGATCAGTATGTTATGTAGTTTTCCTACGACTTCTAGTCAACCACATACATCCTACTATCACGTTGTTTGTCATAACACACATGTGCGTTATATTTATTTCAAACGCACAGCTTTTAGGAAATATCAAATGTCACTATTTCGATAACCTAACTACATGATCAGTGTTTAATATAATTAATTTTTATTCTGTATTTGACAAATTACACCAAAATAGTTAATATAATAATAATATATATCTACTTTCATTTTTATTTGAATTATTATATTTCGGCTATGTAAAAAAAATTGGCAGACAGTATTATCATATTCCGTCTGATATTGAAGATGTATATAGATTTTATTATTATTTATTAATATTTACTAATAAAATTTTGTTTTGTGACATTTTGCGCGTATTATCTGATCTAAACGCATTTTAAAAATGTTAACAAATTTTACCGGTTTCAGGATATTATTCCATTGTTTACATGTATAAAAGTAGGCTGGTAACTAAGTAATAACTGTATCTGTATGGTAATATTATTACCATACTGAATTGTCACCAACGGTCTACAAAATGAAAATAAAAGGTTTGTTCGCGGTACGACTCCGACTGGCACATGATTGGTTATTGCTGGTCACTTACTAATCAGATCAGTCCGGGTGATGCTCAAACTAGTCCGAGATCGTTACCGCGAACAAACCTATAATAAAATGAAAGTATAATGCTCTTCATTAATACATACAGATAACGTTAGTGTATCGTTCTAAATACGGTTTATTTTATTCTAAAATAATAAACGTGATGAATAAAGCACACAATTTAAATATTTGTCATATTGGCATATGCCAAAAAAATTGTTTTGTTAACCATAGCATTCTGAAAGTAGCATTAACGAGAGAATTTAAAAAAATTATATTTATTAATAATGTCATCATTATCCGAAACCGATAAACTATTGACTAAACCACGGATGTTATGAATCATAACAAGCCTTAGATGTCTTAAAATCCTCGCTCTTGACATCTGCGGCAATTATGATATACATAACATTCTTAGGTATGTTAATAGCTATAACCGAACTGTATCATAGTAACCCGGCTCATTTTTTAAAATCTTTTGTATGGCTGCCGAGATTACCAAAATACTGTTTTCAGACATTTTCAATAGGATTGTTTGTTCCGATACCCTGCAGCTACCGTAAATCGCGGCGGTGAAATTTGCTGTTCTTTTCGATTCGCGGTTCACTGTTGAGTCCCTGGATTCTGTTCGTTCCGCTTTTCTAGTAACTTGCGGTAATATGATGGCAGCTGATAATTTTTCGCCGCATTTTGCGGTTAAGCGTAGCGTAGAGAATGAACAAACCTAATGTCGCCTACATTCCCAAAAAAGCCTCGGCGGTCGTGTGGTATGAGGAAGCGGACAGCGCCCGAAGCGACCGTCATCGCTATTTTAAATGCAGGGACTGTAGGTAATACATAGTATTGTTTATTCTGTGAGTATTTTAATTTCTTTCATAAATTTATATTTTGGTTAAATATTTTTTACATAACTCTTAAGAGTTCATCCTAGGTAAGAATCGTTTTTTGTACAAAATTACGATATTTAATTTTGTAATCTTATAAATGTTTAATACGGGCAATTGTTTTCGAGAAAATGGCAAAAAACCTAAATATGCCGCCATTTTTCCCAATTGGCGGGAGGTTCCCATGCTCCGATTTCCAGAAATTATTGATATATTATTCAGTGCATTTTTCTGGACAGAATTCCGTAAAAAAGCTTTTGTTGCAAATTCTTTCAGGTAAAATCGTATATTTCATGGACTAATCGGAAAGTTGTCTGATTAATTAGGTGCTGCATTCATTGTGTCTGAAATGATTTTTTTTTCTATATCTGGGCAATTTATTTTATCATGTCCTACAGTTTCAGACGGAATGCTAAGTGACCGATCGGTAAAATTTATTAACATTTTCAAAATGCTCTCAAAATGTAAGGTGCTCAGATTTTTCCTGAAAATTGAGTTTCTCGCATCAACAGACCCAAAATATACCTAAAAAAATTATTTTCAGGCGGGATGCTATATTTTATTTTTGACACATTTTTTTTTTTAATATCTCCTTGGTACGCGCTACGCTATCGGCGTCTGAGAAACGAGTTTTCGGTGTCTCAGGTGTATCATTTGACTACACTCGGGAAATCAGACGGAATACTATGATGATACAGTTTGGTAAAATTTGTTGACATTTTTGAAAATGCGCTCCGGTCAGACGCTACGCGCGAAATTTCTGAAATTAGCATTTTTGAGTTCAGGGTCATCTAATCTATCGATTTTATATGGTTTTGGCCGTAATACTATGAGGTAAAAATTTTGGCCTTCAACTCTCGTACTAAAACATTTTTATGTATATTATAAATTCATAATTCATTTATCATGAGGCCGTAGAAAAAGAATACTACGATACTTGATTGTACAAGCAAATAACGCGCTTGTATAATAATTTACAAAGGAAAAATTTTCTATTTATTATTGATATATCGAATTTTCAGATCGTAGTAGGAATAAGGAATAAGTTCAGTTGTTCAAAACACTGACATGTATTGTACACTTTCTTTAAAATAAAGAATAGTTTGTATTACAATTTATTTATATTTCAATTTATGAACTATACATTAAATTGAAATATAAATAAATTGGCGATGAGGATGGTGGGATCGAAGATTGCAATACCCGATGAATTTCTATGTAATTATGGAAATTATGAGATAGAAAAACGATAGCTTGCTGAACAATTATTTATATCGGATTTAGATCTAAATATACTCGAGAGAAACTTCTGGCTGAAGGCAAAGTTGACTTTGAAAGCCAATGAAACTGCTTCAAAAGATCTATTCGTTTTACAATAATATAAATTCGCAGATATCAAAAGTGACCAATTCAAAACCAAAGTATAACAATTTTCAAGTTTTTAAATGTTATTGTTGTGGAGGAAGAAACCATGTCATTAAATCAGATAAATGCTCAGCTTATGGTAAAACTTATAATTTTTGTGGAAAGAAAAATCATTTTGTTGGAATAATTTCTATTAAAAAATTATCAATATAAAAATACTATGGAGATATGTTATCATAAATGTTTTTAAGAGTTGTTATAAAACCTGTCAAAAAAAATCAGTCACAGATTTTGCACTCTGGCGTTTTATTTGTATTAAATCATATTATTATTATGGGGTCTCGTGGCCGCGTGCCAGAGTGTCTAGTCGCGAATCTGGGGAACCGGGTTCGATCCCGACCGACGCCAAATATTTTTAAATTTTAAAATGGCACAAAATTGACCCCTGTGGTGCACTCTCCACGCCAGCAATGAGTGCCCGTGAGGTGACGCCTGGTAAACGCCCGCACGGTACAAATATGTCATCATCATTACCGATATCTGCGTACAAAGCAGATTGGCACACCCAGCAATGGGGTAATATGCCATGATGATATATTTATTTATCTATTTAAATCATATTATTTAAAAGGTTATGGGCCCAGAGTGCTAGAGAGAAGAGAATATCAGTTAAAAGATTTCCAGGAGTGAATTATTTAATATTCTAACGTCCACAAACTTTTCAAATTGGAAGTTTACAGTAACCAATATTTTAGATGAAAAGCGGGTGAAAGATGTAATTATGAATAATACAGATACGTCCAAACTTATTGAGAAGGAAAGATCAGAATTTTTAGAAAAAGATGCAACAACAAGATGTACAATTATTATGTGCAGTACAGATAAGTCATGGAATATATAAGGCACTCAAAAACCGCATATGAAATGGTCAAATGTTTGGAAAAAGTTTTTGAGATAAAAAGCATTCTCTCAAAACTATACAGGGTGTAAATAAAATAATTATATTAAATTTAACCAGTAATATAACTCGTCCAGAGCAACAGTACTTTTAATAACTTTTTCTCGAAATCGCATATTTTTTGGCATTTTTTTAACCCCGTAAATTGACGAGTCGTTCCACGTACCTTTTTAATAAATTAATGCAGTAGCAGTAGCTATGAAAAATTTTGTTTTAGCAATTGACAATCTTGTCAGTTGGTGCAATTAAATTTTGACATTAGCATTGTAAAACTTGTTTATAAGGTAATATTCTGGAAAAATGCTTATATTTACGAATACTGGATACACAGACATTGTAATTACCTATGGTGAAATTCTCAAGGCCAACGAATTTACACGAAAATCATCGTCTTCATAATATTTGCACATTTATGTACAACAAACAAAATCTTTTTACAGTATGAGGTCCACATATTACAATTTGAATTATTCTAAAAGAGCAACAGTTACATCCATACCATGTGCAAAAATTTCATTGTTCCAGCACTTCTTTTAGGGCTGGATTTATTAGAGAAAATGTCTTAAATAATGCACAATACACTTATTTGGATACAAAATATCCTCATACTGTAAGTAAGAAATACAGTTTTCAAAAAAATATTGTCTAAGTATAGAGATGACGCAATCGCACTAGCAGCCGGGCGATGTAAACGTACGAGTTGAAACGTATTTAATTATTTTCGATCGCCTAAACCTTTTGTGTTTATTGTTATTATGCGGTCGAACTTTCTAGAACTTTTCTAGAAGGTAATGCTAGCTGTATAAAAGAGAAGCAGCTGTGCTCGGGAGTTAGTTCAGTGAGTCCTTGATCACACAACATTAGTTATGTGATCGGGGGCTAATTTATATGGTCAGCTGAGTTAATTACGTAGTTTAGTTCCATTAGTGAAGACGGACATACACTTACATTAGTGCAGTTAGTTAGTTAATTAGTTACATGGAGTGTTAGAGAGTACAGTGTTAGTGAGAAGCACAGCAGTATCGTAGTGAGCGTATGCAGATGGTGTCGAGTAGGTAGTAGATATACCGGGATAACTGTTAAAGAGAATACTTAGTAGTGTTGAAGAGTATTGGGAATCTAGGTATACGGGGGCAGTAACGGCAAGTGGAAGTGAATACTCGGCAGCTGTGTTGAAGAATTGTGGCATACGGACAGTCGGTAACACTGAGGCTGTGGAAGGAGGAAGTTAGTTACAGACAGTGAGGTGAAAGAAGTGACTTCTGTCCGAGCAGTTGAATATACAGACGCTGTTGAATCAGTTGAGTATATGAACATGATATAAGTATGTAGTGATATAAGTATAGTGATATAAATTTCGCGTAAACAGTCTACAAGAGTTTGCAACAGACCGGCAGTCTCAGATTGGAACGCGTAGTGAAATTAATAATTAGTAATATCGTGGGAATAAATAATAGTGTTAATTGGTTAAATAAGTAGTATCAACGTTAAAGTTAAATAGTTAATTATAGTTTTAGTCTTAATTAGTTTTTAATTATTGCTTAATATTAGTAATAGTAACTTTCATTATAGTTTAATAAACACTTAATTTTGATTAATAATAATTGTCTCATATTTATACTTCATCCAAATAAATAAAACCGTTAGAATATCATTAATTGTTTGGACGGGAATAAATTGAAGAGACATTTGTCCTCAGATAATCCCACCTCGTTTAAATGGACAAAAGTATGTACTTACATTTTATAAATAACCTATTTAAACTAATATAATTTGCTGTATTGACACACAAAAACTCATCTCATAACCAAATAACTATGCTCTTGCTCTATTCACACATGTTCAGAAACCTGTTTTAATACACAATTTTATAATTTTGTTATTTAAAATTTAAATTTCTTTATTTTAAAATTGTACTATTACGAGTTTATTAATAATAAATATGTTTTCCATTGATCGTTTATTAATTACTGTGTCTGCAAGAATATAACCATCACCTGACAATTTTTGTGCTGTGTACATTGAACTTTGATTCAGACAGCAGAAGGCCGCCTGTATATTCGACGAAAACTATTACAGTTGAAATGCAATGAAGGACAAGATTTGCAGTATGCCATTTGCTGTTAACATTGCCCGAAATATATAACACAGTAATAACTGTATTGGAAACGACTACAAAAAAGCTTACAACAGATTTTGTTAAAAGTAAATTACTGAACGCGGAATTAAAAATGAAAAATAATGGTAAAATGTGTAAAAAAGAAGACAAATGTTCATTCAGTGCTAAACAAAAGCAAAAATGTTACATGTGTGGAAGCACAGAACATTTCAAAATTAATTGCCCAAAGAATAGGTATCAGAAGAAATATAATAAAGCAGGAAATAGGGAAGAATACAGAAATGACAAGCAACGAAAATTTAATAATATTTATAGAAATAATTACCAAAAAGGCTCATATATTACACAAGAATGTAAAGATGTGTCATTTACAACTTTATCATCAGAAATAGAACATAATAAAGGTGCATGCATTTTGTAATAGAATCAGGTGCTACGAATCATTTATTTTGGGAAAATATACAAAAATACTTAAAGAAAAGTGAAATTATGGAAATAAATCTAGTAAATATTAAAATCGCGAACGGAAAATTAACTCCTGCAAAATATAAAGGAAAACTTAGAGTCCGCTGCTGTCAAACAGGTATTGTAATTAATATTGAAGAACTTATTGTAGAAAACCTTAGATATAATCTTCTAGCTGTTCAAAAAATAAATAATGTATGATATCCTATTATTTTTAAAGATAAACGTGCAAAAAGTGGCCGGTTATAGTTCTATTAATTGTAAAATAAATAATTTATATATTGCTCATTTTAAGATAGAAAATTCTACAGAATGCGTCAAGATATCGAGTTTAAATGATCTTCGTTAGAGTCACATCAACAGAAGAGGCTTGTAACTGATGAAACTTCCTTGTAGCAAAGAAATATGTGCTTCATGTCAAATGGATAAGCCCACGAGACTTCCTTTTAAAAACGTACATTTTCCACGTTCTAAACGAATAGGTGAACTTATTTACTGTGATGCATAGAGACCTATAAATATAACGCGTCTAAATGGTGAGCGCTATTTTTTTGTTAATAACTGACGATTGATTTAATTTTTAGTAATTTATTTGTTATGTGAAAAAAGTGAAACAGGAAATAGATTAGATGAATACATAGAACAACAAAAAGCAAAAGATAATAGAAAATCAAGAAAAAGATGAAGGTAGTGAGTTCATTGCACAAAGTTTTAAAAATGATTGCTTTAAAAATGGTATTAAGCAAAAATTTACCGCTGGTTACACACCACAACAAAGCGGTGTAGCAGAAAGGTTAAATATAACCTTACTAAATAAAGTTAGAACCGTACTAATTGATTTAAATCTTCCAAAATATTAATGGGGGAAGCAATGCAATGCGCCACTTAAAAGATAAACAGATCACCTATTTCTGAATTAATTAGAACCTTACTAAATGAAGTTAGAACCGTACTAATTCATTCAAATCTTCCAAAATATTAATTGGGAGAAGCAGTGTGATGAGCTATTTACCAGCTGTATAGATCACCTACTTGTGCCCTTACTGGAAAAATTGCAGTAGATATATTTTTAGGAAAACGAGCTTTAGATAAATTGTGAATTTTTGGTAGTAAAAAATGTTCATATTATTGTATTTTGTATAATTAATTATATACACTAGCTTTTCTATATGATTTATTGGATATGTTAAAACTACTGAAACAACTAACTCTGCCTACTGGATTATCCAATATTTGAACAGTATAACACATGTCCACTTTTTAAGTAAATTTTAACATTCTTCTATTAATCTTCTGGGTCAAATGATTTCTCTTCTAATTCTTGAAAAATTGGATCTATCTCCATTTATTCCGACATTTTCAGTTGGGAGATTTTCATTTGGATTGATCATATTTTCAACTGGATAATCCTCTTCCGTTCCAGACTAACAGTTTTTATTTCGTAAATTTTGAAGATGATTAGCTTTTATTAAGTGATATCTGTTACGGCGAATCACTCGTTTATCAATTTCAATTAAATATGATCTTGGTGAATGATGTTTTTCTTTAATAAATCCATATTTTCTCTTTTATCCATACAGGATCTCCTTTCTTCATTTCCAAAAAATCACGCGCTGTCTTTTGTCTTAATTTCATTTTTTTCTCATGAATTATATTATTATTTGGGATTTCTGGTTTCAATTGTTTTTTAGTTATCGGAATTAAAGTTCTAATTCGTCTTCCCATTAAAAGCTGAGCTGGTAAATACCCATTGGACAATGGTGTTGCGCGATAATTTTGCAGTGCAACATAGTTTTCTTTAGTTTTCATAAATCTATTACTCTGTGAATATCGTGGACTGGATGCTACATATCTAAAATTCCATTTATTAGCAAATTGTTTAAATTTTGATGTAAGTCAATTGTCGAACTGAGTGCCATTATCGGAGTACCATAAAGTGAAAAAATTGATTTTAAATGTGTTATTACTTCATTTTCCTCCAAAATTTTTAAGAGTGCAAGTTCTGGATATCTTGAGTAATAGTATGTTGCTAGTAAATACTAATTTAGGTTTAATTTAAACAAATCAATTCGAACTTTTTGCCATGGTCTTTGCGGGAATTCTGGTGTTATCAAAGTTTTTTGGTTATTTTTTATATGCATTCTGGACAATTTTTGATTGGATTTTCTATATCCAAAAAAATTCAGGCCACCATACAGAATCTTTCGCACTTGCTCCGTATTTATTTATCCCTAAATGTCCGTTATGAATTTTCTCTAAAATATCCTTTCGTAATGGACAATTTGGAATGAATATTCTGGATTCTTTTACGAGTAATTCTTCTTGTATTAATAATTCACATCGATATTGTTAAAAAAATTAATCTCTGGTTCTAATTCATCGTTTTTCTGCCATCCATTCGTACAGAATTTCTTAAATTTATTACTAATAGGATATTTCAGTTGTTCTTCATATATTTCTTATAATTTTGCATCTGAAACAGGAAAATTACTGGTTATTTGTTGAACATAAGTAGTACTATCTTTATCCAATTCATCGCAGTTATCTCTCGATGATTTCATTGGTCTTCTGGACAGGATATCTGCTATACCTAGCTCTTTATTTGTAACATAACGAACATTATAAGAATACCTGGACATTTATTGCAGTTTGGGAGTTAACTCATGCAATTCTTTTGATGTAAATATTGGTATAAGTGATTTATGGTCCGTTTCTACTGTTATTCGTATTCCAATGATAAAATCTTTAAATCTTTCGCATGCCCATAAAAGAGCGTATCCCTGTTTTTATTTAGACCCAATTT
The DNA here is from genome assembly GCA_963082715.1 of Harpalus rubripes. NCBI lineage: Eukaryota > Metazoa > Arthropoda > Insecta > Coleoptera > Carabidae > Harpalus > Harpalus rubripes. The sequence goes on from OY720457.1 coordinate 31,805,159, forward strand.
ATTTGATGCGATGACAATGATTTCGATGCATAAGTTACATGTTTGTATTTTCCATCGCCCCGTATGATGAAGAATCAGCTGTAACTATAGTATCCTTCTTTGAGTCAAACCATGTAAGAACAGTAGCTTTAATTAGATCTTCATTGATCTTAGAAAATGCTTCTTCTTGATGACTTCCCCAAACAAACAGATTTTTCTCACACAAGCCATTTAACGCAGGTGCTTTTGTAGAAAGATTTTGTATGAAATTACTTAAATAGTTTATCGAGACAAGTAAACTTCCTAATTCTTACACTGATTGTAGACGTTCTATATCGCGAATTGCTTTAACTTGGGCGTTGTCGATGTGAACTCCGTTTTCGTATATGACATGGCCCAAAAATTTTACTTTTTTACTCCATAGGAACATATATCCATAATAAGGGTCATTCCAGCTTCCTTCAATCTTTTGAGTTCTGAATGCAATCTCTTATTATGTTCTTCTATAGTTGTACCATATACCAAAACATCATCAATATTGACTAATATACCTTCGAGATTTTCTATGATTTGCTGCATTCTTTTTTTGAAAGAATTCTGGTGCAGCGCTAATGTCAAAAGGTAATATTTTATATTTATATCGATCAAATGGTGTTATAAATGTATGCAATAATTATGACTCGAAATCTAATTTGTATTGCCAAAAACCATTTTTTGCATCCAATTTAGAAAACTGTTATGCTTTTCCAAGCCTCCCAAGAATATTTTCTGTACTTGGTATTGGGTATATTTCTCTTTGTACATATGTACATGTTTAAATGAACATAATCCACGCACATTCTTATCTTACTATCTGGTTTTGGTACTAATACAAGCCCTGAGTACCAGTCTGTCTGTTTCTCTACAGGGTTTATTACTCCTAATTTAACTATATGATCTAAATTAGTTTTTATTTAATTTAATAATTGTATTAGAACTCTTCGTGGTACTTTCAAAGCATGAGGAATTGCGTTCGGAAGTAAGCGAATTTTATATGGAATTTTTACACGTCCATGTCCGTTAAACAATTTTGGATAAATTATCGTTGGATCAAATGTAATTTCCTTTATATAATTAACCCTATTTACGATACCAATTTCTTTACACGTATCTCCGTCGAGTAGTGATTGTCTTGGTTATTTTATGACGTGAATATTGACCAATTTTGACTTTTTTTCTTGTAAGTTATCTTTTCATTAAAATATCCAAGTAAATCCATTAGTCCCGATTCTGCATTAAATATTCTTTTGGTAGAAATATGCACCTGTATATCTTTAAAAATTTCCCAATACGTTTTATCCAAAATGCATGTCATATCGGCACCTGTATCGGCTTTGAACTTTAAATGACGATTTGCAATTTCAACTTCTACGGTCCAAAGTTGATTATTTTGACTTACTTGATTTTCTTGCGCTGTTCCATTAAATATATCTTCTGTTTCATTTATGACGTTGACGTTTTCTGTATTTCTACATGCTTTTCCATAGTGTCCCTTCTTTTTGCATTTAAAATAAGTAGCTTTTATGGCTGGACACATTTTATAAGAATGAATATCGTCTAGACATCTTCCACACTTCTTATTGTCTTCTTAATTTTGTTTTTCATTTTTCTGATACTTTGTATTGCCACTATTCCATTTCTACTTAAATAATTCTTTCTTCTTCTTAGACCTTATAACATCTATTTCCGTTTTTATATTACTCTGAACGGTTAATAATTGCGGCAATTGTTGTTTGATTTGTTCAGCTTGTCGAACTATTTGGGTAGCAATTTCTAATGTCAAATCATTACGTAGCTGTAGGTTTTTGCTAATTTTGCGATCTCGGATACCTACGCCAATCCTATCTCTGATTAACTCATTTTTCAACTCACCATAATAGCAATGTTTCGCAAGAGCGTGTAAAGACGTAATAAATTGGTCGACTGATTCTCCATCTCCCTGATAACGCTGGTTGAACCGAGATCGTTCGTATATGATATTTCGTCTAGGTATAAATTGTTCATTAAAGGCATCTTCTACGTCCTTGTATATCCCTTTTTGCTCCTCTGTTAGATTTAGTCTTAAAAACTCATGTTGGGCTTGTGGCCCCATACAGTATATAAAAGCATTTATTCGTAAAATTTCTGACTATAATACACAAAATATCATAATTTTTAAAGTGTACCTGTGTTTGTTATTAACATATACTCTAAAAAAGTGTCTCTAGAAAAGTGATTTAAAATAGTGTTATTTGTGTCCTTTTCAAAATTATTTTAGTAGTCGTGCATATAGTTAACCTTTTCTTCAAAGTGCAGATATTAACCGTACAAGATAAGTTAAACAACATTAATATTTTTCATGATTTTAAATCTACAAGGTCGATAAAATCAACTATTTTGTTGCTGAGCGTTGCGTGACACTGAAGTCAGATTAGTTGCGCGCTCTCACGAACTAACATCTTGAACACTGTTCCCAACTGTAGTAAAAATTAAAAATAAACAAATATGTATATAAATAAAATAAATGATAATAAATAAAAACACCCAAAGGGAAAATGGCGATTATAGAAGCAACCGAAAAACTTCTCTAGGCTTTAACAACAAATAATAAAATCGGAAAATTACAAACAAATATATTTAAAAATTTTTAAAAAAACTCGCAGAGAAAGATCAACGTATTCAATTCCTTGAGAGGAAGGCACGAGAGATAATGCGATAACAGGACAAAATATAGTATAATGAAAAATATAATACATGTATTGAGATAAATATAAAATAATATTTTAAATAAAAATATCTTACAAAATCTTATTCAAGTCAAATTATATATTAAATGGCCATGCGCAGAAAATATAGAAAGCACAAGAAGATTAGAAAAATTTAATCAAAATAATAAACCAAGACCAGTTATTGTAGAACTAAACTCAAAGAAATTAAAAAGAAAAATTTTCAACAACGTGAAATCAATAAAAAATACAGGCTTGGTCATTAAAGAGGATTTTCCGCCTAATATAGTGACTTAAAAAAAATATTAAAGAAACCCTTAAATAAGGCAAAGAAAGCCGACAACAAAGCTTATTTAAAGTAGAATTCATTTAGTTTTGACCATGAAAGAAGAAGAATGTCTGTTTCATCACACCCAGCAAGAAAAATTCAGTTCAACGTAAACTGGAAACACCTGGTATGACGAAAGCTGTAATAGTAAATGAAAAGAAGACACAAGATAGTGCCAAAAATTAACCTCAAAGTAAGCTAGATACAGACAAACCAATCATCTATAAATAGTCCGATAGGTACTTTCTTACTGAATGCTCTGCCTTTCTACCTTTCAGTGTAACGCTGATAGATAAACATATTAAAAGAGCAATTCGAGTGAACTCTGTTTCAAAAAACTTGGAACCAGACAAGATACAACAACCAAAATAATATTCTGGAATATAAGGGGTTTCCAAAATATTCTTAATCTAGATGCACTAGATGAAAATATTATTCTTTATTATGATATAATATGCTTTACAGAAACATGATTTTACCACAGAACAGTTAAACTAAAATTAGTGAGAGAAAAATGTAATTTTACACATATGGCGGCATCAGTTGTCATCGCAATATTTCGAGCGTTTTCGACTAAACGACCAGTGTTATAGGTTGTTCCAAAGTTTGTGACGTGACAGATCGCACGTGTCGAGTTGCTTTAATTTGTGGTTTTTTCGGAATTTTATTTATAAAGTTGTGGCCTAGTTGTTAATTTACATTAGTGAGATACAGTAGTCTAATTTGTTTTGTATTTATTTGATTGTGACTGTTTATATTTTTTAAGGGAAAAATAGTTGGTGGAACCTATTAACTGTTCATATAGTATTCAAAAATCTAATTTCTTCTCTTAAACATACAGCTAAATATGCAAAACGAAAGCGCAGAATAGATTCAATCTGCCATATGAAATTTTATAATCGAACAAATGATTTGTTTAAAAAATAAATATATTCGATTATTTACTGACAATTTATGTAACATCAAATATCACTGCGGAATAGTTATAAATATTAAACTGAAAAAAAAAACAATTAGTAGGTAAGATTTGAAATAAATAACGATAATTTCAAAACAGTTATTATCAAAAATTTTGGTATCAGCATATATATATATATATATATATATATATATATATATATATATATATATATATATATATTAGGGTGATTCATAGGTCCTATCTCTCCTAGTTGCCACAATACACGAAGTTGAAGTTTCATAATAAAGCTCAAAATTTTCAAATGTTTGTTATCAAGATACTTCTGAAAAAGAAGAGTTTTATAGAAAAGTCAAACTTTGTCATAATTCTTTTTATTTTATTAAAATAAACGTGTTGCTAAAAAGTATGGAAAGAAAGAACAAAATTAGGACAACAAAACAAAAGTTGACGGAATTAAACAGGCAGATAAATAATAATATTTAATTAGAATAAGGTATGACTTTTCAATAATACTTTTCCTTTTCAGAAGTATCTTAATGGCAAATTTGAAAATTTTGAGCTTTTCTTTATAAAACCTCTTGTATTTTTTGCTAAAATAGCCTCAGAAATAAGCTGTTAAAGTTTGTAACATTAGTCCTGAATAACACACACACACACACACACACACACACACACACACACACACACACACATATATATATATATATATATATATATATATATATATATATATATATATATATATATATATATATATATATATATAATAGTAATAATAATTTATTTAAACTGCAAATATACAGGATATAACCATTTACATAGTTACAGTGACATTGAATTTAAAAATTGATTTTATAAGTTCGTTTTACTACAGTAAAATATATCAATATTAACATCAGAAACACAGATTTTGTTTAGTAATTTTAGACACCTAAATAATGGCGAGCTTGATTCTTTTAGTTAAAAAAGGACAAACCTTGGTCTTAGTTTTGTGTTAGGCACATGTAACGGTAACAAAGATAATAAGTCTGGTACATTAAGAATATGAATTATGTTCCATACGAAAATTACCATCAAAAGTTCTCGCCTACTCTGTACTACTACTACAATATACATTACTAAAATAAAATTAAAAATTCAAACAAAAAGAGTGTTTTATTCCGAAATGGTTCGTTTCCGGACATGGGTGTATTAGGATTATTTTCTTGTTTTGGTTTGATTAATATATTTTCCATATTTGATCCCCTATTTTTCGAACATCCTATATATATATATATATATATATATATATATATATATATATATATATACAGGGTGTAAATGAAATAAGTGCATTAATTTTAACCAGTAATGTAACTCGATGAGAGCAACAATATTTCTTAATAACTTTTTTTTCTAAGTCTTTTAGATTTTGAGTTAAAATTCTTTAAAGATTTGCTGCATATTTCGTTACCCGCTCATGGAGAACAAATGAGCAGCTGCCATTCAAGTGGGATACAAGCAGCTCAAAAATTGTCGGTTATCGGTTACACTTACAGTCACAGTAATTAATAAACGAATCAAGGGAAATAACATTATTATTAATTAATACGTAATAATACAATTTTTAAAATAAATAAATTTAAATTTTGGATAACAAAATTATAAAGTTGTGTATTGAAACAGGCTTTTTATCTTTACCTGTGAATAGTGTGAATAGAGGAAGACAAGGAGTGACGGGGTAACTAGAGGAAGAGAAAAAGCATAGTTATTAGGTTATGAGATGATTATTTATCGTCGATAAATCATAATAGTTTAAATACGTTATTCAAAAAATGTAAGTACAAACTTTTGTCCATTTAAAAGAGGTACATGAGTACCAATAATTAGTCGTCCATTTATTGTTCACCAAACATTTTTTAATGAAAATTTTTACAGCATTTTCGTCTGTCAAGATGTGTATTGTGCATAATAAATACACCTTCCCAAGTAAATTCAGTCTCATGAATGAACATTATGAGCCATTCCCAAAATTGAAGTCTGTTATGTGCTGAAAACATTGAACTTTTTGCACATGGTATGGATACAGATGTACAAGATTAACAAATGTGCGAATATTAAGAACAGAATGATTTGGTGATGATTTGGAAACGCTCCGTGTAAATGCGTTGGCAACTCCAATATACTTGTCTTTATGTGAACCGTGATGTCAAGTAACATGTAGTACAGATACGAGTAAAAAATAAATAAATAAACCATAGGTAAGTAATTACAATGTCTGTGTACTCGCATTTTGACAGAATTTTACCTTATAAACAAGTTTATTACTGTCAAAATTTAATTGCAACAATTGACTCTCAATTGCTAAAACAAAATTTTTTATAGCTATTGCTGTTGCATTCAATTATCACAAAAATATTTGGAACGACTCGTCAATTTACGGGGTGGTAAAAATGCTAAAAAAATATGCGATTTCGAGAAAAAGTTATTAAGAAATATTGTTGCTCTCGATGAGTTGTACTACTGGTCAAATTTAATGCACTTATTTCATTTACACCCTGTATATATATATATATATATAAATGAAACTAGGAACCGCGATTTTTCTCGGAAGGTATAAGAGATACAAAAAAATCTTTTAAATAAAATTGTTAGTGTTTCTAGTATGCTACTTAAATTGAAGTAAATAAAAAAAAATTCGGAAATATACCTATTTTTGACTTTTTTTAATGGAACGGCCTGTATATTTTTATACTAATTGGTAAGAAATAATTTTTGCATTAAAATAGTTTAATATGTTATATTAAAATAGTTTTACTGGAAATTAAATCTGACTATGGAAACAAAATTTGACATTTGTATTAGTTTAATGTTATAACTTACAGGCCTATTCTACTAAAAAAATATGTATCGTTACGAATCGTTACCAGGCGACATGTAGTTATAATAATGATTTTTACCAAAACCCTATTCTACTAATTTATTTATCGTTACGTATCGTTATTTTATGTCGTTTATGAACGACAAGTCCACATGCCTCGTTGAAGTCGTAAAGTTAGATATATTTTGAAAACAAAAGTAAAAATGGCTGAAGCAGATATTTTATTAATTGTAGCTGAGCAAGATACTCGGCCCTATTCTGTAACTCAATCGATAACTTTTATCGATCGATAATAAATTGTAGCCAATAATAATAGTAGCCACTGAATAAAAACTGAAACTGACAGATGTTACATATGTTTCTATTTGTCAAAAATAATTATCGATCGAAAACAATTATCGATTGAGTTACAGAATAGGGGTGATTATTATTATATTACATTTTTAATATGACATTTTATATAATCGTCCTTTTACTGTACCGGAGGAAAATTTGAGAATTTTTTTTTTTTGATGAGTAAAGAAGCACGTAGAGATTTATTTACGCAAATATCACCATATATGAGAAACTCGTTGAAGTGATGGTTTGCCAAAAAAATTATAGATTATTTATAAATTATTATTTATGCGTATTACATTACATATGAATGCACACCAATATTTTGTTTTCAATTCAGATGATGGCAGCTTTACATTATTTTGTTCATGGAAGCTATCAGAAATCAATAGCAAGGAGGATATCAGTAGAAAAGGATTCATATGTGGTATTAAGTCAATCATTAATAATCATATCATTAATAGAAATTTGCAATATTATTGTTGATCATTTTATAGACATATATCTATATCAAATTTCATACGGCGCAGGTAGATATGGAGCGTGTACACTGTAAAACGAGGGTAAGAATAATAAATAATTTTATATACAATACAAATTTGAATTGAAAAACAAATATAAATTTATTCTGTCAAAATCAACATGAAGTTAGATATTATCGTTAAACTCATCATAACGATAAGTCGATAACGATATGATTAGTAGAATACCTTTTCGTCGTTATTAAAGTCGTTCAACTAAATGCTTAGCGACAGTCGTATGGTAACGATATCGTTATATATATTTTTAGTAGAATAGTCCTGTTAGTGAAAAAGTTTATTGAATTGAAAACTTAGATTATTATTTGTTGTAAAAATTAAATAATACTCAATTAACGAGAAGGTAGATATGTTGAAATATTTCCATTTATCAAACAATAATTCAAGACAAGCACTGCGATTATACCGGCAACAATATTCTGATCGCTTTCATCCAAATCAAGCATACTTTTTTAAATTAAAAAGAAAGTTACGTAGAACTGATTTTCTGAGTATGGCAAATCGCAAAGTTCGTCAAATAAATGAAAATTTGGAAGCTGATGTATTAGCATATTTTAATGTACATCCAAGAAATTCAGTTAGAGAAGCCATACTAGAATTAAATGGATCACATACACAGGTACGCAAGATTAAAAAAAAACAAATTCAAAGCTAACAAAATACATAAAATTCATAATCTTCATCCTGGCGATTTTGTAAAAAGACTTTACTTTTGCAATTTAATTCAGGAATATCGCACAAATCCACATTATCTAAATAAAATGTTATGGACAGATGAAAGCCACTTTTCCAATAACGGTATATTTAATAGGCATTATACGCATCATTGGCGAACTGCAGACATAAATCCACGCGATACATGTATTATTAATTTTCAAGTACGTTTTTCAACTAAGGTGTGGTGCGCAATTGTTAATTACATTATTCTGGGTCCATATTTTTATGAAGGCACTTTAACTTCTCAAAGAAATTTGATTTTTTTACAAAATGAACTAAGGAATATTTTTGATGATATACCATTAGCAGATCGGCGCGGAATGATATTTCAGCAAGATGGTGCACCTGCGCACAATTCAATAGATGTAACAAACTATTCAAATCAAGAATTTCCAAATGCCTGGACTGGAACAAGAGAGCCTATAATGTGGTCTCCCGATCTATCGCCCTTATATTTCTTTCTGTGGGGTGCCATCAAAAGCAAAGTTTATGTTACGCACATTGCTACCCTTGAAGAATTAAAACATAGAATAAAACAAGCTGTGAACGAGTTAAATAATAAAATTAAGAATACTGTAAATCTACATTTGTTAAAAAGGCTTAATTTTTGTAGACGAGAAAACGGTGGAAATTTTGAACAATTTTTATAATGTTACCAGTATTATAATAATTTAATGTACATTTGTAAATTTAAGGGCACCCTTAAAATTTAAGTTTTACTGGTGCAATCGTCCGTAATAAAGGTTTCTTAACTCAAAAATTTTGTCTTCATGGCCAGCTTTAATTTTGAGTAAAACTATTTTAATATTTGCTTCAATATCTCAAATTCTATTAAGTTTAGAAGGTATAACTTATGAAACTTTTTTAATGCAAAAATTATTTCCTACCAAATAGTATAAAAATATACTGGGTGTTTTATTTAAAAAGTCCAAAGTAGGTATATCTCCAAAAATTAATTATTTTTTTTTCTGATTTACACTAAATTAAGTAGCGTAAGTTAACAACGAAACATCAAATGCAATTCCTGTCATAAAAGGCGTTCTTCAAGGCAAATGTGCGAACCTCCTATTATTTGCTTTATACATTAGTGACCTGGAAAACTACCTTAGATCAAAGAGTTTAGAAGGAATCTTCATAAATACGCAGACTGACATTCGAACTCTTCAATACACAGACGATCTTGTAATCACTGGACGTTCACAGGTTGACTGTTAAAAAAATTAAAAACCTTGGAGAATTATAGCAACAAACTTGATCTAACAAAACACAGATTGTATACTTTTATATGCAAATGCTACGAACACTGTAACAGGCAATATAAAAGCGATATTAGCTAAGACCAAAACGTGCAGCTCGGAAGCCAACTAAAATTTTACTAATCAATACACCATTTGCAAACAACAACACTCAATTACATAGTAAGGCGAGAAAAAGTCTACTTCATCTAGAATTATTAGTCCTCAAGCGAACTCTGAATTGGTGGTGTGAAATTCTACAAATGCACAAAACCAGACTCGTAAAAGTTTGCTACAAAAAGCAGATTGAATTAAGGCTTAATTATTAAGCCATACAAAAGAAGGCAAATATACATCAGAGATGCAAATGAAATACAACTGGGTATTCAAATTTCTAGACAAGCAAACTTTGTTTGGTTGTGTAATGAGCAAAATAGTAAATGTAATAAATTCATAAGGGTTAATTTTATATGACTTCAGATACTAGTAGAATAAAAGACTCAACATATAATGCAAATTTCAAATATTATGAAACAACACCTAACTACTTGGAATTGAAGATCACACTGAACCAACTTAGAATTGCTAGTCAATTCCGTACCGCAGAAAAAAAGAAATACAAACTCTTTCTAAAAGGACAAGTGTACAAATTCAACAGCGAAGAAATATGCACTATATGCAATACTTACATAAAATACTATCCTGATCACTTCATATTTCGATGTCCCATTTTCGCACCAATAAGAGATACATACTTTGGCAAATACTTGCAAGAACTTGAGAACTGCAGCTTCCTTTCTGATTTATCTCTTAACAAAATATGTGATATTCATAATTTTGTACTCTCGGCTTTAAAAGTAGAATCTTTTTTACTGGACATTTAAACCACTCAAATAAAAATAAATAAAGTTAAAAATAAAATGATAAACGATTAAGACATAGTTCGTTTACAGCATGAGGTATTTAGTGTACAAATTTTTAGTGTCATGCAGTGCTTTAAAATAAAGTGAATTATTGAATAAATGTGACATAATTCGCGAATGGCCTGTTTAACTCATGTGTCCTTAATAACATGAGGTGTTCAGTGTACAAATTTTCAGTGTATGACAATGCTGTAAAATAAAGTGGCTTATTAAATGAGTGACACAAAATTCGCGAAGGGCCTATTTAAGGGGCTAGTGTACCTACCTCAAAAGTGTCGTTCGTACTTTTCTAATATCTTATTTTTGGTGCACTTTAGAGAAAAATATTATTCGAAAAAAGTTTTTATAATAATATTGTTAACATCGAACTGTTTTTGAAATTTTGATTTTCTCAAAAAATTAAGATTCGAATTTTGGTTTATATTTTTTTATTCAAATTCCAAAACATTTTCGAAAAAAATATGAACAGTTGAATGTTGAGATTACATGTAAGAATACATATGATTTTTTTCAGAACAAAAATCCTACGCATAGAAGAGTTATTAGAAAAGTACGATTTTTCGTAATGTTTACAAGTTACCATCACACTGATCAAGTGGGGAACGACGCAAGAGGCGCTACTAGAGCTTGCTACACTGTTAGAAAAATTTCTGAGTTTCTGTAGATATAAAATTGTATTATGTATTTATGAATAACTCATGTACAAATAGAAATTTTATTATATTTTAATTTATTTATAAATATACATCTTCATTAAATATATGTATAGGTATTGACAAAAATCACACTCTAATTATTAATTTAATAATATAAATATAAAATGACAAATATAATACAAAATGAAAATAATAATCCCTTTCACCGACGTGCAACTATTAACTGCCGAGTGTTTGTAAAAATAACTATAAACGTGTTGATTACAACAAATCATATTTTTATTATAGCACAAGAATATTGATTACAAGTGTCACAGATATTATTTTGCGTAAGATAATTTTTATTAAATTTATTATGTTTTGTCTCTAATTAGCTATTTAAGTACGTAACCGATGCTGTTGGATAAGAGCTACATTTAATGATACTGGTATTCACGTATTTTATTTCAGTTTATTTCTAGATTTCAGTGTGAGAACATCGGTATTATAGTGATTCAGGTGAGAGAGTTAATCTAGCATGTGTATGATTGTGAGTGTGCGTGTGAGCAGTACTGGGTACTGTAGTGGCCGCATCGTGTGAACCCGAGGGTCGCCAGCGTAGCAGCAGGGAAGGCTGTAGTGACCCACATCTGGTGTCGCCAACGGCAGCAGCAGTTAGGGCTGTAGTGATCTGATCCCGATGGTTAAGAGGAATGTCTCCGGATCACCACCGAAGCGGCAGTGGTTCCGTAGTGGCCGCTCGTGTGAACCCGAGGGTCGCCAGCGTAGCAGCAGGGAAGGCTGTAGTGACCCACATCTGGTGTCGCCAACGGCAGCAGCAGTTAGGGCTGTAGTGATCTGATCCAGTTGGTTAAGAGGATTGTCTCCGGATCACCACCGAAGCGGCAGTGGTTCCGTAGTGGCCGCTCGTGTGAACCCGAGGGTCGCCAGCGTAGCAGCAGGGAAAGCTGTAGTGACCCACATTTTGTGGTCGCCAGCGTACCAGCAGTTAGGGCTGTAGTGATCTGATCCAGTTGGTTAAGAGGATTGTCTCCGGATCACCACCGAAGCGGCAGAGGTTCCGTAGTAACTAGCGGTACTGCCCGTAGTTGCCAACATGTGTGTACGGTGTGTGAATGCCTGAACCTTTTGTAAATGATTGCCTGCTCACTGAGTATTTCTCATGTGTTAATTCTTTTACAGAAATAATCACGGCGTGAAGGAGGATTCCGCGTAACCGGGTTCGGCCAGGCGACGGTCATCTAGATTTGTTATTATTTTTGTATTAATACTGTATATACCGGTCTGGGTGATAAATGTGTTTTAATATTCTAATTTTCAGCGCTAACATTTAATCGTCATTTATAACACAAGAATGAATTCAATATACTTGCATTTTCCGAAGAAGCAAATGTTTATGGTACCATAGAGGATGTTGTAAAAATTTTTATATATCTTAAGTATTAAATTTTAAAAAATTATGTTTTTTATAGCCTCAAATTTGAAAATATCCATTTGATATTTTACAATTAATTAATTAATTAATTAATCTTAGATTTTTCCCTCAATTTATCCCGACCGACGACAAAATTATTTCGAATTTAAAATGGCACAAAAATCACCCCTGTGGTGCAAGTTGATCACCGGTAAATTAATCGCTGGAAAATTGATCGGGAGGTTAATAGATCATCGATAAACTGATCGCGTAGAGGGAAAATTCATCGCCTGAAAATCGATCGCTAAGAAAATTGATGGCTAGAAAAATTGATCGCCAAAGTATAGATCGCGGGGAAAATTATTTGCAAAAAATACGTTCACGAGGGATATACTGGTAGAATATTTCCCGAGAAAAACTTCACATTCGATATTTTTAATTATTTTTATAAATATTTAATATTTATTTTAATGCCACATAAACGACAGTTTTCTGATATGTAATACTGTAATTTTAATAATTAGTTAATTTCTTGTTGATGCGTTTCTTGTGTTCACCGTTATTTTAAATATTCCGGTATTGCACTTGCGCAAATGCCCGGATATACGCACAAGTGTAAATATTCACTGATATTCGATTGTCATTGGTCGAAAATCAAAAAATACTGTAACGTGATTGGTTGAAATTTTTCGAGTGAAATATTAATGAAAAACAACCCCCCCCCCTTGACGTGGGAGTACATACAGTACGACATTTATAGCCAATAGGGGAACAGTTTGATCAACACTCGCTATTTATATAAATAAAAGTAGGCGATGTTACGTATATACTACAGCTACTAAACTATTATTCACGAAAGATGACTATTCAAGGTCATTTGTGAGCCGTCTGATATAATATTACTTGTAGATAAATTCATTGCATTTCATATGCATAGGCGTGCAGCATGAAATATTTATGGACACATTTTAACTGAAAAATTAAGAGTAATTCATTTGAAAATTATGTATTTTCTAAATACTTAATGCCTTTCTAAAAGATTTATTTTCTTCACTTATGTTTTTGCAAAATATAAAAACATAGACAACTTATAAACCAAGAAATAATAATTTCATTTAAATGTCAACGCCACTGCGTAATTATTAGCACAGAGGGCAGTGTAGTAGATAATTATCTGTAATTCTACGACATATGTCATTATTATTTATAGTGTGTTAGAAAGTAATGCCACTATTTACGTATATCTGTCACACCACATAAATTAAATTGACATAGGTCAAATAATCTTTCTCTTTCTAATACAAAATGTTGCTAAGCTACTGCTATAAAGTGATGTGTATTCTTTCTTCGAACAAATGACCATGAATAGTCATCTTTCGTGAGTAATACTTTAGATAATACATAATTGACTCGTCCGCCATATTGGTGCCAAAATCAATGTAGTAAATTATGAAATAAAGGTGCATTTCGTATAAGTTTATGTACTAACTATTTTTCATAATTAAATATATCTTCCATATTTGCCATTTTATACTTATTTAAAATAATAAAACAAGAAAAAATACGGTTCGTTAATATTTTTGAGGTTAGAGAAAGATGTATGATTTGTATAAATACCTGTAAAAATTATAACCATTTCTCAAATGATTTGCACAATTTGGAGCAGAACAACCCGTTGTTATGGATAATTTCTATGATTAATAATACTGTAACATTGATATTGCATGATTTAAGTGGCTCCACAATGGTGGACGAGTGAGCTGTAATTTATCTACTAGCTCTAGTATGTAATGTGACGTCACATTCTGTTTCAGATCACGTGACTTTTTCAAAATATTACACAAATTTCAATAATTAAGAATTAAATCTTATGAATATTTCATATTTTCTAATTTGAGGTTCTTTAAAGAACAATATCTTTTAAAATTTAGTACTTTTAGGAGTCATTATACAGGGTGTTATATTTAAATGGACCCAGCAAATATCTCGCTTATTTATTAAGTTAGCAATTTTTTTCATATAACATGATTTATACAGGAACATGTAAGCTACTTGATGACGGATGTACATTCCTTATACCACTTCCGGTTTATGAGTAATTAATATCTACTTTGAAATTTCAAATGGAACATATTACATTTTTTTACAAATTTTAAAAGTGAATCAAATTTGCTTTACAATTATGTTAAATAATCCATATGTTACACTATTAAAAATTAAAATGGTGGGCACTTTTTTATACATCTAATTGGAAAGAGAATAGTGAGCCATGACTGTGGCTTGAAATAAAACAATTAACTAAAACAATTGTAACTATTATTATTAAACGAAATAATATTTTTTTGTCATAATAATACAGAGAATAAGAATAAGGAACACAAGCCACAGTCATGGCTCACTATTCTCTTTCCAATTAGGTGTATAAAAAAGTGCTCGCCATTTTAATTTTTAATAATGTAACATATGGATTATTTTACAAGATTTTAAAGCAAATTTGATGCACTTTTCAAATTTGTAAAAAAATATAGTATGTTCCATTTGAAATTTCAAAGTAGATATTAATTACTCATAAACCGGAAGCGGTATCAGGAATGTACATCCGTCATCAACTAGCTTACATGTTCCTGTATAAATCATGTGATATGAAAAAAATTGCCAACTTAATAAATAAGCGAAATATTTGCTGGGTCCATTAAAACATAACACCCTGTATACATTTTTTGCAACAGCACTATTCGGGCTGAATTTTGTGCGTCAGGCTAGGTTATTGTTATATTTACACAAGAGTCATACTTGGAAAATTCGGGTCGAGTTTTGTGCGTTAGTTTAGGTTATTGTTGTTATATTTATATTGGGACACTTTTTACTCCCGCAGTTCTCAATATGCACAACAAAATATTGTACAGTAGGGAAGGACAGTTGTCTGAGTTTACGCTGCAACTCAGACCGTCGGTGGTAGGGGTAGAAGAGAGAATTTATTCTAATATATATTAACAGTGTACCAATATGCGGCAAGCCGTCACCTTTAGGTAAGTGTGTGTGTGTGTGTGTGTGTGTGTGTGTGTGTGTGTGTGTGTGTGTGTGTGTGTGTGTGTGTGTGTGTGTGTGTGTGTGTGTGTGTGTGTGTGTGTGTGTGTGTGTGTGTGTGTGTGTGTGTGTGTGTGTGTGTGTGTGTGTGTGTGTGTGTGTGTGTGTGTGTGTGTGTGTGTGTGTGTGTGTGTGTGTGTGTGTGTGTGTGTGTGTGTGTGTGTGTGTGTGTGTGTGTGTGTGTGTGTGTGTGTGTGTGTGTGTGTGTGTGTGTGTGTGTGTGTGTGTGTGTGTGTGTGTGTGTGTGTGTGTGTGTGTGTGTGTGTGTGTGTGTGTGTGTGTGTGTGTGTGTGTGTGTGTGTGTGTGTGTGTGTGT
>OY720457.1:31826214-31903714 GCA_963082715.1 Harpalus rubripes
TGCCAGCAATATAAAATTCAAACAACAAAGAATCTGCGAAAATATAAAAAAATCCTTGCAAACAAAATTAAGAGTCATACCTGCAAAGTAAAAAATTGTATAAAAGTAAACTAGAAAGTCATAAAAAAGTTACGAAATTATAATTTAAAAATGTTTAGCTAACTTTTCAAACAACTTTCAATTTTAGCAAACAATAAATAAACTATATTCTAAAAATCAGTTTATCATAATAAGCCAATTGAAGAATGCTAACAATATTAAATACAAACAAAATAATACTCACAAACTTAAACAGTGGTTGTCTTCATCCTCAATTATATAGTAGTATTAGGTTGGATGAATTACAAAGTACATATGTAACTTCACAAATAATAAAGTAGCAGGCTGCGATGATTTAAATTTCGTCTTCTACAAAAATCTCGCTGAGAACTGGATGCATTATATTCTCATTTTTTTAAATAACATTTTATGTAATGTGTTCGTACCTAATGATTGGCTGAAAATAAAAATGAATATGCTTTTTAAAAAATGATATCCAAATTTACCAGAAAATTATCGCGGGATTGCCCTCGTAAATAATTTTTGTAAAATATTTACCCAGATTAGGTTGAAAACATGATTAGAAAATAATAATTTGTAGAAAGAAAATCTATTCGGGTTTAGATCGGGGAGAGGTACGATGGAATATATCTTTTGTCTAATGTCTCTAGCGCACTTTCACTCAAAAAAGGCAATATGTATTCGTTATTCATAGACTTCAAAAGTGCTTTTGATTTGTTACTACGCCAAACTGTGACAAAAACTTTTATAATGGTATTAAGAAATTAGAATTATCCAAAATCTATAACGCAATGCTAACATAAACTGTAAATATAGTCACTATGATAATGACCTCATCACTCTTCGCGAGGGTGTCTTACAAAAAGAAATTTTAAGCCCTATCTTATGTGCACTCTACATTAATGACATTGAGGATTTTTTAAGAATCAACAAACAAGGAGGAATAAATGTAGGTGCGTATACTAATACGCGGTTGATATAACGATTTTAAGCGATTCTCCTGTTTCGCTTCAACAAAAATTTAATTTATTAGCACAATATTGCGTCAAAAACAACCTAACTGTTAACAGAACAAAAACGAAAATCTTGCCCTTATTTCGTGGCCGAAAACCAGCCTTGCCTACCTTCAGGTATAAAAATTGTAATATAGAAGTAGTCCCAAATTTCTGTTATCTTGGTAATGTTTTCATCTCATCGGGAAAGTTTTATGAAAATAGCTCATATTTTAGGTATAACAAATGTTATTTCATATATCGAAATATACTTTCTGCAACGAAAAGTAAGTTAAAACTTAATAATTTTTCAACGTAAAATTAAATGTTTATTTTTCATTAGAATTACGTTACTTGCTACCCATTTATTTTAAAATAACGTTTTTTTCACGTTTTCTTATTCAATATTATTATATATCGATATATACTTTCTATAAAGAAATGAACGTTAAAACTTAATAAATTTTGGACGTATAATTAAATGTTTATTTTTCCGTTAGAATTACGTTATTTGCTATCCATTGATTTTAAAATTACGTTTTGTCTTTTGTTTTAGGTTAAGTAAACGTTACATTATATACCGAAATATTTTTTTTATAATGTGAGCGCTATTCTTAACAATAATAATTTTTGTTGTATTTTGTTCAGGGGTTATTTAATAAATTCTTTACGCAATTAATGAGTATTATTGATTGCATCACCTTATCATTGGGACAGTAGCTTCGTGAACGTTGAGGAGAGTGGTGTGCTCTCTCTCAGCGTATTGTGTTTCAGGTGCCGATTGTGGACATTTTTCAGAGAACAGCGTTTGTGAGTTGGTGCGATGCCATACTCAGAGGGTGTGATGCCCCCAGCGTTTGTGAGTTGGTGCGATGCCATACTCAGAGGGTGTGATGCCCCCAGCGTTTGTGAGTTGGTGCGATGCCATACTCAGAGGGTGTGATGCCCCCAGCGTTTGTGAGTTGGTGCGATGCCATACTCAGAGGGTGTGATGCCCCCAGCGTTTGTGAGTTGGTGCGATGCCATACTCAGAGGGTGTGATGCCCCCAGCGTTTGTGAGTTGGTGCGATGCCATACTCAGAGGGTGTGATGCCCCCAGCGTTTGTGAGTTGGTGCGATGCCATACTCAGAGGGTGTGATGCACCCAGCGTTTGTGAGTTGGTGCGATGCCATACTCAGAGGGCGTGATGCCCCCAGCGTTTGTGAGTTGGTGCGATGCCATACTCGGGACGGGTGTGATGCCCGAAGTATTAAAACGAATGCGAGTAATGACTTTGCATTCCTGGAGGGTGTTGTTGCCCGTGTGTACGCTGATAACTGAATGATTGCGTAAGTCTTTAGTTCAATTAGCAATATGCTTGCTTGTTCTATTGAATTAATTACTATCTTGGAGTGTGAGGTAACAGTAATTAAAGACTACAATTAGTAGGCAGGCAGTTATTATGAATGGATCAGTATTGATTTGGACACGGAGGTGTACAGATCAGTGGTGAGTGTTAGTGCACTGTGGAGTCGTACGGTATCACTGTGATACATTTATTGTGTTATTATTTGGGCCTAGCCTTGTGCTTACATTTCAGAAGTGGGATCGGAATCTTCGTGCTGCTCGTGAGAATAGCACTGCGAGTGCAGTTATATACGATGGATTCCTCCAAAGGATATCGTACTGAACCAAGAGGTAGACGGCGCAGGCGATCTGCAAGCCGTAGCCATGATAGCTCGTCTAGTAGTACCTCTGAGTCTAGTGAACGATCTAGACCACGGCGTAAACAACGACGACAACGTTCGGGTGAACGTCGGTTGGGTGAATTAACAGAAATTGTTAGCAATCTAACAAAAGTGGTGCAGAGCCAATCAAGGACGCCCAATCCCCAGCCGTCAACTTCACACGCGTTCCGTGGAGATGCCGTGCCCCCGTTCTCAGCCGAGGACGCAAACCAGGACATTGTGAAGTGGGTACGAAAGGTGGATGAGTTACGAGTGTTATTTGGTTGGTCTGAAGAGACTACAATATATTACGCACTGGGGAAGTTGAAGGGTCTGGCAGCCACATGGTACAGCGGACTGACCTCAGTCAATCACACATGGGAAACATGGAAGACTATGTTGAGTCGGGCGTTTCCCTGCCAAAAAGATTATTGCTCCCAATTAGAGGGAATGTTGCAGCGAAAGAAACGGCCAGAAGAGAGCATTGCTAGATATTTTTATGAAAAGAGCGCGATGATCTCCGCTTGCAACATTAAAGGTAGAAATGCAGTGTCCTGCATAATAGGCGGCCTTGTAGACGAAAACCTCCGTTCTATAGCTAAGGCTGGAGATTACGGAACACCGGAAACACTGTATGAGTTCTTGCGAACTTGCAGAGAACAGCCAATATATAAACCGGATGCTCACCCGAATTCAAACAGGAAAATATCACATCATCGTCGACGGTTTCACCGCACACCGTATCACCGCCAGGATCGAAAGGAGCATCAACCAGAACCACAACGACGTACTAATGCTATTTGTTTTAGGTGTAAGGAGGTAGGACATTATGCTATTAATTGTCCAAAGAAGAGCGCACACCCGGAGAAAATAGCAGTAAAGAAACCAGCTAGCACCGCATTAGTTACCAATTCCACATCGGAGAACTTAAACGAAAAATATTACGTAAACGCTTTGGTAAATGGCCAACATGTCAGAGGATATGTGGATTTTGGGAGCAGCTGTGTCACGATCACCGACGCACAGGTAAAAGAACTTGGGCTCCAAATTAACCCCGCTAATAAGAAAGTTATACGAGGTTACGGTCATGGCCAAATAGAAACCACAGGAAGTACATCCTTCCAACTAAAGGTAGACGAAGCCACTGTGCTAGTCACTGCGGATGTAAGTACTCAAGATCAGAGTATACCAGTCTTGATCGGACAGCCATTCACAGAAAGCGAGAATATTATTGTGGAAAAAGATAGTAAAAGACTGAGAATACGAGAGAAGACTACAGATTTAAAGACAGAAGAGTCTAAGGAGAATGAATATGAACCAGTTGTATGGGCAAAGAATGCGACAGTGATCCCGCCTAATCATTTGGGGCATGTTGCTGTCACCACGAAAGAGAAATGCGAGAAAGATGTATATGTACCTGCGAAGATTGTCAAACAAGGAGAACAAATCTTTTGCATACCAGAAGTAATTCTACGATTGAATTCTGATGAGAACCACATACCTGTTATTCCTGTAATGAATGTATCAGAGCATGATTTAATATTCAAGCCAAATCGTAAAATCGCACAGGGCCACTTTTGCAAAGAACTTGACGATCATGCAGTATATATATTTCATACAAAAGAACAAAGGTTTGAACCACTTGATATGGAGAAATTAACGGTTGGACCAATCTCTATGAACGAACGTGAGGAGCTATTTACTCTTTTAAACAACTATAGGAGGTGTTTTGCACTCACTACTGGTGAGTTGGGGACAGCACGTTCCGGAGAAATGAAAATCAAACTTTCAGATGATATGCCTATTTGCTACCGACCGTACCGGATGTCGCCTACAGAAAGAGAGACTGTCCGAAACATAACGAAGGAGTTATTAGATGCGGATATTATTAGGGAGTCGCAGTCGCCCTATACTTCACCAGTGCTACTCGTGAAAAAGAAGGACGGCGAAAATCGTATGTGTGTGGACTACAGAAAATTGAACAGTCGAACCGTTAGAGATCATTATCCGCTTCCACGAATTGACGACCAAATTGACAGACTGCACAACTGTAAGTATTTCACTTGTTTAGATTTACGAAGCGGCTATCATCAAATTCCAATAGCTGAGGAAAGTCGGTACTTAACATCATTCGTCACGCCGGATGGACAGTACGAATATAATAGGATACCATTCGGACTGGCCAACGCACCCAGCGTTTTCCAACGGCTAATGAACAAAGTCCTAGGATCCCTTCGTTATGATAGTGTCACGGTGTATCTTGATGACATATTGATCCCAAGCTCAACAGTCCAAGAAGGATTAAAGCGGTTAGAGGAAGTTTTACAGGTGTTACAGGATGAAGGGCTGACACTGAAACTAGAAAAATGCAAGTTCCTAACCACGTCAGTCAATTATTTAGGATTTGAAATAGACCAAAACGGAATCAAACCTGGATCACATAAAATACGAGCGATATGTGAATTTCCCACACCAACAAACGTTCACAAAGTCTGCCAATTTTTAGGATTAACCACATATTTCAGACAATTTGTACCGAATTTTGCGAAAGTTGCTAGACCATTGCACATATTAACTAAGAAAACGCAACAATGGAAATGGGACGAAGAACAGATGAATGCTTTCCAAAAACTAAAAGATGTTTTGACACATCGGCCGGTTTTAGCAATATTCAACGCAGATGCAATGACTGAAGTCCACACAGATGCCAGTAAGTACGGCCTCGCTGGAATTCTGTTGCAGAAAAACAACGAAGGAAAATTGCAACCGATTGCGTACTACAGCCGCCAGACAACTCAAGCCGAACAAAAATACCACTCCTATGAATTAGAGGTATTGGCAGTTGTCAATTCGGTAAGAAAATTCAGAATTTATCTGCACGGACGAAAATTCACATTAGTGACAGATTGTAATGCCATTAAAACAGCGCACACTAAGCGCGAGTTAATCCCTCGAATTGCACGATGGTGGCTTCAACTCGCTGAATTCGAATTTGAAGTCGAATACCGACCTGGACAGCGTATGGCTCATGTGGACGCAATGAGCAGGAATCCAGCAGTTTCAGAAACCGCACCAAAAGAGGTTGACATTTTGCATACTGAGAACTCCGACTGGTTCCTGGCAGGACAACTAGCTGACGTAAAATTACGTCATTTCCACGACGTACTAAAACGCAACCCGGAATCAGACTTGGAAAAGAAAATTCACAAAGAATATAAACTCAAAGATAGTAAGATTTTCAGAGTTACAATGCAAGGAAATCGCCTAGTTGTGCCGCGAGGAATGAGGCGAGACATAGTGAGGAATTAGGACACTTTGCAACGGAGAAAACTATCGCTAAACTAATGGAAAATTACTGGTTTGAAGGAATGAGATCGTATGTATCCCGATATATCTCATGCTGTTTAGCATGCTTGTATAACAAGAAGCCTGCGGGATCTAAGCAAGGGTTCTTACACCCAATTGATAAAATAGGAATTCCTTTCCATACACTCCACATCGATCATTTGGGGCCGTTCGTTAAAAGCACGCGCAAAAATGCATACCTTATTGTTGTAATCGATGCATTCACAAAATTCTTATTGATGAAAGCTGTGAAAACGACCCAAACGAAGGACGTTTTGAAATTTATCAGTGAAATTATAAATACGTACGGCACACCGACTAGAATAATTTCCGACCGTGGGACAGCATTTACAGCGCTTAAATTTAAAGAATTCTGCAACAATATGGGAATTGTTCATGTTTTGAATGCTGTGGCCACCCCACGTGCTAACGGTCAGTGCGAACGCTATCATCGAACTATAATCTCTGCAATGAAAACTAGCACAGATGATGAAGAGAGATGGGACGACGTGATTCCCAAAATTCAGTTTGCAGTAAATAACACTGTTAACAAAGTTATAGGGAAGACTGCGAGTGAGCTGCTGTACGGTTACAAACCAAGAGCACCAACAGATGCTAAAATCACGGCGGAGTTGGAGATTGATCCCGCTAAAGATATCTCATCGTTACGCGAAGAAGCTTTACGCCGAATCATATCTGTGCAGGAAATCCAAAAGAAGATCTTCGACAAAAGACGCATCGAAGCAAAAGTATATCAGAAAGGGGACTTAGTACTAATCGAGAAGGCTAATGTCGCTACAGGATCAAGCCAGAAATTACTGCCGACTTTTGCTGGTCCATTTCTCGTTAGTACTGTTCTCCCAAATGACCGGTACGAAGTAATCGATATACCGGGGTCACAAAGGAGTCAACGTGCAAAATATAAGAACGTTGTCGCAGTTGACAGAATGCGACCATGGATTCCTGAAAACGGTTTATCTGATACCGAGTCAGATAGTGATGTAATGAGTGAGCAGGAATGACCCTAACAGCATCCCTCCTCGAGGACGAGGAGATTGCAGGATGGCCGAATGTGAGCGCTATTCTTAACAATAATAATTTTTGTTGTATTTTGTTCAGGGGTTATTTAATAAATTCTTTACGCAATTAATGAGTATTATTGATTGCATCACCTTATCATTGGGACAGTAGCTTCGTGAACGTTGAGGAGAGTGGTGTGCTCTCTCTCAGCGTATTGTGTTTCAGGTGCCGATTGTGGACATTTTTCAGAGAACAGCGTTTGTGAGTTGGTGCGATGCCATACTCAGAGGGTGTGATGCCCCCAGCGTTTGTGAGTTGGTGCGATGCCATACTCAGAGGGTGTGATGCCCCCAGCGTTTGTGAGTTGGTGCGATGCCATACTCAGAGGGTGTGATGCCCCCAGCGTTTGTGAGTTGGTGCGATGCCATACTCAGAGGGTGTGATGCCCCCAGCGTTTGTGAGTTGGTGCGATGCCATACTCAGAGGGTGTGATGCCCCCAGCGTTTGTGAGTTGGTGCGATGCCATACTCAGAGGGTGTGATGCCCCCAGCGTTTGTGAGTTGGTGCGATGCCATACTCAGAGGGTGTGATGCACCCAGCGTTTGTGAGTTGGTGCGATGCCATACTCAGAGGGCGTGATGCCCCCAGCGTTTGTGAGTTGGTGCGATGCCATACTCGGGACGGGTGTGATGCCCGAAGTATTAAAACGAATGCGAGTAATGACTTTGCATTCCTGGAGGGTGTTGTTGCCCGTGTGTACGCTGATAACTGAATGATTGCGTAAGTCCTTAGTTCAATTAGCAATATGCTTGCTTGTTCTATTGAATTAATTACTATCTTGGAGTGTGAGGTAACAGTAATTAAAGACTACAATTAGTAGGCAGGCAGTTATTATGAATGGATCAGTATTGATTTGGACACGGAGGTGTACAGATCAGTGGTGAGTGTTAGTGCACTGTGGAGTCGTACGGTATCACTGTGATACATTTATTGTGTTATTATTTGGGCCTAGCCTTGTGCTTACAATAAGGAAAAAAAAAATGTTAAAACTTCATAAATATTCAACGTATAATAATTTTTTATTTTTCTGTTAGAATTACGTTACTTGCTACTCATTTATTTTAAAATAAGGTTTTTTCTATGTTTTCTTATTCAATATATATAAAGGCTCTTATATTTTAGGTTAAATAAACGTTATTTTATGTATCGAAATAGACTTTCTATAAAGAAAAGAACGTTAAAACTTAATAAATTTTAGACGTATAATTAAATGTTTATTTTTCCGTTAGAATTACGTTATTCGCTATCCATTGATTTTATAATAACGTTTTGTCCACGTTCTTTTATTCAATATATAAAGCGTTTTATATTTTAGGTTAAGTAAACGTTATTTTATATACAGAAATATACTTTCTATAAAGAAAAAAATGTTAAAACTTCGTAAATATTCAACGTATAATTCAATGTTTATTTTTTCTGTTAGAATTACGTTACTTGC
Organism: Harpalus rubripes; assembly: GCA_963082715.1. NCBI lineage: Eukaryota > Metazoa > Arthropoda > Insecta > Coleoptera > Carabidae > Harpalus > Harpalus rubripes. The sequence goes on from OY720457.1 coordinate 31,834,837, forward strand.
TACTCATTTATTTTAAAATAACGTTTTTTCCACGTTTTTTTTATTCAATATATAAAGCGTTTTATATTTTATGTTAAATAAACGTTATTTTATATATTGAAATATACTTTCTATAAAGAAAAGAACTTTAAAACTTAATAAAGTTTCAACATAATTAAATGTTTATTTTTTCGTTAGAATTACGATACTTGCTACCCATTGGTTTCAAAATAATGTTTAGTATAGGTTTTCTTATTCAATATATAAAGCGTTTTATATTGTAGGTAAAATAAAAGTTTTTTTTTTACATATCGAAATATACTTTCTATAAAGTAAAGTAGGTTAAAACTTTAAAAATTTAATGTAAAATTAAATGTTAATTTTTTCTTTAGAATTACTTTACTCGCTACCCATATAGATTTTAAAATAAAGTTTTGTTCACGTTTCTTATTCAATATATAAAGCGTTATATATTATAAGCTAGATAAAGGTTTTTTTTTATCGAAATATACATTATATACTGCATAAAAGGCTAAATCTTAATAATTTCTTATTCAATATACATATAAAGCGTTATATATTTTAAGTTAAATAAACGTTTTTTTTTAAGATCGAATATACTCTTTGTAATGTAGTGAAGGTAAAAACGTAATAAATTTGTAACGTAAAATTACGTGGTTATTTTTATGTTAGAATTACGTTACTTACTGCCCATTGATTTAAAAATAACGGATTGTTTACGTTTTCTTGTTCAATATATTAAAAAATGTATATTTTAGGTAAAATAAACGTTTTTTTTTCTTAAATTGATATATATATATATATATATATATATATATATTCTCTGTAATGAACTATAGGTAAAATCATAATAAATTAACTATATGATTACTTTTGCGTTAGAGTTATGTTACTTTTTACCCATTGGTTTTAGAATAACGTTTTGTTCACGTTTTGTTATTCACATTATAAAGCGTTTTTAATTTTGGTTAAATAAACGTTTTTTTTTAAACTGCCAGAAGTCTCTGAGGGACCAAGCGGTCTTGATTGCAAGAAGGACCTGCGCAACAGAACAGAAGGGAGATCAGTGGAACTATGGCAGTGACATCGAGTGGACGACTCAGTGAAAGAGACTTGATTTATTGTTTGTGTGTAACGAAATAATATTTTTTCTGGATATTAAACTATTTTATTTATTAAATACTTTTATTAATAAATGTTACATAATTACAGTAAGTATTATAACCTTTCTAAATGTTTAATGTGTGCAATAATGTAGGAAATTGGTTTTATTTCAGGGTGCCCCTGAGATCTGTTTATGCATGCTGAGCGGAAGAATATGCACTCTGAGATCTGCGAAGAAGTTTAATAACGATACATGGCCATTGAAACATTGTTTTTTATGTTTTATATGTTACTTGTATAATTTAAAACTTGCTCTTATTTTTAATTTAATGGCAAAATCTTCTTCCATAAGGTAATTAAATTTAATTATATATTCATTATGTAGCTTATTTTCATTTTTGAATGTTAATGAAATTAAAAATTAGACAAGGAGTCAAGACCAGGGACTTCATCAAGTCAATATTGAGACCAGTCAGCTTTTTGATATCACGAATCTGATCATAAGATTCAAGAGTACCAAACTTTTCGAGCTAGTTTATATCAGTGCAAGAGCCAGAGTATAGAGCTAGGGTATTACGTTAATGTTATTGTAAACAATATAAGTGTTAGTGTAAAGCAAAACATAGTGCTGGTTAGTGTATATAAGTTATCAGTGTTGATTTAGTGCAAAAGCAGTGCATAGTGCTGGTGATGGTGTACACGTTAACATTAGAGTGAATAAGTTATCAGATTCTAAGTCTGAGGGATACTATTAAGTGAATCTTTAGCTTTAAGAGTTGTAGTAGTACGAGGGTTGCCTTTTATATTTCGGGATTGGACAATCCTAGTGTTGCAATCTGGCAACTGACAGCTCTATCGTAAAGTTTGACATTTTTGAGGTTATACGTACTCAGAACGTTTTGACATACGAGCGCTATTTGTGTTGTTTACAGTAACTTAAAAGATTCATCTCGGCCAAAAAATGGAATTAAATCGTGAACATTTTCGTGCGATTATTTTTACAACTTTCGACGTGGATTAAGTCAACAACAGTGCATCGATGAACTTAATTCAATTTTTGGCGATGAAGCTCCATCAAGGACCAGTGTTTATCGATGGTATGGTGAATTCAACCGAGGTCGTAGTTCACTCCAAGACGAATTTCGTGAAGGTCGTCCAAAATCAGTTGTTGTTCCGGAAACCATTGATGCTGTGCGCGAACTGATATTGCAATATCGTCATGTGACCTATCGTGAGATTGAGGCAACCTTAGGCATTAGTGGGACCAGCATACATTCAATATTGCATGAACATTTGACTGTCAAAAAAATTTGTTCGCGTTGGATCCCACACAATTTGTCAATCGCTCAAAAAAAGGCTCGTGTCGATTGGTCGAAAGAAATGCTCAAAAAATACGATCGCGGTGCTTCGAAACACGTCTATGACATCGTGACAGGTGATGAATCGTGGATTTACGCGTATGAGCCCGAAAGTAAACAGCAGTCGACTGTATGGGTGTTTCAAGATGAGCGAAATCCCACAAAAGTTGTTCGCGCACGAAGCACTTCCAAGCAAATGGTCGCCTGTTTTTTCGGAAAAACTGGACATGTCGCAACCGTACCACTAGAACAACGCAGAACAGTCAATTCTGAGTGGTACACAACCATTTGTTTGCCAGTTGTCTTCCAAGAAATCAGGAAAACCAACCGCCGAAGACGGATCACTCTTCACCACGACAATGCGAGCTCTCATACATCGGGTCAAACAACTGCATTTTTGAGCACTCAAAACATCGATTTGATGAGTCATCCGCCGTATAGTCCTGACTTGGCACCGAAAGACTTCTTTTTATTCCCGTACGTAAAAAATAAAATGAGAGGTCAACGTTTTTCGACACCTGAAGAAGCGGTTGATGCGTTCAGAATGCATGTTTTGGAGATACCTCAATCAGAGTGGTAAAAGTGCTTCGACAATTGGTTCAAACGCATGCAAAAGTGTATAGATCTTAATGGAGAATATTTTGAAAAACAATAAAGCTATTTTCGATGATTAATATTTGTTTTTGTTCTCTAATCCCGAAATATAAAAGGGTACCCTCGTAATTTGGGTTTGTACAGTCTTACTCTGAGCAATTTTGATCGTAATTGGAAGAAATGCCCTAAGGGGTGTTTAATTTTAAAAAGAGAAAAACTTTTTCTTTATTCCTTTCAACCCCTTTATTTACAAGGTAAGCGTTGGTGGTACACTTATATAACATTCTATTTAATATAATTATATTTAATTCTACTCGTATTTATTTATTTATTTATTTATTGTTATTTATCCTTTTTTGTGTGTTCATCGTTTACTTGTACTAATATTATTTTTATAGTTCTGTCTTGTTTTATAATTGTTTCCTTTGTATGACCATTGATTATAATATACTAGCGTATACGTTTACACGTGATCTGGGGTATGACAAATAAATAGTCAATTCGCAATCATTTTTAGACTTACTTCAAATACATAATGTACCTAATAAATGAATGGTTTTATTTAATACGAGTATTAAATAATAATGTTTGTGTATAATTGAAGACAACATATAATTGAACATTGAGGTTTTGCATTATATAAACGTGTACTATATTATATAGTCAAACGTAGAAGTATGGTAAAAAACATACGTTTATTTTATGTTGAATTTAATATTAAAAAATCTGATGTGGCCAGCACATTACCTTCCGTCAGTTCTATGTATTTTGTATAAATGCCATACAGAAAGTTCCTTGCAAAAGATTCTATTTCTTGTACATTACCTTAAGACAATTGTATGTATTTTATACAAATTCCAGACAGAAAGCAAAAGATCCTATATATCCAGTAAAATTATAACACATACATACTGTCAACTGCACTTGACACTGACACCTTTCAATCAGAATTTTCTTAATACATCAGCTGTTTCCAGAGTTATAGCATAGCTAGCTAATATACGATATTTAATTTCTTTATAATTTTTTAACTCTATATCCATTTAATATGAAATATAAAATGCATTCAAATCGCATAGAGAATGAAATATTCTTTAATATTTATAATAACATCAAATGTGAAAAAATGATATTTAACATCGTTTTTTCAAGAAAAACTGTTAAAATCTTCAAATGAGAGTACTTCCGGCTGACCAATTCTAACCAAAATCTAATCAGCTCTTCACATGGATGTAACGAAGAGGAATACGAAAGAATTATAATTTTTTGAATTGTAGTATGGAAGTTATCGTAGACGAAAATTTTGTTACACACACACACACACACACACACACACACACAGACACACATACACACACACACACACACACACACACACACACACACACACACATACAGACATCATCGTAAAAATAGTAAAATCGTGTTCTAGGGACCCTAAAACGTGCTTATTCATCAAAAACTCACCACCGAATTTTTTGACCAAAGACAATACCTTCCTTACCTAAAGGTGACGGAAGGTAAAAAGTAGTAAACAATAACGTTTGTCATCTTATAATTAAACGTTAAGGTTTTGCATTATATAAACGTATAATATATTACATAAACAAATCTAGAAGTAGAGTAAAAAACATACGTTTGTATTTAGTTGAAGTCAGCATATAATTGAACGTTCAGATTTTACATTATACAAACCTATACCTTATAGTCAAATGCAGAAGTAAAGTAAAAGAGAAACGTTTATTAAACACTTTTTTTCTACGTTACTTTTTACATGATATACTAAATTGTAACTACGTTAGTTTGAAAGGTTGTATCTACGTATAAATGTAGGATCTGTTAAACGTTCAAAAGCAAAGTTGAATAAATGTTGAAACATACATAATAAAAACGTTAAAGTTTAGTTACGAATAACGTAGAAACCTGGCGCATTTTTGCGTAGATTCACCGCATATTTTTAAATATAATTCTACGTTCGGTTATGAAAAATTTTCAACGTTTTTCTAACGTACCTATGTTCATTGGGTTCCAGCCATAATACTTCAAATACGTAATTATGACAAAGCGGCATATCGCCGCTTACTTCTTGTATTAGAATATTGCATACCAACTGGCTATTACTCGCGCCGCTCTGTAGGAATGAAGACATGCATTGCTTGAAATCGCCACTAGGGTACCTTTATAATCAGGGTATGGCCATGGCGTGGCTCACGTTTCGTCCGCCATTACCGGCCCGTCTGTTATGTGTTGTTCTTGCGCAAATTATTATGTATTTTCGTAGCTATTGTTTTATTTTAATCAAAAACACATTTAATTATTACTTTAATATGTATTTAAAGTGTAATATATTTTATTTTATTTACTTGTGTAGTTTGTTAAGAAACCCACCACGATTTCTCGCATATTGAAAACAACTATAAAGTACCAATATTAAGCACAATCATTTAAATTTTTAAAAGGTAAGTTTAAAATATACAATTATTATGTAAATAAGAACTACAGATATTAAATTAGATGTGATAATAACAACCTATGCCATATATTCTACATAACCTCTAAATGTATGTCTTCATAATAATTGTGTATCTCTTAAATAAATAAATTTTTATTACCTTTCTAAATTCACAGTGTGATTATTTAATATTATTTTATAATATATCATATTACTTACAAACAAATAGTAAAATGAATTACCGACAATGGCGGCGATCTTGGCCCATGTCCATACCCTGGTTATAAAGGTACCCTATTCGCCACCTGCTGTGAGTGCTCTCTATAGTAAAATAGTCTTACTGTTTCTTGAACATAAATGCTATTTTTGTATGTCGCTTTGTCAATTATAGTTTTTTAGCTGGACACGACAGATTCAAATTTCTTGACACAAAATATATTTATAAAAATATGAAAATATACCATTCCATTTAAAAAATCAAAGATTTCGCTTTCGGCGAAACCGGAAGTAGAATTCAGGATTTTTTCCAATCAAAAAGTAGCATTTAACTTCGCGCGCAACTTTGTAATTTAAACTATAGGCCTAATATTAATAATAGAAAATCTGATGTGGCCAACAAAATACCTCCCGCTATTTAATTTTTAATAATTTAAATATACATAATTACGTATTTAGTTATGCTGGAAACTGTATTAAGATCCATTAAGTGTATATGGTCGTTCGATCCATTCCATATAACTAAGGTTCTATTTACTATTTTTTTAAAACGTTACTATTATTAATTTGAAATGGTTAGTTCTTCGACAGTGACATTTATCTGTCAGTTTCATGCATTTGTGATATGAACTGTGTAACCAAGGAGTTGTGCTCTTTAAAGCGTAGGCTCCGGGATTTAAGTTATGGATAATTTTATGAATTTATCCATAAAATATATAGAAAAAGTGTTTATGCAAATCTGTAGAAAATATATTAGTCTTTAATTTTTATAATAACATAAATCTCGAAAAAATAAAATTTTAAAGTATTTTTCAAAGAAAAACTATTTTGAGCTTCAAGTAAAGTGCCATTTCCGATTATCCATTTACACTAAAATCTAATGGCTTTTACGCACGGTAGAAATACAAGGTTTCAAAATTTTCTGACTGATAGTATTTGAGTTAGAGTGGAGGATCCATAAGCCATACACACACATACACACACACACACACACACACACACACACACACACACACACACACACACACACACACACACACACACAAACACACATACATACACACCTGCAGAGACATCATCGTCAAAATGTTGAAATTGGATTCTAGGGACCGTAAAACGTGGTTATTTACCAAAATCTCGATATGCGATTTTTAGCACGATCCCTATACCGCCCTTACCAAGGCTACCGGGAGGTAAAAAATAGCTATTTATTTCTATTTTTTTAAACACTGTATAAATACTGAAGAAAAATCAATATATTGATTCATTTAAATTAAATATATAGTTACTTGGACATGCTTGTCATTCATGATATCTATATACGGCACATTGAGAATACAGTGTTTGTTTTGTAATTCTACCTTACCTAATCAGTTCACTTCGTGTTTAATTGTGGAGCCGATAAGTTAATGAGCAAAGTGTTCTTCGTGGGGGTAATCAATATTTAGATTTTTATATAGAAAAATTAATGTTTTTTGATTTATGGTAAGTATACTGCTAATTATTCCTATTCCGCCGTCAATAATTATTATTTACTATTGTTAAACAGTAGTGGATACTAAACAACGCGCTTGTGAAAAATATGCAAATATTGTCTTATAAAAAAATCTACTATATGTTCCAAATGTTCTCTACCTTATTTCATAAATTGTGTAACCTATTCTGAATAAAAATATATAAATAATTATTATTTATTGAAGAGAAAATTTATTTTATTTGGAATACTGTTTATGTTTATAATTCTTGTGAAATATGTTTTGATTCGTAATATAATTTAATACATAGAGTAAGAATTACTTAACTGACTATTCTGACATATTCTTTGTATAGTAGTTTTATTTATAATTGTGTAATATAAAAAAAGTGTGATGTGCGCATTCGAAAGTCTTTAATTTGTTGTGAATTGTGGAATATTATTACACAAGTAAAGTTGCAGAGAAGTTTTGCTAGATGTGTGTTTTGAGGTAAGAAATTATTTATTGGAAGGAATTTATTTACAAAAGAATTATGTTTATCGTAGGAGCGTTGCTGAGAAACTGTACGTAAGAAAAGGGATAGGATGTTTGCATGATGAAGGCTAGAAAGTGACTCCTTGGTAAGTAAAGAAATAGCATGAGAACAAAGACCCATCACAAATGATAATGTATGAAAAAGAAATGTCTATGTCTAAGAAAGCACTTGAGATAGACGATAAGGTAGATAGTGAGATACATAGGTATAGAGATAAGTTACAGATTTTGAAGTTAGGAATAAAGACAAAATTATATTATATATACAAATGAGAAAATATTTACCTCATAAACTAAAAGGAAGAAAATATAACACATACATAAATAATTAATTACAAAACATGATTATGAGTGTGTGTAGGTATATATGTATGTGTAAGTACCGTGGCATGTGCGTATGTGGACGTAGTCGCCACATAGTAACTAACCAATAATAATTTTAAACACTGAATAAAATTTAAAAATGACTGGCTTTATATATGTTTCTATTGGTTACAATATTTAGCAACGTTGCAAAGACTTTCTATATAATTGGGGTGAATACCTGCCAGTTTTGTTGACAATATTTAAATGTGTGACTGCCAGTTTAAATTAGGATTAGTGTGAGCACCTACAAGTCTGTCAATGTCTTGTTGTTGAAATTGGTCGCGTTCGGCCGCACCTAGCAGCTAGCTCGCTAATCTTGCGAACTGCATTGAATAACCGCTGGGTTCTTGCCGCTAATCTAGCGGACTGACGAAAACAAATTTCGCTAACTCTCCTAGCCTACTGCTGAAACTGTCAAAAATGGCAGATATAGCGCCTGTACATTCAAATTAAGTTATTGACTATGAATATGAAAATATATTTGTTGCAAATATCGCAACTTCGTATTGTGAGAAATTTAAAAATAATGCTATATCCGCATTATTATTTTCTCATTTCAGAACCTGGTAAGTAATATTGAGTAATAAATTATCAACTAGCATGTTTGACATATTCCTTTCCACAAAAAAATTAAATTTATGTAGATATTTATATATTGAAACAAATAGACTATACTTTAGTTTGACAGATTATGGCTTTTAGAATACACACAATAAAGAATACATTTATTATTCATGAATGTTAATCTCTTCTCGCCTTCTCTTTACTCGTGTCCATTCGTCTTGCACACACACGCACTCACTTTCTCTCTCTCTCTCTCTCACACACACACACACACACACGCGCTTCCTGTCGCTCGTCACCCGCGTTATATTCGTGCGCGTGTGCGTTGGCATAGGCAACGGAATTTCCACATCTCGGCCGTCCTGCGTCTTGAGCGACCCGGGAGAGTGGCCATCATCGGAATTCGATTCGACACCATCTTCCTCCATGGAATTAAGAATTCGGCATGCGGTAAAACCAAAATATTTAGGTTTTAACTTTGATCCTGAGCCAACCTGCGTTTTTCTGATAGCAACCAAATCGTTGATTCCGTATTGATAATCACCGGTTTTCTTTTCTTGTTGTAAATCTACTCGTTCTCTAATTGCACTTTTGCAATTTTTTCCTTAGCCCTTCTTCTTAAATCTTCTCTATTAGCATCAAAAGTCTTTACCGTCTCTTCTTCTTCTTCGATTAACGCTTTTAATTTCAGATCTTCTTAACTTCTCATTGGAGTCCCTGTGAACAGGTCAAATGGTATAATTTGGATTCTACTATGGTATGTAGAGTTTAATATCCGTTGTAGTCTCCCCACATGCTTATACTATTTTAATAAATCTTCAATCGTAAGTTTTGACAAGACGGATATGATCACAGAATTAACTCGCTCGACTTGATTGCAATAATTGTTAAAATCTCTCGAGATAGCTTCGGTATATAATAGTTTTTTTTTGTATCAGCTATTCTACCATTTTCTTGCTAAATGTCCTTCACCACGTACGTTTTCTATCAGTTGCATCTGCATAGCTTTTGGTATACAAAGTAAATCTTATTCATTCCCTTGTTTACACAAGATACCATTCCTCAATAGGTAGTCCTCAAATGGTCCATTCTTCACGAATTCTTTCAGTTTTTATTTCATTATCCCGATCTTTATTTTCTTTGTTTTGCGATAAACAGTTATTAGTTTCTATAATATTTACTGCTCTAAAAATAGTGCTCATCTTGCTATTCGAGATGAAAGTTTAGATTTATTCCTAGTGTACCCTGTTAAACCTTGGAAACTTTGAACTTGTTTGACATCTTTGAATTGTGGAAACTACATTACGACTTTCGTCTTATCTGGGGATGGCAATACTGTTCCGTTTTCGATTACATACTCCTGGAACTCGATTCTGCGCGTAATTAAATGGCACTGTTTTTATTTATTTGAAGTATGTATTCGTTTGTTATTTTAATGCTTCTTCAATCGGCTCTTCTTCGCCTTTAGCCAAGAGCCAAGATAATTAGGTCATTCATATAAGGCAGGGAGATATTTTCAATTTAATTATTGAAAATACTTGGTTTTTAGTTTCACAATTATTTTATTTTGATAACCAGTTTCGCTACAACATTAGCATCATCAGATCTTCCTTAACGTATAATTATAAATATATAAATATGTCTAAATTATATGTAAGAGCTGACACAATTAAAGAAATATTTTCAATTATTAAATCTCGAAAAATGGTATTAATGAATTTCTTGAAGATTGCCGGTGAATTACAAAGCCCTAAATGCATCATTCTAAACTAATATAAGTTTCGGTGAGTGGCAATTGCTTTTTTCTGCTACATCTACTTGGAAAAATCCATTCTTCAAAAGTCAATGCTGCTAAATATTGTAGTTTTTTGCAGCTTATTTAATATGGCTTCAATTACAGGAAGGGGATATCGGTCCTTCACTACGACTTTGTTAATTCCTCTGTAGTCTATGCATAATCGGTAATCCCCTCCTTTCTTCTTAGTCAAAACCACTGAGCTTGATGAACTCTGATGAACTTAATTCAATGATGTCGTCTCTGATCCAGTCGTTTACCTGCTTGTCGACGACATATTTTTTATGAATGGTAGTCTTCGTGGCGTACTTGAAATGGGTTCATCGTCTTTTACAATTATCTTCATTTCTATCTTCGTGCTTTGGTTTTTATTTGGCTTATAAAATGCTAGCATTTTTCATTTCTTATCTTGCTTCTGCCCTTGCGTCTTCTTTTATGTCTGGTTCGGCATCTTCATTTTCGATGTTTATTTAAAAAAATATTAGCGTCTTCTGTTAATTTTCTTGTCCGTATCGTGTCTTTATATATAGTTACTTCCGCTTTAGTCAGCAACTTAGCGCCAACTATAACTTCACAATTCATTGTCTTTATTTTGTATTTTAGAGAGGATAGCCGAATCATCTACCAAATTATTGATCAATTTGTATAAATATAAACATGACTGCATTTTCCTTCGGTCGTCTAAGGACAGAACTCCGAATTCGATTAGACAGTTATTGTAATTAAATTCATTAGTAGGGTAAACATGATATCGTTTAAAGTAAATATACCTAACAAATTTTCTTTGTAAAACTTCAATAGAATCTATATGTTTATTATAGGTAGGGCTCCATATTTGTAAACAATATTCCAGCTTAGATCTAACGAAAGAATAATATAAAGTGTTTAAAATATGCTAGTTGTGAAATGAGCGTGTATTTCTAATAATGAAACCGAGGTTTCTATGCGAGCTTTTAAGCATACTAGTGATGTGTGGAACAAAACAGCATTTATTATCAAAAAGTATGCCCAAATCAGTAACTTGTGTGACACGTTCTAATATATTATTACATATACGATACTGGTAGTGTACAGAATTCTTTTTTACAGTGTACGTCATATTCTTACATTTATTGTAATTAAACAAAAGTTTGGAGGTAGAAGACCAAGCTAGAATTTTATTTATGTCAGATTGAAATTTCATACAATCATCAGTTGAGTTTATGAAGCGGTAAAGTTTAATGTCTTCTGCATATATCAAGATATTGCAGTCATGGATGCGATTAACAATGTCATTAATGAATAGAAGAAACAATAAAGGACCTAGGTTTGATCCCTGAGGAATTCCAGAGCCGGCAATGTATTGTTTCGATGTGTAATTGTTTTAATGAACAGAGAGTTTGCGAAAAGTAAGGTATGAAGCGATGAGTTATACTAGATTATTTGAAAAATTTAAATAACATTTAAGTTTGACTAGTAAAACTGTATGACTTTGTCGAAGGCTTTTGCAAAATCTGTGTATATAACATCAATTTGTTTATTGTCATGCAGGGAGTTAAGTGTGAACTCCGTAAAATTCATTAGGTTTGAAGTGGTATACCTGTCAGTGATGAATCCGTGTTGGTGGATAGATATATTGTTAATTACTGATGATTGTAATGAATTATGGATAATTTTTTCAAATATTTTAGCTAAATATGATAAAATTGCAATAAGCCGGTAGTTGGATATATTGGAACTGTCACCAGATTTTAGGATGGGGACAATTCGTGTAACCTTTAACTTATCAGGAAACGTGCACTTGGCAATACAAACGTTAAATAAAATTAATAGTGGTTCCACAAATATCTCAGCGCATCCTTTGATAATATATGCCGGGATATTATCAGGGCTGGGATTTCGTGAAGGCTTTAATTTGTTAATAGCGGCCAGGATATCAGATTTTGAGATGGATTCAAACGTTATAGTGTCATGTGAAATGAGAGTATCATAGGCTGGAATAAAATGTTCATTATCTTTACGGTGATAAACACTTGAAAAATAATCTGCAAATGCATCTACAATCTGTGGAGTATAGTCATAAGTTGTATTATTAAAATGCATCAAACCAGGAATTCAGGATCTTCTACTTTTAGAATTAATAAAAGACCAGAGCTGCTGAGGATTGTGAGAAAGATTTATCTCGATATTAGCTAGATATTGCTTATGGGACTTAGCAATGTCAGTTTTTATTTTAGTTCTTAGAGATTTAAATTCATTGTGGTATGTAGTTTGACCCGTCTGTTTGAATAGTTTGTGGTAATTTTCTTTTTTTTTTTTTCAGATCATTAATAATTTCTCTAGTGAACCATGGGGGATACTGCGACTTAATGATTTTAGTACGTGGAACACAGACGTTTAATATATCATAATATATTGCATAAAATTTATCCAAACATTCATTTACATCCTTATAATCTATAAACACATCCCAGTTCACTTCAAATAATAGCTGATATAAAAGGTGGGAGTCGGCACAAGGAATGTTAAAGGTAGGTTGATCGTTGGTTGTGGAATTAATGCAATGGGAATTATTAATATTTAGAGAGGCTGGAGGAAAAGATGCAAGGAGCGCTGGTGGTATTTATCCTCACCAACAAGGGCCTGATCACAGACAGTACAAGGTATGTTAGATACTACAATATCAAGCAATTTATTGTGACAGTTAGTTACATGATTATACTGTGTGGCCATAAAAAAGTTACAAAAACAATCAATTCTAGAGTTCATGTTACTGGTTTCACCGTTAATGTAAAAATCATTTAGATTACTCATATTGAAGTCCACTAGAATCACAAAGTTATTATTTTGCAAAAAGTGACATGTTTCAAGACACTCATAAATATATTTGTGTTGTACTAGAGAGATAGGCGGTGAACAATAAACAAATATGATATAAAAGTAGTTCCCAGGTGACATTTTAACACGTACACATATATCATTGTTTGATTGTGGGTCTAATGTAAGTTCTATAAAAGTTGACTCGTATTTGTTATGTACAGTACAGAAAACTCCACCACCTCGAGATTTGATACTATTGACAAAGTGTCTGTCATTTCTATGAATATTATATTTATTGGTCGTTAGCTCGGAATTGTGGACCGAATTTTGAAGCCAGGTTTCCGAAATGGCAATAACGTCAAAAGCAGAGTAAGATGAGTTGTTATAGAATTAGCTTAGTGTTTAAACCTCTAGCGTTTTGGTAGTAAATATGCCTTTTTTGATCCAAGAAAAATAAATTTTCAGTAATTGAGAAAAATAATTTAATTCAGATGACAATATAAAATAGGGAAGTATAAAAAGAATAAATACTTCTTGCAAGAATAAACTACTTAACTTTAAACTTAACTAAATTCAAGGTTATATGAAAAAGAATAAGTAGAGGTGAATAACCTGCGCAAGTAAATTATACAAAGAACAACAAAATTTTACAAGTTAAAAAAAATCAAGAAAAAAATTATATTGATGTACGAATACATTTAATAAGCTCCATATGTGAAAAAAATATGTATCACACTACTGTAGTTTACCAATGTCGTCGGATAAATTCACATTTTTTATTTCATTGCCACACTTATAGACTATATTACCGTCTAAAGACCACACATTTTTAAATCGGAATTTGGTAGACACAGACCGAAGTAATTGTAAACGGGACTTGGTAAGGTCTTCCTTGATGGAAATATTGGTTTTTTAGGTGTCTTCTGGCCTTCATGATCATGTCTCGAAACCGGTAAGATGTGAATTTGACAATAACAGCACGAGGACGATTCCGAGTGGAGTTGGGGTCATTACAATGGGATTTCTTACCCACACAATGGCAAATATCAATAGCAAGGACTGGTAGGTCCAGTGATAATTTAGATTTGAAAACATCAGTGACCTTTTCTTCGACGTTTTCTGCTGGTTGTTTCGGAATACCGAAGATCCGCAGGCAGTTTCGTCTGGAGTATTGCTCCAAGCGATCAATATCCTCTCGAAGAGTGCGGTTTTCGGAGCTGGTGTCATCAATTATGGCCTCGTAATAAGCTTTTTGTTCACTGATAACGATATGACGTCACAACTTCAATTATTAACTCCATAGCAGCAACTATAACTGTTTATTTGCTAGTGATTAAAAAGAATCAAATCACTCTCATAGAATTTGAACTCTGTAACAAATAATACATTTAAAATATCATCAGGCACGAAAGTAACATTCACTACAGTCTCGATGAGACAGATCAACCATTTTTATTATTTTCACGACAAAAATGACAGGAAATAAAGCTTGTTTATAATATTTAAATAAACGACTTTACGGTTGTCAACGACGATTGTCATGCACTGCCTACTGCCTACTAATTGATTGATTTGGAAAGTGTAATAAGCGCTAAAATTCATCATTTTGTTCAATCTTTAAAAAAATTAATAAATTGATTGCCCCCTTTAATTAAAAAATTAACCTTTACTCTTTGCACATTTTATGTTTGATTTTGGAAGTGTACGTGAAGTAATATGCCCAGTGCACGAAATAATGCGCCCAGTGTATGAAATAATGTGCACAATATTTGAAATACGAGTTTTCATGGTTACGTAATCGATGAAATAATGGTATATTTCGTATACTGATATCATTGCACAAACATCGATTTTTTTTACTGTTGTAGACAAAAGTAAATAAATGATAAATAAATAAATATATCATCACGGCTTATTACCCATTGCTGGGTGAGCCAATCTGTTTTGTACACAGATATCGGTAATGATGAAATATTTGCACCGTGCGGGCGCTTACTAGGCGTCACCTCACGGGCACTCATTGCTGGCGTGGAGAGTGCACCACAGGGGTCAATTTTGTGCCATTTAAAATTGGAAATATTTGTCGTCGGTCGGGATCAAACCCGGTTCCCCAGATTCGCGACCTGACATTCAGGCACGCGGCCACGAGACTCCATAAGTAAATGATAACCTGTTATTATAGTCGCCGTCAAATATGTATGGACTAATGCTTAACTTTTTTCCTTCTTCGCACCCTGTCCCTTGCCCCTTGCAGAGTTGGCAACAGTGTAAAAACTTCTAGTCCATGCTTATTTGACGGCAACTATAATTGTTTCATTTATTTCCTAATAAATTCCATTTAATTCCATTTTTGTTTATCCCAAAGTATAAAAATTCATGTTATATTTACGTTTAAAACAAATGAATGAATACGGTCATCATCATTGAAAAGTTTATAAAATAAGGAGAAAAGATGAGACTATTTTCACCATATGTTCTTGTTTTTTTATTTTTTGTAATAAGTGAAATATGATGTATGACCCACAAGGAATTCAAATTTGTCGCATGCTGTACAATTGCATGTATAACTTCTTTTATAACTGTACTATTTAGGCCTTAGACATCAAAACATTTTGAATTATTAAGTTGTACGGAACACACATTTTAAAATTTCATGCTCTAAGATTGTTTAAAGAAAAAATGAGGCTAAGGATAGTGTTATGTCATTACATGCGATCTCTACAGATTGTTTGTTGTCGATAAGAGATCTCTCTGCCGCAGAGATAAAAAAAACTTATTAATCTCAGTGGTATATTTGAAATGTAGCACGATTTTGACTTGGTTTTTTCAAAATTTATTTTCCAAGTAATCTTTAGATGTATTAAAAGACTGAGCTAAGAAACTACATGAGTTTTTTTCGGCATGATTAATTTCTTTAAGATAGGTGTTTCAAAATGCTTTATACGCTGTAAGATGTGGCAATTTGAAAGTTATATGTGGATTGAAATTTCGTGTGAAAGTTCTTGTTCATTTATTCGCTTCTAACACCCGCTAGTGTTATAGCGATATTTTAATATCTCGTTACTAAAGTACTACATTATTAATAATATATAAAATTTTCTTTAATCACAAATGAATAAAAGTAAGTACATTCATAGCAACTGGCAACCAATAAAATTTTAGTTAAAACGTACTTATCTACTAAAATCTTGATATATTATTTTTAAAATGATTCCAATGATATCAATAATATTTTTTAAATTATATTTTTACAAATGTAAGTTAGCTCTGGAAACGTATGTAATAAACTATCATAAACAAGGATTGATTACATTGTTAGATAATAATTGGCAATATTTTTAACACATAGACAATTAATTAGCAATTGAAAATGTTGATAAACTTCAACTGTCTGCCTTCAACTAACGAAACTTAACTGTCCGACTTCCACTAAAGAATTGCCTTCAACTAATTGAACTCAACTCTGAACTAAACACCCATACTGGACTCAATTGATTTTACTAACTGACATGAACTGTACAGATGTTTACTACCTTACATACCCGCTATACATTTTTCTAGACTGTTCTCGAACGTTCAATGCGTTAATGACATCGAATACAAAAGGATCAGGCCAGTAAGAGTAATTAGTCTGATCTCCCCCACATCTTTTTAAACAGCTGACTTCGATATTTCTAGTACCTTCGCTTAGTGGAGTCGGGTGCTCGAATGCTGCAATATGAGTTTTTATATTATTAGACATCAGTTACATATACTTTTTAGATTTGAATAAATATATAGTTGTTCCAGTCCATTAGTATTTATATGTTACATATTTAGAAATTACTTGAAAAAGCATATTAAACTACATAACAAGTAAGTTTCCAATATAACCGAAAGAGACTGAAGCGCTTTTATTATAATACGGGCCAGTAACTTTCTTATTTTATATTATAGTCGGTTATATTAGACAAAAGTTGTCCCATTATCAAACCATCTTAGTAGTGTTTTTTTTTCAAAAAATGCATGGTTCACTAAATATTGGTAAATAGGTAAATTTTGCAATATTTTATTTCCGCGAATAATTTTCAATGTGAAATCATACTGGATTTTGATTTCCATTCTTTAGGGCGGCTTTTTAGGGTGTAGAGCTAGTGCACCTCCTCGCGGTGCATGCTGGGAAACGCTAAATAAACTAGCACAGTCGGCGACCAGACAATCCTAAAGGATTTTGAGGATCTCCGATCTGTAGACAAAAAAAAACTATCAATTCACAATTCCGTTGGAATCCATCGTCTTTACATCATTGCCCTATGTCCAACTATATCAAGCCATTATGAACAGAAATCTGAAATATTATCTGTCAAATATGGTTTATTTGGTTCACGGAGTTTATATAATTCTCCATAAATGTCACCAACTGAAGTTTGTGTTTTCATCTTCATTGGCCAAATTTTACATTTTTAAGAATCAGAAATTCGCTTTCTATCCCTTTCTTGATAGACATTTGACAGATACGAAAATACAACCAATGTTAGACATATACAGAATATCCTGCATCTTAACTACTATTTCTACATTAAATTTATTCATTACTTAAATTTGATCGATTCCTTTACCTTCAAATATTATTTATTCGCCATTTGTTACATTTACTTTTTTGTGATCCTTATCATTAAATTATACAAAATATTCCCCTTTGCTTACGATAACACATCGCAGAAGAATTAAGTATCCAACCATCAATCATACATAGCAAATAAAAATTCACCTTCTGAATCATTATTTACTAAATTTGCTTTATGGACTTATTTTCTCTTTGTTTCGATCCAAACGCTGCTTATTCTCCACAATTACTTTTGACATAACGAGACGAACCTTATTCTTCTTCTGAACGTACTTCTAGTGCTGTTAATAATTCATCGTAGCTTTCTGGCAATGAACCCAACAATGTGGCGTTTTGGGTTTACCTCATCGCCTAATGCTAACAATTTATGGAGTATCCTTCTTATGAAACTCTTTTAAAGTGTTCCACGCATCTTTAGCTGACTTACAATTTCTAATATTTGTATTCAATCGTCGTCAATCAAAAGATCAGTTGTTGAACGCGCCTTTCATCTTCTCGTATCCATTCTTTCGTTTTAGATTTCGGTGTTACACCGTTAACTGCAGACCAACCACCCTCTTCTTTTAACAGTTCAAATGAAATAATTTGATTGATAGACATTTACACCGAAATTCAAAATTTGTTAATACTTAATCTCTAATATATATATATATATATATATATATATATATATATATATATATATATATATATATATATATATATATATATATATTCACATAGCCACCTATAATATTTGTTTAAAAATTATATATTTATAAATTATCTCATTTTTCTCGAAATTTTCAAATACATTAATAAAAAATAATACATCGTTGAAAAGAGAAAAAAAAAATGGCGGTTTCTATTTTATTAAAATAATTATAGGTTGCCATTTGAAAAATAAAAGTTGATAATCGTCTCTTGTAAACCTGACTTTATAAAAAATATTATTATTTTCATTTTATTTATTTATTTTTTTATAAAAACAATCAACATCTGTCATCAAATAGTATATGTAAAATAATAAAATTTTATATGAGCTTTTTTTTCTAATACTTATAATAAAAAAGTTAAAGGGGGAGGGGCTTCTTCCCAGACTCACCCTGTATATATATATATATATATATATATATATATATATATATATATATTAAACACGTATTTATATTATTTTTTTCTATAAGTAAAAATCAAATCATATCGACACTAACCCTTCACCTCTTCATAACACTTTCATTATCAAAAGGGTACATATATATATTGAATTTAAAATTTATATGTTTTACATTAATTGTGCACTCATGGGCGTATTCACCAGGTCAATGTTTGATCACACAGTACGTAGGGCAATCTCAATTCCAAAGAATTTTGGATTCCCTACGTAGCTGTGCTGCCAGACACTGCCCATGATGACACAATGTGCAATCTGTTACAATATACATGATGATAACCCTTTTAATAATGAAAGTGTTAAGAAGAGGTGAGGGGTTAGTGGCGATATGATTTGATTTTTAATTACAGAAAAAAATAAAAAATACGTATTTAATATATACCCTTAAAGCTAATTTTTAAAACTAAATTGAGCGACGTTATGATTATTTACAATGCGCTTATGCTTTTTTACAATTTAATTATGATATATGTGATATGTATATTGTGCACGCATTGAGCTTATTTACCAGGACAGTGTGCTGCCACTCAGTGCGAAGGGCAATCTCAATTCCGAGGAATTTGTAGATTCTCCCCGCAACTGCGTTGCGCAACACTGGCTGGTTACGTTCTGGGCATAAACTCTACCACTGAGCTACGAGTTATTGATGATGTCAGATGTCAGTTGATGATGCCAGCACTTGTGATGTTGGTATGGCGAATTTGTCGTCTATATTGGTTTTACAGGTTAAATGAATGTGCCAGGGCCAATGTCTATTAATGATAAATTAAGAAATGTGGTTAACGACTGTCGTCACTGAAGTTGTGTACTGTGACAAGTTCATCTGAATTGTCGCATTGCATCTTTCAAATCAACACTGGCATCACGCGGCTATTAGCGCAAAAAGTTCTTGTGGCCGAGTGATGCATATTTGGCATCTCATTTCAAAATACAATTTAGCTGTAATTATTTAGACACAATTTATATGCAAAATACAATTTGGCAGTAATTATTTAGAAAAATTTTATATGCAAAATACAATTTGGCTGTAATTATTTCGAAAAATATTATATATATATATATATATATATATGCATATGTTAAAGGACATTATTCTTAAGTCAAATTTTAAAAAAAGAACGTTTGGCCAAAAGTTCAGAAATTACACAGTCAATGTGTTAAGCGCCCACTTATTCTTGCGAAACTGCTGGGTTCCGGAAAAGGTTTTCAACTACGAGGATTCTTGTACGAACCATGTTACGGAGTAGACGTTTTTAACTAGAAGGGTTCATTCATTTCGTCACAGTATAACTTGTCTAGGTTCATTTGCTTCAAAGAGAGATAACACATATTGGTTAAAAATAATGGTTTCTGCCAGGGAACAAATGAAATCATCGGATAGTATCAATTGTTTATTTTTAAGTTAATTTTTTTACTTTCACAACTACAACAGTTTTAACATACTTAGCATTGAAACATTTTTCAAATTTCGTTTGAAATATTCTATTGTCTTGACGTTCATATAAACTGTTAATTACAATACACAAAATTGTATGCAATTTTGAGAACTACATTGGAAATAAGCAGCCAAAATAAACAAATTATTAGGTTTAATGGTGATTTTCAATTGTTTCGTTGCTACACTAACGGTTTTTAACCTATAAAATAATATGCATCTAATTATAAAATGTCGCGAATAAAAAGTTTGATGGTTCGGAGGGTATATACGATTCCACCAAAATCCTCTCCTCGACCCTTAGATGGCGAGGAAGAAAGCAAGTTTGAAATCTTAAATGGGAATATCTTTTTTTATTGCAGATCGATGAGTGACTATGGCTAATTACACAGCCAGTGAAATTGTAGATATTTTGTTGGTGTTTGGTGAAAAATAATAATAATAATAATAATAACAATAATAATAATATTAATAATAATAATAACAATAATAATAATATTAAGAATAATAATAATGTTAATATAATAATAATATAATATTAACAATAATAATAATAATGATGATAATAATAATATTATTATTTCTGGGTGTACCAATCTGCTTTGTACACACATTTCGATAATGATGACATATGTATTTGTACCGTGTAGCGTGACAGTTGAAAACCAACAAAATATGTACAATGCCATCATATTTTCGCATGTGATGGAAGCGTATACAAAAATAAAATAAAAATACAAAATGCATTCTATTTTTAACAACATACGTATGACAGCCCAGCAATGACAAATGCATGTCCTTGGACCATTTTACGATTTTCTTATTTTTTATATAATATGTACCACAAATTTGGAGAACTGCTGAAATAATTCTGTATTCATCTTAATTGGTTACGTTGCTAATGGCCGGTTGCGCTAATATTTTAATTGAGAATTATATAATGAATAAATTAAAATCAACGCTTATTTAAATATATTTTATACGTATAAAAACGTTTGACTCTAATTTATTTTTTGTTTATTTAAGGTAAAGATAGATAGGTAACGCTGTTTTCAGTAGGTGTTGTATTTATCATGGTAACATATAATAGCATATTCATATAAACAACCGGAAGACTTGAATACAAATTTATTTATAGCCAGCTCCTACATAATGATATTGTCGGTTTGAGCAGTTACGATAATCGTAATAATTTAATATAATTTTATGTATTTCTGCTTCTACTGTAATATAATATTTCTTTGTTCAGCTAATCCCAATATTTTTCTAATACAATTTGAAGAATTGTAAATTAATTGTTCTTAGAGTCCATTGGCCTAGGTAGGTATAATTTCAATGATAAATACCATAAAAACAGGAAACTTACTCTTATATCATAATTCCATATGTGTTTTTTTGCACCGTTGTTATCTATTATATGAGTACAAAGCAGATTGGCACACCTAGCAATGGGTAATATGCCGTGATGATATATTTATTTATTTTATTTATTATCTTTTGTTTATTTGTAAGTTTCACCGGAAACGTTATGAAATTGTATTTCTACCATTCAAACTTTCGATGCCTGATACCAAGTCAGAAAATTATTGTACGATCGATAAGATAATGTGTCGAACGTTTCCTGTCGTGTAACAATAAAAATATCACGTGATGAAACCTTAAATAGAAATCAATAAATAGCTATAGTGCAAAAAGTAAAGATGTGATATATTATGTACCAGATAAAAAAAATTAATCAAGGCGCAGATAATATTAAAAAGTGGGTTGTCAATGGGATCTCGGAAACTATAAGAGCTACGAGGTCAGTTAAATTGTTGAATTGTGAAAAATTTAAAATTCCGTACAGAACCTCGATTTTGTCTGATTTAAAATTCTGTCGGAATTGAGTTTTCCTCGCTACGAATTCTACTTCTCCAGACCAGTAGAATTTAAAATCTGACAGAATGGAGATTTCCCCAAATATTCCTCCGGTTAGATTTCAAATTCTACTGGTTTGGAGCAATATAATTCGTGGTGGGGAAAACCCAATTCTGACAGAATTTGATATCGGATAGAATTTAAAGATACAAAATCGAGGCCCAGTTTGTATGTCATTAAAAATACAAACTGAAAATCGCGATTTATAAAAAATGTCAAATAAGGTCCTAACTCCATAATTTATTTATATATTTATTCGTATTAAGCATTGTAGTCTTGTGGTTAACAAGTTAGTTTTTTTTGAAAAGTTTATAAATTCAAATCGAGGTTCAAATCCCACAAGTAAAAATGTCGTTTTACATTTTTATTATTTTATATTGGTTAAAATTACGCATACAATGTAATTGTATGGTTATATTGTATGTCATTTGTTACAAAATATATTGTTGTATTTTTGTTTAAATTTGCTAATGTTTAGAAATTTGTTGTTTAGCTGTCAGGTACCGCGTGGTCGAGTGGGTTCGATCCCACATGCGTTTGTATTTTATTCATATTTTTTATTTAAAATAGCAAGTATTTGCAGGGTGATTAGAATCTTGTTTAAACTTATTTTCGTGTTTTTAATGGGTTTTAGGCAGAGAGTGTGTGCACTGTTTGCTATAATCGCGATTGTCAATGAGCGTTGGAGTGTGTCAACACGGCCCCGTTTCTGAAATCGCGATTGTTGATGAGTGTGGTACAGTGACAACACTGTTACCGTTTGTTTTTGTTTCAACTTCGGTGTGTGCCATTGTTGCCCGTTCATTGTTGACCGTTTATTTTTATAAACGAATCCTGCCAGTATCGCTACTTTATTTGTATTAGCCGATTGTATGCTAGCGATTGTTATTTTCATTTGTTTTTGTTTATTATTGTTTTTAATATATTTTAATAAAATATTAAAATTTATTACATATAATTTCATTGTTGAAAACCGAATTTTGTCTCCACTAAGATACCCGAGCCCTTTTGGCGTTTAAGCCACTCTTTTCAGCGACGCTATAAGAGCGTACTTCACCATATTTACCACCTCTCCTGTGCTGTGTTATCAAACGTTCGATTGGCGCCCGAGAAACCCGTTTTGACAGCAAGGAGAACTTCAGAGAACGTCGAGTAAAGTTGACAGACACTTTTGACCATTACAGAGTATACACCATCCAATATTACATATATAAAAACATACTCGTTTGTTTGGAGTTCATCTTTAGCAGTAGTTAATAGTTCAATGTAATTATAAAAGATATAAAAAAATATTTCATATAAAAATTACATAATTTGATGACGCAAATTTAAAAGTGAATCCAGAATAATATTCTATTTCCTTTCCAAGATATTAATAGTAACTTTCGTATTTTAAAAGTCCACCACATTGAATTTTTATTTTACTCTTTTCAATGGTATAAGGGTTAGTGTGTTTCAAATTTGTTTTACGCTAAAATCTGATTTTTCATTATATTTCATGAGAAGCAAAAGCGCTATCATCGTGCTACGACAATTTTTTTGTCAAATGATGTTTTATAGAGAATAATAATTATTACTTTAAAATTGTTGTGATTTTTAAAAATTTTCTTTAAATATTTCTTATTAATTTCAGACAATTAATTTTTACAATGTTGAAATAGGTGTTCACGTGCACAAAGTTTTATATATACCGAAAACCGCAATGCGAAGCAAATATTAAAATTTTTCTAATATCCCATGTTAAATGTCTATGTAATAAATTTCGAGTGCTATCCGGTATACGTGTGCGTAAACTAAACTTGGAAGTTATTAGAGATACAAAAATATTATAGAATAAAGTTGTAGGATACCAAGATGTTCCATTGCAGAATATTTTTTAAATCAGTGATTTTCAAGTTGAAACACAAAGTTTATATTTTTTGGGCTCATACGATAGGGTATTTTTCTGAATTCAACAAATATTTATTATTTTATAATAATTTTTAACTTCCGTCACCTTTAGGTAAGGAAGGTATTTTCCTTGGTCAAAAAATTCTATTATGAGTTTTTCATCAATGAGCTCGTTATGATTTTATTCTTTTTACGATTATGTGCGTGTGTGCGTGCGTGCGTGCGTGTGTGTAACAAAAATTTCGTCTCCGATAACACTAATATTACAATATCAAAATTTATAATTTTTTGGCAATTTTCTTCGCTACATCCATATGAAGAGCTGATTAGATTTTAGTTACAATTGGTCAAACGGGAGTATCCTCATTTGAAGATTTTAACAGGTTTCCTTGAAAAACCTATGTAAAATATCATTTTTTAACTCCCGCTACCCTTGGTAAGAAAGGTATAGGGATCGTGCTAAAAATCGCATATCGAGATCTTGGTAAATGACCACGTTTTAAGGTCCCAAGAATCCAATTTTAACATTTTTACGATGATGTCTGTGTGCATTATTTAAATCCCAGAGTCTACGCTTTAAACAAAGAAAACGCAGTTATTCAAATGTATGTAACTGACAGATAAATGTCACTGTCAAAGAATTAATCATTTCAAAATAATATTCGTAACGTTTTAAAAAGAAAAAAGTAAATAGAACAATAAAAAAAATTAGATTCAGCATAAGAAATATGTAGGTATGTATTTAGATTAATAAAAATTAACTATTAAATTTCTTAAGCTAATCCCTATTTTTGGATTAGTGAATTTCCACTCTGATTAAACAAATATTAAACACTAATTAAGATTAAGATTATTATAAAACACTTAAAGATTATTTATTTAAACAATATGTAACTTATTTATTTATATAACTATATTTTTAAGTTCACCACTTGTTGACTATCTGTTTATATCACTAACTATACGACCCTTGTTTATATCAGACTGTCCAATACCTTGCTAACAGTGCTTATACATATACTACGGATTCGATAAATTATTAGAATATCAAATATAATACGTCACCCGAGCAATTAAACAAGTTCGGACAGTTCTGTTTACAACGCACAACGGTCCGCGGCTATTGCATCATCGCTAAAAATAGACACTCGCTCACGCGGCGGCGACAGCAGCGGCAACGGCGGGCGTTCCACGTTACACTGCCACCTCCTTAGGACTGTTTCGTCACGGAACAGTTCGTGATGACGAAATTTGCATGCATTACTCTTGGCGCATTTTGAAGTCTTAAAGAAATGATGGTTCGTTCGACTTCATCTTTATGTCCGTTAGGGTTAAATCTGCAAACGAGAACTTCAACGCCAATAAAACGGAAGAGGTTTTCTATCATGTTCCTAGCATTCCTCCATTCTAAACCATCTAGCTCACAGCTTCTTAACTTCGGTACGGCTAACTTCAAAATGTCATTCTCTAGCAGATGATCCCTCAAATCGCACAGCAAATTCCACAGGCTGTGATACGACGGCTTCTGGTACGAGCGTGGTTTTGTAACCAGGTAGTTGATGTACCGCTGACGGTCTGTATTGCAATCCCGCAGTTGTAGCGTTTTCCCAACAGTCGGACGTTGGTTGGCTAGTTCTTGTGGTCGCCCCTGTTTCGCCCTAAAAACTAAAGCTGTGCCGCGGGACATCTTTAAGTCTTCTGATACGCAGTGACCGAGGGAATAGTCTGAAGACACGGTGAGTAGATCTCGGTGTTCTTCAAAAATTGTTTCTTGAGTTATGATCCGACGAACCATTGCTCCATTATGGTCTTCGTGGTTTTCTCCAGCGAAAGCGGCTAGCTGATTAAGGTAAACTACTCTCGGCTTTCCGGTAGGACGTTTCTTAATTCTGTATACCACGTTCTTTATCCTTTTGACTACCTCATAGAGGTCTTCCCAATTCTTTTGCAGCTTTGGTAATAAACCACGACGTCTTTGTGGCTTGAAAAGCCACACTAAATCCCCAGGTTGACATCCAACTTTTTCGGCTTTGATGTCATACCGGTCCTTCATTCGGTCGCTGGCAGCTTGAATGTTCGTACGGACATGTTCATGAATGTAATCCATTGTTCACCGTAAGTTTGGAACGTAATCTTCACTGGTCAGATCTTCCCCAGGTTTACTGCCGAACACCAAGTCGCATGGTAAGCGCAACTCACGCCCAAATAAGATGTTCGCAGGAGTTTGCCTTGTTGTGTCATGCACGGATGAACGATAAGCCATCAGAAACTGATGGAGATGTTGGTCCCAGTCTCTCTGGTGGTTAAAGACTACCTTCGAGAAATATCGGTTGATCGTTCTGTTCATTCGGTCAATTATGCCATTAGACTGTGGATGTAATGCAGTTGTTCTAGTTTTATTAATTCCTAATATTTTGCGGACATTTTGGAAAACGGCAGACTCAAAATTTCTTCCCTGGTCGGAGTGAAGTTCACGTGGTACTCCGAATCGGCATATATATTCTTTAACTAAAGTTTCAGCGACCGTGATGGCTTCCTGGTTGGGTAATGGATACACTTCAACCCACTTGGTAAAGTAGTCCATGACAACCACGATGTATTTATTTCCTACGTCACTTTCTAAGAATGGTCCAGCCACATCAATCGCAATACGCTAAAATGGACTGCCAACGTTGTATTGACGCATTGGAGCTTTTCGTCGTTTATGCGGATCGTTACTTCCAGCGCAAACCACACATTTCTTGCACCAATCGTTAATATCTTCCGTGAAGTTAACCCAGTAAAACCGTTAGCGCAATCTTTCTAGTGTTTTGATGACTCCAAAATGGCTTCCAGATCCGTCATGGATCTCTTTCAACGCGTCTGGTACTCTACTCTTAGGCATAACTAATTGAGTTCTTTCCTCAGTTCTATCATCCTTTTTTACCACATGTTTTAACAAGCCACACTCAATCATCATGGAGTCCCATTGCGCCCAGTACACTCGTTGAGTGCGGTGCAACATCTTCCCATACTGGTTTGCTCTCCTCTGCTTTTAATTCCAGTATAATTTTCGAAGCAAGGTATTTTTCTTGGCCTTCGCGTAGTCCATCGAGCTGCCAATTACCGCCGACTACTGTTGTCCGAGCGACGATGGAAAACTTCTCTTCTAGTCGACTACAATGCTTGCATTCATCTTGGCATGGCCTTCTGGACAATGAATCGGCATTACGATGGCTGGTACCTGTCCTATGCTCGATTTTGAAATCGTGTTTCTGTAGTCTTTCAATACATCTAGCCACATGATTTTCAGGATTCTTGAATTGTAGTAGCCATTTTAATGCAGCATGGTCAGTTCTAATCAAATATTACCTTCTATACAAATATTTGTACTAATGTTCCACGGATTTCATGACTGCCAAGAATTGTTTTCTGGTAACACAATAATTCCGGTTTTGACAAGGTCTTACTAAAATAGGCAATAACCTTCTTATGTCCGTCTTGCATCTGGAAAAGAATGCCACCAATTCCCATGTTGCTGGCACCTGTGTCTAGTATGAAGACTCCTTCAGGTAAAGGATAAATCAGGACGGGTGCGTTTGTCACAGCATGTTTCATTTCTTTGAACTTAACTTTACAGTTCATTTACCAGATAAATCTTCGACCTTCTTCAGTAAACCTTGTCAGTGGCTTGGCTATGTTGGCAAATCCAGGTACACATCGTACATAAACCAAGAAAACTTGTAAGTTCGTGTTTGTCTCTAGGCGCTGACCAATCTCTCACAGCCTTTATCTTTTCCGGGCCAACTGCGATACCCTTACCTGAAACCACGTGCCCAAGTTAATACACTTCTCTTTGAAACAAGTGACACTTCTTGGGGCTGAGCTTTAGGTTAGCCTTCCGCAATCTCTGGAAAACCTCTACCAAATTTTTCATGTGGTTCTCGAATGTTTTACCTGCCACAATAATGTCGTCGATATAGACTAAACAGGTTTTCCATGATAGCCCAGCCAAGACTGTCTCCATAAGTCATTCGCACGTGGCAGGGTCATTGCGGTGCCCAAATGGCATTACAGTAAATTACCAGAGTCCGGTACCAATGGTAAATGCTGTCTTTTCCTTATCTTTTGAGTCCAAATCTACTTGCCAATATCCGCTCTTTAGATCCAGAGTAGAGAAAATCTGCGAGCCAGCCAAATTGTTTAGCATATCGTTTATTCGAAGTAGTTGGTAGCTATCCTTCTTGGTCATGTTGTTAAGTTGATGGTAATCGACGCAAAATCGTGTACTTGAAGAATCGAACACACCCATCATCTTCATATTCTTAATTATTCTTCCCGCTTCCTCACGTTTCGCCAGTGATAGTTTCCTTGCTGGTTGTCGGATGGGTTTTGTGCTGCCGGTGTCTATTTTATGGTGTACTACATTAGTTCTCCCGTTAGCTTTCTTGTCAAATTGGAATACGTATTGAAATTCTCCAATTAATTTCTTCGCCTTGGATCTCTGGTCGGCGATCAGTTCTTGGAATGATGTTGATATTTGGTTAATTAAACTTTCCGGAACTTCCTGAGATATGTTTCTTTTGGCCTTCACAGTTCGAATAATCAAGGATACTGCCAAGCATGCTCCAACAATTGTTCCTCTCTTAAGAACAACAGGATAAAAATTTACATGCATTAATCGAACTGGTATTACCTGACTGGCATTGATCAGTGGTTTTTCTACAACTCCAGTACCAGTCTTCACATCATCATTCTAGGGCTCAAGCATAACAATATAACAGACACTACCATCTAATTATATTTGCACGATAGATTTACTTCGTTCTGGAAGTGTAACTTATTCGGCCACTAGTACGCGCGCAGCCTTGTCGTCTCGTGGATTCAATACGAGTTCTTCTTTTTTGACCATCATCACACCATTCTTCAGGTCAAGTTTAAAAGCGTGCTTGTTCATTACGTACATAACGAGTATTAATTCATTTTCCACGTCAGCTACCAGCGCACGATGTTTAAAAGATGTGTTTCCAATAGTGATGGTCATATCTATTTCTGTTAATGTGGTAGCTTGTTCTCTCGTCGCTGTGCGTAAACTCTACTTCTTTACTAAATCGGGTCTAATTATAGTTTTTGTAGCACCCGTGTCTAGTAACATTTTCAGTGGCCTTCTATCAACAGAGCCATTCACGTATATAATGCTGGCTTGATGATGAAGGGATGCGACATAACTGATGGATTGTTGGGCTACCACATTACGGGTTGACGATTGTCCCTCCGCAGTAACCCGACTTAAGTTTTTCAACTCCTTTTTTTCTTTTGTCGATTCCATCTACTTTTGCATTTTTTCAACAGCTAAGTTTCTTTCTTTCAGCAAACATTGCACTTTCAATTCCTTGTAACCTCTCATCTAGATCTTCCGTATTTTGCTTTCTCTCGGCATCAAGATTTCGCACTCCGAATCGGCATATATATTCTTTAACTAAAGTTTCAGCGACCGTGATGGCTTCCTGGTTGGGTAATGGATACACTTCAACCCACTTGGTAAAGTAGTCCATGACAACCACGATGTATTTATTTCCTACGTCACTTTCTAAGAATGGTCCAGCCACATCAATCGCAATACGCTAAAATGGACTGCCAACGTTGTATTGACGCATTGGAGCTTTTCGTCGTTTATGCGGATCGTTACTTCCAGCGCAAACCACACATTTCTTGCACCAATCGTTAATATCTTCCGTGAAGTTAACCCAGTAAAACCGTTAGCGCAATCTTTCTAGTGTTTTGATGACTCCAAAATGGCTTCCAGATCCGTCATGGATCTCTTTCAACGCGTCTGGTACTCTACTCTTAGGCATAACTAATTGAGTTCTTTCCTCAGTTCTATCATCCTTTTTTACCACATGTTTTAACAAGCCACACTCAATCATCATGGAGTCCCATTGCGCCCAGTACACTCGTTGAGTGCGGTGCAACATCTTCCCATACTGGTTTGCTCTCCTCTGCTTTTAATTCCAGTATAATTTTCGAAGCAAGGTATTTTTCTTGGCCTTCGCGTAGTCCATCGAGCTGCCAATTACCGCCGACTACTGTTGTCCGAGCGACGATGGAAAACTTCTCTTCTAGTCGACTACAATGCTTGCATTCATCTTGGCATGGCCTTCTGGACAATGAATCGGCATTACGATGGCTGGTACCTGTCCTATGCTCGATTTTGAAATCGTGTTTCTGTAGTCTTTCAATACATCTAGCCACATGATTTTCAGGATTCTTGAATTGTAGTAGCCATTTTAATGCAGCATGGTCAGTTCTAATCAAATATTACCTTCTATACAAATATTTGTACTAATGTTCCACGGATTTCATGACTGCCAAGAATTGTTTTCTGGTAACACAATAATTCCGGTTTTGACAAGGTCTTACTAAAATAGGCAATAACCTTCTTATGTCCGTCTTGCATCTGGAAAAGAATGCCACCAATTCCCATGTTGCTGGCACCTGTGTCTAGTATGAAGACTCCTTCAGGTAAAGGATAAATCAGGACGGGTGCGTTTGTCACAGCATGTTTCATTTCTTTGAACTTAACTTTACAGTTCATTTACCAGATAAATCTTCGACCTTCTTCAGTAAACCTTGTCAGTGGCTTGGCTATGTTGGCAAATCCAGGTACACATCGTACATAAACCAAGAAAACTTGTAAGTTCGTGTTTGTCTCTAGGCGCTGACCAATCTCTCACAGCCTTTATCTTTTCCGGGCCAACTGCGATACCCTTACCTGAAACCACGTGCCCAAGTTAATACACTTCTCTTTGAAACAAGTGACACTTCTTGGGGCTGAGCTTTAGGTTAGCCTTCCGCAATCTCTGGAAAACCTCTACCAAATTTTTCATGTGGTTCTCGAATGTTTTACCTGCCACAATAATGTCGTCGATATAGACTAAACAGGTTTTCCATGATAGCCCAGCCAAGACTGTCTCCATAAGTCATTCGCACGTGGCAGGGTCATTGCGGTGCCCAAATGGCATTACAGTAAATTACCAGAGTCCGGTACCAATGGTAAATGCTGTCTTTTCCTTATCTTTTGAGTCCAAATCTACTTGCCAATATCCGCTCTTTAGATCCAGAGTAGAGAAAATCTGCGAGCCAGCCAAATTGTTTAGCATATCGTTTATTCGAAGTAGTTGGTAGCTATCCTTCTTGGTCATGTTGTTAAGTTGATGGTAATCGACGCAAAATCGTGTACTTGAAGAATCGAACACACCCATCATCTTCATATTCTTAATTATTCTTCCCGCTTCCTCACGTTTCGCCAGTGATAGTTTCCTTGCTGGTTGTCGGATGGGTTTTGTGCTGCCGGTGTCTATTTTATGGTGTACTACATTAGTTCTCCCGTTAGCTTTCTTGTCAAATTGGAATACGTATTGAAATTCTCCAATTAATTTCTTCGCCTTGGATCTCTGGTCGGCGATCAGTTCTTGGAATGATGTTGATATTTGGTTAATTAAACTTTCCGGAACTTCCTGAGATATGTTTCTTTTGGCCTTCACAGTTCGAATAATCAAGGATACTGCCAAGCATGCTCCAACAATTGTTCCTCTCTTAAGAACAACAGGATAAAAATTTACATGCATTAATCGAACTGGTATTACCTGACTGGCATTGATCAGTGGTTTTTCTACAACTCCAGTACCAGTCTTCACATCATCATTCTAGGGCTCAAGCATAACAATATAACAGACACTACCATCTAATTATATTTGCACGATAGATTTACTTCGTTCTGGAAGTGTAACTTATTCGGCCACTAGTACGCGCGCAGCCTTGTCGTCTCGTGGATTCAATACGAGTTCTTCTTTTTTGACCATCATCACACCATTCTTCAGGTCAAGTTTAAAAGCGTGCTTGTTCATTACGTACATAACGAGTATTAATTCATTTTCCACGTCAGCTACCAGCGCACGATGTTTAAAAGATGTGTTTCCAATAGTGATGGTCATATCTATTTCTGTTAATGTGGTAGCTTGTTCTCTCGTCGCTGTGCGTAAACTCTACTTCTTTACTAAATCGGGTCTAATTATAGTTTTTGTAGCACCCGTGTCTAGTAACATTTTCAGTGGCCTTCTATCAACAGAGCCATTCACGTATATAATGCTGGCTTGATGATGAAGGGATGCGACATAACTGATGGATTGTTGGGCTACCACATTACGGGTTGACGATTGTCCCTCCGCAGTAACCCGACTTAAGTTTTTCAACTCCTTTTTTTCTTTTGTCGATTCCATCTACTTTTGCATTTTTTCAACAGCTAAGTTTCTTTCTTTCAGCAAACATTGCACTTTCAATTCCTTGTAACCTCTCATCTAGATCTTCCGTATTTTGCTTTCTCTCGGCATCAAGATTTCGCACTCGCGATGTTTTACTTGAAGCTTGTTGGTAGCTTCATGGTTTAATGCAAATGAGAGTGCGTCAACTACAGGTTTCGGGTGAGCTTGCTGAATTTCGCTGTCTCGGACTCCGTAGATGAATGTTTGAATGGCCAGGCATTCCAAAACGCTGTTAGGAACTGTAGAATATGCGAGACGAACTAAACGAACCATGTCGGTTTCAAATTCTTTAAGACTTTCTCTTGAACTCTGATA
The DNA here is from genome assembly GCA_963082715.1 of Harpalus rubripes. Classification (NCBI taxonomy): domain Eukaryota; kingdom Metazoa; phylum Arthropoda; class Insecta; order Coleoptera; family Carabidae; genus Harpalus; species Harpalus rubripes. The sequence continues at coordinate 31,867,710 of OY720457.1, forward strand.
ATTGTTTTTCAGTTGCGTCTGGTATATCTGCTGCAGGTGCGCATTGCCATACCGCATGTCCAACCGTTTGACTAGTTGGTCGTAGTTCTCTTGTTCTTTTTCCTTCAGCGTTTGTAAGATGTCGATGACTTCCCCACGCAACGAGACAGTCAATGCTGTAGCCTTATCTGTAGATGTCCAGTTATGTGCTTTCGCAGCCGCTTCAAATTGTTTTAAATAGTTCGACGACGAAGATTTTCCATCAAATTGCGATGTTTTTATGTGCATTGTTGTAGTACTATCAGGTTTTACTATTTTCTTTGCTTCTTATAAACCTGAATTCGCTACATCACATTTTGGCACTGGCGACAATGTAATTCTAGTGAATTTTTTTTTGTAATTCGTCAATCTTCTTGTTATACTCGTCGAATTTTCGGCAGGTTTCTTCTGAAGTTAGTTTCAGGTCTCGTTTAAACTAACATATTTTTCTTCTACTTATAGAATTTTCATCTTTTAGTGTCCTGGAATTTTCTATTAATTTTTGTTCTAATGATTTAGAATTATCTTTTGCTTTCCTAGAACGCGCCACTATATCTTGTTTTAAATCTTCTCTTAGTGGTCTAGAATTTTCTTCTAATTTTTGTTCTAATGTTTTAGAAGTTTCTGCCAAGTCTTCTTTTACAAGTTTACGAATGTCACATTGAATTTAGTTTAAGTAATCATCAGGATTTTCACCAGCATCGTTTAGTGCTTCTCTCAGTCTCTCTTGAAGGACTGATTTCTTTCCTGTTGTATCCAAATCTCTTTCTTCTAGTTCTGTCTTGAGATAACTTACTTTTAATTCACTTAATTTTAATTGTTTATTCGCCATTTTATTTATTTTTATTTCACATTTCACAGTTTAGTAACCTCTCACTTGACGCCAATTGTAACGTTTTTATTTATTTGGGTGAAGTGCAAATATTAGACAATTATTATTAAGTAAAATATAAGTTTATTATAACGATAAATATATACTAAAAATAATTAAAAGATAATAAATTTAATTTACACTATGATTAAACAAATATTAAACACTAATTAGAACTAAGAATATTATCCTAATACTAAACGATCAGATTCACTATCTCACTATAGATTCTTTAATCACGACGATCGCTCAACTTTAGACAAGGCTACAGCTTAAACGGTGCAACCGATTTTCATGAAAGTTGTAACAAACTGTAGGAAATGATTGGCTTCAGGGCCCTTCTAATGGGACGAATTTCTGTAGGATGCATAGTTTTCGTGTAAAAAATTATTAAAGATTGAAAATTGGGACAGAAACAATATTTTTCACAGTAACGATCACAGTTTTCCTTGAAAATTTAAGACGAAGAACGCCATATTTGTCATGTCATTTTGAACCTATAAATGGAAATATTTATGAAATGGAGACAATTTGATAGAAGTTTAATTCATAATTATAAATTTTGAGAATGGGCAATTATATCCGCACAGGTAAAAAAGGCCTAAACCATTTTAATTAAAAATTATAAAATTTGACGGTTCATATGTACTTGGACAGTGTTACCAAATGTGTCATAAGTAACTAGGTAAAAAACAAATATTTCTAACTAAACAATATTTTTCACAGTAACGATCACAGTTTTCCTTGAAAATTTAAGACGATAAACGCTGTTATGTCAATGTCAGTGATGACAAATTATCAGTTTTCTTCCTTTTAAATGCAATAAAATGTTTAAATAATATGTAATAATTAAAGAAAAGATGATGAATTTAACAAGGTAGGTATATGTAATGATTTTAAGCCATGTTTATTATTATGTTACATATTTTATTTTGTAAATAGAATTTTGGAAAATGTATAAGGAAACACGTCGAAAAGGATCAGAAAGGTAGGAATAATATCACAATCGATGTACAAAATTAAAAAGATAAACATTGTCATGTTATATTTGATATGTTAATGACAAATTATGCATGTATCAATTACTATAACCGATGATATAAAAACAAGTCAATTAAGATGGTACGATCACGTACAGCAAATGAGTAATGGCAAAACACATACCACAGTAAACTCCTATCGGCAAAAAGAAAAGAGGGAGACCTAGAAGGAATTGGGTTGCAGGAATCCAAGAAGAAATAAGAGAGAATGAAGATCTATGGCAAGACCAGTGGAGAATTCGCATCGGAAGACATAGTACAACGTTATAAACCGATTGTATATATAGGTATATGTAATGATTTTAAGACGTGTACAGGAAAATCATAGTCTGGAACAAGACAATTCAATAATTTTAGATAGTATGTTTTAATCTGTTCTTTTTTTGTAATTCATTTTCTTACATTACGTTTAAAATTATTTCAGATTATACATAATTCGATATCTATCTTAAAACGGTATAGAATTTAGTCTGTATTTTATTTTCTTATATTACGTTAAAATTATCTATATTAAAATTCTTTTATTCCCAATTATTGTATCGTACTAATAAAACATATTTTAAATTACATAATCATACAGCATGAACCAGAAAAGTAATCTTTAATACCTATCATTTTTAACAATCCAAACTTTATTGATATATTTTCAAATTCGTTGTAAAAGATCTAATGTAATGTAAGCACTTACTTTTCTGCAGTTTGTAACTAACTGTTTACTCTAGAATTAAAATAACACATCTTCTAGTTTTGTTTGATTTATTTTTATCTTTAAATTTAGTATTGTGTACTCATATACATGTTACTAATACAGGCTGCGCATTTTAAAAGTTCCCGCCTGAAAATTCATGATTAGGCAATCCATGATACATTTCATAAGTGACTTGGTTTTTAAAATTTTGTTTTGCTCTTATACCTACTGTGATTATTCGATTTAGGGCCGGTATTTCCATCTCCGGATAAAGTTCAGGATAACTATCCGTCAGATAAATGATAAAATATCGCATCGAAATAAAAGCATAAATGAAGTAAATTATATTGAATGTCATTTTTTGATGCGATATTGTTCATTTATCCGACAGATAAGTTATCCAGCACTTTATCCGAAGATGGAAATACCGGCCCATAAAGTACTAATATTCACCAAGTGGCTTATAAAATGTATATGGTTTTGCTTATTCTTAAAATTTCAGGCGGGAACATATAAAATGGGCACCTTGTATTATGTTTATATTTATCCTGTAATTTTGTCCTGTTTGCTCGCATAAAATGCGCAGCATTTGTTCATTTCATTATATGTTTTTATCAGTTCCTACCACGGTGTAGTATCTATAGGTGAGAGTACGAGATGCGCTGACATAACTAGCTGGTACAAAAGATGCTAACGTGACCCGTTACCATTTGACAGGCGTTTGGCAGTTGGTGTGCCGCAGTGTGTCGGTTGCGGTTAAAATAAGTTCGCGTTTAAATAGAAAATGTTGTGATATAGGATGTACAACAGGGTATGGATCAAATAAACAGATATAGACCCGAATTTTCACCTCTTGAAGTAACGTTACTTCGGAAGTAGCGCTATTTCGATTTTTTATTTATATAATTTTATGAGTAGATAAGAATAGGTTTCATATTTTTGTAAATGAAACCTATGACATAAGAAATAAATGCTTTTTACAATTTAATTTATTTTTATATCTCTCATTTTAATGTTAAAGTTGACATTTGACAGTTGAAGTAGCGATTTTTCGGAAGTAGCGCTACTTTAAGATGTAAGAATACGGACCATAGTCTTTTTAAGGTGCCAAAATGTGCGATTTTGTAGCAGCCAGCCATGATATAACCATAGAAACAGGTACTACGATTTAGAAAATTCTGATTGAAAGATGTCAGTGTCAAGTACATGACATTATGTTTATTTTATAATTTGACTGAAATTATAGAAGCCTGTTGTATGGAATTTGTATAAAATACATACATAGAACTGACAAAAGATAAAAGGTAATGTATTGAAAATATAAAATATTGTGCGATATATAGGAATAATTTACTATTTCAAATATTTTTGTAAAAACCGGGTCGCAAAAAACCTGACATCTAGCGGCATACTGTATGAACTAACCCGGTTATTTAGCCATTCTTTGTAATACATTATACATCGTGCACTCAGCTATAGATACTACACTTCCGAAATATTATTGACAATTTTATGCAAAAAAGAATAGCCGATCGAGCTGTCGTATTTTTGACAATTCTCTATGACAGTCCATGAGAAAACATTTCTTGTTTTTCGTATAAATTTGTCAGAAATACAGGCTGTTTCATGTAACTATGTAAGGCTTCGGAGTATGAATTCTAGACACCAACATGAAAAAAATCCCAATAAACATTGGTGCTAGAACGCTTCATAACAGAGATACCGAGGATTTGTCTTAAATGAAGCATAATACTGAAATAGCAGAAAATAGTTGGCTGATGGAATTTGTTTAATTCATTTAAAATTTAAATGAGATTTAATTAATTAAAAATTCCACTTATTTCAATCCGATAATTATTTAATTATTACACCTGTTATTTAATATTTCTAATACAAAAAAGTATTGCCAAGCTTTCTGTATTTAATGAAAATGTAATATTTTAGTAATTTACCGTAGTATTTTTAAATAATACTGATTTATTTATTGAATGTAATGCCTTTCATTTTAAACACTTGCTCTGGGATTCTTTTTATAAATAATTATTTATGACCCAATACAAAAATAAATAAAAATAACCTGTTTCCTGTTTTTTTTTTTTTTTTTAATAAAATCCTGGGTACCTATCTCTGTTAGAAAGCGTTATAGCATCAATGTTTATTGGGATTTTTCCCCCTTTTGGTATCAGAATTCATACTCCAAAGCCTTGAACTCTTATATGAAACACCTGTATATCCTCTTTGGTATTAAATGAAAAGTTTTCTGCATGGCTAAACTATAGAACTTTCAAAATTTTGACATCAACTTGACCGGCTTTTGTTTTTTACATAAAGTTGTCAGAACCATGTAGTGATTAGGATCATGTGAATTTTTTTCTGCAGGGCTGTAACATAGAAGTGTCAACAAATAGACATCTCGGTCGGCTTTTGTGTTTGTATAAAGGTGCTAGAAATATGTCGTGTTTGGTATCAAATGAGAGGTCTGGTTACGAACTTTTAGACACAAGTGTGGAAATTTATGACAGGTTGATTGGCTTTTGTTTTATGCATAAAGTTAATTTGTTTGATAGAAGGGGGAACTTGGGTATCTGACAAGACTGTTGACGTTACCACTTTGGTTTTAAATTGTGCGTAGACAGATTGAATGTACGTATAAACTATTATAAAACACTATCGGCGGAGCCCTAGGGTAAACTCGGCGAAGCCGAGCTTAGGCTAGTCTATAATACTAAACGATTAGATTCACTATCTATAGTTCTATTCTTTAATCACGACGATCGCCCAACTTTAGACAAGGCTACAGCTTAAACGGTGCAACCGATTTTCATGAAAGTTGTAACAAACTGTAGGAAATGATTGGCTTCAGGGCCCTTCTAATGGGACGAATTTCTGTAGGATGCATAGTTTTCTGGTAAAAAATTATTAAGCATAAATTGAAACAACCGATCGAAGATTACATGTAAAAATTTAGAAGATAAAAATGCTGTCATGTGTGACAATTGGCATGATGTCAATATCAATAATGACATATTATGAATGTCGTATGGGTTGTCGACCATTTCAATGCTAAATATAAATAAATATATTGTGTAAAATTGAAGAAAAGAATATGAATTAAACGAGGTAGGTATACGTAATGAATTTAAGCAATATTTATTGTTAATTTACATTTTATTTTGTAAATAGATTTTACGAAATGTCAGAAGTTACTAAAAACTACGAAAACGTTGATAAAGACTAGAAGAGTTCCACAATCGAACGACGAATACATGTATAAAATTAAAAAGATAAATACTGTCTTCTGTCACATTTGATAAGTTAATGACAAATTTGAACTACAGAAAATAGTCAGTTTAAAATTGAAGAAAAGAATGTGAGAATTAAACGACGTAAGGTACGCTACGAATGAAAGATATGTTTATTCTTATTTTATAATTTATTTTGTAAATAGATTGTTGAAAATGTTCGAGGTTATTAAACGACGAAATGGACGAGAAATGTAGGAACAAAAACAATAGGTCACAGTAACGATCACAGTTTTTATTGAAAAATTTAAGAAGATAAACGCGTTCATGTCATATGGTATGTCAATGTCAACGATTACATATTATCGGTTTTCATCCTTCTAAATGCAAAAAAAATGCTTAAATAATATGTGAAATTGAAGAAAAGATTATGCATTAAACGAGGTAGGTATATAAAATGATTTTAAGCCATGTTTTATATTAATGTATTATTTATTTTATTTTGTAATTAGAATTTTGGAAAATGAATAAGGAAACTCGACGAAAAGGATAAGAAGAGCAGGAATCGGTCGAAGATTATACATACAAAATTAAAAACAAACATTGTCATTTGTCATATTTGATATGTTAATGACAAAAAATTATGAATGTCGTACCGGTTGTTCTTTTCAATACTAAAAATATTTAACTATGTAAAATTGAAGAAAAGAATGTAGGTAGGTATATATAAAAAAGCACTATAAACGTGGAAGAAGAATTGCAAAAATATTGGTATACCCTTGGAAGTTCAAACAATTTACAGTTTATGCTTTGCAGTTGATCAAATACTTATTGCACAAGACTACAACGATAGTGAATACATGATACGAAAATTTATAGAAGAACACCGTAGCTGAGGTCTAGAAATAAACATACATACAGCGAATGCGTAATGAGAGGCTTCCTAAACAAATACTACAGTAAACATCTACCGGCAAAAATAAAAGAGACCTAGAAGAAGTTGGGTAACAGGAGTCCAAGAAGGAATAAGAGAGAGAGAGAGAGAGAGAGAGGAAATTAAATGAAGATATATGGCAAGATAGAGAGCAGTGGAGAAATGGCATCGGAAGACATCGTAGAACGAAGTATATGTAATGATTTTAAGTCATGTTTATTGTTAATTTATATATTTTATTTTGTAAATAGATTTAACAAAATGTCAGGCTGAGAAAGACATACGCGTTAGTTAGTTGTTCTTTATCGAATCCAGCCAGAAATGTGTTACTCATTGGATACACCAAAAATCCTACAGGAAAATCATGTCCTAATGTTTGGAACAAGACAATTCAATAATTTTAGATGGTATGTTTTAATCTGTTCTTTTTTGCAATTCATTTTCTTACATTACGTTTAAAATTATTTCACATTAAACATAATTCAATAAATAAATAAATATATCATCACGGCATATTACCGATTGCTGGGTGTGCCAATCTGCTTTGTACGCAGATATCGGTAATGATGATGACATATTTGTACCGTGCGTGCGTTTACCAGGCGTCACCCCACGGGCACTCATTGCTGGCGTGGAGAGTGCACCATAATTCAATATCTATCTTAAAACGGTACAGATTTTAATCTGCATTTCATTTTGTTATATTACGTTCAGAATTATCTATTTTAAAATTCTTTTATTGCCAATTAGTAAAAAATCTTTATAATTACATAGGGCCATAAAACGTTGTTAGCTGATCATATGCACAATGTAACCGTGGATACGTATCAAAAATACAATGGAAAAGAAGTCTTGTCAAAGTTAACAATGTGATTAAAGTTAACAATATTTTATGCAACTGGGCCATAATCATACAGCATAAGCCACAAAAGTAATCTTGCATACCTATGAGTCTTGCATTTTTCCCCTTTAATAACAATCCAAACTTTATTAATGTAATGTAACTACTTACTTTTCTACATTTTGTAACTAATTGTTTACTTTGGAATTAAAATATTACATTTTTGAGTTTTGTTTGATTTATTTTTACCTTTAAATTTAGTATTGTGTACTCATAGACGTGTTATTAATATTATGTTTATGCAGTGTGTTCAAAAAAAATCCTAACTCAGAGTAGGCTATGAACAGAGAAACGTGTGTCTGATCAATATTCAATTCTAAAGTCAAGTTGTCAAAGGATACAGTTTATCGACATTCGCCGTTTTCTAATTTGAAAAGCTTTGATTTCTTTGCAAAACATTTTTGACAATATTTTAAGTCAAATTGACATTTAATTAATTGACATACGTCTCTTTGTACATAGCCTACTCCGAATTTTTTGAACACACTGTATTTATCCTGTAATTAAGACATTTTGTTCTGTTTGCTCGCATAAAACGCGCAGCATTTGTTCATTTCAATATATGTTTTTATCAGTTCCTACCAATCACTTTGTATACATAAGCATTTAACATGGTAAAACAGTTTTCCGTAACGCGTTGTCCCCCAAATTATTATAGAAAAAAATTATTCAAATAAAAGTTGTAGAGCATAAAATTCTACTTTCATATTAATAAACAAAATCCATTTCGTATGTTTAGTAACTTTAGAAATTAAATATGAAAATTTTAGTTTAATAGCACTAGCCATGGAATTAAAACAAACATACAAACAAATGATTGATGTTTTAACTGTCAAATATTGAGACTTTTATGCCCGGTTGCACAAACGTTCATCAACGCATTGTTCTATTAACGGTTCATCAAATCGAACGAATTAGAATCAGTTTCCTTGTTCTTATGACATTTAAATCATTGCTGTCAAAAAATCGCGTTGCATTTGTTCGTTTTGATGAACCGCTAACCGAACAACGCGTTGATTAACGTTTGTGCAACCCGGCATTAATCACATAAAAAATTACATTTGTTATGTTGTTTGTTTTAATTTTATGGCTATCACTATTTTTGACGTGATTTTCGATATTTTCATTTGCAATTTCTGCCGTTACAAAGCATGCACAATTATTTTTTTTCTTGATTCAAATGCAGAATTTCATGATCTACAACTTTTATTTGAAGTATTTATTCAAAAATAATTTGGAAAGGAACGCGCGAGGTAAAACTGTTTTTCATGTTAAATGCCTATGTAACGGATTTGGAGTGCCACCTGATATGTAGGTATGTCGAAAAATTATATTTAACTGCATTTTTTGATTATACTTCTGAAATATTATTGACAACTTTTTGCAAGAAAACGGTAGCCGACTGAGCTGTCGTATTTTTGACATTTCTCCATGATAGTCCTTGACAAAACATTTCTTGTTGTTTGTCAGAAATAAATTTTGTTCGGTATTAAATGAAAAGTTTTCTGCCTGTCGTGATTGGGATCAACTGAAATTTTATCTGCTGATATGGAAGTGTTAACAATTAGACATATCAGTCGGCTTTTGTTTTGTGCATAAAGATGTTAGAAATATGTCGTGTCTGGTATCAAATGAGATAGGTCTAATTAAGGACTCTTAGATACATGTGTCAAAATTGCTGACACGTTCATTGGCTTTTGTTTTATGCATAAAGTTAAATCGTTTGAGAGAATTTAGGTATCTGACAAGACTGCTGGCGTTAGCACTTTGGTTTTAAATTGTGCGTAGACAGATTGGATGTACGTATAGTCTATCATTAAACACTATCGGCGGAGCCCTAGGGTAAACTCGGCGAAGCCGAGGTTAGGCTGGTAAAATACTAAACACTAAGATTATTTATTTAAACAATATATCTCATTTATTTATATAACTATATTTTTAAGTTCACCACTTGTCGACTATCTGTTTATATCACTAACTATTCGTTTTACGACGCTTGTTTATATCAGACTGTCCAATGCCTTTGCTAACAGTGTTTATACATATATTCCGTCGTTTGTATTCGAGAAAGTACTAGAACATCAAATACAATAGATTACGTCACCCGAGCAATTAAACAAGTTCGGACAGGTCTGTTTACAACGCACATCGGTCCATGGCTATTGCATCATCGCTAAAAATAGACACTCGCTCACGCGGCGGCGATGGCGGGCGTTCCACGTTATAATACATAGAACATAGGGCACTAGATAATGACGAAAAACTGAATTTGGTTAATTGTTTCATTTTGAAATGACTTCTAAACTATCCGTAATCGGGAAAAGTAGTTCAAATAAAAAGTTAGATATAATCATTGTCTATCCATTGGCGTACGAGAATATTTTTATCGGTAAATTTGCGAGATTTAACACAAACTTATTTTTACCTCCCGCTATCCTTGGTAAGAGAGTTATAGGGATCGTGCTAAAAATCGCATATCGAGATTTTGGTAAATGACCACGTTTTAAGGTTCCTAGAATCTAATTTTAACATTTTTACGATGATGTCTGTGTGTATGTATGTGCGTGTGGATCCTTTACTCTAACTCAAATACTATCATTCAGAAAATTTTGAAACCTTGTGTTTCGAACTTTTTATGTACTGGAAAGAGCCCATTAGATTTTGGAGTAAATCGGATAATCGGAAATGGCACTTTACTTCTTCGAAAAATACCTTCAAATGATATTTTTTCGACCTTAATGTTATTAAAAAATTAATGATTATTAAATTTTCTACAGTTTTGCATTAATACATTTTCTACATATTTTATGGATAAGTTTATAAAATTATCTATAATTTAAATCCCGGAGCCTACGCTTTAAACAAATAAAACTCCTTGGTTGCGCACTTATTCAAATGTATGTAACTGACAGATAAATGTCACTGTCAAAGAACTAATTTCAAATTAATAACAGTAACGTATTTAAAAGAAAAAAGTAAATAGAATAGTAGGAAAGGAAATCAATACAGTTTCCAGCATATGTAAATATGTAGGTATGTATTTAGATTAATAAAAATTAACGATTCGCAAAAATATTTAAGCTAATCCTCATTTTTTGATTAGTGAATTCTATTCTATTTAATCTTCATTTTATTATAGTTCCGATAGCTGAATGGTTAGAGCAACGCCTCATATCATGAGTGCCCTCGGAGCTCTGGATTCGAATCTCACTTCTATTGACGAGAGGTACTGTGCTGCTGTTACTTTACCTCAATTTGTAATTAGCGGGAGGTCTTGTTAGTAAAAAATCTGTTACATGTACACTTCGGTTAATTTAGCGGGAGGAACTGTTGCTCTACCTTGATTTTCAATTGGCAGGAGGTACTGTGCTACTGTTACTTTATCCCAATTTGTAATTAGCAGGTTTTCTTAGTAAAAGAAATCTGTCACTATTACACTTAGACTTAGTTGGCGGAAGGTACTGTTGCTCTAGCTTCATTTTCAACAGACTGGAAGTACTGTGCTACTGTTTCTTTACCTCAATCTGTAATTAGCGGGAGGTCTTGTCAGTTAAAATATCTATTGCCCCTTTCACACTTTGATTTACTTTGCGGGAGATAGAGTTGCTCTAAGTTTATTTTCAACTGACGGGAGGTACTGTGCTACTGTTACTTTATCTCAATTTGTAAGTAGCTGGTGGCCTTGTTAGTAAAAGAAGTCTGTCACTATTACACTTTGATTTAGTTGGCGGAAGGTACAGTTGCTCTAGCCTCATTTTTAACTGACGAGAGGTACCGTGCTGCTGTTACTTTGCCTCAATTTGTAATTAGCGAGAGGTCTTGTTAGTAAAAAAAAATCTGTTACATTTACACTTCGGTTTATTTAGCGGGAGGTACTGTTGCTCTACCTTGATTTTCAAATGACGCGAGGTACTGTGCTACTGTTACTTTATGTCAATTTGTAATTAGCGGCAGGTCTTGTTAGTAAAAGAAATCTGTCACTATTACACGTTGACTTAGTTGGCGGAAGGTACTGTTGCTCTAGCTTCATTTTAAACTGACGGGAGGTACTGTGCTACTGTTAATTTATCACAATTTGTAATTAGCAGGAGGTCTTGTTAGTTAAAATATCTACTGTCGCTTTTTCTTTTTGATTTATTTAGCGGGAGGTACTGTTGTTCTAGCTTAATTGAAAATGAGCACCTTGTATAGTTTTATATATATATATATATATATATATATATATATATATATATATATATATATATATATATATATATATATTGTCACAATTCAAAATACTTGTCTTCTTCCCTTCCTTTCCTTTTCCCGCTTTAACTCATATTATATTACATTTTTAGAGGTAGTTAGTAGTTGGTAATGTAGAAATGATGGCAGCAGGTGTCGAGCTTGTAAAAATTTATTCTTTGTTAATTTTTACGTATTTTAAGAGTTTTTGTGCTGTGCGCGGGGATTGAGTTGTCGACTCTCGATCAAGACGGTCAAAGTGTCTCCAGTGTCGGGCTCAGAATTATTTCTTATTTATGATCGTGGATCGATTATCGTTTACCGGTTAAATTACTTCGAGTGCTTCGATCCCGTCATATCACCAGTTAGGTGGATATTTGGTCACGTTCATTGCCCGATATTTTGGACTTGGTGCTGTTGCCGTCGCCTGCACCGAGTCATCGCCCCTCAAACCCATTTTGGGGGCCATTGAGTAGCTGCTGGAGATCACCACCACACCATTCCGACGTCTTTGGAGACGTCCACCTGCGTCCATCCCACCACGTCGAGGCAAATCAGTTAAGTACCCCGCAAAGACATTTTTGCCCTATTTTCACTCCACGTGATTGTTGGAAAAGACTATCTTACTTCGCTTATATTGAATACTACGAGACTCTCTGAACCTTGTTATAATTTGTGTGACAAGACTAGTAATATTTAGTATTATTTTGAGAAGTTATTCATGGTGGGTTAGTGCCCTTGAGTATCTAAAATTTTATGTACCGCCGCCCATGCACTTGCCGAACCTGTTAGAATCTTTACAAGTTTGTACGATTATTCTGTAGTAGAATATTTATTTAAGTATTAATGAATGGAGATCTCCCGTATCGTAATTTTATTGAAAGTTATTTTGAACTATATTTTTGTGCCATGTTGTAATGCAAGTTCGATGCCTGTTTGTCATCTGTATGTCAATCTAGGAGTAAATTATAATTATTTATCATGTTTATCTACATATGTGAGTTTTCCTTATATTGAATCATCATTCAACGTTTCCGTAACCACTCACCCTTATTTTCTCGGTTTTAACATCACCAAAACTGAGTGGCGCCCCTCCTATCCCATTTATTTTGCAGGTATTTTGACAAATGACAGTAAGTATAATTTTGGTTATCCCTTACGAACCCACAATTGTACTTGATTTGCGTACCCCCTCTCCCAGTAGCAGTCGGTGGCCGAGTCATCTAACAAAAATTGCTGACAATCAAATAATATTGTAGCAAATTGGCGCCCAACGTGGGGCTCCCTTAATTTACAAAAGGGCAAAGGGTTCAAAATTTTTAAAGGGCCAAAACTTTATCAAGGTGTAATTATTTTGTCTCCACGTCTCTCTTAAATCATTATCAGTCTAAATTTAATTTATATTGAGTACAAATAAATTTCAAAATTAATTCGGTATCGTCCGATAAAATATTTGGAAACATGGAAGTCAACCGGTTAAGTAGAGATGAACTCGAATATGAACTATCGGTACGCGGCGTTGAAAATACCAGTATTCTTACGATACAAGTAATGCGGCAAGAACTCGTTAAGAAATTCAAACGCGAAGAAATAGGGGACTTAACTGACCAAAGTACTACGGCCCGCGATCCTTCCAAGGAACTAGATATTTGCGCGGCAAAATTTAAAGAAGTTAGGGCATTAGGATTAGAATTTTCGGGAAAATCGACAGACGGAAATTTTGAGAAAATTTCTACAAAATTAATACATATCATAAATAGATTATGTCGTATAGAGACATCCGAGGCGGCTGAGTTAAAAGGTCCAATAAAAGTACTTTTAGTGGAAATTAGAGAATTCGAACAAGAATTTATAGATCGGGTTGATGAAAATGATAACGCGGAAACGAAAATTAATGTTGTTGAAACCGTTGAAAATAATAAAACTCGTAAGAAACAAATACCGGTGAGTCAATGGAATATTACATTTAACGGTGAAACCGGATTAAGTGTCAATGCTTTCCTTGAATTAGTAAATGATTATAGAGTATCGCGAAATATTAGTGAAGATGAACTATGTAATTGTGCGGTCGAATTATTAAAAGGCAGGGCCTTGACGTGGTATCGGTCAATGCGGCATAAAATCAAATCTTGGGACGAGTTTGTAAAACAATTACGAGAAGAATATGAGCCGTACGATTATGAAGTAGAGTTGTGGGAAGAAATTAGAAACAGAACGCAAGGACAAGACGAGTCCATCGGTGCATACTTTGCGTGTATGATTAATCTATTTTCTCGCTTACCAACTAAACCTTCTGAAGAACAAAAATTACAAGTATTACGAAGAAATATTGCACCCTACTATATACATGCTATGGGGTTACAAGATATTCATACCGTCGATAAATTACGCGAGATTTGCAAAAAATTGGAAAATAATAGATTAATGGCCGACAAATTTCACCCTCCGCCTTCCGCACGGCGTAATTTACTTGAACCGGATCTTAGCTATCAAGGTCGCGCGCGGGTCACTCATGTAAATACTTCAGAGGTTCGAAATAATTCTTTTACTCAACCTAGAAGTCAACCCACTTGTTGGAATTGTAGGAAGACTGGCCACCTATATAGGGACTGTGGGCCACCGTTAAATAAATTTTGTTATGGATGCGGATTGCAAAATTATACCAAGGCTACTTGTACTAGATGCAACAATTCGGGAAACGGAAGTCGAAGTTCTTCTTTTCGAACCGGGGATCGAACTTCATAAATACGGTTCAACAACAAAATGAATGGAAATCTTGGTTAGATTTTATTTCTATTAATACCGCTAAATCAGAAATAGATTATATTTTGTCAAATGTTTATGGCGATAACCGACCTTATGTAAATATTAAAATTTTCGGAAACCAATTCACGGGACTTTTAGATTCGGGTGCGAATAGATCAATTATAGGGGAAAGAATTTGGAATATATTAAATAATTTAGGTATAAAATTAAGGGAAGATAATAATATAGAATGTATAGTTGCGAATGGGATTAAATGTAAATGTTTAGGTTATGTAAGCGTTCCAATTACATTAAATAAATGTACAAAACTAATAGAATTATTAGTCATTCCATCGATAAGTCAAGAATTAATATTAGGAGTCGATTTTTGGAATTTAATGAATTTAAATGTCGATGTTTGTCGCGGCGAATTTTCGATGTATAATGTTGACGAAATAGAATCGCAGTCGGGGGTGAATAAGGAAAATTTGACGCCTATGCAAAAATTAAAACTCGATGAACTAATTTGTCATTATTTTAAAAAGATGAAAAAGGGTTTAGGGTGTACTACTCTCGTTGAGCACGAAATATTAACGGATGCCGAGCCAATAAAACAACGTTATTATCCTGTGTCGCCTAAAGTTCAGGAACAAATTAACCTTGAGCTTGACGCCATGTTAAAAGACGGTGTAATTGAACCTTCAAAAAGTCCTTGGGCGAGTCCTATAATTCTAGTAAGGAAATCGGATAATTCGTATAGATTTGTGGTGGATTATAGGAAAATAAATGCGGTTACACAACGCGATGCATATCCCCTCCCGTATGTTAATAATATCTTAGACAAATTAAAAGATGCACGTTACTTAACATCTCTTGACATAAAGTCAGCATTTTGGCAAATTCCTGTTAAAAAGTCCTCTCAAGACAAAACTGCGTTCACTGTGCCAGGTCGTGGACTATTTCATTTTAAAAGAATGCCTTTCGGTCTACATAATTCGCCTGCCACTTTTCAACGGCTTATGGACCGATTATTTGGTCATGAATATGAACCATATGTATTTGTCTATCTAGATGATATAATCATCGTGACGCCGTCCTTTGAAAAACATTTAGAAATTTTAGCTCAAGTCCTAACAAAAATTTTTGAGGCCGGGTTAACGTTGAACAAAGAAAAATGTCATTTTTGTCGCCCGGAACTTAAATACCTTGGCTACGTAGTAAACAATACAGGATTACATGTGGACCCAGAGAAAGTTAAATCAATTTTAGAAATTCCCGCTCCTAAATCTGTAACAGAGATTCGACGTTTTATGGGTACAGTTAGTTGGTATCGGCGTTTCATTCCCGATTTTTCAACTTTAACAGCTCCCATTTTTGAACTAGTTAAGAAAAATAGACCTTTTATATGGTCTAAAGACTGCGAACGCGCATTTAATTTAATAAAAGAAAGACTAATATCAGCTCCTATTTTGAATTGTCCGGATTTTACGAAACCATTTATTGTACAATGTGACGCATCCGGGTATGGTATCGGCGCGGTGCTCTCACAAAAATATGATGACGAAGAACATATAGTATGTTATGCTAGCCGAAGCTTAAATAAACAAGAGAGAAATTTCACAGTTACTGAGCGCGAGTGTTTGGCGGTTATTTGGGCCGTGGAAAAATTTAGGGAATATTTAGAAGGCGAAAAATTCACAGTAATCACCGATCATCACTCCTTGATTTGGTTAAATAATTTAAAAGACCCCACCGGACGTCTTGCGCGTTGGGCCGTTCGTTTACAACAGTACAATTTCGAGATCATACACCGTAAAGGAAAAGAAAACTTAATGCCCGATTTGTTATCACGAGCTGTTAGCACTGATTTAAATTTAATCACCGTAACCGACCCCATCATAGACCCATGGTATAGACAATTATTAGGAAAAATTCAAGAAAAACCGGAAAATTTCCGTCGTTGGAAAATTGTGGACGGTCAACTTTTTAAATATGTACTGTCTAGAATCGAATCAGATTGGAAATTAGTTATTCCCAAGGAACTTCGAAATCAAGTACTGTACGAATGTCACGATAATCCCACTTCCGGTCATCTCGGTGCATACAAAACATTTCACAGAGTTTCAAATTTGTATTATTGGCCAAGGTTATTTGCCGATGTAAAGTCTTATGTTCGTAAATGTCAGGTTTGTCAGTGTCAAAAACCATTACAAAATCCGAAACTTGGTTTTATGGGTAATCGACCCTTAATTAGTCAGCCATGGCAACTCATTAGTTTAGATTTCATGGAATTTCCCCGCTCGTTATTAGGTCACACGTGTCTGCTCGTAGTGTCTGATTATTTTTCGAAATATGTACTTTTATTCCCCGTACGTAACGCCACTGCTAAGAAACTGTGCGAAATTGTGGAACAAAAAATATTTTTAGTATATGGGGTGCCTCAAATAATGATTACAGATAATGGTAAACAATTTGTAAGCCATGATTTTAAAAATTTAGCAAATATGTACCGTGTTAAAATAAGTTATAATGCTAATTATCACCCACAAAATAATCCTGCGGAACGCGTGAATCGTACCGTGAAAACCATGATCCGTTCTTATTTGGATGGAAATCATCGCAAATGGGACACATATTTAGCTCATATAGCTTGCGCGATAAATACAGCGACCAGCGAAGTGACTCGTTATACCCCTTTTTATATTAATTTCGGTAGAGAACATGTAATCTCGGGTGATTATTTTTCAAAATCTAAATCGACGGATATTCCTGATACAGATCGATCTTCGATCGGGAATAAAAATTTAAAACTTATATTTACCGATATTCAAAATAGACTTCGTGCAGCTCATGAACGTAACAAAAAATATTATAATTTACGGCGTAAACCAAATGAATTCCGCGTTGGTCAGATGGTCTGGTTAAGGAATCATGTCCTCTCGGATGGAAGCAAATTTTTCGCAGCGAAACTCGCACCAAAATTTACCGGACCATACCGAATAAAACAAAAAACTTCCAGCGTTACTTATGAATTAGAAACTTCAGATGGAAAGCCAAAGGGAAATTGGCACATTAAAGATTTAAAAGAGACTGGTTCAAACTAAAATTACTATTTAAATTCACGTTTGATTCTTTTTTTTTGTTGTTTTTTTTATACGAAAGGGGGAGATTGTCACAATTCAAAATACTTGTCTTCTTCCCTTCCTTTCCTTTTCCCGCTTTAACTCATATTATATTACATTTTTAGAGGTAGTTAGTAGTTGGTAATGTAGAAATGATGGCAGCAGGTGTCGAGCTTGTAAAAATTTATTCTTTGTTAATTTTTACGTATTTTAAGAGTTTTTGTGCTGTGCGCGGGGATTGAGTTGTCGACTCTCGATCAAGACGGTCAAAGTGTCTCCAGTGTCGGGCTCAGAATTATTTCTTATTTATGATCGTGGATCGATTATCGTTTACCGGTTAAATTACTTCGAGTGCTTCGATCCCGTCATATCACCAGTTAGGTGGATATTTGGTCACGTTCATTGCCCGATATTTTGGACTTGGTGCTGTTGCCGTCGCCTGCACCGAGTCATCGCCCCTCAAACCCATTTTGGGGGCCATTGAGTAGCTGCTGGAGATCACCACCACACCATTCCGACGTCTTTGGAGACGTCCGCCTGCGTCCATCCCACCACGTCGAGGCAAATCAGTTAAGTACCCCGCAAAGACATTTTTGCCCTATTTTCACTCCACGTGATTGTTGGAAAAGACTATCTTACTTCGCTTATATTGAATACTACGAGACTCTCTGAACCTTGTTATAATTTGTGTGACAAGACTAGTAATATTTAGTATTATTTTGAGAAGTTATTCATGGTGGGTTAGTGCCCTTGAGTATCTAAAATTTTATGTACCGCCGCCCATGCACTTGCCGAACCTGTTAGAATCTTTACAAGTTTGTACGATTATTCTGTAGTAGAATATTTATTTAAGTATTAATGAATGGAGATCTCCCGTATCGTAATTTTATTGAAAGTTATTTTGAACTATATTTTTGTGCCATGTTGTAATGCAAGTTCGATGCCTGTTTGTCATCTGTATGTCAATCTAGGAGTAAATTATAATTATTTATCATGTTTATCTACATATGTGAGTTTTCCTTATATTGAATCATCATTCAACGTTTCCGTAACCACTCACCCTTATTTTCTCGGTTTTAACATCACCAAAACTGAGTGGCGCCCCTCCTATCCCATTTATTTTGCAGGTATTTTGACAAATGACAGTAAGTATAATTTTGGTTATCCCTTACGAACCCACAATTGTACTTGATTTGCGTACCCCCTCTCCCAGTAGCAGTCGGTGGCCGAGTCATCTAACAAAAATTGCTGACAATCAAATAATATTGTAGCAATATATATATATATATATATATATATATATATATATATATATATATATATATATATATATATATATATATATATATTGTCGATAAAAAGAAGAAACTCAAACTCAATCATGGGTTGTAATTTAAAATTTATTTATAATTTAAAAATTGACTGAATGTAAATTTCATTTTTTCTGCGGTACGACGGCTTCTGGTACGAGCGTACTTTTGTAACCATGTAAAAGATGTACCGCTGATGGTCTGCATTGCTATCCCTCAGGCGCAGCGTTTTCCCAGCAGTTGGGCGTTGGTTGGCCAGTTCTTGTTGTCGCCCAAATTTCGCCTTAAAGGCTGAAGCTTTGCCACGGGACATCTTTAAGTCTTCTGATACGCAGTGACCAAGGGAATAATCTGAAGACACGGTGAATAGATCTCGGTGTTCTTCCTTCGTCACGCTGAACCGCGTCTTGCGGCCAAAGGAATAGATCTCCATGAAGTCTTCAAAAGTTGGTTCTTGTGTTATGATCCGACGAACCGTTGCTCCATTATGGACTTCGTGGTTGTCTAAGGTGAAATGGGCTAGCCGATTAAAGTGTACTACTCTCGGCTTCCCGCTAGGTTGTTTCTTAATTCTGTATACCACGTCGTATATCCTTTTGACTACCTCATAGGGGCCTTCCCAATTATTTTGCAGCTTTGGTGATAACCCACGACGTCTTTGTGGGTTGTAAAGCCACACTAAATCCCCAGATTGATATCCACCCTTTTCGGCCTTGATGTCATACCGGTCCTTCATTCGGTCGCTGGCAGCTTAAATGTTCGTACGGACTTGTTCATGAATGTCATCCATTCTTCTCCGTAAGTCCGTAACGTAATCTTCCCCGGCCAGATCTTCCCCAGATTTACTGCCGAACACCAAGTCACATGGTAAGCGCAACTCACGCCCGAATAAGATGTTCGCAGGAGTTTGCCGTTGTTTCATGCACGGATGAACGATAAGCCAACAGGAACAGATGGAGGTGTCGGTCCTAGTCTCTTTGGTGGTTGGAGACTACCTTCGACAAATATCGGTTGATCGTTCTGTTCATTCGTTCAACCATGCCATCAGACTGCGGATGTAATGCAGTTGTTCTAGTTTTATTAATTCCTAATATCTTACAGACATTTTGGAAAACGGCAGATTCAAAATTTCTTCCCAGGTCGGAGTGAAGTTCACGCGGTACTCCGAATCGGCATATACATTGCTTAACTAAAGTTTCAGCGACCGTGGTGGCATCCTGGTTGGGTAATGGATATGCTTCAACCCACTTGGTGAAGTAGTCCATAACAACCGCACTCACCTTCGTCACTTTCTGGGAATGGTCCAGCCACATCAATCGCAATACGCTCAAATGGACTGCCAACGTTGTACTGACGCATTGGATCTTTTCGTCGTTTATGCGGACCGTTACTGCCAGCGCAAACCACACATTTCTTGGACCAATCTTTAACATCTTCCGTGAAGTTAACCCAGTAAAACCGCTGGCGCAATCTTTCTAGCGTTTTGATGACTCCGAAATGGCCTCCAGATCTGTCATGGATCTCTTTCAACACGTCTGGTACTCTACTCTTAGGAATAACTAACTGAGTTCTCTTCTCAGTTCCATCAGCATTTTCTACCACACGCTTTAACATGCCATCCTCAATCACCATGGAGTCCCATTGCGTCCAATACGATTTTACACTCGGTGAGTGCGGTGCAACATCTTCCCATACTGGTTTGCTCTCCTGTGCTTTCCATTAGAGTATAATTTTCAAAGTTGGGTATTTTTCTTGATCTTCGCGTAGTCCATCGGGCTGCCAATTATCGTCGACTACTGTTGTTCTGGCGACGATGGAAAATTTCTCTTCTACTCGACTACAATGCTTGCAATCATCTTGGCACGATCTTCTGGACAATGCGTCGGCATTACGATGGCTGGTACCTGTTCTATGCTCGATTTTGAAATCGTATTCCTGTAGTCTTTCAACCCATCTAGCCACCTGACCTTCAGGATTCTTGAATTGTAGTAGCCATTTTATTGCAGCATGGTCAGTTCTAATCAAAAATTTTCTTCCGTACAAATATTTGTAGAAATGTTCCACGGATTTCACGACTGCCAAGAGTTCTTTTCTAGTAACACAATAATTCCTCTCTGGTTTTGACAAAGTCTTACTAAAATTCTTCAGTGTGCCTTGTCAGTGGCTTGGCTATGTTGGCAAATCCAGGTACATATCGTCGATAATAGGTACATAAACCTAGAAAACTTCTAAGTTCGTGTTTGTCTCTAGGTGCTGGCCAATCTCTCACAGCTTTTATTTTTTCCGGGTCAACTGCAATACCCTTATCCGAAACTACGTGTCCAAGGTAATGAACTTCCTTTTGAAACAGGTGGCACTTCTTGGGGCTGAGCTCCAGGTTAGCCTTCCGCAATCTCTGGAAAACCTCTTCCAAATTCTTCATGTGGTCCTGCAATATTTTACCTACCACAATAATGTCGTCGAGATAGACTAAACAGGTTTTCCATGATAGTCCAGCCAATACTGTTTCCATAAGTCGTTCAAACGTTGCAGGGGCATTGCAGAGCCCAAATGGCATTACAGTAAATTGCCACAGACCGGTACCAATTGTGAAAGCTGTCTTTTCCTTATCTTTTGGATACAAATCGACTTACCAGTATCCGCTCTTTAGATCCAGAGTGGAGAAGATCTTCGAGCCAGCCAAAGTGTCTAGTGTATCATCTATTCGAGGTAGCGGGTAGCTATCCTTCTTGGTGACGTTGCTAAGTTGATGGTAATCGACGCAAAATCGGGTAGAGCCATCCTTCTTCTTTACTAACACCACTGGTGAAGCCCACGGAATGCTTGAAGGTTCGATCACACCTTCCTTTTTCATGTCTTCAATAATTCCTTCCGCTTCCTCACGCTTCGCCAATGGTAGTCCTCTTGCTGGTTGGCGGATGGGTCTTGCGTCGCCGGTGTCTATCTTATGGTGAACCACATTAGTTCTCCCGTTGGTCTTTTTGTCAACTTGAAACACATCTTGAAATCTTCCAATTAATTTCTTCGCCTTGGTTCTCTGGTCGGCGGTCAGTTCTTGGAAGGATGTTGACACTTGATTAATTAACGTGTCCGGAACTTCCTGAGATATGTTTCCCTTGGTTTTTACAGTTCGAATAATCGAGGATACTGCCAAGCATTCTCCTACAATTGTTCCTCTCTTGGGAACAACTGGATAACAATTTACGTTCATTATGCGAACTGGTATTACTTGACTGGCTTTTATCAGTGATTTTCCTACAACTCCAGTACCAGTCTTCACATCATCATTCTTTGTCTCAAGCATAACAATATTCCCCTTACAGAAACTACCATCTAATTGTGCTTGCACAATAGATTCACTTCGTTCTGGAAGGGTAACATTTTCGGCCATTAGTACGCGCACAGCTTTGTCTTCTCGTGGGTTTAAAACGTGTTCTTCTATATTGACCATCATAACTCCATTTTTCAGGTCAAGTTTAAAACCGTGCTTTTTCATTACGTCCATGCCGAGTATTAATTCATCTTCAACGTCAGCTACCAGCGCACGATGTTTATAGGATGTGTTTCCAATAGTGATGGTCATATCTATTTCTCCTAATGTGGTAGCTTGTTCTCCCGTTGCTGTACGTAATCGCCACTTGGTTGGTTGAAGATGCGTCTTGCCTGTGATCTTTACTAAGTCGGGGCTAATTATAGTTTTCATCGCACCCGTATGCAGTAACATTTTTAGTGGTCCTCTATCAACAGAGCCATTCACGTAGATGCTGCTGGCTTGACGATGAAGGGATGCGACATAACTGATGGATTGTGGGGCTACTAGATTACGGGTCGACGATTGCCCCTTCGCATCAACCCAACTTAGTTTTCCGACTCCTTTTCTTCTTTTACCGATGCTGTCTCTCTTTGCATTTTTTTTGCAAAGTCTCCGGGGATGACCCTGTTTACCGCAATACCAACAGACGAGTTTCTTTCTTCCGGCAAACACTTCATTTACAATTCGTCGCATTTTCTCTTCTAGGTCTTCCGTGTCTTCATTTCTCTCGGCATCAATATTTCGCACTCGAGATTGGTTACGTGAAGCTTGTTTGGCAGCTTCATGTTCTAGTGCATATTAGAGTGCGTCAATTAATGTTTTTGGGCGGGCCAATCGTAGTGCTTGCTGGGTTTCGCTATCTCGAACTCCGTAGATGAATGCTTGAACAGCAAGGCACTCCAAAACGCTGTCAGGAGCTGCAGGATGTGCGAGACGCACCAAACGAGCTACGTCGACTTCAAATTCTTGAAGGCTTTCTTTTGAACTCTGATAGCGCTTCCTCAGTTGCGTCTGGTACACCTGCTCCAGGTGCGTATTGCCATACCGCATGTCCAACCGCTTGACTAGTTGGTCGTAGTCCTCTTGTTCTTCTTCCTTCAGCGTTTGTAGGATGTCGATGGCTTCCCCACGCAACGAAACAGTCAACGTTGTAGCCTTCTCTTTGGACGTCCAGTTATGTGCTTTCGCAGCCACTTCAAATTGTTTTAAATAGTTCGGCCACGAAGATTTTCCATCAAATTCCGGCGTTTTAATGTGCATTGTTGTACTAGTATCTGGTTTTACTACTTTACTTTCTTCTTGTGAACCTGCCTTCACTACATCGGAATTTGGGATTGGTGACAATGTAATTCTAGTGACCTTTTCTCGTAATTCTTCCATCTGCTTCTCATACTTATCTTCTAAATTTTTCAAGTCTTCCTCAGTTTTTTTAGAACTCTCCTATAATTTATGTTCTAAACTGCTAGAATTTTCTTCTAACTTTTGTTCTAAACTTCTAGAATGTTCCAATAATTCTTCTTTTAATGTTCTGGAATTTTCTTCTTATTTTCTAGAACTTTCCTTAAATTTTTGTTCGAATATTTCTTCTATAAATTTATGAATATCGGATGGGTCGAATAAGTATTCTTCAGGTTTGTCACCAGCATCGATTAATGCTTGCCGTAATCTTTCTTGAAGCACTGACTTCTTTCCTGCTGTTTCCAAATCCCGCTCTTCCAGTTCTCTCTTGAGATCACTTACTTTTAATTCATTTAATTTTAATTGTTTAGACGCCATTTTATTTATTTTTATTTAACACTTCACAGTTATTAACCCCACACCTGACACCAATTGTAACGTTTTTATATTTATCTGGGTGAAGTGTAAATATTAGACAATTATTACTAATTAAAATAAATGTTTATTATAACGATAAATAGATATTAAAAATAATTAAAAGATGATAAATATAACGAACACTACGATTAAACAAATATTAAACACTAATTAAGACTAAGAATATTATAAAACACTTAAACACTAAGATTATTTATTTAAACAATATATAGATCACTTATTTATTTATACAACTGTATTTATTTATCTAATTGGAAGGTTTATTGAAAAGAAAGCTTCAAATGTTTTTTAAAAGTTGTCTATTATGTTAACAACATTTTCAAGTCAGAAAAAATGAAATTTACATTCAGTCAATTTTTAAATCATATATAAATTTTAAATTACAACCCATGATTGAGTTTGAGTTTCTTCTTTTTATCGACAATATATATATATATATATATATATATATATATATATATATATATATCGCACATCCTGCAGCTCCTGACAGCGTTTTGGAATGCCTTGCTGTTCAAGCATTCATCTACGGAGTTCGAGATAGCGAAACCCAGCAAGCACTACGATTGGCCCGCCCAAAAACATTAATTGACGCACTCTAATATGCACTAGAACATGAAGCTGCCAAACAAGCTTCACGTAACCAATCTCGAGTGCGAAATATTGATGCCGAGAGAAATGAAGACACGGAAGACCTAGAAGAGGAAATGCGACGAATTGTAAATGAAGTGTTTGCCGGAAGAAAGAAACTCGTCTGTTGGTATTGCGGTAAACAGGGTCATCCGCAGAGACTTTGCAAAAAAAATGCAAAGAGAGACAGCATCGGTAAAAGAAGAAAAGTAGTCGGAAAACTAAGTTGGGTTGATGCGAAGGGGCAATCGTCGACCCGTAATCTAGTAGCCCCACAATCCATCAGTTATGTCGCATCCCTTCATCGTCAAGCCAGCAGCATCTACGTGAATGGCTCTGTTGATAGAGGACCACTAAAAATGTTACTGCATACGGGTGCGACGAAAACTATAATTAGCCCCGACTTAGTAAAGATCACAGGCAAGACGCATCTTCAACCAACCAAGTGGCGATTACGTACAGCAACGGGAGAACAAGCTACCACATTAGGAGAAATAGATATGACCATCACTATTGGAAACACATCCTATAAACATCGTGCGCTGGTAGCTGACGTTGAAGATGAATTAATACTCGGCATGGACGTAATGAAAAAGCAAGGTTTTAAACTTGACCTGAAGAATGAAGTTATGATGGTCAATAAAGAAGAACTCGTTTTAAACCCACGAGAAGACAAAGCTGTGCGCGTACTAATGGCCGAAAATGTTACCCTTCCAGAACGAAGTGAATCTATTGTGCAAGCACAATTAGATGGTAGTTTCTGTAAGGGGAATATTGTTATGCTTGAGACAAAGAATGATGATGTGAAGACTGGTACTGGAGTTGTAGGAAAATCACTGATCAAAGCCAGTCAAGTAATACCAGTTCGCATAATGAACGTAAATTGTTATCCAGTTGTTCCCAAGAGAGGAACAATTGTAGGAGAATGCTTGGCAGTATCCTCGATTATTCGAACTGTGAAAACCAAGGGAAACATATCTCAGGAAGTTCCGGACACGTTAATTAATCAAGTGTCAACATCCTTCCAAGAACTGACCGCCGACCAGAGAACCAAGGCGAAGAAATTAATTGGAAGATTTCAAGATGTGTTTCAAGTTGACAAAAAGACCAACGGGAGAATTAATGTGGTTCACCATAAGATAGACACCGGCGACGCAAGACCCATCCGCCAACCAGCAAGAGGACTACCATTGGCGAAGCGTGAGGAAGCGGAAGGAATTATTGAAGACATGAAAAAGGAAGGTGTGATCGAACCTTCAAGCATTCCGTGGGCTTCACCAGTGGTGTTAGTAAAGAAGAAGGATGGCTCTACCCGATTTTGCGTCGATTACCATCAACTTAGCAACGTCACCAAGAAGGATAGCTACCCGCTACCTCGAATAGATGATACACTAGACACTTTGGCTGGCTCGAAGATCTTCTCCACTCTGGATCTAAAGAGCGGATACTGCTAAGTCGATTTGTATCCAAAAGATAAGGAAAAGACAGCTTTCACAATTGGTACCGGTCTGTGGCAATTTACTGTAATGCCATTTGGGCTCTGCAATGCCCCTGCAACGTTTGAACGACTTATGGAAACAGTATTGGCTGGACTATCATGGAAAACCTGTTTAGTCTATCTCGACGACATTATTGTGGTAGGTAAAATATTGCAGGACCACATGAAGAATTTGGAAGAGGTTTTCCAGAGATTGCGGAAGGCTAACCTGGAGCTCAGCCCCAAGAAGTGCCACCTGTTTCAAAAGGAAGTTCATTACCTTGGACACGTAGTTTCGGATAAGGGTATTGCAGTTGACCCGGAAAAAATAAAAGCTGTGAGAGATTGGCCAGCACCTAGAGACAAACACGAACTTAGAAGTTTTCTAGGTTTATGTACCTATTATCGACGATATGTACCTGGATTTGCCAACATAGCCAAGCCACTGACAAGGCACACTGAAGAATTTTAGTAAGACTTTGTCAAAACCAGAGAGGAATTATTGTGTTACTAGAAAAGAACTCTTGGCAGTCGTGAAATCCGTGGAACATTTCTACAAATATTTGTACGGAAGAAAATTTTTGATTAGAACTGACCATGCTGCAATAAAATGGCTACTACAATTCAAGAATCCTGAAGGTCAGGTGGCTAGAAGGGGTTGAAAGACTACAGGAATACGATTTCAAAATCGAGCATAGAACAGGTACCAGCCATCGTAATGCCGACGCATTGTCCAGAAGGTCGTGCCAAGATGATTGCAAGCATTGTAGTCGAGTAGAAGAGAAATTTTCCATCGTCGCCAGAACAACAGTAGTCGACGATAATTGGCAGCCCGATGGACTACGCGAAGATCAAGAAAAATACCCAACTTTGAAAATTATACTCTAATGGAAAGCACAGGAGAGCAAACCAGTATGGGAAGATGTTGCACCGCACTCACCGAGTGTAAAATCGTATTGGGCGCAATGGGACTCCATGGTGATTGAGGATGGCATGTTAAAGCGTGTGGTAGAAAATGCTGATGGAACTGAGAAGAGAACTCAGTTAGTTATTCCTAAGAGTAGAGTACCAGACGTGTTGAAAGAGATCCATGACAGATCTGGAGGCCATTTCGGAGTCATCAAAACGCTAGAAAGATTGCGCCAGCGGTTTTACTGGGTTAACTTCACGGAAGATGTTAAAGATTGGTCCAAGAAATGTGTGGTTTGCGCTGGCAGTAACGGTCCGCATAAACGACGAAAAGATCCAATGCGTCAGTACAACGTTGGCAGTCCATTTGAGCGTATTGCGATTGATGTGGCTGGACCATTCCCAGAAAGTGACGAAGGTGAGTGCGGTTGTTATGGACTACTTCACCAAGTGGGTTGAAGCATATCCATTACCCAACCAGGATGCCACCACGGTCGCTGAAACTTTAGTTAAGCAATGTATATGCCGATTCGGAGTACCGCGTGAACTCCACTCCGACCTGGGAAGAAATTTTAAATCTGCCGTTTTCCAAAATGTCTGTAAGATATTAGGAATTAATAAAACTAGAACAACTGCATTACATCCGCAGTCTGATGGCATGGTTGAACGAATGAACAGAACGATCAACCGATATTTGTCGAAGGTAGTCTCCAACCACCAAAGAGACTAGGACCGACACCTCCATCTGTTCCTGTTGGCTTATCGTTCATCCGTGCATGAAACAACGGCAAACTCCTGCGAACATCTTATTCGGGCGTGAGTTGCGCTTACCATGTGACTTGGTGTTCGGCAGTAAATCTGGGGAAGATCTGGCCAGGGAAGATTACGTTACGGACTTACGGAGAAGAATGGATGACATTCATGAACAAGTCCGTACGAACATTTAAGCTGCCAGCGACCGAATGAAGGACAGGTATGACATCAAGGCCGAAAAGGGTGGATATCAATCTGGGGATTTAGTGTGGCTTTACAACCCACAAAGACGTCATGGGTTATCACCAAAGCTGCAAAACAATTGGGAAGGCCCCTATGAGGTAGTCAAAAGGATATACGACGTGGTATACAGAATTAAGAAACAACCTAGCGGGAAGCCGAGAGTAGTACACTTTAATCGGCTAGCCCATTTCACCTTAGACAACCACGAAGTCCATAATGGAGCAACGGTTCGTCGGATCATAACACAAGAACCAACTTTTGAAGACTTCATGGAGATCTATTCCTTTGGCCGCAAGACGCGGTTCAGCGTGACGAAGGAAGAACACCGAGATCTATTCACCGTGTCTTCAGATTATTCCCTTGGTCACTGCGTATCAGAAGACTTAAAGATGTCCCGTGGCAAAGCTTCAGCCTTTAAGGCGAAATTTGGGCGACAACAAGAACTGACCAACCAACGCCCAACTGTTGGGAAAACGCTGCGCCTGAGGGATAGCAATGCAGACCATCAGCGGTACATCTTTTACATGGCTACAAAAGTACGCTCGTACCAGAAGCCGTCGTACCGCAACCTGTGGAACTCGCTGTACGATTTGAGGGATCATCTGCTTGAGAATGACATTTTGAAGCTAGCCGTACCGAAATTAGGCTGTGGTCTAGATGGTTTAGATTGGAGGATTGTTAGGAACATGATAGAAATCCTCTTCCGTTTTACCGGTGTTGAAATTCTCGTTTGCAGCTTTAACCCTAACGGACATAAAGAAGAAGTCGAGCGGACCATCGACTGCCATTTCTTTAAAACTTCAAAATGCACCGAGGGTAATGCATGCAGATTTCGTCATCACAAACTGTTCCGGGACAAAACAGTCTTAAGGAGGGGGCAGTGTAATGTGCAGTGTCCGCCGTCGCTGCCACTGTCACCGCCGCTGTCCCCGTCGCTGTCGCCGCCACTGTCGCGGGGTCGTGCGAGCGTCTATTGTTAGCGATGACTCAACGGACCTGTCTGAACCTGCTTAATTACGCGGTTGGTGTAACCTATTGTGTTTTATCTAGAATAATACTCTAGAATTCCCTGAAAAAAAAATGCCAGGGTATATAAGCACCGTTAGCGAAGGCATTGGACAGTCTGATATAAATTAGCGTTGCGTGTTAAACAGTTGGTGATATAAACAGAAAGTAGACAAGTGGGGAATATAAATAAATACAGTTGTATAAATAAATAAGTGATCTATATATTGTTTAAATAAATAATCTTAGTGTTTAAGTGTTTTATAATATTCTTAGTCTTAATTAGTGTTTAATATTTGTTTAATTGTAGTGTTCGTTATATTTATCATCTTTTAATTATATTTAATATCTATATCGTTATAATAAACTTTCATTTTAATTAGTAATAATTGTCTAATATTTACACTTCACCCAGATAAATATAAAAACGTTACAATATATATATATATATATATATATATATATATATATATATATATATATAGAAAGTGAATTATGCCTTTTAGTATAAGGGCTAGCTTCTCCTAGGGCTCCGCCGATAGTGTATTATAGTAGTCTTTACGTGCATCCAACCCGTCTACGCACAATGTAAAGCCGTTTTTTCTCTCTTGCCCCTAAAACCTGGCCACCCAGACAGCCCCAGCTACATGCTCACCCGAACTGCTCACGCAGCATGCCCACCAAAACTGCCCACTCAAACTGCCTACACAAACTGCCTACCCAAACTGCCATTAAAACTACTTATTCATACTACCCACCCAAACTACCTACCCATACTGCCCACGGAACCTGTTAAACCAAACTGCCCACTCAAACAGCACACTTAAAGTGCTCGCTTAAGCTGCCTACTCATACTGCTGACTCAAACTGTCGTAATCTGCAATAATTTCTTCTCTAATGTTCTTGTTAGTGTTGCAGTTGTAAAACTAGTTTAAGATGGACTTATAAAAATTATTTATTTGAACAAAAAATTATTTAAAAATTTGAGTAGTTTGAGTGAAGACAACACTTGCTATTTTTGAAGGTTTGAAGTCAGAAACGGAATATGGATGAGACATTTTCTACTAATGGCAACTGTTTGGCGGACTTCTGTGCAAATCAAATGCATGTCGTATACTTGATCAGTGAAAGCAAAATGTATATCTAAATATCTAAGTGCTATTCCACTTTTTGTAAATTAAACGTCATTTATGACAACCAATAAATATTGTTGTCAGGAATAAATTGATATTCAGATTTAGCTGGTACGTAATTGGTTGACTTTACCGTCTTACAACTTTTAAAACTTGACAAATTTTGCAAAATATGTTTCAGATTGTTCCAGATTATATTTTCTTTTAGTTCTCTTCGTCATACCATGAACTATAGAAAGCTACTCTAACCTTCGAGTTTCCCATAGGGCTCTTATATATATCTATATATATATATATATATATATATATATATATATATATATATATATATATATATATATATATGTCGGAGATTGTAATATCAAAGCATGTCGTAACGATCATTTAATGAATCAAGTATTACATGAATCACTTATTATCTTTTAATTGTATTGTCGTAATCGAAACGACAAGCATTCTTGGCTACAATGCTTGGATGGAATCAGTGTGTAGCGGTGCTCAGGGTGAGTGCATGTCCGCCTCGCTGAGATCATCACGTTTATATTATCGCTGTGGTTCTGAAATAATGTTGGTCGACATAGAGTTTGCCAGTGATACTACTCCGCGACATCAGAAGTGGGATTCGCCTGCGATCCACAATATTGTATGTGGGTTTGTGTTCTGTTGGTGAATTATAAAGTGAAGTGCAGGGCCAGGCAGATTAAGATGGAAAGGCCGTCTAGCAATTTTTGCAGGTTTTCATCATAGGGCATTGACCAGTAACAAGGATTCCGTCTGCGTCCCACCCAGAGAGTGGTGACGCAATTACAAGAGCTCGTTAAGTAGAACCGTGAGTAATGAGTACTGAATTTATGTTAAGCGGACTTCCAATACTGGTAAGAGGTTTTATTACAAAGCTCAAGATATCGTTGTGAGCTATGTTGGTGGCAATTGGGTTGCTGTTGTAATAAAAGCAATTCGGTCAGTTGCTTGCTGAGAAACGAGAGACGAAGTCGAGTTTGTTTTTTATGATATTGTGATGGCCGATGATCCGGATTACCGATCCTTATATATGTTATTTAAGATATTATTTATTACAGTAGGTGTTCATGGCAGTTGTTATATTTTGATTGATGTTTTGTCATTGAACTTGTATGACGTAATAAGTATTTCATTTTTGGTAGTCATGTATTTACTGGTGAAATGTATTGTCACAGAAATGTTTTGTTTGACGTCTTGTAAAAAAAGCGTTTATTAAATAATTTAGTGCACTATAGCTAAATTTTGAGCTTAATATAAATGTGAACAAAGTTGTAACTATTTGAGCACTTATTGGTCAGAGATAGCCGAGCGAAAATGCTGTGGATAAATTCTTTGTTTTCAGATAGTTCACACGAGGACGTGTGAAACGTCAGAATGGCCGTGTCGGAGATTGTAATATCAAAGCATGTCGTAACGATCATTTAATGAATCAAGTATTACATGAATCACTTATTATCTTTTAATTGTATTGTCGTAATCGAAACGTCAAGCATTCTTGGCTACAATGCTTGGATGGAATCAGTGTGTAGCGGTGCTCAGGGTGAGTGCATGTCCGCCTCGCTGAGATCATCACGTTTATATTATCGCTGTGGTTCTGAAATAATGTTGGTCGACATAGAGTTTGCCAGTGATACTACTCCGCGACATATATATATATATATATATATATATATATATATATATATATATATATATATATATTGTAGCAGGTTATTGATTTAATTTAGAAAATTGTCACGTTAAAATAGTTCCCAGAGGAACAAAGGATGGCGCTAAAGATGGTTATATCACTCTCACTACGCGAATTGTACACTCTAGGTAAGTGTGTTCTTAACAAGTAATGTTTGGGGTGATAACTTATTGTGTAAAATGTAATTTATAAAAATAAACTTAATTAAATTGAAATAAATTATAAAAACATATATTTTGCTTTATTATGATGTAATATAATGACATACAAATAGAATTTCAAAATGATACCTTTAAGATTTGGAAATTTCCATAGAATTCGTTATTTTCCGACAAAAGGTGCTTTCAGATGAAATTTGTATATGTAAGGTCATGAAAAATTTATTTGGATAATGTTCTTAAAAATTAGAATTTATATATATATATATATATATATATATATATATATATATTAAGAGTGTTTGAATGTTGGGACTTGTAAAATGAGTGCATTTGCAGCGACACAATGAAACATTGAATAACTTGTGTCAGCGATGATGCGACGTTTGTTTTTTAATTTTTATTTATTATATATATAAATAATGTATTATTTATAAACTGAATCAACACTTTTGACATTGACTAAGATTTAGCATTCATTGTAAAAAGTATATACAGTGTAAAGTAGGCAAAGCAATTCGATCAATTGTTTTAATGTAAGAATTTTGAAACAAAAAATTTTAGGAAAACCAAAATTTGTATTATATTTCAACTTAACTATTTATACATATTCTAAACGTACAGGTCGTTTAACATGTCGCCGGAGTCGCGATCTGTCAAAGTTTTTATTTTCCTGGGTAACATTACTATTCTTCACAGTGTTAGTATTCTGATTATTATTTACATTTGAAAATTGTTTGACAATTGGATTATCTTCTACATTTACATCGTTTTCACATCTTTTAGAAGTTTTATTATTGTGTACTGGTAAAATGTCGACAATATGTTTTAACAATTGATTACAGTGACGTTTCTCTTCTATATTTCCTAATTCTGGTACAATTACTATATAGGTAGTACTACTTAATTTTTTTTATAATTCTAGCCTTTACCCAAGTCGATTTTGCTACATTTATACAATTTCTAGCCAATACCACCTCGCCTACCGCAAAATGAACTTTACGATCGTCCTTAAAGTTTTTCATTTGTTTAGTTTTAGCTTTTAACACATTTTTGGAAACTTTTTCTTTATTAATGGTATTTGAAATTAAATCTTTACTTGTGGAATAAGGTAACACTTGAGAAAATCCGTTTCTTATATTTCTACCGAACACCATCTGAGCAGGAGTTCTTCCTGTTGTACTATGAATCGAATTTCTATAATCGAACAGTATATTGTTCAGTATTAAATTTAAATTCGATACCCTTTTATTATATAACGACTTTTTAATGGCATTTTTAATTATTTTGACAGTATTTTCCGCTGCACTGTTTGATTGTGGATGGTAAGGTGGACTGGTAATATGTTCGATATTGTTTAGCGTTAAAAAAAATTAAATTCACTGGAATGTACAAATTGTCTAGCATTGTCGGAAACTAATGTTATAGGAATTCCAAATCTAGCAAAATTGTGCGTAAAGCTTCTATTGTAAATTTAGCAGTCATGGTTTTTGTTGGGAAAGCTTCTACCCATTTGCTATGTGCATCAATAATTACTAAGAAATAGTAACCAGCGTATTCCATATAATCCATATGTATTCTTTCAAAGGGGTGAAGGGGCCATATCCACGGATTCATTTTAATTTGTTGGAGTGAATTTAAATTTGTCACACAAGCTTCACATGATTTACATAAATTTTCTATATCAGAATCTAATTTTGGCCACCAAAAATAAGATCTACCTATGCCCTTCATTTTACTTATACCAAAATGTGAGGAATGTAAGAGATTTAACATGGATTCACGCAATTGTTCAGGAATTATAATTCGGTTGTTCCAAAATAAACTATCGTCTACGCAAGATAATTCATTTCTACGGAAATAATATGGTTTTAAGTTTGTATTAATTTCTTGTTTTGCGGGCCATTCTTTACGAACATATTGAATGATTTCACTTAATAATTTATCTTCACGTGTAGATTCCTTAACTAAATCAAAATTTAATGGAACTATTTCATTATTTAAAAATTCACAAAAATTTACATCTACATTTTCTGGGTTCATGTCATTTTCAGTATTCAGTAACGGTAATCTTGACAAACTATCAGCCGTATTCTCAATCGATTTAACATATTTGATATCATAAGAATAATTTTATAAAATTATGGCCCAACGTCTTAAACGATTTACTGAGTGTACTGGAATGCTTTTATTAGGGTGAAATATTGTTACTAAAGCCTTGTTATCAGTTACTAATTTAAATTTCTTACCATACAAATATTGATGAAATTTATTGATTACAAATATAACTGCTAAGCTTTCTTTTTCAACAGAGAGTTCGCGATGCGTAAGTTATCGGACGTTCAATGTGTGACGGATTAATATGGCTTAACACCGCCCCAACTCCTGTGTCGCTTAATTTGAAGGGTATTTCAGAATCAAAATGTGCTAATATTTCTGAAGATATTAATTTTTGTTTGGCTTCATTAAATGCATGATCACAATTATCAGTCCATTTCCATTTACAATTTTTCTTTAAGAGCTGGTACAGTGGATTTAAGATTTCAGCTAGATTATTAACAAATTTGCTATAATAATTTATTAACCCAAGGAAAGATTTTAATTGAGTAATGTTTTCGGGCGTAGGTGCTTCTTGAATTGCACGGATTTTCTCAGGACATGTGTGAATGCCAGTTTTGTCAATAATATGACCAAGATAATTTACTAAATTTTGGAAAAAACTACATTTATCAATATTTAATTTAAAACCATTACTGGTTAATTTTGTAAATACCAAATTTAAATTTTCGACATGTTGCGCTTTAGTTTTACCAGTAATGAGAATGTCCTCCAAGAAACAGATTGTCCCAGGTGTTCCTTGTAGCACCGCCTCCATGATTTTTTGGAACCTCGTGGGTGCAGTGTTGATTCCGTATGGCAATCGGTTTTTTCTATTTCGGTGTTCTTATGTTTCTACAAAAGCACTGTTTATCACTGAAAACACGACGTTTAGAAAATCTATAAACGTACTGTTTTTGGCGCCTTTCATGTTCTAGAGATGGTAGTCATGTTTTCATAACTGACAGATAACCTCAAAATGGTAAATTATTTGTGTTGAAATATTATTTCTAATTGTGGATTTTTATCCTTTCTCTAGGTGTTAGGACTAGAAAGAAAATAAATTTATAGCTACAGCTGTGTTTAATAAACCTTCGAGTTCATTGTATGTATTGGTCTTCCTCTTTCATAATTGTATAATGCTTGATACAATGTTTTAATGTAAACAGACAAAATCACAAGATACACAAACTGTCAAAATATGAAATTTCAATTTTTAGAGGGAAGCGCTACCAACATTACTGATAAAAAAGACACCAACTCATATTTTTGACATGTCCTTTTTTAAAAAATCTAATTGTAAAATTAACTCAATAGAAAAAATAATATAAAAAACATGTATCATAAGGCCTGTTGACGCACTCGTCTTTTGTAAAACTCGCCTGGCGGCTCGTTTTCCAAACTTGGACTCGTACGTTAACAGATTGCCTTATGATACTTGTGTTTTAATGTACTATTATCTGAACAGTCTCTTGTGGGTCGAAATGGTCAGTAGTTCTTTAGTGGCGTCATCCAGTTCAATTTGCTGGTAGGCTTGCGTTAGGTCAATTTTGGTAAAGTGCTGACCTCCCTGCAACTGACTAAATAAATCATTAGCTTTTGGTAGGTGATAATGTTCCATTTTTAAATGTGGATTAATTGT
>OY720457.1:31918714-31938714 GCA_963082715.1 Harpalus rubripes
GATAATAATGATAATAATGATAATAATGATAATAATGATAATAATGATAATAATGATAATAATGATAATAATGATAATAATGATAATAATGATAATAATGATAATAATGATAATAATGATAATAATGATAATAATGATAATAATGATAATAATGATAATAATGATAATAATGATAATAATGATAATAATGATAATAATGATAATAATGATAATAATGATAATAATGATAATAATGATAATAATGATAATAATGATAATAATGATGATAATAATGATAATAATGATGATAATAATGATGATAATAATGATGATAATAATGATGATAATAATGATGATAATAATGATGATAATGATGATGATAATAATGATGATAATAATGATGATAATGATGATGATAATAATGATGATAATAATGATGATAATAATGATGATAATAATGATGATAATAATGATGATAATAATGATGATAATAATGATGATAATAATGATGATAATAATGATGATAATAATGATGATAATAATGATGATAATAATGATGATAATAATGATGATAATAATGATGATAATAATGATGATAATAATGATGATAATAATGATGATAATAATGATGATAATAATGATGATAATAATGATGATAATAATGATGATAATAATGATGATAATAATGATGATAATAATGATGATAATAATGATGATAATAATGATGATAATAATGATGATAATAATGATGATAATAATGATGATAATAATGATGATAATAATGATGATAATAATGATGATAATAATGATAATAATAATGGTAATAATAATGATAATAATAATAATAATAATAATGATAATAATAATGATAATAATGATAATAATGATAATAATGATAATAATGATAATAATGATAATGATAATGATAATAATGATAATAATGATAATGATAATGATAATAATGATAATAATGATAATGATAATGATAATAATGATAATAATGATAATGATTATGATAATAATGATAATAATGATAATAATGATATTAATGATAATGATAATAATGATAATAATGATAATGATAATGATAATGATAATGATAATAATGATAATGACAATGATAATGATAATAATGATAATGATAATGATAATGATAATGATAATGATAATAATGATAATGATAATGATAATGATAATAATGATAATGATAATGATAATGATAATGATAATAATGATAATGATAATGATAATGATAATGATAATGATAATGATAATGATAATGATAATGATAATGATAATGATAATGATAATGATAATGATAATGATAATGATAATGATAATGATAATGATAATGATAATGATAATGATACTGATACTGATAATGATAATGATAATGATAATGATAATGATAATGATAATGATAATGATAATGATAATGATAATGATAATGATAATGATAATGATAATGATAATGATAATGATAATGATAATGATGATAATGATGATAATGATGATAATGATGATAATGATGATAATGATGATAATGATGATAATGATGATAATGATGATAATGATGATAATGATGATAATGATAATAATGATAATAATGATAATAATGATAATAATGATGATAATAATGATGATAATAATGATGATAATAATGATGATAATAATGATGATAATAATGATGATAATAATGATGATAATAATGATGATAATAATGATGATAATAATGATGATAATAATGATGATAATAATGATGATAATAATGATGATAATAATGATGATAATAATGATGATAATAATAATGATAATAATGATGATAATAATGATGATAATAATGATGATAATAATGATGATAATAATGATGATAATAATGATGATAATAATGATGATAATAATGATGATAATAATGATGATAATAATGATGATAATAATGATGATAATAATGATGATAATAATGATGATAATAATGATGATAATAATGATGATAATAATGATGATAATAATGATGATAATAATGATGATAATAATGATGATGATAATAATGATGATAATAATGATGATGATAATAATGATGATGATAATAATGATGATGATAATAATGATGATGATAATAATGATGATAATAATGATGATAATAATGATGATAATAATGATGATAATAATGATGATAATAATGATGATAATAATGATGATAATAATGATGATAATAATGATGATAATAATGATGATAATAATGATGATAATAATGATGATAATAATGATGATAATAATGATGATAATAATGATGATAATAATGATGATAATAATGATGATAATAATGATGATAATAATGATGATAATAATGATGATAATAATGATGATAATGATGATGATAATGATGATGATAATAATGATGATAATGATGATGATAATAATGATGATAATGATGATGATAATGATGATGATAATAATGATGATAATGATGATGATAATAATGATGATAATAATGATGATAATAATGATGATAATGATGATGGTAATGATGATGATAATAATGATGATAATGATGATGATAATAATGATGATAATAATGATGATAATAATGATGATAATAATGATGATAATAATGATAATGATGATGATAATAATGATGATAATGATAATATTGATAATAATGATAATGATAATGATAATGATAATGATAATGATAATGATAATGATAATGATAATGATAATGATAATGATAATGATAATGATAATGATAATGATAATGATAATGATAATGATAATGATAATAATGATAATGATAATGATAATGATAATGATAATGATAATAATGATAATGATAATGATAATGATAATGATAATGATAATGATAATGATAATGATAATGATAATGATAATGACAATGATAATGATAATAATGATAATGATAATGATAATGATAATGATAATAATGATAATAATGATAATAATGATAATAATGATAATAATGATAATAATGATAATAATAATAATAATAATAATGATAATAATGATAATAATGATAATAATGATAATAATGATAATAATGATAATAATGATAATAATGATAATAATGATAATAATGATAATAATGATAATAATGATAATAATGATAATAATGATAATAATGTTAATAATGATAATGATAATAATAATGATAATAATGATAATAATGATAATAATGATAATAATGATAATAATGATAATAATGATAATAATGATAATAATGATAATAATGATAATGATTATGATAATAATGATAATAATGATAATAATGATATTAATGATAATAATGATAATAATGATAATAATGATAATAATGATAATGATAATGATAATGATAATGATAATGATAATGATAATAATGATAATGATAATGATAATGATAATGATAATAATGATAATGATAATGATAATGATAATGATAATGATAATAATGATAATAATGATAATAATGATAATAATGATAATAATGATAATAATGATAATAATGATAATAATAATAATAATAATAATAATAATAATGATAATAATGATAATAATGATAATAATGATAATAATGATAATAATGATAATAATGATAATAATGATAATAATGATAATAATGATAATAATGATAATAATGATAATAATGATAATAATGATAATAATGATAATAATGATAATAATGATAATAATGATAATAATGATAATAATGATAATAATGATAATAATGATAATAATGATAATAATGATAATAATGATAATAATGATAATAATGATAATAATGATAATAATGATAATAATGATAATAATGATAATAATGATAATAATGATAATAATGATAATAATGATAATAATGATAATAATGATAATAATGATAATAATGATAATAATGATAATAATGATAATAATGATAATAATGATAATAATGATAATAATGATAATAATGATAATAATGATAATAATGATGATAATAATGATGATAATAATGATGATAATAATGATGATAATAATGATGATAATAATGATGATAATAATGATGATAATAATGATGATAATAATGATGATAATAATGATGATAATAATGATGATAATAATGATGATAATAATGATGATAATAATGATGATAATAATGATGATAATAATGATGATAATAATGATGATAATAATGATGATAATAATGATGATAATAATGATGATAATAATGATGATAATAATGATGATAATAATGATGATAATAATGATGATAATAATGATGATAATAATGATGATAATAATGATGATAATAATGATGATAATAATGATGATAATAATGATGATAATAATGATGATAATAATGATGATAATAATGATGATAATAATGATGATAATAATGATAATAATAATGGTAATAATAATGATAATAATAATAATAATAATAATGATAATAATAATGGTAATAATAATGATAATAATAATAATAATAATAATGATAATAATAATGATAATAATGATAATAATGATAATAATGATAATAATGATAATAATGATAATGATAATGATAATAATGATAATAATGATAATGATAATGATAATAATGATAATAATGATAATGATAATGATAATAATGATAATAATGATAATGATTATGATAATAATGATAATAATGATAATAATGATAATAATGATATTAATGATAATGATAATAATGATAATAATGATAATGATAATGATAATGATAATGATAATGATAATAATGATAATGACAATGATAATGATAATAATGATAATGATAATGATAATGATAATGATAATGATAATGATAATAATGATAATGATAATGATAATGATAATAATGATAATGATAATGATAATGATAATGATAATGATAATAATGATAATGATAATGATAATGATAATGATAATGATAATGATAATGATAATGATAATGATAATGATAATGATAATGATAATGATAATGATAATGATAATGATAATGATAATGATAATGATAATGATACTGATAATGATAATGATAATGATAATGATAATGATAATGATAATGATAATGATAATGATAATGATAATGATAATGATAATGATAATGATAATGATAATGATAATGATAATGATAATGATAATGATAATGATAATGATAATGATAATGATAATGATAATGATAATGATAATGATAATGATAATGATAATGATAATGATGATAATGATGATAATGATGATAATGATGATAATGATGATAATGATGATAATGATGATAATGATGATAATGATGATAATGATGATAATGATGATAATGATGATAATGATGATAATGATGATAATGATGATAATGATGATAATGATGATAATGATGATAATGATGATAATGATGATAATGATGATAATGATGATAATGATGATAATGATGATAATGATGATAATGATGATAATGATGATAATGATGATAATGATGATAATGATGATAATGATGATAATGATGATAATGATGATAATGATGATAATGATGATAATGATGATAATGATGATAATGATGATAATGATGATAATGATGATAATGATGATAATGATGATAATGATGATAATGATGATAATGATGATAATGATGATAATGATGATAATGATGATAATGATGATAATGATGA
Source organism: Harpalus rubripes (assembly GCA_963082715.1). NCBI lineage: Eukaryota > Metazoa > Arthropoda > Insecta > Coleoptera > Carabidae > Harpalus > Harpalus rubripes. The sequence continues at coordinate 31,924,324 of OY720457.1, forward strand.
TAATGATGATAATGATGATAATGATGATAATGATGATAATGATGATAATGATGATAATGATGATAATGATGATAATGATGATAATGATGATAATGATGATAATGATGATAATGATGATAATGATGATAATGATGATAATGACGATAATGACGATAATGACGATAATGACGATAATGACGATAATGACGATAATGACGATAATGACGATAATGACGATAATGACGATAATGACGATAATGATGATAATAATGATAATGATGATAATGATGATAATGATGATAATGATGATAATGATGATAATGATGATAATGATGATAATGATGATAATGATGTAATGATGTAATGATGATAATGATGATAATGATGATAATGATAATGATAATGATAATGATAATGATAATGATAATGATAATGATAATGATAATGATAATGATAATGATAATGATAATGATAATGATAATGATAATGATAATGATAATGATAATGATAATGATAATGATAATGATAATGATAATGATAATGATAATGATAATGATAATGATAATGATAATGATAATGATAATGATAATGATAATGATAATGATAATGATAATGATAATGATAATGGTAATGGTAATGGTAATGGTAATGGTAATGGTAATGATAATGGTAATGGTAATGGTAATGGTAATGGTAATGGTAATGGTAATGGTAATGGTAATGGTAATGGTAATGGTAATGGTAATGGTAATGGTAATGGTAATGGTAATGGTAATGGTAATGGTAATGGTAATGATAATGATAATGATAATGATAATGATAATGATAATGATAATGATAATGATAATGATAATGATAATGATAATGATAATGATAATGATAATGATAATGATAATGATAATGATAATGATAATGATAATGATAATGATAATGATAATAATGATAATGATAATGATAATGATAATAATGATAATGATAATGATAATGATAATGATAATAATGATAATGATAATGATAATGATAATGATAATGATAATGATAATGATAATGATAATGATAATGATAATGATAATGATAATGATAATGATAATGATAATGATAATGATAATGATACTGATACTGATAATGATAATGATAATGATAATGATAATGATAATGATAATGATAATGATAATGATAATGATAATGATAATGATAATGATAATGATAATGATAATGATAATGATAATGATAATGATAATGATGATAATGATGATAATGATGATAATGATGATAATGATGATAATGATGATAATGATGATAATGATGATAATGATGATAATGATGATAATGATGATAATGATGATAATGATGATAATGATAATAATGATAATAATGATGATAATAATGATGATAATAATGATGATAATAATGATGATAATAATGATGATAATAATGATGATAATAATGATGATAATAATGATGATAATAATGATGATAATAATGATGATAATAATGATGATAATAATGATGATAATAATGATGATAATAATGATGATAATAATAATGATAATAATGATGATAATAATGATGATAATAATGATGATAATAATGATGATAATAATGATGATAATAATGATGATAATAATGATGATAATAATGATGATAATAATGATGATAATAATGATGATAATAATGATGATAATAATGATGATAATAATGATGATAATAATGATGATAATAATGATGATAATAATGATGATAATAATGATGATAATAATGATGATAATAATGATGATAATAATGATGATAATAATGATGATAATAATGATGATAATAATGATGATAATAATGATGATAATAATGATGATAATAATGATGATGATAATAATGATGATGATAATAATGATGATGATAATAATGATGATGATAATAATGATGATGATAATAATGATGATGATAATAATGATGATGATAATAATGATGATGATAATGATGATAATAATGATGATAATAATGATGATAATAATGATGATAATAATGATGATAATAATGATGATAATAATGATGATAATAATGATGATAATAATGATGATAATAATGATGATAATAATGATGATAATAATGATGATAATAATGATGATAATAATGATGATAATAATGATGATAATAATGATGATAATAATGATGATAATAATGATGATAATAATGATGATAATAATGATGATAATAATGATGATAATGATGATGATAATAATGATGATAATGATGATGATAATAATGATGATAATGATGATGATAATGATGATGATAATAATGATGATAATGATGATGATAATAATGATGATAATAATGATGATAATAATGATGATGGTAATGATGATGATAATAATGATGATAATGATGATGATAATAATGATGATAATAATGATGATAATAATGATGATAATAATGATGATAATAATGATAATGATGATGATAATAATGATGATAATGATAATATTGATAATAATGATAATGATAATGATAATGATAATGATAATGATAATGATAATGATAATGATAATGATAATGATAATGATAATGATAATGATAATGATAATGATAATGATAATGATAATAATGATAATGATAATGATAATGATAATGATAATAATGATAATGATAATGATAATGATAATGATAATGATAATGATAATGATAATGATAATGATAATGATAATAATGATAATGATAATGATAATGACAATGATAATGATAATAATGATAATGATAATGATAATGATAATGATAATAATGATAATAATGATAATAATGATAATAATGATAATAATGATAATAATGATAATAATAATAATAATAATAATGATAATAATGATAATAATGATAATAATGATAATAATGATAATAATGATAATAATGATAATAATGATAATAATGATAATAATGATAATAATGATAATAATGATAATAATGATAATAATGATAATAATGTTAATAATGATAATGATAATAATAATGATAATAATGATAATAATGATAATAATGATAATAATGATAATAATGATAATAATGATAATAATGATAATAATGATAATAATGATAATGATTATGATAATAATGATAATAATGATAATAATGATATTAATGATAATAATGATAATAATGATAATAATGATAATAATGATAATGATAATGATAATGATAATGATAATGATAATGATAATAATGATAATGATAATGATAATGATAATGATAATAATGATAATGATAATGATAATGATAATGATAATGATAATAATGATAATAATGATAATAATGATAATAATGATAATAATGATAATAATGATAATAATGATAATAATAATAATAATAATAATAATAATAATGATAATAATGATAATAATGATAATAATGATAATAATGATAATAATGATAATAATGATAATAATGATAATAATGATAATAATGATAATAATGATAATAATGATAATAATGATAATAATGATAATAATGATAATAATGATAATAATGATAATAATGATAATAATGATAATAATGATAATAATGATAATAATGATAATAATGATAATAATGATAATAATGATAATAATGATAATAATGATAATAATGATAATAATGATAATAATGATAATAATGATAATAATGATAATAATGATAATAATGATAATAATGATAATAATGATAATAATGATAATAATGATAATAATGATAATAATGATAATAATGATAATAATGATAATAATGATAATAATGATAATAATGATAATAATGATAATAATGATAATAATGATGATAATAATGATGATAATAATGATGATAATAATGATGATAATAATGATGATAATAATGATGATAATAATGATGATAATAATGATGATAATAATGATGATAATAATGATGATAATAATGATGATAATAATGATGATAATAATGATGATAATAATGATGATAATAATGATGATAATAATGATGATAATAATGATGATAATAATGATGATAATAATGATGATAATAATGATGATAATAATGATGATAATAATGATGATAATAATGATGATAATAATGATGATAATAATGATGATAATAATGATGATAATAATGATGATAATAATGATGATAATAATGATGATAATAATGATGATAATAATGATGATAATAATGATGATAATAATGATGATAATAATGATGATAATAATGATGATAATAATGATAATAATAATGGTAATAATAATGATAATAATAATAATAATAATAATGATAATAATAATGATAATAATGATAATAATGATAATAATGATAATAATGATAATAATGATAATGATAATGATAATAATGATAATAATGATAATGATAATGATAATAATGATAATAATGATAATGATAATGATAATAATGATAATAATGATAATGATTATGATAATAATGATAATAATGATAATAATGATATTAATGATAATGATAATAATGATAATAATGATAATGATAATGATAATGATAATGATAATGATAATAATGATAATGACAATGATAATGATAATAATGATAATGATAATGATAATGATAATGATAATGATAATGATAATAATGATAATGATAATGATAATGATAATAATGATAATGATAATGATAATGATAATGATAATGATAATAATGATAATGATAATGATAATGATAATGATAATGATAATGATAATGATAATGATAATGATAATGATAATGATAATGATAATGATAATGATAATGATAATGATAATGATAATGATAATGATAATGATACTGATAATGATAATGATAATGATAATGATAATGATAATGATAATGATAATGATAATGATAATGATAATGATAATGATAATGATAATGATAATGATAATGATAATGATAATGATAATGATAATGATAATGATAATGATAATGATAATGATAATGATAATGATAATGATGATAATGATGATAATGATGATAATGATGATAATGATGATAATGATGATAATGATGATAATGATGATAATGATGATAATGATGATAATGATGATAATGATGATAATGATGATAATGATGATAATGATGATAATGATGATAATGATGATAATGATGATAATGATGATAATGATGATAATGATGATAATGATGATAATGATGATAATGATGATAATGATGATAATGATGATAATGATGATAATGATGATAATGATGATAATGATGATAATGATGATAATGATGATAATGATGATAATGATGATAATGATGATAATGATGATAATGATGATAATGATGATAATGATGATAATGATGATAATGATGATAATGATGATAATGATGATAATGATGATAATGATGATAATGATGATAATGATGATAATGATGATAATGATGATAATGATGATAATGATGATAATGATGATAATGATGATAATGATGATAATGATGATAATGATGATAATGATGATAATGATGATAATGATGATAATGATGATAATGACGATAATGACGATAATGACGATAATGACGATAATGACGATAATGACGATAATGACGATAATGACGATAATGATGATAATGACGATAATGACGATAATGACGATAATGACGATAATGACGATAATAATGATAATAATGATAATGATGATAATGATGATAATGATGATAATGATGATAATGATGATAATGATGATAATGATGATAATGATGTAATGATGTAATGATGATAATGATGATAATGATGATAATGATAATGATAATGATAATGATAATGATAATGATAATGATAATGATAATGATAATGATAATGATAATGATAATGATAATGATAATGATAATGATAATGATAATGATAATGATAATGATAATGATAATGATAATGATAATGATAATGATAATGATAATGATAATGATAATGATAATGATAATGATAATGATAATGATAATGATAATGATAATGATAATGATAATGATAATGATAATGATAATGATAATGATAATGATAATGATAATGATAATGATAATGATAATGATAATGATAATGATAATGATAATGGTAATGGTAATGGTAATGGTAATGGTAATGGTAATGATAATGATAATGGTAATGGTAATGGTAATGGTAATGGTAATGGTAATGGTAATGGTAATGGTAATGGTAATGGTAATGGTAATGGTAATGGTAATGGTAATGGTAATGGTAATGGTAATGGTAATGGTAATGGTAATGATAATGATAATGATAATGATAATGATAATGATAATGATAATGATAATGATAATGATAATGATAATGATAATGATAATGATAATGATAATGATAATGATAATGATAATGATAATGATAATGATAATGATAATGATAATGATAATGATAATGATAATGATAATGATAATGATAATGATAATGATAATGATAATGATAATGATAATGATAATGATAATGATAATGATAATGATAATGATAATGATAATGATAATGATAATGATAATGATAATGATAATGATAATGATAATGATAATGATAATGATAATGATAATGATAATGATAATGATAATGATAATGATAATGATAATGATAATGATAATGATAATGATAATGATAATGATAATGATAATGATAATGATAATGATAATGATAATGATAATGATAATGATAATGATAATGATAATGATAATGATAATGATAATGATAATGATAATGATAATGATAATGATAATGATAATGATAATGATAATGATAATGATAATGATAATGATAATGATAATGATAATGATAATGATAATGATAATGATAATGATAATGATAATGATAATGATAATGATAATGATAATGATAATGATAATGATAATGATAATGATAATGATAATGATAATGATAATGATAATGATAATGATAATGATAATGATAATGATAATGATAATGATAATGATAATGATAATGATAATGATAATGATAATGATAATGATAATGATAATGATAATGATAATGATAATGATAATGATAATGATAATGATAATGATAATGATAATGATAATGATAATGATAATGATAATGATAATGATAATGATAATGATAATGATAATGATAATGATAATGATAATGATAATGATAATGATAATGATAATGATAATGATAATGATAATGATAATGATAATGATAATGATAATGATAATGATAATGATAATGATAATGATAATGATAATGATAATGATAATGATAATGATAATGATAATGATAATGATAATGATAATGATAATGATAATGATAATGATAATGATAATGATAATGATAATGATAATGATAATGATAATGATAATGATAATGATAATGATAATGATAATGATAATGATAATGATAATGATAATGATAATGATAATGATAATGATAATGATAATGATAATGATAATGATAATGATAATGATAATGATAATGATAATGATAATGATAATGATAATGATAATGATAATGATAATGATAATGATAATGATAATGATAATGATAATGATAATGATAATGATAATGATAATGATAATGATAATGATAATGATAATGATAATGATAATGATAATGATAATGATAATGATAATGATAATGATAATGATAATGATAATGATAATGATAATGATAATGATAATGATAATGATAATGATAATGATAATGATAATGATAATGATAATGATAATGATAATGATAATGATAATGATAATGATAATGATAATGATAATGATAATGATAATGATAATGATAATGATAATGATAATGATAATGATAATGATAATGATAATGATAATGATAATGATAATGATAATGATAATGATAATGATAATGATAATGATAATGATAATGATAATGATAATGATAATGATAATGATAATGATAATGATAATGATAATGATAATGATAATGATAATGATAATGATAATGATAATGATAATGATAATGATAATGATAATGATAATGATAATGATAATGATAATGATAATGATAATGATAATGATAATGATAATGATAATGATAATGATAATGATAATGATAATGATAATGATAATGATAATGATAATGATAATGATAATGATAATGATAATGATAATGATAATGATAATGATAATGATAATGATAATGATAATGATAATGATAATGATAATGATAATGATAATGATAATGATAATGATAATGATAATGATAATGATAATGATAATGATAATGATAATGATAATGATAATGATAATGATAATGATAATGATAATGATAATGATAATGATAATGATAATGATAATGATAATGATAATGATAATGATAATGATAATGATAATGATAATGATAATGATAATGATAATGATAATGATAATGATAATGATAATGATAATGATAATGATAATGATAATGATAATGATAATGATAATGATAATGATAATGATAATGATAATGATAATGATAATGATAATGATAATGATAATGATAATGATAATGATAATAAGAATAATAATAATAATAAGAATAATAATAATAATAATAATAATTATTATTATTATAATTATAATTATAATTATAATTATAATTATAATTATAATTATAATTATAATTATAATTATAATTATAATTATAATTATAATTATAATTATAATTATAATTATTATTATTTGTTTATTTATCTATTCAATTTTACAAAACTTGTACAACGACCTCCAGGCTGGTAAGTGTATACAATAAAAGGTATGGTATTTCATTGGTAAGTACAGTAGATATGATATATATAATACATTGGAAACTAATAAATTTCAATTTTTTCAGATTGTTTGCCTTGTCGGATGGTGTCGATCCGGTGGTCGCGCGTTGTGGATAGTTCGCCTGTTCTTTCGTTGGTCTTTTGGTAAGTGTTCTTCTAATCCTTAATGTTGAGTACTTGGCGTACTATTCGACAGGTTACCAATAATGCTGCTTTTTGCATTATAATATATGTATCGTATGGAATGTCTATGTCTTGTAGTGGTGTGTAGTGTGGTAGGAATCTCTCCTGTTGCTCCTATTATTATCGGTATTATTTTAACTTCACTGACATGCCAGATCTCTCTGATTTCCATTGCTAATGCTGTGTATTTTCCAACTTTTTCTCTTCTTGTTCTTTCGAGATTTGTTACGTGAGGTATAGCGTTATCTATCAGATACGTGATGTCATTGCTTTTGTTATGATACACAATATCGGGTCTGTTGTGTTTTACTGGATGGTCGGTAATTACTTGTCGGGCCCAATACAATTTTCCAGTCTGGGTTTCTATCACTATCTCTGGTTCGTACTTATATTGAGGTGTGTTTATAGTTTCATTCTTTATCCTAGCAGCGAGCAATTGGTGTATGATTTTTGCGACCTTGTTGTGCCTCTTAATATATTCCGTTGGTGCTAGAGTGCTACATGCACTGATAATGTGATCTATGTTTTCGTGGTCTTTGTGGCACATTCGGCATAAGTCATTAGTTATGGACGGGTCTTTTATTATTGTCTTTTATTATTATTATTCTTATTATTCTTATTATTCTTATTATTCTTATTATTCTTATTATTCTTATTATTCTTATTATTCTTATTATTCTTATTATTCTTATTATTCTTATTATTCTTATTATTCTTATTATTCTTATTATTCTTATTATTCTTATTATTCTTATTATTCTTATTATTCTTATTATTCTTATTATTCTTATTATTCTTATTATTCTTATTATTCTTATTATTCTTATTATTCTTATTATTCTTATTATTCTTATTATTCTTATTATTCTTATTATTCTTATTATTCTTATTATTCTTATTATTCTTATTATTCTTATTATTCTTATTATTCTTATTATTCTTATTATTCTTATTATTCTTATTATTCTTATTATTCTTATTATTCTTATTATTCTTATTATTCTTATTATTCTTATTATTCTTATTATTCTTATTATTCTTATTATTCTTATTATTCTTATTATTCTTATTATTCTTATTATTCTTATTATTCTTATTATTCTTATTATTCTTATTATTCTTATTATTCTTATTATTCTTATTATTCTTATTATTCTTATTATTCTTATTATTCTTATTATTCTTATTATTCTTATTATTCTTATTATTCTTATTATTCTTATTATTCTTATTATTCTTATTATTCTTATTATTCTTATTATTCTTATTATTATTATTGTTATTATTATGATTATGATTATGATTCTGATTATGATTATGATTATGATTATGATTATGATTATGATTATGATTATGATTATGATTATGATTATGATTATGATTATGATTATGATTATGATTATGATTATGATTATGATTGATTATGATTATGATTATGATTATGATTATGATTATGATTATGATTATGATTATGATTATGATTATGATTATGATTATGATTATGATTATGATTATGATTATGATTATGACTATGATTATGATTATGATTATGATTATGATTATGATTATGATTATGATTATGATTATGATTATGATTATGATTATGATTATGATTATGATTATGATTATGATTATGATTATGATTATGATTATGATTATGATTATGATTATGATTATGATTATGATTATGATTATGATTATGATTATGATTATGATTATGATTATGATTATGATTATGATTATGATTATGATTATGATTATGATTATGATTATGATTATGATTATGATTATGATTATGATTATGATTATGATTATGATTATGATTATGATTATGATTATGATTATGATTATGATTATGATTATGATTATGATTATGATTATGATTATGATTATGATTATGATTATGATTATGATTATGATTATGATTATGATTATGATTATGATTATGATTATGATTATGATTATGATTATGATTATGATTATGATTATGATTATGATTATGATTATGATTATGATTATGATTATGATTATGATTATGATTATGATTATGATTATGATTATGATTATGATTATGATTATGATTATGATTATGATTATGATTATGATTATGATTATGATTATGATTATGATTATGATTATGATTATGATTATGATTATGATTATGATTATGATTATGATTATGATTATGATTATGATTATGATTATGATTATGATTATGATTATGATTATGATTATGATTATGATTATGATTATGATTATGATTATGATTATGATTATGATTATGATTATGATTATGATTATGATTATGATTATGATTATGATTATGATTATGATTATGATTATGATTATGATTATGATTATGATTATGATTATGATTATGATTATGATTATGATTATGATTATGATTATGATTATGATTATGATTATTATTATTATTATTATTATTATTATTATCCTTTATTCACCATTCAATTGTACATGTTTTCTACAGGTTTCCAGGTAAGTATTACAATACATGTTTTCAGTAAATATAGTAAGAATTACAATACATGTATTACATTATATTGTAGGGTGGACTGGAATTCTGGCCTGCGACACACGTACCACCTCCTGGGTTGGCAAGGATCTCCATCGGCCTGGGCAAGACAGGATCCCTCATATTTCGTCTGGACAGGATACTCAGGTAAGGATTCTTCTAACAATATGGCAAGTATCTAATATTACTGCTTTTTGCATATGTTGGTATAAAGTAGGTTTTAGCTTTAATAGCTGTATGTTTTCCAATAGGCTGTTTGGAATTTCCCCTGTGGCTCCAACAATTATGGGTACTACGACGACTTGGTTTTGGTTCCACAATCTTCTGAGCTCGTCAGCCAAAGGTGAGTAATTAGTAATTTTTTCTTCATAAGCTTCTTGTATATTGAAGGCAGATGGAACTTTAACATCAATTATATATGTTGTTTTATTTACTTTATCTTGTAGTACAATATCAGGTCTATTATGTTTAATTTCTTTTTCCGTTTGTATAATGCGGTCCCAGTATATTTTATATTCATTCTTATCTATAACAGTGTCTGGGTCATACTGATAGTACTTTTTGTTAGGTTCCACTCTGTCTTCATATAGCTTTATTAATTCAATATGTAGTATTTTGGCTACATTATTATGCCTTTTTAAATAGTATGTTTGGCAAAATTTCCCGCATGCACTTATTATGTGATCAATTGTCTCACTTTGTTTTTTACATACCCTGCATTTTTCATCCGTAGCATCCTGATCTTTAATTATATTCTTGCGGTAATATTTTGTGTTGATGACTTGATCTTGTATTGCTATGATGAAAGCTTCTGTCTCAGAAAATATATTGCTCGTTCTGAGCCAGGACAGAGTAGCTTTTTTATTAATGTGTTCCTGGCCTAATAGCGTTGGGTATCTGCCATGTAGTGGCTTTTGTTTCCAATTTATTAGCAATTGATCCTGTGAATGTTCTGTATTTTGGGGACTGCCCGTATCGTTAAGGTTTAATGTTGTTATATTTTTATCCGCATGGACTATAGCTGCATGTAATTGGGATGTTTCTTTTTTCTCCCAAAAGTATACCCTGAGATTATTCTTTTGTCTTTCACATCTGTCAATGATGTTAGGTATTCCCCTGCCGCCTAATTCTCTCGACAGATGTACTCTTTCTTTGGCGCTCTTTGGGTGATGACTTCTGTGCTTCGTTAGTATAGTTCTTGTTTTAATATTTAAGTTTTCTTGCTCGGTCTTGGTCCAATTTAGTATACCAAAAGTATATTGTAGGGAGGAAGTGGCGAAAGAATTTATGGCTTTTGATTTATGTCTTGCGCTTAACAGCGACGTCATAATGAATTCTAATCTTTTGAAGTATATTTGTGTTATGTCATTTTTTGCTTTTGTTTGATTAATACCTAGAGCTTGGTCATACCCTAGATACTTGTAGAGTTCGTTTTGTTCCATGTGCTCTATTTCTATTTCTCTTTCTTTATTGATAACATAATTTCCTTCGTAGCTCCACTTTCCTTTTTCCATGGTGTTTATTTTACATTTCTCCAGACCAAAGTTCATGCTTATGTCATCAGAAAATTTTCTAGTAACTTCTATAAGTTTTTCTATTTCTTTCCTATCTTTTGCGTATAATTTTATATCATCCATGTATAAGAGATGATTGATTTCTACGTTTGTGTTCTTCACCAAATACCCTTTCCCAGCTTTCCTTAACAGCGTGGTTAATGGCTGTATCGCCATACAAAACCAGAGAGGGCTTAATGCATCTCCTTGGAAAATGCCCCTCTTTATATTTATTTCTCCTATGAAAGTATTTTGTATTCATAATTCCGTTTTCCACATTGTCATAATATGATTTAAGAACTTTTGAATAGTGGGGTTTATTTGATAAATCTGTAGGACTTCTTTAAGCCATGAATGCGGTACGCTATCAAACGCTTTCATGTAGTCTATGTATGTAACATGGAGCGGTGTTTTAGTCTTTCTTGCTTGACCTGTGATAATTGTGTCTATAACTAACTGTTCTTTACATCCTTGTGATACCTTCCTACAACCTTTTTGTTCTTCGTCAAGAAGGTTATTTCTTTCTAAGTGTGTGTATATTTTTTGGGATAAAATTGATGTAAAGAGTTTGTATAATGTAGGCAAGCATGTAATAGGTCTGTATTTTTCAGGTTTTTCGGACGGGGTTGCTGTCTTTGGTATCAGGTAAGTTGTTTCTTTTGAAAAGAAGCTTGGTGTTTCCTTCGGGTTTTGTAGTATATTGTTTAAGCAGTGTACAAGTTGTTTGTGCGTAGCTTTGAATTTTTTCAGCCAGAAGTTATGTATCTTATCTGGTCCCGGGGCTTTCCAATTTTGTATGTTCTTCATTGCTTTTTGCAGATCTTGCTCTGTAATTAAGCAATCTGTCATTGTTTGCAGTTCTCCTCTTCTCGCTTTTTCTTCGGCTATCCATTTTGATCGTTTATGTTGTGCAGGTTTTTCCCATATATTTGACCAATATATTAGAACTTCTTCCTTCTTTGGCTTTACTTCTGCTGTATTTTCTGATACCTTTTCGGTTTGATTTCTTAGAGTTCTATAGAATTGTCTTTCAGAATTCTGAAACATATTATTTTCTATTTTTCTTTTGTAGCTGATTTTGTATTTCTTCAGTTTTCTTGCAACCACTGTTAACTTTTGTTTTAACCTGTCTAATATTTCCTGGTTGGTTCTATCATGTTCATTCTTATGTTGTGCTATTATTTGTGTGGCTTTTCTCTTTACTCTATTGCTATTATTACCTCTGAGTAGTTGTGTGAGTACTCCTATTTGATTTCTGAGGCCATCTCTTTGTAACGTTAGCCTTCTCTCCCACCCAGGCATTTCATTTTTACTTTTATTTTGCTCTCTGTTTGAGACAGGTCTTATTTTTTGGTCGTGCATAAGTAGAGTTGCACATGCTCCGGCATATATCAACTCTAGTATTTCGTCCAGTGGCATTTTATCA